>CM030899.1:25772329-26972329 GCA_018136845.1 Heterotis niloticus | reverse complement strand
TTCTCCACCTGTGTCATATCTGATGAGTGTGAATCCTGTTAAACAAGGGAGTACCGGTGATCTCCGGGCCAATCCCTCTTATGCTGCTCCTAGCAGGTGAGGCGCTAAGTGCTAAAAGCCCAGCTTTGGCCAGATTAGTGCAAACAGGACCTAATCCCCTGCTCCTTTGTCTTCCTGCTGCTCTGCTCGGTCCATTAACCCCCCTGCGGGCTTCTGTCTGTCTACTGGATTGTGTGTGGATGCAGGTATTGCGCTGGTGGTATTGTTTTGGAAATGGGGTCCAAACAGGGCCGACCCTGTTCCACCCATGCTCTTACGTAATCTCACTTCTGAAGAACTGTTGGATGAATGTGGTTCAGATAACGGCAGTCCAGATCTGTTCTATATGGGGGAAACCTGTAAAGGTCATAGAATATTGTTATTGATTTAAAAAAAAATAATCCTTCGTGCTATTTCGGTTAGATGCCCATAATGACTCTGAACCTTCCTGCAATAAAGTAGCCAATCCAAATACACATTCATTTAGTTTCGCTTGCGTTTGCTTGAATGAGCCCTTAAATAAGACATGTTTTCCTGGGGCTACAACACTTGGACTGGTTTTTTGGACTGACATGAATTGGCTTTCGTATGACTCGGAAAGTATTTTAGTCACCATTTGATTCTGTGGTTAGAACCAAGCAACTACGGCAATCACAAAGGTAAAGACCACGTAGAAGAATGATGTGAAGATTGTAGAGACGCACACTTGGATGTGACAGAAAAAGGACCTTCTCTTCCTCGTATATACTGTTTTTGAAAGGTAAATGCTAAGGCTGACCAATAACAGAGACTGCACAAACACCCAACAAGTGGCCCAGCTTGGCCCTAGCACTCCAGACATTACACTGCATTGCTTTACACCACAAGCTGGTGGATACAAGCTGCTCTACTGCTGAAGCTCCAACCATCTTCATTTTATAGCTTCTCCAGCTACTTTCTCAGAAGGTGACCCCCACCGGCCCCCCTCGCCCCCCACGTCAATGTGACCGAAAAGTAGATCAGTCGTACAGATGGGCCGGGGTTCGGCACAATGCGGTGCAGCTCAAATTGGGGCTGACGGCCGACAGATGGGCGGCATGGCCCTAATCCCACGTAGGTAGAGCTTGGCTGGCGCAGCGAGGTGTGAGATTCCCAAGGTGAGCAACTGGCCATGTTCCACCTGCAGTTCGTAGCGTTGGCACAAAGCTCACCTGCACCCTCCGGGTGAACCGTTCACAACACTGGCGCTTGTAAGCAGCAGTTCTAGGAATGATAACCCAGCCCCCGACCTGGAATCATCTTCACTGTATGCTCGACTAGTGTGCTGAATAAAATTACGCCCGGCGTGGTTACTGAGGTTCACGTTACTGTTCTGGCAGAGTCTGGTCCTTGGCTGCTGTAGAGCAGACTCTGTCCATCTCCTCCTCTTACACTGCTTACGTGCTGCCGAGTGAGTCAGCCATACGCCCGAGAAGTGGAAACTGATTGTTGATGATGCTGGAATTATATGCCGTTGGAAGCAAATGTAAAATGCGAAAGGGCGAAAGGAGCGGCTGCGACAGCCGCAGGCCCCCGAGACTCTAGGACATGGACCCTCTCCGCTTGCAGCCTTATCTTGTATGGATGAACGGTAAGAGTTCCACGGCACTTCCAGGGTCCTGCTCATTTGTATGCTTTTGGATCTCGCCGGCAGCCTCGGCTGTCCGTGTGATTTGTGAAGCGAACCTCCACCTGCGCGCTGGAATTGGCCAAGCCTCCGCCTCCACTGTGGCTCTGCTTGCAGATCTGTGGTCCAGAGGTGGAGCTGGATGCGGTGGGCCTCGTATTTCAGTTTTACTGCATCCTACAGCACTCGCTTATACTTTCAGAGAGCTGTATTTTACGCTTTCTGTTTTGGAAATCACCAGATCAATAACTCCACATTGTCCTTCACCTTCCCAATGCAACTTCTTAAAACAGCTGGAATTACCGGGTCCCTGCTGTGCGTCTTTCCGAAGGCCACGTTCCTGAGCTTTGGGCAGAAATACTTTGCTGTAAATGGATTCCATGCTGAGCTGCAGCAGCCGAACCAAACACGATGGCGGATGACAAAGGTGGCAAATGACACACAAATTGCGTAAACCAGTCTGGGTTGACTTAAAGTTTAAGGGCCGATGATGGTTGGCAGGGGAGGGAAGAGGGTGACCTGAAATCCTTGGCGGCCAAGAGATGAGACATAAATCAAGCTGAATTATAGGGGAAGACTGGACAAATAGCTTCAAAGAGCACTGTGAGCTTAACCTTGGTGAGAGCAGTGATTATCAGGGGTTGAGGTCCGGAGGTTGGCGTTGGGGTGGGGACGGCATAGGTCCCACTGGGAGCAAATTCCCTGCGGCGGCATACATCTCGCTGACCGCCTTCCCTTCCTCCCATACCTCCCCTGGGGCATTTGACCTTCACAGCCATGCCTAGCCAAAATCAAACCTGGGCAACGCTTATGGAAAAACAAAGAGTAATTGATTTAAAGGTCGCCTGGTTGGGCGATTTGGTCTGACACCGTGCTCTCTACACACTGACCTCTCCTGGTCCATCTCTTTGCCTGAGGACTGTGAAGACCTTCACCAATTTACACATCATTACAGATGAAGCATCGCGCTTGCTTTGTATTTAAATGCAGGCAGCAGCTGTGCGGAAGCGATTCACCGTTCCTACACGCAACCCTATTGAGGAAGGAAACACGCATTTTATGGTAGCTACTCTTTGTGTACATCACAGATTTCATTTCCAGCTTGTTATCGACTAGAAGAAGAATTCGCAGGCATCTCTAGGCTGTAAGCATCGTGGCTACGACCTTTCAATCGATAAAAATCCAAATATCCACAAATGTCCCTTCCGCCGTTTCTCGAGGCAGAATTGTGGTTCGAAAAGAGCCTTTTCTCGCCAAGGCAGTAAACCACCCCAGGACCCGCATTTAAATAACATCCAGGAACACATTTCATTTCAAAGGCTCCTTGAAGTTGTATTCTCATAAAATATACATACATTGATTTTTCTCTTTCACTTTGAAGTAAATATGATTAACATCCAGGCTATTTTTTTGCCGTTGACCCTGTCTTTTGGAATAAGGGGCTGCTCTTCACCCGCCGGTCTTGCCCCACTGCACAAAGCATCATTAAGATGGAGATCTTGAAGCTCACATCCTCTGAAGACATGGGCTGAAGAACTGCCGGAAGAGGATGGGAAACCAGTTCTCAAGGCTCAACCGTATTCAGTGTTTACTGACTTTGTACCTGGCGCACATGTGCACAGTTAGCGCCCGAGACGCCAATGCTAATCACTGCTCACTCCATTTCCGTACCAGTAAACAGACTTTTTTGCCTGCTTTCTTCTCTTTGTCTCTGTTGCCAAACGTTTTACAAGAAAGAATCAAAAGTTAATATGAAGATGTTTTCACACTGTGTGACATGCTGTGTGCTCTACGCCGAGTGAAAAAATAGGCATAAACACCGCAGTTCTTATTCTCACCAGGATGTCAAAACTCCCGGTGCTCTGTCTTCTACTATTCCGATCACAAAAAAAGGCTAAAAACAAACATCTTTGTTCAAACACCTGGACTATACAGTCTAGTGGATAAAATGACTTTAGATCAGGAAACTGAGAAGTTGCTCTATGATGCACTGGGATCTCCTAGCCTAGCTATCAGTGCTATGGGAGGGGGTTGGACCACCACAATCCTGACCAGGACATGTGCGTAAAGATAATGTATGGACGGATGGATGGATGGATGGATGAATATTGGGAAGTTGAATCCCTCTGTGACCATTTAATGTCCTTACAGCTCAACTGAGAGTCTTTGACAAATAAAATTTGATCGACTCCTATGCCCTTGTGTCAGTAAGCCTTCAATATGAATTGTGGGTGGTGTAACTGTTTTTGCTTTGTATTGAGAAGGACCTAGGTTTGTATCCCAACTTTCTGTTGTACCCTTGGCATAGCTGCTCTCAATTAATATGGTAAAATCATACTACATAATAAATAAAATTTCAGCTGCTTATTGTTACCCAACAGTGCAATTTATACTAGCGAACACAGTGTCTGATGCCATAAGGAAACCTGCTGCTTTTGACCGTGCCAGGTACAGGTATGGGGGGTGCAGGGAATACACCTGAACGCACCACAGGCCCCAGACAGAATGCCTGTAACAATAACGTATACTGTAGCACTTCTTAAACAACACATGAATAATGGATGGTGCATTTTGCCTACAACAGCACTTTTAACACGATTTGTCAGGCAGGTCTATGAAACACATTCATGTTTTACTGTTGCGTGTCCTGATGTATAAAAAAAAAGCTTAAAAGGCAAAGATGTTTAATGTCTATTCAACGATATATTTCTGAGAGGAATACTGGTTCCACAGATGATGAGATGTTTGTATCTGTATGCATCTATGTATGAGCGCCAAACATCTGCATTCGAAAACAAACAAGGAGGGAAAGAGCCAAATGCAACAAAAAATCAGATCCAATGAAGCTTTTCTATATGTTGGTGGTTCGAAGATCTTTACCAGCAGAGCAAATTTCAGCACAGACTGATCACGTTGCAGTCGTGCTTCTTCTATGTGGAAGTCAGTGAGCTGTAATCTCAGCAAATGCATATTTTAGGATGTTCATGAAAAGCGATATGAGGGCCATATCTACCAGATGGAAAGGTCCCAGCCTCGGTGTCTCCCACAAGGACCATTGTTGTCAGTTCTATGTCCTCTCACCTCAACATCTTGGGCGATTCCTTCATACATGAGCTACATACTGAGTCTAAGCTGCTGGTCCGGTTGACCTTGTGGGAGTCATGTCACATGGTACGGTTAATCACATCTTCCCATTTCGCATTCCCCTGCCACGGGCTGCTAGTCAGCATCTAAATCAGAACCGAGACGCTTTTGGAGGAGAAGTGACCCTGTCCCACAGAATAGACTCATCTCAGCCTGCTGAAGTTGGTCGTAGACGTGGCCTTGGAGGGAAACACAACGGACGGCAATGTCGGAGCAACGGCTCACAGCGGCACTCAGCATCGGTGTCGATAACAACCGGACCCTCATCATTCCTTTTATGACACTCTAGAGGGTCGTAACTTGTGAAAGCCCTCAAGCTGTACTTCCTCCATCGATCACGGCGCTGTGGGCCCCATATTCGCGGCAGACTGGCTTCAGCACAGGGGCGAGTAACGTGGGGTGATGACCTCCCGAGCCATTCAGAGACCAGAAAGCAATAAACAGCTCTATATCCTGTTCGTGGAAAAACAGGCCTTCCTCCGGCACGGCACACACACACACACACACACAGAGTGAATGAACAAAAGAGCGTGTGTATCTTTAACTGTCCGTACATGCTGATTTTCAAAAACTTTGTGATTTATGAGCCTAAACACATGCAGGCTGCTGAATGATATATAAAACTAGCCAAGCAAAGTCACTTCTGTTTACTCGTTTAAAATTTATCTTCTCCGCTGCAGCACCCTAAGAAGCAATTTCTCAAGAGAGCTTGTGCAAGGAAAGGAAAGGGGAAAAAAGGAAGGGAAAAAACACAGCTGCCGCATTATAATGGAAGCACATAAAGCGAAGCTTGATTTGAATGAACTGGGGGGGGGGGGGGTACGAGTCGGCCGGACCCCCGCTAAGTCGAGCGGATTGAGAGGCCTGGATGCCTGGACTCGTGTCGCCTCCCGTGATGCAGGTATGCAAGCGGTGACCGCGTGCAGACCGGTTCTTTAATTTGGCCGAGGAACAAAGTGTCAGTTGTAAAAATGCTAGAAAAAGGCAGAGATCGCACAAGTGTGCTCGAGCGGCTGATAATGAAGCGGATAAGGGCTGCTGTCCAGGAGATAACACACTCGAACCTCTTCAGATCCACCATCAACGTCGGGATCCGTGAGAGGGGTTAAAATGATTCCACTGCTGTCTGCGAATGAGGCCGCTGGCTTTGCCTGGCAGGAATTGTGGGGGAAGCGAGGACTTGACGCAGACATACCGGAGGACTGAATTGACAGACCGAAGCACGGGCGACTAAATGAACGGATGCGTGAATGAACGAGAGGTCAAACTGCCTGACAGTGAGATGGTAAACCCCACTGCATTGCCTTCATTTGCAGCCTTGGATTCTACAAGTCCTTCACTTGTGCAGAACTAAAAAGGGACCCTGGCAAACATGGCGGCATTTATTATTTAGATCTGCCCACACTTCCATTGTGTGTTGGGTACCGTGCGATATCAAACAGAAAATCTGACAACCTCCCTTTCTCATACAGCTCCGGAGCTAAATAATGACCAGAACTGACAGTCCATTTAAATGAAGGTTTCACGCAGATTGAGCACTCATGGACACTGTCACGCGGACACCAAGCTCGGTCTGTTTCACTGAATATATTGTGCGGTAATAAGCTCCTTGTGTCAGATTAAGAATGTTCAAAAGTGCATTTCCTCTTCCTCTTTAGAACTTTATTTCATTGCATATGTCTTCGCTTATGTAGCATTTCCAAAAGAGCTACGGCGGAGTGAATGCGACCTCTGTTCACCCTCCGAACCAATAGATGGCAGTAAAGAGAGCTGTAACAAAACCAAAATGTGGGGCCACCTTAATTCATCCCTATTTTACTGCTCTGTTTACAGCTGCTGTCCATTGTTACTGAGTGTCAACAAGAGGAGGAATATTGTTTGTGTTTATGGGATAAATCGGTCAACGATCAGCTTGAAATAGAAGCCCGTTCGAACTCAGCTCTAACATTGGAAGCATTTAAGCAAGAATAAATGTCAGTCAACAACACAGGGGTGTGGTTTTTAATTCTTTGGAGACAATATGTCTGTACTCTCTCCTCTGTGCCTACCAACATGAATCCAGAAGAAAGGCTCCATCGCTGGAGCTGGAGGCTTAATCCAGTCCCTTGGAGAGATTCTTGGGAGAAAAAGGCTCCTTAATTACTCAGATAAGCTCAGTGAAAGAAGGTATTGATACTGACTTTTAACTGATGACTAAGCACAATGAACTCAAGTGGGGGGAGCAGCCATGATGGATTTGAGAAGCGGGGCCTGGCTCTTATTTTCCTCCTTCCTGCATCTCCAAAGCTCCACTGGACTCCCCACCTGCATTAAGGTTAAGAAGCTTATGGAGGAAAGTGCAAACTTGCTTACGTCTGTCAACAAAAGATTAGGCAAAGAATAAAGGAAGGGGTTTTTGGATCGGAGCAGACAAAGCAGATGGCAGAGATTTGTAATTAAGGACACGAATGTTGCCCAAGCTATCCTTTGGCAGACTTTCTGTCTTGAAGGACTCGTACCTTAGGCGGACGTGCGGGTGAGGATGTGGTATGTGGTGGAGCAGTGATAAGGACTGACATGAACCTGATGGACAACTTCATAGACCAGCTGCTGATAGTTAAAGGTTCGGTTAAGAAGGATGCTTAAAGCAGCTGGTCTGGAAGGAGGGAGGAGAGAAGTTGGGCTCAATGTTGGGCTTGGGGTTTGGCTTGAGCTTTGGGTTTTTTTTTCTTTTCTTCAGGTTTTGTCAGGACCTCACCCCGGCTTAGTTAAACGTTGATTCCATTCGGGTAAACCCTGCTATTCCTGCTGCTTGTCACACTCGAATACGACTACCTCAGCCCCAGCATCGGCTAAAACATGCGCACCTTGGGTTTGTGGCAACTTAAAAGCCAACTTTTCTGACGCAACACAGAAGGATGAAATGCTCTGTCGCTCGCCCAAACACACAAACAACAACACGCAAGTCATTCAGCAAAACCTCACACGCAGACCAGATGGAGTCTTTTAAACAGTAAACCGCACCTCGCACGCTCAACCACTACCTCCGAGTTCTCCGAGTTCCTCGGAGCTTAGAGCCCAGCCATCTTTAAGACGTACGGTCTTTTTAATAAACGAGAGTAATAATATCGGTTCCCGCTGATGGAGATCAGGGTGCGGATCTCCACGCCACAGTGGCCCTCTGCCCCTTTCAGAACAGCAGCTGCTCCAGGGGACACAGCTGGGATTGGTCCTGCCAGCGTTCTGGTCCCCTGCGGCCGCTGCCGGAAGGCTGTAGCGCAGCAGAGGGTAGCGGTGCGAACAACCGGCGGCCGCTCAGAGACAGAGCCCAAAGAAGCGGAATTATTTATGTGACATTTGCATATCAGCCAAGGGCTCAGGCCGGGGGAAATTGTATTAGGGAAGATTAATTCCGAGCTCCTTTCACACATAACACGGCCTTTGCCAATTTACAGAGCCCATTACTTGTCATCTTAAGTAAAAACGCGATGCATAAAAAGAGGCGCATTATAGTTCTGGCGGAAACCTACAGGGGACAGCCACTTCCTCACCTCGAGCCAACCATTAATGCACCTTTCTGCAGTTTGCACCCCGACGCCACGGTCCTGTTACAATCCATCATCCGTAGACGTACGAAATGCCCCCAGGGACCACAGGGTTAGTTGTTACCAGAATCTTCTATCCTTGGACCTTCAGCCTCACTTGTTTACAGCGCATCCCACCGGCCTTCGGCGCCTTGGTGACGATGCCAACGTCGGTGCCTTTGCTTGCGTCCGAGGCTGACCGCTCAGCTGCGAGCTGCCATTATGTAACCGCCCGACGCCTGGGCATACGCTCACGGGCGTCAGGAGGAAGTATCTCCACTCGAGCTGAAACGGACGCACCCTCCTTCAGACGCGCTGCCCCAGATTGTCGTCTGCGAGGGCCCGACTAAACAGCCCGTCGAGGGAATGCGCCAGTTTAATTTACATTTAGACAAGACATGAGGGTTCCGGAACCGCATCTCCTAATATAGAAGCGGTTTTCTGCCTGTGCCAGTGAGCTTCGAGGGCAATTTATTCCTTCAGCCTTAGCGCGCTGACTTCTCGGTTTACAAACACCAGAAGAGCGTTAGTCATTTCTTTTGTTCGGAACTCCAGAGCCACATTTGCTAGTAGTTAAGAATCAACAAAAAATGTATAATATAGACTTCTTCCCAGTTTATTTGTTGGAAGGGTTCTGAAAAGGCTGCGATGGATCAAGTTTGAAAATCTTTGAAACCGGTAATGATACGAGGGGCCGGCGTGTCGGCCGTCCGATGCGTTTTAAACGTACTTTTCGTCTTGGGCATTTGATGCTGGGTCACGGTGGGCTTCGGCAGCGTTTGTGTTTAGCGCTCGGGTAAGGGGCGGCCGCTTTATTCTAAGGAGCCCAGAGCAAAATTCCATCAGGAAATATTTGTATTTGTTGAAAAAAGTAAGATAACTTCTGGCAAGGTTTTGCAAACAGAAGCACCGCAAAAGTCAATAAAGACATGGAAAAAAAATACCGAACTGAAACCAGGAAAAATATTCCCTCGCCAAAACCCGATTTGTATTGATTTGTTTATTTTTAAAAGCAGACGTCGCTGGAGAAATGAGCCGAGCCTTGACTCCAACTGTACTTATCGGTACCGGCTGGTTTGCCTCCCAGCGAAAGAAACGTCCTTATTTTTGCCGGCGACTCCCATTGCGGCGTAAACACTTCCGGCCTTAATCTCTTTATCGCTTTGCCCTTGAACAGCATCGTCTGCAATGCCTGAGGAAAGTGATGAGACGGCATCTTATTAGACTCCGCGAGGTACCTGTCGCACCTGTCTCTCGGACCATGCAGAACAATTTCTTTTACGGGTCTTTTTAATCACGTTGCGTTTTTTTCTAGCATTTTCTATGAAATTTGGACTTTAATTCATTAACTGCGTGTTGATTCATTAAATAGGAAAACTATGAAAACACACAGACCCCAGGATCTGCCATAGTGCACGAGTTTCCATCCCTGGCCTAACAGCTCATGGTAAAAACAGCTGAGTTACACGGTTTTGAACATACAGTTTCCGGGTTCATTATTTATTGTTAATTTCATTTTTTACTTCGTATCTGTTTGTAAAAATGTACCCTGTGTTTACCTGCCAAGTTGACATATGGCTGAAAAGGGCATCCAAAGGGAAGAGGAGGGTGGGACCGCCTTAATTCACCTCACTCCCACAGTGTTGACAGCTGTACGTTTATGGGAAAAATCGGCCAGCAGTCGGCCTCGAGCTGGAGTTTGTGGAAACAACATATTTTTGCATTCTGTGACTTTAACTTGCTTTCAGTTAAATGTATTAAAAAGGTGGTTAAAAAGTGCACAACTGATTCATTTTTTTAATATTATAGCTGTTTTTAAGATGCGATGGAACCGAATGTAAGGTTTTTCTGATTGCAGCTTTGAAGTAAAAGTAACACCGGATTTGTGAACAAAACAAATCCCGAAGAGACGTTGAACTGCAGTAATGTTCATAAGGTGAGGAGCCAGGTGAGGAGCAGTGCACACTGGCTTACGGTCTCAGATCATCTTCTTCTGCCAGCGTTAGCCTCTCAGTCACTATTACTGCTTTTATGTGCTCTTTCTACAAAATGGACTGATGATATTATATCATTTGGCCACTGTGAGCAACTGCTTCGTGCCTTTGATTTGTCCCCATCGTGTGCGTCTGCTCTCTTCCCTTCACTTGATGGCACTCAGTTCCCAGACTTCTTTCTGCCCCTCTGCTTTCCGCACTCCATCAGTTCATTCCTGGTTCAGGTCTTCCTCTGGCCTGACATCCTCAGGGGCTCCTCACTACCTTGCCGGACTCCCCAGAGCATGGAGAACATTCCAGAATTCCTTGGGTTTGGTCCCGTTTTCTTTCTTCACCCGTTCTCCTCTGGAAGACCCCGAGTTCCTGGATTCAGGCCTCAAATCCCCACGAAGAGAATGAGATCTTCTCAAAGCAAACATCTCACGGCTCTGCAGGCGCTGGAGGACCCAACGGTGCATATTAAGCGCAGAATGATGGTCTCACTGTTCCTACCCCAAACACCCGCAGCTCTGCAGAGGTGGCCTTGGCACCGAAGACGGCCGTTGGCCACTCTCCCTCAGACCCCACAGCGACGGAGCGCAAATGAGCCGCGATTATGGGCTCCTTCTGGCAAAGTGTGCCAATACGCGCGTCGTGTCAATGGATGCGACTCCCTCCCCATCCCCCCGCCCCCCAAAGTCCCGATTATCCCACGCGCGCTGCCACGGCTGTTTGCCACCGTATTTCAAAAGCACCCCGTTGGTCTGTTCATCAAAGATAAGTCGTGGTTATGAAAAATAGCGTGTGGGGTGTAATAGATTTCTCTAAGAACCAAACCTCACAATACCGTGAGCGTGGAGCCCGAGCATGATTTATGCGGGCCTGTTTATCATTAGACCGAGGCCACCAGAACATTCAAACTAACCTCTAAAATGGACTTAAAAGCATCATTGTTCCCCGCTAAAAGACACATTACCTAAAAGCCCCAAACACACCTGTTGGACCCAGCGGAAAATAGCAACAGTGAGGAACTGCGGCAAAAGCCAGCAAAGCCTTTTTGTACAACAGGTCCGAAATGCATTGAAAATATCGAAATAAGCAGAGAACCCGTAACTCAAGCGCCAAGGGTCCAGTGTGAGGGCGTGTGTGCAGACAGACCACCGGTGTGGGCGTCCCTGAAATGTGGCCACGCTGTTCTTATATCTTCGGACTTCTTTAAGGGACAAAACAACCCGCCGTAAACTGTTATGTTACCGATAAAAATTTTTGCCCTCTTTGCAACATGTACTCATTTCGCAGATGCTTTTCTCTAAAGCAGCTCACAATGTTAAGCCAGTTACAGTGATTTACCTGTTTATTCATCTGGGTCGCGCTTGCTGTAGTAATTGAGGGTAAATACCATGATCAGGCAGTGGGATTCAAACCTGTGACCTCCCGAGTCCAGATTCTTCATTACATCATTTCACATATATTATATACATTGTGCATAGATTATTGTGCAAACCAAATACTCTAATTCAACGGGTAGTAAAATTGTTATGAGCATTTGTTGGACTACTTTATGTGAGCAGCTCTGTGGTACCTTGTGAACGTAGTGCCCTGCTGCCTTTAGATAACAGGATAACAAAAATTACAATAAAACCTTTACAGACCACAGACTCTTAGAGGCCAAATTTGAAGGGGGGGGTGAGGGAGCAAGACTGAAGGATGGACCCAGCCAGACGTCACCGCGTGGTTGCGTGGTCAATGGCTGCGCACTGGGTGCTTTCATCTAAAGGCCACAGTCATTGATTTCTCTATGGCTGTTTCAGGGCAATGAGGCTTTTCGAAAGAATCCGCTTTTGCAGGGAAATCGCGCTCCAGTACCCCATTGTAGCACTGCCACCATTTAGTTATGCCATGGCAAATGATCAGGCCGGCAATTAAACTGTTTCTTTCCAGATTTACAAAGAAATTAATGGCAAAAAAATACTCAAAGAACATTTGAAACCGCTATCGTTGGCTATGCTTCAACTTTCGGAGTCGCTCTCCTCTCTTCGCTCTTCGTCCGCATTCTATCCGAACGATGCTCCCCGCGGTGGGGATATGCTGAAGGATGGGTGGCGAACGATGAATAAATAAATACCATTAACTGCCGCGTTTACAGGGGCGGCGGCCTCCTTGCCGCGCGCCTGCCGAGCGGGCGCTCGAGAGGGTGAGCACTACAGAGGGAAACCTCTAGAACGTCACGCCTCTTGTCTCTGAATAGCACGTCGCACCACTTGGGAAGCAAATGGTTTCCGATTCGGCAGCAAAGTGGACCTCCGCTTTGTGATGTGCGGTCAGCGGCTACGTCAGGACTCTGCGCTTATCGATTTCCGGGGGTATTTTCGGATTGTGGAGAAATTCTCTCAGAATAACTTAAGGAGACGGAAACCGCACCCCCTCATTTCATAACCAGCCAATCCGGCTCCACGATACCCCATGACACAGACATAAATGACTTCATTATAACACAAGCATAAAAGTGAAAATATATAAAAATCCTGATTTAATGGGTAAATCATTGCAAGTGATATGGGATCCAAATTATAACTCACATCAGATAAAGAGATCAGATAAATAATTAATAATACTAAAATTTCCCCTCCGGTCATGTCCTCCGTTTTGTGTTACGATGATACGATAGCTATACATTACCGATCTTCTCTTTTATTGTCGAGGTGCTCCATTACTCGGCACCTCCGCGGGCCCTGTTGTACTTTCGGAACCGCCGCTCACTGTGCATTTTGTTACGCCGCCGTACGAACATATGGACTCTCATAACCAAATGAATACGTGAAGCCGAGAGTTAAACACCCACTGTGCTCCGCGCCCGCCCGCGGCCTACAGCGATCACATGAGATGCGCCAGCTCTTAAATCAGTTCTGGCGGCGGGGGGCATTGATCCGGGCTCGCGGTGTACGTGGCGGCCCACGGTGCCGTGACTCGGCGCAGCCGGGCCTCCGGAACTTTAACCCCCGGTGAAAGCACGGCGTCGCTGAAGCTGACAGCAGAGCGCAGGGCCATTTTACTCTCCCCCAAAGCGATGAGAGCGAATCGGTCCCCGTGGAATAAACTGCTCGACTTGTGTCGCTTGTGCGGCAGGTGCGCGAAGCGGAAGGAAGCCGAGCAAACTTAATTCCATTCGGGAAGCGGCTGTTAATACGCCAATCACGTTCCCGTCTCCAGAAAGGCTAATCGAGTACAGCAGCCCGGGCCTTCTGGCATCTCGCATCTGATCCCGGTGCGGCCGCCCTGCCGAAAGGTCCAAAGTGCTAAATCCAGCCAAAAGAAGCAGTATAGGGTGTAGGTTCCGGCAAAAAAGCGGCGCAAATAACGCCGGCGTGTCCGCTGCCATTTTCCTGATTTGTGGCCATTGTGACATCCAGGCAATGCATGGCCTCAAATGGGTGTCGCTTTCTAAAGAGAGACAGCCCATAGCCTCAACACATTACTCACACAGCAGGTACATCTTTCCACGCATGCAAGACAGCAATAGAGGGCTACTCTAGACCGTTGTGTCTCACAGGATGTGCACTTCTCAATGGTCCGAAAGGTGGAGATTCCAGCAGTCGTGCACACAGAAAATCGATTTGTTTCATTCTGAAGACAACCGGAGGAAAAAGCACAAGATCAGCGAGAACTTGGGCTGTATACATGTTAAAGTCAGTGCTGGTTGGAACTGCAGCGCATTGTGGGGCACGGTGTCTGTGCAAGGCGGCGGCAGCTCCGAGTCGACTACGTAACCTGCGTGAAATGGACGTATGGCGGTCACGTGATGCGTATCGTATCTGAAAATCAATAGTGCGGCGTGAGCTTATCGTTTTTAATCGGACCCCGCAGGAGCGCCACACTCGGTGCCACCGGTGACATTATCGGTTTAACAAGCCCCGGCGGATCGAGCTGTACGGAGGCGGCTGAAGACGGGGAGTTTGTCGCTGCTTTGCAGCTGTCGCAGTAAATATCCGTGACGTTTTCAGATGCGCTCTAATTGCTTGTGGGAGTCTTCGGCGGCCGCGTAGATCGGCTGCGTGAAGCCGCAGACACCATCGCAGCACCGAGCAGTTACGCCGGTCCTCCTCGCTTGCTGTTTTTGTTCTTTATTACCCGCCGTCAATACCGTGATGAACACCTGTCCTCAAAACCTGCATAACCTTCTCATATTCCAGCTGCTTGAGGCATCAGGTGTCATCGTGCTCAGGGCCGTCACCTGATCATCCAAGAATGCGTGTTTGCATAGCTGCTCCTGCTGGCGTACCTTAGAGCAAGGCACTTACCTTGAAGCGATGCAGTAAAAATTACCTTGCTGTTCAGATGGGCAAATCAGAGCGAGCGGCTCGACATCGCTAGTCGCTGCGGAGGAAAGGGTCGGCTAAATGAGGAAGTAATAATAAGACCTTCTGTTTTGTGTCATTGCAGTTATGGGCAGCCAAATATGATAAGATCAGAAAGGGAACCGCTGTCCTATGTTTTGACCTGGAGAAACCAGACATACGAGTACACCTGTTTTTTTATGCACAGGTAGCAAAAACACTCCACGCTGCCAATGATGAATTAAAAAGTCGCATTTACAGGCGCACAAACGTTTCGGCACATGAACGCAGAGCGCAAGTATAAAAATGTGTCCAATTTAAAAACACCCCGCTGAAGGTACGACTTCAGAGTCGGACAATTATAAGGTACGGATAAATTCCCACAATGCAGTGCATGAAAAGGGTTTTTAGCTGTGCTCCCAGAAAGAGGGCAAACTGGTAAAAATCATGGTGCACCGCGGTAGTGGCTACGGGCATTAAATGATGGGCTTTAACCACTGTGGTTTTAACCTCAGTTCCAGGTGTTTGTTTAAAAGGATTCAGTAAATGGGTTACATTTATAAAACGATCTGAGGTAGAAATTGGTGATAAAATAGGCAGACAAACAGAGAGTAAAGCAAACGTGTTTTAGTGCTTCAAAAAAACGCAGTAGAGGAATCGGTTGGACTGCAGCTAATAAAGTGAGCGACTGGGCCGTGTGACCCAATAACCCTGCCCGTGCAGCAGGAGGTTCATCTCCACACCGTGATGAGCATCTCCAGGAGATGCCAAGGCTCGAGCGATCATTGCTCAGCAACTGGGCGAAGGGGCAGGACTCCCCCGCCGGTGGCCACAAAGTAATTAACACGGCACCGCCCCGCCCCGGTGTGAAAAACACCCCACAAACACCTCTGCTAATGGAGTCGGCGGCCGATCTGGGGACCAGGTGGGCGTCCAGAGAGGAGGGCTGAGCTGCAAGGTGTCTGAACACAGCGATCCAGCACCTGTCCCACCTGGACATTAATGCAGATGTTAAGCTAGGGGGAGGGGGAGGGGGGTGGGTCCAATCTTTTTGGGCGCACTCATAACTGTAAGCTGGTCTGAAGGCCACTTGTGTAAAAAAATCACAGCAGCCGACACCCTTAAACATTTACGTTCAAAATTGCTGCTTATCTTACTCTATTTTACTGAAGTACAGTGTGTGTGTGAGAGCGAGAGAGACTGCATGATCAGGTGTTTCAGCAGAATGTACAATATTTACATTAAATGTGGTGCATATCAATAATTTTATAGATCTTCTGGTTGTCTGCATTGCGTGAAACTGCCCCGTAGTAAATACACATGGTAATGTGTACCAGTGTATGTTCATCCATTTATTGCCTACAATCTCTCTCTCTCTCACACACACACACACACGCACGCACAGTGCAGTTTCATATACACTCCCGTCATAACCATTTGCTGTAAAAGTTTTGCTTTCTCCATTTTTGCATTAGTCAAGTTTTTATTCTGCTTCTGTTTCCTTTTATCCTTATTGTTTATTTTTATTGTACTTATTTCTTTAATATGAATGTTTTTATGAATGTGTTATATTTTGAAACTTTTTTGAATGAGCTTTGTGTTCAGTACAGATACAGTAAGAAATGTATTGCATCAGTGTCACTGAGTAAAAACCAGGTAAACTGGCTCCTCCTGCGAGAAGCTAATAGTGGCATTCTGGTTGGACTGAAAGTCCAGCAGCATGAAGCCATCAGGTGGAGCGAGATCGGTGCTGGGTATGGCCCCCTGTGATGGGGGAGGAAATGAGACCCATGGGGGTCTTTGTGAGAGGGGAGATATGGGTTCACGGAGCGAAAAAGAAGGGGGCAAATGTGGGAAGGGTGCAGACAGACCGGCTGACGGACAGATAGGCCACGCCCCCTGCAGGTGGACCGACTTTGCCCAGAAACCTAGCAGAGGGTTATGGACACACTTCTCTCCTTCCCTCCCTGCGAGAGCTGGATGCGTGGTCGCGGCACATTCAAGAAAGGTCTTCAGACACTGCTGACCGCAGTGAATTATTGGGCCGCTGATGACCAAAGCAGAACCGTGAAGCGCACAGACCTGAACCCGCACCATCACACACAAACACGACCATCTTCTAACTGTGCAAGTGTGTATATGTGTTTGTGTAAGGGTTGGGGGAGGCACAGGGAATGACCGGGAAATGTGAAGGACAGGAGTGTGTGTGTGTGTGTGTGTGTGTGTGTGTGTGTGTGTGTGTGCATCTGTCTGCCGCCTTTCCTATGTTTATCTCGTTCTCCCTGTTCTTTATTTCTTTCAGCTGTTTTCTTTCCTCTCTCTCAACACACACACACACACTCGCACACACACACAGGGCGGTACTTCAGTCCCCTATTGATCCCGCCGAGCTCTTTGATCATTGTTACTGTGTGTCAAAATGTAGCTTCTCGGTGTCCTCGTGCAGAAGCGCGTCGCTCGGACCCGCAGCCGCTCTCTCTCTCTCTCGCTCTCTCTCTCCCTCTCTCCCTCTCTCTCTCTTTTATCTTTTTGCACTGCGGTCTCTGTGAGTTAAACCCCGTTTACACTCAGCCCGTTCTTCCGCAGTCATCACCATCATCACCATCATCATCATCGTTACCATCCTGTCCTCTACTCAGTGTCCCTGCCTTGGCAGCGCACCCCCGCCCGCCCCCACCCCCACTCACCTCCAGCCGATCGCGAGCATCCCCACGCAACGCGCCCTGCGGACACTCCCGCGCAGAACCCCGCACAAAACGCACAGCCAAGTCCCGCAGTCCGAGCGAGCGCCGCTATCCGAGGTCCATCTCCCGGGCGGCTCCTCCTCCCGCGCACAGATCGTCCTCCTCGACGAGACGCCGACACCCCCCTCACTGAGAGCAGACGGTCCCGCCGCTCGCTCCCATCGTGTGCGCGCTCCCGCCCGCCCGGCGCGCCTCCGGCGAAAAACTCCTTTCCTCCTTTCGCTCCGGTTGCGGTTCTGATCGCGGTCAGGACGAGAGCACCGATCGATGCCCGCAAACGCCCGCACAGACCCGCGCGCACACGCGTACCCCGCACCGCAGCTCCGGCTGACGGAGCTCCTCAAGGTTACCGAACCACCGCACTGAGCAGAGGCAGAAAGAGAGAGAGAGAGAGAGAGAGAGAGAGAGAGAGAGAGAGAGAGAGAGAGAAGTGGGGGTGAATGAGGGGGATGTATAAGGAGATGTAGAGAGGAGGTAGCGGGTGTGGCCACAAGGGCAGGATGAAGGTGCAGGACAGAAGGTTTTCTCTACCAAAAACACTTGAATAGCTCAAAAATACCACAAACACAGATGGTGAGATGGAAGTGCAGTGAGACGTTGACATGGATGTATAGGCAGATGTTCACGGAGATGCTTGGTGTCTCCCCTTTTCTATTTTACCCAACCCCAGAGACCTCCTCTCACATCCTACAGCCAAATAAGAACATTCAGATGTTCTCAGTCTATAAATACGGTGCTTTGGTGCCCTGAATATGGCGTTATATTCTGACCACAACGGCCACTGAGTCTCACGATGGCGAACGAAGCGGCCACCATTCAGTAACAGAATCATAAATGCAGGCGGACACAACGCCTCCATGCTTTCGTCATCCGCTTACAAAAATTTCCGCATCTCTATTGGTTGTTTCTTGTCCGTTTCGAATATTAAACGGAAATCACGACGCACGCTCTCTATTAATTCATGAAGAGCAAATTATTGATTTCCTTTTCATTTTGGGGCCGGCGTCCGTTTTCCAGGGGAAAAGTCCACCTCTGAGGCAATGAGACGGGTTTGACGCCGACGTGGCGCGGGGGGCCGCCTGTCATCCGGTCAGTAAACTTCAGATCTGTTGGGAAGCGGTGCTTCATGTGCGAAATACGGATATGAATAATTTCCATAAACGGCGTGAGGTGGCTGCTTTCTTCCTCCGTAACCGAGTTAACGCCCCGAACGAGGGAAGCCAGAGAGACGGAGATGAGACGTGGAAAATGTCAAATTAAGTGCGTCCGGTGTCCATCTTCAAGAGGGAGCGGGGTGGCTGCCGTCATCCAGGGGCAAAGTATGGGTGACGGACAGGCAGCGCTGCGCCCACCGAGGCTGAGGAACATTTACAGTGCATACCACGGTACTCACAGTCCTCTTTGGAGAGTAAGATGCATAGAGCACAGGAAGGGGTCTGAAGCACCGCCTTGGCCCTTGTGTGACCATCCAGATACAAGTGGATGAAGGGATGGATTTTAGGAGCTGTGGTCATCTGTGAAAGCTTCCTGGTGATGGCAGTACCGCGGTAGGAAGGCCTGGTGGCACTGTGGGCTGCGGGACAGCCTGGTGCATCAACACAACACAAGTAGAAACCTCTCTCTCTCTCGCTCTCTCTTTCTTTTAATTTTTCCCTCCACTTTGAGGTTCTTTTTCTCCCCCTATGAACCAAACCCAGAAAGGAGGTCCTCAGATCCCCCCGGCGAAGCCCACCAAGCCTTTGTTCTTGCCCCCGCGCCGAGTGACATTCCTACAAGGAGACAGCTGCACATACATTTTTAACCATGTTGTGTGATATGAATGTCAGAGATAAAGGGTCTCAGACAGACACGGGTTACGGCACGGCGCAGGGTCGCGTCCCACTTTGCGTTTGGACAACAGGGAGCTCTCTGCTCGGTTTCTTTGCGTCTTTGCGATTCCTTCCCTTGTTTCTGGAGCACCGGATCTCCTTAGCCATCCTGAAAAATGCGACCCTCCGCCCTGTCTTGACTTGTCTTGAGCCTTTTTTTGGCACAACGCTAACCGTTGCTTGCAAAGGGTACGCATCCCAGTTAGAGGTAATGGAAGCCGGTTCACTTCCGTGGGACAAATTTATTCCTACAGTCTGTCGTGCGACAAATGGACTTAATTTCACTTTGCATTTAGTTATTTTATTCTTTCCCCCAGAGCTGCAAAATACAAGATTATGCAATTGGATAAATTTTGCCGCATCATTTCAACTGAAGTACCTTGGTCGGGGCTACTGAAGCGGGAGATAGGTGGGACTAAAATGCTTGTTTATCAGGTTGAAGCAGGCAGCTCTAACCGCTGCGCCACCTGATGGCCCTGCTGCTGTATTTCCATTTGTTAGTTTGGCAGAATCTTTGTAGCATATGGATATTAATAATTATTATTTATCTAAAAAGCTTTATTTCAGGTGACACAGTAGTGGATGCACCACAGTGAACTCTATGGATTCAGGCACCCCTTTATGTAGCTCAGCAATGAAAACACACACACACACACACACACACACACACACACTCAGCAGAACCCACTCGAACAGAGGGAAGCTCCACAGGGACTGAGCCAGATTCAAACCTGCATCCGAACGCAAAGCTCAGGACACAGCCAGAAGCTTCCGCCGCTGCATCAGGTCCCGCAGACTCCCTGAAACGGGGGTCTTACTCTCTCACAGCTACCGATACCCAACACAATGCATCCTTTGTCTCTCTCCTCTCTCTGGATCTCACACTCCTTTATTTCTTCCTTTCTGCTTATTCTTGTCCTACTTTGAGTCGAATTCATTTCCTCCGCCGCCGACGCCGTTGCGCTGGCTGCGGTAATCGGGTGGCCTCCGATTGGGCCCGATGAGCTGGATATCGGAAGCTAAGAGAATGAGGCTGACGCAGCTGCGCTAACAGAGCGGCGGTAACAATAGGAATGCCGCTCCTCGATGGTCGCAGGTTTATTTGTTGTGCAGGAGAGATACAGGTGGCTAAAACGTGGGAGACCTGCTCTAAAATAGGCGTGCGCTATTAAGAAGTAATGGGAATTTAATTTCCTCCGTTGCCACTCATTTTGCCCTCGGAAATAAAAAACTTAATCCCTTTTGTGCCGCAAAACTACAGTTATTTATTGCGAGTCTCTCATGGTAGACGTGATAATGGGATGTTGGGAGTCCAAACAAACAATTTGATGAACACAACCGGCACGACCTGCATGACTTGCAGCCCTTTTCCGGCGACTGTTCTCCGTAAATGAAGAAATTATTTACACAGCTTCTGTGTGTCGCAAACATCGGAGTTATGAATTTTCTAAGCATATGGATATTTAGCTATTCTTTTATTTATTTCCAATTGTATTTTCTCCACACTCTACTTAATTTGTTGCTGAGCGAACACTATTTGCGTTTGCTCTCTGAGCCAATAGATGGCAGTAAAGAGCACCATGATAGAATAGGAGTAAGAGATGCCTTATATTCAACTCTTTTCCATGGTGTTTACGGTCCAGATGTGGGTCGCCTCAGGGCTGGCGCTCGGTCACAAGTTGAGGAACGTGAACATCTTCATGGGATGAAGCAGTTAGTTTTAATGCTAGTTTAAATGAACTTACAAATATTCCAAATTAAACTATCGCAGAGCTTTTCTTTTTAGTAAGACCACGTCTGAGATTTTTATAGGTCCTGAACTGAAGGATATTTATATCCCTAACCTCATTGCTTGTGACTCAGCGAGTAAATAGTGACTCTGGAGCCTTCCATGCTAACTGCGTCCACAAGATGAGAAGGCGGTGAACTGTGATGTGAGCTCTACCAGGGTTGCCGTCATTCCTGGTAACCGGTTCCACATTACAGGAGGTAAACTTTCTGCGCCGATAACCTTTATTGCATTTTGATGGTCCAATCCAGCTCTTGACCTTCCTCCTGCTCCTCTGACTTCAAACACCTGACTTTGTTGCAGTAAAGGGAAGCATCAGACGGACAGATTTGTTTGTGGGGGAGCAGAACCAAAGCAATATCAGTGGACGTGTGTAGGGGAGATGGTGGATCTGTGGAACCTACTGTTGGGTTGTTGATCCCTGTTTGCTGGGTATGGAAGGGTTTTTCTGTCTGGGTGTTTAGCTGCCGCTGCTGCTACCTGTACACATCGGTGCTTTCAGTTGTCCTAAGAAATGTGCGCCTTGTAGGAAGGATTGTGTTCCAGGCCCAGGAGGTTCTGGGGGCCACATTTGTGTCATCGGCCAGCCGAAAATGATGGCCTTTTAGCATCTATTTCCAAAAAGTGGACTGCGGACTCATCACCCAAACGGCAGCTTTATGGCTCTGTGTCTACCCTGTGAAGGATGATGATGGGGTGCCGACGGGGGCCGCAGCCGCCGCGGGGCCCAGCTAATCTGGACACCATCAGATCTGGCGCCTTTGTTCTCCAGCGGACAGCCGAGGGAGAGGCTGCTCTAGGTCCTCCATCAAACCCATGCAAAACGACCGCCTTCCAAGGGGTGTCTTCTCAGGGAATTCGCAGTCAGTCCATTTAAAAAACAAATAAACAGCAACAACAGCCCCTGGGCCAAGTGGATAACAGCTGTCTGCTGGCTGAAGTGTCTTTTTGTGAAGAGAATATTGCGCACCTCTTTACACAGAATAAACAGGCATGCTTTATAATAAATCGTTCTAAAATTATGCAGCGCATAACTCCTGCGCGGATATCGACAATTTTGAGAACGCCTCCCGCTTCCTGAAGCACACTTAGAGGCAGAGTTGCGTGGCAGTTGTTTCATATTGACCAGAATTTGGAGATCTCTCAATGACTAAGAATATTCAGTTAGATCCATTTAACAGACGCATTTACCCACAGTGACGTGCAACTCTGAGTAAATAAAAATGCATCAATAATAGTTGAAGGCCTTTGGATGCAGATGTGTGATTTTCACAGTGCAACTTTTTATCCGGTGCCTGTATTTTGCATGTAGCACAAGCAACTGCATATAGAACTAACAGGAAGTAGGACGGTGGCTGAAATTATCGACGGTGTAAAATTTATGCATCTGTGAGGAGATCAGGAGGAATTTTGAGAACTTTCTTGAACATGGGGAGAGATTCCGCAACTACGAAGGACCGAGGGAGCTCATTCCCCCACATTAGAGCAAAACCCGAGACCCGAAGGACTTTCAATTTTGCATCATTCCTGCTTGCGATCACCAAATGGCCAACATTTAGTTGTTCAGACAGCTAGAATGGCGCAAAATTTAGAGCATCCAGATTAAGGAAGGAGCTGAATTCACGCCGCTGGAGAAGAGTTTGTGGGAGACTGAAGCTCTATGAGCCAGGAGACACTCTGGTGGAGCACAGACGTTGTCACTCTCTATTACGGATGGCCCTAAAATCGGACTTCCCATCTCACACTCTGGATATAAATCATACCTTTTCTGATGCATCTGAGATTGAAAAAAGCACAAAGAAGTGCTCATGAAGTTGTGTGTGCAAAGCACCAGGAAGTGCCGCAGGCTGCACGTATTTGTCACGCTGTAAAATTCCCATCATTAGCTGAGCGCCGAGCTACAGACAGTGCAATAAATTACATATTTTTCCAACATGAGTCAAAGAAAAAAATCAATCATTTCTGCTACGGTGACTGAATGTCCAACACAAACCCAGGCACTGGGTTTGATCGGCTACATTTTCAGAAAAGCCACACCCCTTAAAGTTGTTTACCGAATTTGATTGAGAGTTGTCATGACAACAGGATCCTCGATGCTGCCATTTTTTTTATTCTTTGACAGGTGTAAAAGCGTTGCCATGACGCATTACTTGCGGAGCTACATTATTCATCCGTTAGGTGGCATTGCTGGACTCGGGGTCCCGCCCATTCGTCTCCGTCCTCCTCTTAAATCACCCGAGACCTGAGACCATCCTCTCTCGAGTTGTGCGGCAATGGCTCCGTTACCACTACAAACATACACAAATTACCCAAATACACAGCTTTATTGTTGTGCCATGGCGGCTCCTCCTAATCCAGGACGGCAGGGGCGGGGTCTAACTACCCAATTGTTCTGTGTATCGCAATACCAGGATCCAAACTGCAAAGAACCAAAGCGACCAATAAACAGGTTACCCCACACCAAGTCTTCACAGAGGAAAGGGGTTTGAATCCCATCGTGTTCAGCCCTGACTCCTAATTCATTTGGGCTGTGTCTGAAATGCCGTACTCCGGGGGGAAACTGAGCCAGTTCCCACAAAGGCCTCTCTTAGGGTCTAAATCCAGAAGGAAAGTTCATGATCTTCATACACTCGGGCTTATATTTCATCAGCTAGAAATACTGTCAGTTCAGGGTAATTAGCTTCTAGGTTCCCACCGAGGAAGTAGGATTTGAACCCAGGGCTTTCAGCTATAGAGCAAGGTTTCTAACCACTGCGTCCCAGCGATTCTACCCGCTCTTTTTTACACCTGGTTTGGCTAAAGACAGATTTGGACACAGCTGGCTGCAGGTTCCAACGACCTGGCCGGGGTTTTTCTGCACCATCATATATGCGGTGCGTGTGTATTTTCACACCTTTGCATGAATTAAAGTCAATTTATTATTTTAGGTTTTAACCATTACTAGCACGTCATATTTTTGACAGAGAAATGCATATTAAGTAGTTAGGTGAACGGTCCAACAGAAGGGTATCTTCTAGCATGGGAGCCAGCAACCTTTCCGGGGCTAAATATGCTACCTTTGGTCGTTTGCTGGAGCAGGAATGGAGCTGGGAGCAGGAGGAGCCGCCCCATCTGTGAGAGGTAGCGTGAAAGGAGAGTGAGAGCAAAGACAAGGATGATGGACAGATTCCCAAACAGAGTGTCAGTAAACACTCAGGCTCTCTGCCCGGGAGACACTGTGGGACGAGCAATGAAGGATCATCCACTTCATGGTACCGTGAGCTCCACGTAAGAAAGAATCTTGGTTGAGAGCCCTTCTGAACTTCTCTTTAGCCAGGTGATGTCAGACAGACGTGGCGGTTAGAGATACATGGAAGAAAAACTGCTTGGGCGCTCTTATCTCCAGATTTGGAGAAGGTTCCTCGTAGGAGCAGATGGGAGAGGAGCTCAAGAAAGGATCTGCGCAAATGCGAGCAAACGTAAGCTGGCTTAGTCATAGACAGACAGCATGGATGTTGGTGGATGTTTAAATGCACATGTGTGATGGTGGGCTGTGGATGAACGGGATGCTTGTTGGGTGCTATCTTCAGAAGAACTAAAGGGTCAGAGAGTTCAGAGTGCAGGTCACCTCAGGCCTACAGGCCTTCATGGGACGGTAATTGCTGAAATGGCACTAAGATCTAGCACTGGGTGTGGCTGAAGAGAAGAAGATAGTCTATGCACATCAGTCATTCAGTGGGAAATGAGCGCCAGGAGAGGCCCAGAATGGCTTGAAGTGGCCACCAATGCCTAAGAGTGACCATAGAGAACCAGACAGACAGGGGGAACCTCAGAAGCCCAAGAGTGACCCAAGAGACCTAAGCTTGGCCCAAGAGGCCAGGGGTGACCTCAGAAGCTCAGCAATGGCCAGAACTGACTGAAGCCTTTTTCTCAAAAGCCACTCAGTTAATGGTTTGATTTTAACCACACATCTCATTCGAAGCATCCCCCCACGCCCCATACTAAAAACCAGACGGTACAAAAAACTTATTTCACACCCCATTAGGGAGTAATTTTCGGTACAGGCACCTGCAAAGAAAAAAGAAGAACAAGCTTTAAACTGGCCTTCCTGTTGAATAAGAAAAGGTGCAAAATGTGTTTACCAGTGTGAGAAACCAAGCTGCTGATCAATCACACAAGCAGTCTAGCTGGTTATTATTATTGATCTAAGACTTTTGGCCAAGGAGATGCACACTGGCAGGTTTGCGTACCAAAAGACTCAGTGATTTAGCTATTTATAGAGCAGGGTAATTTTTACTGCATTACTTCAGGATAAGTACCTTGGCACTAAGGTGAGGGTACCAAGATGCTTGGGTTGTATTATTATTTATATATAAAAAAATAGAAAAAATAAGGAGCTCGACTTCCACCCTCCTACTTCCTGGTGGCCTGGGGTGGCTTCTGGTTCCCACCGAATCCTGGGTTTGACCCTTGGCACACCCTGCTGGTTCCTATTATATGAAATCCCTCCAGCTTAACTGGTCAGTTTTACTAGTTAACTGGAGCTGCACTGTGACAATGAAAGAATAAAAGAATAGAAACTGCCGAGCTAATAATGCCATGTTTAAAAAAAAAAAAATAAAAAACCTGGTAAATGCGTTAAGCTGCAGGGTCCTTCTTTGGGAGGGAGGAGGGCATGAGTGAAAGGTCACACAGCACAGGGTGTGTCTGTGTGTCAGCAGTTCACATCAATTCACATACGGCGCCTGCAAAAAGTATTCACACCCCAATCCCTGGGAGGTTTCTCTGTCTCGCAATTTTGATTCGCATCGGACGCAGCTAAGCTTTCCTGGTTAGCAGAAAACCCCCATAGCACAAAAACGCACAAAAACACATGTCTGCAAATCAGTTTTGAATTTATTACCAATATATGACACAAAGTAGCTGAGTGCACAAGCACGTAGCCTCTTCACCTGAGTCAACTGCAGCGCAACTTTCTGTTTTTAAAAATTATTTATCAAATTGAGTGGACATCACCTGTATGTACTAAAGGGGATTTGTGTGATTTTAGGATAAATGCACCTGTGTCCGGAAAGCCCCATGGCTGAGAGGTCAGTTGGATGGTCAAACTACATCATGAAGACAAAGGAACGATCTGGGTCGACTCTCATGGACTTACTTATAAAACAATAAGGCACGGAAAGGTAAAATGAGATGAACACTTTTTACTTTTTACAGACTGTATTTACCCTTTTTGCTGGAGTCCAAGCAGCAGAAGGCAGCGGGTAGGGCTGTGTCCTCCATCTTTGAGTAGATGCTCTTCACTGTTCTCCTTCAAAACTCAAAAGCCTTCAGGATGTCGCTTCTGGGAAAGCTGAATGAGGAGAGCCTTTGAAAATGCGGTAGATGTTGGTGTTTTTTTGAAGGGATATTTCATCAATGTCTCTGCCTCTCTGGAGAAGAAGAAGGGAACTCCGACACGACGCTTCGCAGAGCTTCCTTTTCATCCTCTTTTTAGGAAGGGAAGCTCGAGAAAACGGTCTGATGTTCGGGTGCTACCTTAAGTTTTTCAGGCACTCATGAGCCGCCTTTATCCAAAGTGATCGAGCACAAAGTGGACATTTTACAATGTTATCTAAAAGGTTAAAGGATCCCTCAGTGGAAACACAAATGATGAGACTGGGACAAACATACTTTGGAAACACCACGAGAAGATCGAATTCTCTCAGAAAGATGGGTGACGATGGGAAAAGTTGAAGGAAAAAGAAGAGGAAGCGCAGCAACCAGGTGGATGGACTCCCGTTCCTTGACAACGGACACATCCAATTCAACGCTGAAGACAAAGCAGAGCACAAAACCTTCTGGAGGAACTCTAGCTTATGTTGTTTAAGGCAATAAGTTTGATTGCCAAATTTCAGCATCTTCAGCAGTATGTAGGTTGGTACATAACCTAGTCGCTGTACCTGTGGAACCTCTAAAGAGTCAAAATGTTTAAACCAGTAGGTCATTGTGTTATAACATGGCTGACATGAACGTTAAAGATGGATGAATGGTAGACAGACAGATAAATAGGCAAATAGATACCTCAATAAAAGTGTAGATAGACTGATATATACTGTAGCTATGTAGGTAGATAACTAGATAGGTAGATGGACAGACAGGTGAGTAGATTGATAGTCATGGAGGTAAATTGGATTACTAGATAGATAGATGGGTGGGTAGTTAGGTTGGTAGATCAGCAGTTAGGTAAGCACATTGGTAGATAGATGGTTAGGTAGATAGATTAGGAGGTAAAAGGGTGGGTAGTTAGATCAGTAGATAGAATAAGAGGTCAGTAGACCGATAGATAGATGGTAGATAGAGAGATGAATATGCAGATAAATTGACAAATCACCATATTGGAAGCTGAACTAAATTATTTAATAACAAATAGCTTTTTTTCCTGTATGGTACTGACTTTTATTCTCGGCTGACTTCACCGGAGGCCTGAGGGTCGGAGCTGACACGGTGCAGTTGAGGGCAATATTGATCTCGCCATCTTTGCAAGCAAGGTGGATGTCTAATTAAATGCGACTGGCATATCGAGGAATGCAGGATTAAGTGTAAGATCGCAGCGAGATTATTTTCAACAAACAAGGTCCTCCAAAGTCTGCTGGCAATTCGGACCTAAAGCCAAATTAGCCGTGAAGCCCGGCGGGGCATTTCTGGATGGCGACGGAGTCGTGAACGCGGCCGGAAGCTCGGCGGTGAAAAACGCTCGTCCGATCGGCGCCGTCTCCTGCGGCCGAGACACCGAGGCCTGGGCATGAGAGATGGGGACAAGTGGCAGGAGATGCTGCGCTCTCAGCATCACATGCTGCTCCCAGTAGGGGCACCACTGGGGGGGGGCATGTTTACAGAAGAGGAGAGCGGAGCCGCTGGTCTTCGGGGCCCGACGGGACGCCGAACCACCCCAGGCTCAGCGGGGAGAGCAGGTGAGAGTCTGTCCTGTCCTGTCGAGTCGAGCGAGGTGCAGTCAGACGGTACCGCGGTAATGTGCTCGGCGTCGTGGAACAGCGCAGATAATCTCATCTCAAACCCAACAAGCTGCACTAATAACTCATGGAGACTGCGGTGCCCCCGAGAGAGGCGGGAAACAGGAAAATCATCTCATAAAGTCGCACGTGGACGAGATTTTAATTGCTACGCCGCCTTCTCAACTTACGAACGAAATTGCCCCTGGAATTTTTCTTACTTTGTTCACAACTTGAAAAATTTCGCTCTTGTCCGTCTGCGCCAGGGCAGAACGACGATAAAGCGAAGCTTAATGGCAGCAACGCACGCGTCCCTCGAGGCATTTAGGGGTTCGGCCTTGTGAAAGAGCCACGCGTATCTACAATAAAATGTGTAATAAAAACAAATTTAATTAATTAAGAAGGTTAGAAAGAGATATTTTGTTCAGCTATTTTTAAGCTAAAACAGGATTTAAACTGATCTAAGTTGTGCAGGGTTGCTGCGGTCCCCAGCCCATCCAGGATAGGGAGGTATCTGGGGTGTCACATGGGTGTCACCAAGCTCACTGTCCCTCTAAGGGGGCTTATTAATCACCAATTCAATTGAAACATGAATATTAATTGATATTTGTAATAATTTATTAATATTGCAGGAGGAGCACAAGCAAGGATTGCATGCAAACTTCCAAAACTGCTGTATCGCCGCAGTTTTGTTTCTGAAACTGTGGTCCAGACCCAGTTAAATCCAGAGCCTTCAGCGTTTGTAGCGTGTGAAACTCCGGCAAAGAAGAAGCAGACAAATCATGGCGATAACATAAAAAAAATCAAACTGATGTAAAACGACGGAAAACAGAAGAAGTGCGTTTGCACAGTCCTATTCAGCGCCCACTCCCGAATTCGCCTCCTGGACACAGTCGTCGCTCCTCGTCTTGTTGCTGGTCGCTGACAACCGAGAATGTCAGACGCGAGCCATTAACACCGTGGAAGCGAGTTGAAGCAACGTCATCCCACGCTCCTAATCTCACAACCTGGCTTGGAGCGTAAATACAACTTACGTTTGCTCCAAAAATAACAAAACGCAAATCCCTAAACTGGAAAAGGCTTAATATGTCTGAATGCTCGCACAACTGCCAATTGTGGCCCTGTTTTCCACACTAGAGCCTGCGATCCCCGTTGCCCCTTTACTGCCTGCGACCAAGGAGCAGCCATGCGGTAAATTCCTCTTCTTTTACTTGGTCTCTGTGCGGGGTCCCTCGTCTCCAACTTCCCAAACTACGGTAAGACAGACGCACTGAGCTGCAATGCTTTTTCTTTTCCCCCTGAGGAGAAGGTATCAACCAGGACCTGGGGGGCAGCAGGGGGTGCAGTAGTAAAAGTCGAAGCTACACACACAAAGGACCCAGGTTTGAATCCATTTGCCTTCTGCGGCACCACAGATGAGGGTGCTTACCCCGAGAATTAGAAGTGACCCAACTGTTTAAGGTGATACGAAGGGTTTCAAGAAATGCGTCTGATAAATGCAGTAAAAGCTTAAATAATGCAAACATCAGCAGACAGAGAGGCCGAGGTGACGTCTGTGTGGGAGCTTCCTTACAAAAAAAGACCTGGATTCCTTCACTCGTTTGCTGATTCTGTCATTACGGTGTCGTGCCGAACAGACCGGCTTCCCCTCGGTCAAAATTTTAAAAATTTCTTTTTTTTTTTCCCTTGGGCCTGAATATCAAAATTTATGCAAGGGAAGAGCTGATGGGTTATGAATTAATCACTGGCTCCAGGCAGTATTGATAAAGTATTTGTATTCTACTGCGAGTTCCGGACGACTAGACATTTTAAGGCTGCATAAGGTCTCACACAATACCTTTATTTCAAAGGACACCCAAATTGGAGGCGAAGATGCGCCGTCTGTTGAGCCGAGAGCATTACATGATATTTTGTATAATGTCTCCAGTGTTTTGTAATGTAAAGCCAGCGTGAGTGTAATATTTAGGAATTAAAACCGCTCTGACAGTGTGTGTTGGGCACGGTGGTGCAGATGCGGCTACGCTGCAGAACGGGGTCGCTGATTTGTGGTTTATGACTCCGTTTCTCAGCCTGCATCTGTGTGGAACCTCGGTCCCTGTTGGATCAGCGCTCGATCCTGGGCCGGTTCTGTTTCCTCCAACTACCAAATGGTACAAACCCATACATCACAGCAGGGTCAGACCTGGGCAGAAAGGGGCGCGGTGGTTGGAAGTGCCACCTTCCACTCGAGCAACTCCATATTAATGCCCATGCGTTTGGAATAGGAGGTTCAACAAGCACATATAGGAGTGATGCTCAGGTGTCCACACACTTTTGGCCATGCGGTGTATGAGATCTGTCACAGAGGGGTTTGATCATGGGGCAGAAGGTGGCGTAGTGGATATGGGTGGGTGGGTAACCGCCTCCTCGATGTCAGAGATCGCATGTTTGAATAAAACAAACCAAGGCTTCTATTAATGCCGTAGCTATAAAACCGCACAAAACAACAAGGTAATAAATGTGTAACATTTGACCTCGATGAGGGAAGCACATCAGCACAGAGTTCATCTCAGTGCATCTGACACCCCGAGAGGCGGTCGTTCAGTCGACTTCAGTCATCTCTTCCAAGCTACCGTTCTGAGTCATCCTTGAGTCAGCCTTTCTCACGCGGCCTCGTCTGGTCGCCCTGGGTGGTCGACATCCGCCGAACGGCACGTTGCAGCCCCTTTCCATTCAGGTCTGCTCTCTTTACTATTCATACCCCAGAAATACACTTTGGCGATGATTTTCTGCAAAGCTGTGATGCGGTGAGTCAGCTGCGAAGTCATTCTGATCCAGTTTGCCATCGATTCGTTTAGCGGGAGCATTTGTCCAGAGTCACTCTCAATTTACCCATTTATACAGCGGGGTAATTTTTACCGTATTAATACAGGGTGAGCACCTGGAACAGAGGTACTACAGCGGGGTGTGGGATGGGACCGTCCACTGCAAGGACACCGTCCAAGCCATCTCACCAACTGCTGGCCTGTGATTAAACCCCTTCATGATCCAATTGTCATAGGCACTTTTTTTGATGTACAGTAGATCTTGGCACAGTGGGCAATGTAATAGTTTATTATTATTACAGCTTAAAAGAAGAAAAAAATGGCATACCTAAATTTGCAGCAGCTTGCGTTATAGTTTATTATTATCAAAGCTTTTTCCCGAAGGTTAGGCTGCTGAATTCCAGACAGCACGGGGACAGACCGCTACCACTACGACTGACCACCCCCTCCCCATTGAACTGTCGACACTTTGCACCGGCCCTCTTCTTAGCTTATTCATTATCAACCAATTTGTTTATTTAGAGACTTTCTCATTTATTATTTATCCGTCTATTCATTTACGGCTCCATCTACTCATCTATTCAATTAATCTGTGATGTCATCAGCTGTCGTGCTGCATGCTCAGCGCACTGTGCGCCATGGACCGGGAGACACTGCATTTCAGTCTCTCTCAAACGTCTGCATGAGGCAGAATGACAGTGGGGTGAACCTTGAACTTTCTGACTACTCTCAGGATTCACGAATGGATTGAACCCACCTTGGAAATGGTTGTGTTCGCAGGAGACAGCATCCGAACCCCGGTCCTTCAGGCAAAAGGCACCACCTTTAACCTATACACCTCCTTCTCTCCTCCTTAGTCCTCCACAGCTGCTCCCTGAGCTCTTCTGCGCTGCATCCCTCATTCCAGCCGCGCTTTCGGAGCATAATTGAATTAATCGTTTTTCATCGTGATGTTCACAAGCTCTTCTGAGCGCGTGCGATAACGGTCCAGCAACGGGGCGCACGACTCGCCCGACTTGCATTATCTTCACTTGATGAAACGACTCGGGTAATTTCCACATCTTCGCTGTTCCTCAGACCGAATGCATTTGCAGGTTTTCGCATCCGTCACGCCCGGGAGACAAAGAAGGTCCCGAGACGGCGCAGACAATCATCGTGCGCGTGACACAACGGTGGAGGATATGACCCCGGCCGCACGCCGTGTCATTAACACTGACTCCTTTGGCTCAGCTCCCCTCCAAAAAGGGGTTTATTGGATGTTAGCAGATAAGCCCTAAGTAAAGTGCACTGTAAATTACTTAAATGAAAGCTTAAAAGTAGAAATACAATGAGTTGTATTACTCTGGAAGTGCTAAAATATTTGCCGGTAATACCCTTTATGAAATACCTTTGGCCAACAGCTGCAGTTTGCGCAATAAAGACATTCGAAAAATCATTTTAAAAGATCGTCGCCTTTCTCACCTTCACCGATAAAGATTTTTGAATCAAAATGAAAATTCATGACTGTGTCAATAAAAATTTTCCCTTTTAGCGCAGACAAGAAAGGAGTCAGTTTTAAACGGGTCACGTGTTTTGACTTAAAGCGTCTGGTGGCGCGATCCGTGATCGCCGGATTCATCCAGCGGCTGGGGAAGGGAAGGGAACCACGTCAGTTTGAGTCACGGATGATTCATTATACCGAATCTTTTACCCAACAAAGCGGGGGCCCATTAAAGCTACTCTGTCGCAGGCCATAGCCGCTCTGTCCTCTGCGTAGACATAGTGAGTGCCGATCTTAAATTCTATTAAATTTGTAGGTTCTTTGTAAATAAGCCAGCCAGTTTGCCTGCATAAAACAATAGCTTCAGGTGGAGTTTGCTGAAATCAGCGCCAACTCACCATTACAAAGGAATCCGTTCCCAAAATGATTTAGAGATCATCCTCCATATGATTTATAGGAGTAGAAAACAATGGATTTTGGTGACTGTCAGCTGATAACGGTTTCCTTCGTGACGCAGCCTTCGAGGTCTCCATATTCCCTGCATCTGGCTGACGGATGACCTACACACCACTGGGCGAGAATTACGTTTGCTGGATTGAATGGGTTGGTCTATAAGGGCAAGAAATTGTGACAAGGCGGTCTAGCTGCCCCAAGGCCCGCCCAGCACTGTTGGACCTGGCATCGATTACGGTTCCGCTTGCTGTCGGTAGAAGGGTCTCATTCTTCACGACGGCTTATTGTCACGCCCCAGTCACATCGCTCAGCCTCCTGGTATGATGGAGCATCTCACCTGGCCTTCAGTCTTAACACCGGCCCGTCTCTGCTAATGGAACAGCACTCGGGTTACAACCGACATGCCGATGCTGCAGCGCCACTGCCAATACCGCATTTCGGCAACAGCTCCGCGCACAGGAAACGAATCAGCCAGCAGCTGACGGAGTCACTTGAACACCCGCAACTGTGAACAAACTCCAGTCCACTGAGGTCCAACCAGTGGCTTTGCATCTGTACTTTTCTGCAAAGAAGGTGAACTGACTCACTTGTCATAAATGATTAAGTAATAAAAAATAATAAAAAAAAAAAAATCATAAAATAAATTTTTCAAATAGTAGCAGGCATTCAATCTTTTAAATTCATTATTAATTTAAACTATTTAATAGTCAGGTGACAAAGATGTGGAAAGGTATCTGAGGTCGGTCTGCTTCCCCTCAATGTTTTTCTGTTTATGTCCACTCGGTGAGGAGGACTTTCTGAAGTTTCCTGGTTTCTTCATAAACCCCACAGACATGTCACTTGCTGTCGTTTTGATGCCTTTGGCTTCTTCTTTTTCTAAACGGATGCTATTTTACCTGCGCTTGTCCATAGTGTGCTTTGTGTGTGTGTGTGCATGACTGCATGTTTAGGTGCATGCCTGTATGTGAGTGAATGTTACCCTTCATGTATAATCATATTTTTTGCTGTCAGAATGACTGAGAATTCCCCCATGCGCGGCGTTACAGCTCCCTAATCTTCAGACAGGGTTTCCCTCTTCCCACATCTGTAGTTGTAATTGGAAGCTTTCTCTTTGCCCTCCTACATCCTCCACCAAATGACCTTGGATCCCTTGATAAAATCACTGCACTGTGCCTCCCAGCTGTCCCAGTCTCCCATCAGTCAGTTACCCTCCGGTAGACCTCAGCCATCATGGGAAAAGGTGCCCTGGATCAGTCTGAGGTTCCCTGAACCTTAGTGGGGGAGGGGGGTGTGGGCAGCACTGCCTTTCTTGAAATCCCTCAGCACTTTCACTTCATCCACTGATCAGACTCCCACATCCAGGAACAACAAATACAGCAGGTCAAGGGCGTCAGAGAGAGATGATGGCCAGAAAACCTAAAAAGAGCTGCACTTTACTGCACTGTGAGTATTGTAAAGCACGTCTTAATTTGGTGAGTGTGTGCGGGTCATAGAGGTAAGTGGAAGCTGCCGCCCGCTCCTGAAAAGATCTCCAAGGAGAGAATGACAGCCGCACCAAGAACGCCGCCCTGAACCACCTACTGGGTGCTGGAGCACCACAGCGTCGAACAAGGAGCTCGGTCACTTCTGGGAACACATGGATGGATAATTAGCGCTATCGCTGCCCTCCACACAGTCGCCAGGGCTGTTAGCCAATTCACCAAACCCTCAGGAAGGAATCCGAGTCTTTCTGACGCCTTTCCTTCCGGTGCCTCTTCAAGTGAAGTAGGCTGGCCTGCGAAACACCGAGGGTGGCTCCAGAACGCCTTGCCTCAACACAACGTGCCAAACCAGGTTTCCAAGGGAATTTATGCTAAGGTAAAGTCCTCGGATTAAGGGTGCTTTATCCAAAAATTCAGGACACTCTGGCTGCCGAATATGACCGAGTTCCGATTTACAAAATGATGCTCCACGCAGTTATGTTGTCGATGGGCACTAGGGCACATTTTCCCTTTATTAACCCAACCTAAGCAAAATAATTAAGTAAAGTGAATGGCTGATAAACCACTAATCCTGGGCCAAATCCCATATAATCCAACAGTGATGAAATACCGGTATCGTCCAGCCGTCCAGCAAAATTCAGGTGACATATCTAATAATAGTCGAAGACTCAGATGTGTTGTATAGTGGAGTGGCCAGGTCGATTTGCTAAAAGGTGGCCTGGCCACCACCTGGAGCTGAGCTCCGCGTGTCTAATTGTAACGGAGAAACCATGGGTCCTTTGCTGTATTAAAGCCAGCAGTATTAAAAGGGGCTGGACCCATGTGCAGATATTTGTTTTGAATCCAACGATGCCTCCGTTTGATCTCGCCCAGAACACGATCAAAGCTCGAGCTGAGAAATGACACGCTGCATGCTGCAGAGAAATTGGACGCGCAAAAAGGTGCAGGACCCTGTCTGGAGGAAAACAACCACGCCACAGTTATGCCTTTCAAACTGAAAACCAACAGCTTCCCGATACCCTTCCTCAAAGTCACAGCCACACTCCCAGAACCGAGCTTTTCTGTTTCCATAAGAAAACTAGATGCTTCTTGGCCCAGAAAATTTCAGGTTGGACTCAGAATCTCTTTGCTTAAAGGAGGACTGAATCAGAATGAAGGGTTTGATAGAAGGTCCAATTTTCTTGTCTGTCTCGATTGGCTTCTTGCAACTGCCAGTATCAGGTTCAGCACTGTGGTCATGGTCTACAAAACAGTCAAAAGATCTCCATATCTAGAGGACCTGAACACTTATGCCTGACTGCACAGTGGTCCCACTTCCAAGGGGTCCAAAACTGAAAGCCCACTCATGTTCACTGTACTCAATTGAGTGCCCTCTCTCCTTCTCAGCTGCTGAACCCCTCCAAGCACTCGAAAAGAGTCTCAAACTCATCTTTTGAGAACCATCTCTTTCCTTACCTTCTGAGAGCTCCACGGAGTCCAACACTGTCTGCTATGACAATCTATAAATTTATCTGACTGCCATTTTAATAGGCAGCCAACTGAGGGATCGAAACCAACAGCATGGTGGTATTAGGCAGAGAAGCTGTATCTTAGTCATCCCGTTTTTGTGTCTAAAGCTTTTTGTTCGCTGCTGCAGGCCGTGGAGAGAAGAGTGACAAACGCATGCAAATACAAATGAAGGCCCAGGTGCCCGGTGAGGTCGGAGTAACTTTAGAGACTAAGGCATCGGATAAAAGCGAGGGCAACTGGGGGTCTGCGTCACTTTAAGCGTTGATTTCAATGCGACGCAGGTCTTGGTGATGTCGAAACGTCCGGCGCGCTAACAGCGGGGCGCAGAGGCCTTTGAAGACGTCCAGCGGCACATCAGAGGGTACGACGGAACCAATGCACTTCGAAGCTAATTGCGAAGGCGCACCGCAAAATCCTTCAAAAATGAAATGCCATGTGAAATTAACCGAGAAAGCTTTCGGGGTGATGGATGGGTTGAGGGTCGCGAATGGCACATGCATGGCAGCAAAGTCTGCTGCCCGTATCAGTTATGCAGCGCTCCCACGTGTTGCTGGAACTCACTGGGCGCACAAGTAAATGTCAATTATCACCACAAAGGCTTTTCCGTGGAGGTCGCCACAATGCGCCGCTAATGGGATTGTCACCCTCTACTAACAGGTCACACGGGGGGTTTGCTGGAAAACCACACAGATGTCGACAACGGAACCCACTTGTTTTGCTTTGCCTTTCATTTTCATCATTTTGCTCATAAATGCCTCTAATTTAATCTTTAAAAAGGCCCCCATTTCACCCCATTGGTGAGCATAGATGCTCTTCCACCGCAGAGATTGAGGCTCGTGTCTATAAAGCAGGAATCTCTATTTGTTTTTTGCATTTACTCATCTGAATGTAAAACTGCTTACATTTTTGTATCCACTAATACAGCTGGGTAATTTTTACTGCATTAATTCAGCTTGCGTACCTTCAGGGACAGCACTGCAGCAGGATGTGGGTTTCAAACCCGAGTCTTTCAAGTGCAAGCTGTCACCGCCAGGCCACTGGCTGACCCCCAGCATCATTGTTAATGCTTAATTATTATTCTGCGATATAATAATATGAATTGCTTTTTAATCTTTTGAGGCCGTGCTCAGAAATAGATTTTTATTATGATAAGTCCCTGGAGGGGTAGATCATGAGTAAACTGTGGGTAAAGCAGGGACTGAACAAACGCCTTCCAAAGAATAAGTTTATTTTGAAAACTGTTACGAAGGGACAAAAAACAGAACCGTGATTATTACCTAAAATTTTTTAAATTTGTCTTTTATATATAATTGGGTCTTTGCTGAATTATATCTGTTGTTCATCTAGCACTTCTGTTTGGCAACTTACACTGTTTATACAGTGGTGTAATTTTTACTGCATTAATCCATGGTGTGTACCATGATCAGGGGTGCTACAGCATCAGGTGGGATTCAAATCCAGGCGTTTCACACTGCACACCAATGGCTCTAACCAATCTGCCATTTTGAGATGTGAAGCCCAACAAATGTGGGCTTTAATGCCGTTTCTCCACCTTTATAGCACGTACAGCTTATCTGCCTCCGTTTTGGAGTTTGCATCTCCACCATAGATGATTGTCTGGACCTTAGTGAATAGTGATCACGTCTTTGACTGTCAGATGTTCTTTTTTGTGCCCACCAGCTTTCTGATTCATGCCAAAGTCATGCAGGTGGCATTTAGCCCAGGTAACCCCTGTGTTTGTGCACAGCGAGCGGAGGCTTCTGTGCGACTTTGAGTCCGGCAGTTCAAAGCATAACTCCTGGCAACCAAATGAAACCTGGGGCAATTTACATATAGATGGCCGTGTATACTGCAGCTTTTATGAACACGTGGACGCAAAGGCAGATGCACGCAGAGAAGTCGGCCTCACTTTTTATCAGCACATTTCTAATTGTATTGTAAATTCTTCCTGACAAAAAAAAAGGCTGCTTTTAAAAAATACGAGCGCCAACCCAAAACCAACAAACAACGTCGCGCAACGATAAAATCGTACAAACGTAAGCAGTTCTGAATAAAAATCACTCTTCGTTCAAAGGATTCTTTAATATTTTTATGGTTATAAATATCGATGGACAAAGTGTGCCAGAAAAGTAAGAGAAACGCGAAACCCTTTGCTCTTTGGTGGGTTGGGTGGCTCCCTGAGCCGCAGTTACTCATCTACACAGGGCAGCATTAATGGTTGCAGAATTGGAATCCACTTATTGTTGAGAACACAAAAGAAGTTCTTGCAGAGTGCGCTGAGGTGCCTGTCTTGCAGGTTGCCCGTCACTCCTCTGCTCCTCACAAAGCTCTAAACCCTGGTGCTGGAGCTCCTGTAGATGGTCAGCACCACCAAACACATGGAGAGCTGCTCAGTAAACTAGTTAGCTGGCAATTTAGCAACTTTGGTTGCTAATACAGTCATGAAATATAATAATACGTCTGCATTTTGTAGCTCCGCACTGTTTCTGTGCCCTGTTGCTCTCTGACCAGGATCCACACCACCTGACCCCTGTCTGTGCAGGAGATGCAGAAGTCTCCCAACATGGCGCGTAGCAAACTCAATAAAGGATGCAAGCAGGTTTCATAGCCAGGGGACCAAGTGGCTGCCCACGAAACATGCGGCTGAAACAGATCTGACACCATCGAGCTCAGATGAAACCAACGGAGCGGCTGGGAAGCCATCCCCAGAAGGTCAACCATCAGATTCTTAGCCAAAAACAAGAAATCCAAGTCTCGAGCCCCTCGAGCCCCCCTCCCGAGTCTATTTTTCATCAACCCACTTTTCTCTAAAAGGCTCAACCTTTACTTGTGCTCATTTGCACGCCGACAATGGGCGACGCATGCGCAGAGCCGAGGAGGCCGCCAGATGCGTCCGTCTCCCATCTCGTGGCCTTTAAACCACCCGGCCTCGGCCTTTAATTGAACGATTAAAAAAGGTTTCATTTCGGCACTTTAATTACCCATTTCGGGCCATGTCTGTTCTAGCAAATTGCTTTGTCTCAGCCGCATATGAGCCTTTGGTTTTAATGAAGCCGCCGCTTAAACACAGGTTGCCTTGAACTGCAGAATGTTAATGGGGATCCGGATTTTGTAATTGAAAACAATAACAGTCAAATCGGTTTTATTCTGCAGGAAGGGTGATGCATCATTAATGTGCTTGGATGGGCTGTGGTGGCACGATTTTACCAGAACTTGGCGCGTTCTGGCTAGCGGCAGTGCTGTCAATAATGCTTGAAATAGGTGGCGCTCGGTGGCAAGCGGCGGTAGCCCGCCTATATGTTGTTCTTTGCAGAACGTGGATTTCTCCCACACTTTTCCGCCCCGTATTGATCAGATTCTCTGGCTATTTGTGACAGCCTCATAGCTGCATTTGAATTATGCAGGGTGCGCTAAGTTACGCTGCAAGTCGGCTCACGGGCTGCTTTCCTCATGTCCATTTGGAAGTGAGGCCTGTACTGAAAAAAATAGCTTCTGAATTTCTACAGAAATCCAAAATTTAATAGTCAGTAGTTTACTGATAGTAACCTGTACGCATCCAACATGACAAGCTTGCCCTTTTTTATTCCTTAAACATGGGAAGTCTTGACATATGAATGAATGATGGATGGATGGATGAAGAACCTAAATCTGTAAGTCACCTAGGAGAAAAGCATCAGCTGGATGAAAAAAAAAAAAAGTTAATGTATGTAAAAGCAAAAGAAAGAGATCTCCAAGGAAGTTGTGAACACGGGAATGTTCATACAACAACTTAATAGCTAAGCAAAATACGACCCATTTGAGGAAATTTGTTTTGCTTGGTTGACGGCCGCGGCTGACAGGTGTTTGCACGCTGACCCTTCGCCACACTTGTGGTGAATGTTCGGTAGAAATGGCTGCCATCCATAAATCCAAACTTTGTTGAAGCTGTAAGGAGCTGAACTGCTGCAGTTCACTAGTTTGTCAAAACACCCACACTTATGAAATTTGCATATTGGCTTCTGCTTATTGTTTGTTGTCTGAAAGGTAGAAAATACTCCGCTTGCGGCGTTCACTGCACGCAGGTTTCTTTACCACTTGTGCTCTGGCTGGTGGTTGCGGGCATTTCTCCTGGACCCCAATAGAGATGATGGAGAAATGTTTGATTTTACCTCAAAACAGGAAGTCCAGGAGAGAGATGGTCAGTAATGTGGGGACTGCTTCCCAATGTGCCTTATGGGGAAGGCATCCTGTCAAATTTGGCCTAATGGTGAAGAGTAGCTAAAGCCAGGTGCCTGATCCTAAAATCAAATCTTTTTTGGAAATCTGTGCCCGAAGGGAAGAAAGGTAAATTACAGCCTTCAGAAAATGCAGTTTGTTTCAGATCAGGGGACATAAACTGGCTTCAGCTGTCTGTCGGTTTAGCGCTCCTCTAGATTTGCTAAGTCAGCAGTCTTGCCCTGACCAGCGCATTGCTACTCAACTACAGCCCAACGACTGGGTGGAAATGTGGATGAAAATGTGGCCGAGTCGCTAAACAGCTGCTGTGCTTGGTGCTACCAGGCCTGCGACATCATTAAAGGTTGCGTGAATGCTGAAAAATCGTCCCCGCAGAAGTTCTAATGGCGCGGAGACGAGGTTGGCCGGCTCTTCGAAAATCTCCAAGCTTAGAATGCAAACATCACATTAGAGAAAAGTGTCACTATTTTGATAAATAATAATGAGTGGGAAAACAACACTGAACAACATAGTTCTTCTAGAGGCTGCAGGAGGTTCAAGAAGCACTTTGTGACTCAGCCCAGTGCCAAAATACCTAATGACCGAGATCCATGCCCCTTATTCATTCATTTAGCGAACAGCTTAGCTCATTTGTGTCATCATAACAAAACATTCCCAAAATAGAAATATTTACCCCCAAACCAGAGTGAAATTACATATAAAGGGACTGCAGTGGGATGAACACACATTTCCACGCTGCAGGAAACATTTTGCCATCTTGGAAAGTTCCGGTCCCGATGCCCTTTCTTAGCCTCAGCGCATGGATGCTACACGTTTCCCCAGGTCACTGTCCTTCATACATACTGAGGTGCCTACGGAGATTTAAATTCAATCTGATTTTTTTTTAAAAGCGAGAGAGCCAGTGTCTTTGAGGAGAGGGAACATGAGGCCCAGCCAATGGGCCAAGGTGATGGGCGCTGACCCGTCAGGTTCGGGTATTTCCCTGCAAGGACGATGGAGACAACCGAGGCCCTGAGTCAGCTCTGTCTGCTCCTATTTCCATGCATTACAGATTCCTCTCCACTGTCCCTCTTCTGCAGACGGCTTTCCTCTGAGATCGCCCCGTCATTACAATCTTTCCTGCTTATTTTTCCCCGTTGAATTGCTTTCTTAAAGTCGGCAGACCTTTCCGCTCAATAAAATATGCATTATTTCATATGCGTTTGCCAGAAAAAGCCGGGAAATTATTATTTTCATAATGTCCTATTGTAAGCATGAATATTGCAGTTCATATTACAGCTTAATGACTGGTTTTACTGAATAAGAATATCTGCATTTCTTCCACATTTTGGATTAATTTATTAGCTGCTTTTTAGCAGAATTCAGAATTATTGGGTAACATGAGCTTCAGTAGCTGCACTCAAAACCTCCAGGTTGAGATCCCACATCCCACTGCAGGGTACATAATCCAGGATACTATAGTAAAAATTTCCAAATTACAGCACGCAGTCTCAGAGTACTGGATACAACCGACGTTGTAAATTGCATCGAAGAGCATGGTGTCTCCTTTTCAAGACAAACGCCTCGAAATTTGTCTCACAGTTACTTCTCATCCTAAATTGTTTTTTTTTTTTTTTTTGGCTCAGTCAAGTTTGTTGAACTCCAAAAAGGCTACTTGCTATTTTTAAAACTTAAAATTCTGTCTCTAACAAGTTTTAGAGCAACAGACATCACACACAACACTGTAAAACCCACATCGATATACCAAACCGAACAAGTTTAAAGGTAATAAAGTTGCCAAACATCAGAGCATTTCTTCATTCTGAGAAGAATGTGGACCTGAACTGCCGACGGGGACAGCTGCAAGTAAACAATAAAATTACCTGTTGGCTTCAAATGCACGCGAAATTTATTGTTTTGTAATTTCTGTACCTGCAAATAAAAACATGACAGAACAGCAGGGACACAAAGATAAAGTGGAAATGCCAGGCTGAAAATATCCGCTGTTCAATATTCACCGTTTGCCTGACGTTCGGCAGCTCCACCTTGACAGTTGGTGAGTGTCAGTGATACATAATCCCTTTACTGTACATAATACAGCAGCCGCCACAAAGCTATGATAACTGTCATGATACGAAGCACGAGACACTAAAGGACGATATCCCCCAAGCCTGGGGTCTAGAACCCGGCCTTCTTTTAGCTCCCAGACTTCCTTCTCTGTCTCTCTGTGAAGTACTGACATATTTCAGTGAGGCACCATTCAGTCTGGCCAGTCGGCTTCTTTCATTGCATTAATATTCATGTCAAATATTCACTTTGTTACTGTGTTAAAACTGCAACGCGGTCACAATAACCAAATAATAAACTATAGGTGAAGAGCAAATTTCCAAAACTGCCGAACTTGAAGGGTAATGTAGGGTTTGGAAATATTTTTTTTGGAGATGTGCTGCCACCATGAGTTTTCAAGACAGTCGAGAAACGATCATGAGTGCGGAGGTTCACCCGGGTGTGTGGGACGATCCTAAGTGCGAGGGTATGGGTGCTGTTCCAGCCACACCAATAGGTACAATGCAAATTTATACATTAAATCGTACGTAATATTTAGATATACGAATGCATATATAAATGAAGTCACTTTGTTTGCTGCTTGCAATAGAATTAAGTAAAAAAAAAAACACATTTACTCATCTCTGATGTTTGTGAAAAAGTAAAATACATGGTATGATTATGACTTACAAGGAAGCAGCAGAGAAAGTGTCTATCTATCTATCTATCTATCTATCTATCTATCTATCTATCTATCTATCTATCTATCTATCTATTTAAAACATTTTCACATTATCTTATAATATGAACACTTCGGAACACTCCAAGGAACGCTAAGGTTACTTAGGATGGATAAAGTACGCAACAGGTATGAGGCATTGAAGGACATCCCATCCATATCCACAGGCCAAACTTACAGTACATGCTGCTGCTGAAGACTTTTTGATTTTTTTCTCAACTAAAATATTTTCTATTATTGTCACATATATACACTTTACAGCCAAAAATAAGTGGACCCCCCCCCCCCCCCCAATAACTGAGCTAAGCTGTTCCAACCGCACCCACACAGCATACAAACACATTCTAGACAACCGTGCAGTTCCAGCTTTGTGGCCGCAGTTTGGGGAAACTCCTTCAAAGCTCCAGCATGACTGTGCCCCCTCATGCACAAAGTGAGCTCCATAAACACGTGGTTTGCCCAGGTTGGTGTGGAAGAACTCGAGCGGCCACACAGAACCCTGACCTCAACCCCGCTGAACAACAGGTTCAACAAACACGTAGGGGTGTGATGCTCAAGTGTCCACATACTTTTGGCCATATAATGTATATTTTTATTGCAAGGTTTAACAAAGTCACATGTAATGCGACCGTGAAGAGGTTCTTCACCCAAACCACTGTGATGCTGTGATCCTCTGAGGTTTTTATTGCCTTTACTATCAGGACACCCCAGTGCTTTGAAGCAGTTTCTCCGTTGAAAAGGCACTGCCCCTTATTGAACGTGGAAATCACCAAAAAAGCTCCCCCACGGTCCACCCGACCAAGTCAGACCTGCGCCACACTGTTCACTTCATGCACCACTGGGAGAAGCTTAAGGGGAACATTTTCAACTCTAGGAGCCTGTAAGGAGGCTTTTGGTTTGGTTTATTCGTCTAATATCAGAAACGGCCTTCTCTCAGAGGCTCAGAAATGGTTGAAAGGCGGCCGTGCTGATCTGAACGCCACACTAACTGTGAAAGTCCGTGGGACAATTTTGTCAGTCACACCATCACGTAGACAGATGGTGAAAAGATTTCCAAGGAAGTATCAGCGCGGTAAAGTCGGAGGCCAGATTTCTGGCACAAAGTGCTTCGCTGGGCGCCGCCGTCAAGTTTTACTCATCAGAGGAACCCCGGCGACTTGACAGACATTTTATTGTCTGTTCCATCTGCAGCCAGAGTGCTTGAGCCCATTTCTATTGCTACGTCTGCAAAAGCCAGCGTTTCAAAAGATTCCAGTTGACATTACATGGAGTCTGTGTACAAACGCCACAAGTAACCGAACCGTTCGTCCTGTGCAGCTGAGCTGAGGACCGTGGAGCAGCAATGGTTGAATCACAGAGGGAAGAGAGCATCTCTGTGAAGACATTAGCATGCTGCTAATCGGCTGGTTCTGGAGTGCTCTTAGAGATGCACACACACACACACACACACACACACACACACCAGAGTGGCAGGGCTGCTTGCATCCCCATCGCACTTACAGCGAGAGCGAGGCTGTCGGTCAACGGGAAGCGCCTTCTCACTGGAGGAAGGTCAGAGGGTTGCTGTCAGGTGAGCTTCGTCTCTCCTCGGTCCTCATTCCCCCTGCACTTGGCCGCTCCTGCAATTGGGATCACACACACACACACACACACACACACACACACACACACGAGATATTCTGGGTCATATGGAACAGGGTCTGGCTGTAGAGGACAGGAAAGGGACAAGGACATCATTTGGTCACGCTCACGCCAGAGGGGTTACGGTCTCCACCTCGCCGTGTCACCGTGCAGTCAGACAACATATTGCATGTCTGCTCTTTTCCTGCAGATGTCATTGTTAATCTACCTTTATTACACCTATTCTACTGCTGTAACACTCTATTTATTCCCTTTGTCTAGCATACAAAGCGCCACAATCAACCGTACAATGATTCACCTGGCGGTACAGCGTACAGAGTAATTTTACTGCATCAGTTAAAAGTAAGCACCTCGAGTAAGAGCCCTGCAGCAGGAGAGGGATCCAACTCCATCAGATTGCAATGCGGCCACCATAACCGCCAGGCCTCCTGCTACCTTTTCTTATTGATGGATAGATAATCTGGTTGTCATCTCTGCGAGACTCAAAAGAGCCAAAACTCGATTTGTTCTCCTCCAGTTGTCACTTAAATAAGAAAACCATTAACAGTTCATTAGAAAATACATATTGTTTTGTTTGCAGCCTGCACTGCGGGGGCCTCCAGGCTCCTTTCTGTTGACCTTCGCCAGGTGTACACGGAATCCTGTGGTGTCTCCTGTGAGGACACATCCACCAGGCCTGGGTTTGGGAACGAGGGAGCTTCTGGGTCGCATATCCAGCGTTTCGGGAAGGAGGTTCGAGACCCGACGGTGAAGAGGGGACAAAGCACCTTTCAGGTAGGAGCAGACACAACCCCTGGGCATCAGAGGCCTCCATAAAACCCAGCACATACACACGGTCTCCTCAAAGGCGTACCGAGGCCATGAGGAGAACGGCAACCTCTTCACTTATCATTGTTCTCAACACAAAACAGTTTGTTCATATTGTTGGGAAACACAGCATCGGCACAAAAACACCTTGAATTTCATATGAAACTAACAGACGGCCTTTCAGAGAAAGTAAATCACCAGACAAACCTGGTACTAAGCGACTGTTCCCATTTCTCAGTAGAGCAAATGGAAAACAAGCATCTGCAAGGACAAGCAGTACTTTAACAATTTCACCACATATTTCAGTTACCTGGGTTATTGTTATAATTATTACCATTTATCTCTCTGGTTCATTCATTCAAAGCTGTTTACAGTGTTTAGAGCCATTTATCCATTTACACAGCAGGGTAATTTTTACTCTATCATTTTCAATGTAAGCGCCCTGGTCAAAGGTATTACAGTAGGAGTACAGATTTGAACCCAGCGGCACTCTCACTGCACAGTTACAGCTACCTGAAGCTTTTTTCAAGAAAACGTACAATGTTTATAACTTAGCTAAGGTACTTACACTGATTTACCTATCAGGGCAAGTTTGATGGTACCAGTTTGTGGTCAAGCTCGGGTTACCATAGAGACACCTCAGCCACCATAAGCCAGACACCTGTAGGGAAACAGAAGCCTGGAAAGCTGCGAGCCATGAGCTCTTCCTTGTCCTTCAGTGCAATTTATTTTCACCTAAAAGGTTTATGCTCCTCCCTTAGGGTCCGGTCTCCTGTCCTTCGGAAATCCTATCTACCGCTCCACACCTTTGCTCATCGGGCCGGCAACTCTGAGTCAGGCACGAGGAACAGAGGCCGCATTTAAAAACTGTGCCAAACAGCTGTGTGAGACGGTGTGGTGCAGTGCATTGTGGGAACTGTGTACCCATGCTCTCAGTTGTGGTCCCGCACTACTTTTTTGCTCGTTTTGTGACTGCGTCCTCCTTTTTGCTTAAATCTTCACATTATTCCTTTATGCAAGTGTGACTTACACTCTTTGTCCTCCTCCCGCCTGTTCACACACGCCAATGTGGCAAATGTATGGAATTATTATATTTATTTCTTGCATAATTTTGCTTTTAATTGCTATTCGCTTTATTTTAATAAGTTTGGAATCTTTTTCTTAGGGATGCTGGGCATGATTTAGAGTGATTTTTTGGATGGATTTTGAATTGGCTTAGAATTAACTAAAATGTTCTCCCATAAGAAATAAAGGAATAAATAATTTCATCATCGGGTGAACTGATATTCGGCTCAATTTCAGGAATGGATAACAGGGTTAAGTGTGTGACATTGGAGCAGAAAGAGGGACGAGTCAAGGCGAAGGGTCGCACTCTGCCTTCCGGATCATTCCTACTGCTCTCATGTTTGCATGAGCCGGTCACCCATGGTCGCTTTGGCGACGACACGCACACTCGTTTTTACACCAAAAAGCCGGGACGAGGATGTGCGAAATTGAATATCGACCAAATCCGGGGTCCTTTCAGGCCAGGAACCCGATGGCAGAAAGTTTACAGTCTTTACCGTCGCCCGGTGTGCTGCATTCCTCAGCTTTCTCCCCTCTGTGGAGCGAGGACGCCTGTTTCGCAGCCATCGATCAGACAATCAGAGATAAAGTTGATGGATTGGCTATCGACGGGCAACTCGCCAGCCCTTGAGGTGTGTATATGAGGCATGAAGTCTGGCTGTGTGATGTGTGTAACCACTGAGGCTCGTAATGACTTGGCTTGTCTGAGAAGGTTCCGGTGCCTCTCTGAGCGCCTCCGTTGCCCCTGCTCCTCATTTTAGGCAACTAAAGGAAACACTTTGTCTGGTTTCTAAAGAGTTAAACTTAACATGCTAACTACTTTTTGAAATACTCTTTCTGCTATTCTTTTTACATGTTTGAACATTTCTCTAAATCCACAATCTGATTTTAAGCACCCAGCCGACAGATGTGAGCAAAAACCACCCACACAGACCAAGGGGCAACCCTAATTCAACTCACTTCCACAGTGTTCACACCTCATGCCCGGTGCTCCTGAGTATCTGACTGCAATAGCAGCATTAAGGAGAGCTATACAGTTACCGTGGACACCAAAGTGGACATATTAAACTGAAAGAAATAACGCATAATGCAACGCAATATAAAGATAATTCATTTTAAATATATTAAATATACTTTTTTAAAGCCTGCAGGATGAAAGAGCCGTACTGGAAAACATCTACAGATGGCGAAAAGACAAATACAGCACAATAATAATGCACTTTTATCGAAAAGCGTCTTGTTAGAGTCACATAAAAAGTTGTTTCTTATTTATTGTGATTCTATTGCACGCATGCATGAAAACATGTTGGCAGATACTTGAAACGATGAAAAGACAGGAAAAAGGCAGCGGAAAGAGGACAAGATGGGTACTTTCCTCCTCCTCCACCTCAGCTCTTCGGCGTCTCTTTGTTTTTTTTTACCACATCGCGATGCAGCGAAACACACGCACAGGCACTCAAAATACATTCAAAATGGTGAGGGAAAAGGGAAATGACAGCCTGTGACCGCTAAAAGATCAGAGGAAATATAAAATATTAATAAAAACAGCCATGGCGGCATTGAGCAGCATCAGAGGCCTGGTTAGAAATGAGGGTTGAGATGCAGTAATTTGCCATCATCTGTGTAAATGGCTGCCAGCAGGACACCCCCCTCCAGTCTGGTGGCCATCTATCAGCCATGGGGTAATTATTCTTGGGACAGCTCCATTACGGGTTATTGCCCCACCCCATCCGGATGCCTTGTGTAAAAGTGACTAATCCCCAGCACTTTGGAGCATGCCGCTAGCAAGGGGGTTATTCAAATGATGCTGGGTGGGGATGCTGTAAATCACCACGATGCATGTGTGGGGGTTGGGGGGCCGTGGGGTGGCTCAGTTCCTTGCTGAGGGACTCTGTACCTTCTTCTGAATGAGCATGGAGACAGCGGTGTGCTTAAGTGTGTATGTGCGGTGTGCGTGTTTGTGTTGTGTGAGATGGGACTCTGCTGTGATAAATACTGGCTTAGCGAGAGTGGGGATGTGGATTCATCTTAAAGTGCAAAAGAAGATAGGACGGCAGCGGCACAGCAGCTTCCTAGTGATAGATGGGCCTCGAACCCAGGTGAGGGGAGCCTGAGCTTAGGGGCCGTTTCAAGGTTAAGATAAGGTGGCACAAGAACAAAAAGGGAACAAATAGATGGGAAAAAAAAAAACAACAAAACGGGGCAAAATACTTTGCGCCTCTGTCCTCTCTGTGCATTTTGATTTTTTTTTGTGCCCCCGAGGTGCCAAGCTTGCATTCTGCTCCAGCCGTCTGCAACCGGATTATCTCCACATGCACATGGCCCACCACCGCCCCGTGTCCCCAGGACAGGAGCATTCTTATTTCTTGTCATTTTGATGTCCTTGTGAGCGACCAGCAATTTCTGTGACAGGAACACATTTTTATGCTTAACTTGTTTGTTTGTAACGCCAAAGTTGCTAATTGTATGTTACTAAAAGTTCAGTAATTCACCCCCGTATTGACATTTTTAAAATATTCTGTAAAAAAATATATAGAAACTGTATAATGTCAAAAATTAGTGTAAGACTTTTTATTTTAATATTTTCATTAGCTTAAAGTAAAACTTTTATTTAAAATGGCCGAAAAAAGACCCTCCTGCTCGGTGCCGAAAGATGCCTGATTCTTCCAATTTGTCGATCACTGATATTGAAGGATTCCCTACAAACATAGTGGAAGTGAGTTGAATTAAGGTGGTCTCTCGCTTGTGTTCAATTCTGCTCACTTATTCTGCTTGGGTCCTCTTTACTGCCATCTATCAGCGTGGAGGGGAAACAGGTTTTTTTTTCACTTTTAGGCAGACAAATTTTAAACGAAGTAGGTAAAATAGTTAGAAGATTAAAAAGTAATGTAAAATGCTTGTACTTTAACATCTGAGCCGACTAACGGTGTACTAACCCCCTGCGTTGGGCTGTTTCAGAGGCACAGCTGTTCATTTTTGGGTCGTTTCTCCTCGAGCACGGTACCCTCCACCTGGCGCTTTAAGCCACCAGATGCACACACGGAAACACCTTTATCGCACCCGTGCCAATTTGAAACTCCCCTGCTGTAAGCATGTTTCAGCCTCTAATCTTTCAGGGAGATAAACTTCATTCTATTGTCAAATCTAACACCGCAACTTTCCCGACTCAAACTCCAATAATCCGCCTTTAAACTCCTTAAATTACGCGTTTGAAAGAATGTACATTTTTTAAAATATCGACAGCATTCTTCCCATCGCTTGTCTCAGGCAACCCATGTAAGACATGTCGGGCTCGTCCTTGGCCCCCGCGTGGAGATGTGAAGTAATCGTTCTGACATGGGTGAAATTGCCACACCTACGTAGCCGTCTGTAGGCGCGTCAGCGAACCCCTCGCTTCTCCTAAATCATTTAGACGCGTTCCCAGATGTGATGCCAGGATGAAAAAACAGGGCGACGGATGGGCGGAGTGCTGATGGCACCCCCCCCACACACCCTCCCCTGGGCTTTCTGTACTCCTCAGCTCATGAACCCAAACACTCATTTGCCTGCAATGAATCTCTGCTTAAATATCTGCGTTCATTGATATGCAAACCGAGACAACCGTGTTATTACCTCATTTATACCCCCCCCCCCATGTAAATAAATAAACAAAAGCGGAATCAAAAACACTTCCTTAGACGCGAGGGGGCCGGCAAGGCCTGGTGGTCGTGCAGGGCGCCTCTCGAAGCCCGCGACTCAATTCCTTACGTCTCTAATGAGCATCGAGCCGATCGCACCGATCGATCGGCTCCACTTTAATTAAAGGAGCGGCGATTCATCAATTACTTGTTCGTAGCCGCCGGGGTGATTCATCCAAACGGACAGAATCTCCTTCTCATCGTCTTCCATCTTTGCATCCCTTCTTCCTCGCCGCACCGCATGGACAAACGCGGCGTCGTTCTCCCACACCGACAAAACCTTGACACCCGTGCGTTTGCCACGGTTACCGCACGGATGCGGTGAGCGAGCAGGTAGCGGCCGTCGCCTAATCTGCATGCGGTTTTATGGTAAATTCCCAAGGAGTTGGACGGAAGGGAATCCCGGGATTTTATGTAGGGGAGCGCTTCCCAAACTGGGATATTTAAAGTGATATGAATACGGATATTAAATACTGTATGTACCTGTCCCTGATCACCGTTACACGGTGCGTTTGTTCCGCTGCCACGTCTTCGATTTAGCCGCGCGCTCGGATAATCCGCGAGAACATTTGCTAAGGCAGTCTAGTTAATATAAATGCATGTTCTATTTACAGGTGCACATAATTTTCCATGATAAGAAATCTGGTAAATGATCAAAATTATTGCAGTGTTAATGATGTCAGTTTTATAACATTATTATAATATTATAAATACTACACTCTGCAGTACTTTATTCTATGACATCAGTATTGCCCGAGTATTAAAATGAAATAATCTGCTTATATAGGCTGATGATGATGATGATGATGACGACGATTATTATTATTATTATTATTATTATTACCCAAGGTGACCTAAAATATTAGGATTGTACATTGAACTATTTACAATAATGTACACTTATGTACAGCAGGGTGATTTTTACTGTATCAACTCAATGTAGTACCTTGACTCAAGTACCTTGATCAGGGACACTGCAACAGGAAGGGGAGTCGAACCAACATCCAGATGGCTTCTCCTATGTATCCCTCATACTTCTTTATGTTCCATGCATCAGATTTACGTGTGTATGTGCGCCTGTGCTTGTGCAGAGTCTGGAGCCATATGGCGGTGTCACGCGTTCCCAGGCTCCTCCTCCTCTTGGCCCTTCTACTTTTCCAGCACACTTCAGTGTGTCTGTTTGTTGTATTATTATACAACGCTGTGTGTCGCCCGGGAGGGGGGAGGCGGAGCCTCGAGCATCGTAGGTGGAGGCAGCATTGAATCCTCTCGCCAAGAGCTCCGACCCACCCCCACCCCGCGGGCCGACACAGCCCCGTCTCCGGCTGTCACCGGGCCACCTGACATGTGCAGTATTAAGTGACGGGGACATCCACGGTGGGGTCCTCCACGCGGCGGGCAACAAAACTGCGGCGACGTGCGATTGCGCTGGGACGCGGTTGAGCCCAGCACACTTTTATTTTAATTTTGTCACCTCGCCTCCCCTGCGTGATTGATGCAAACCCTGGTTAGCGGCGTCACGTTCGCCGCGCAGGACCCGAGGCATAATAGTTAGTCAAAATTACATCGAGGGATTTATTACACGCAGGCCTAGCAGGTTGCAGTCCAAAAACACGCAGAGCTCCAAACAGCCAGATGGTATGGAGTGAGCTGAGATTTACCGCGTTGCTAAGGAGGACAGGGAAAAAAGTGGGGGAAAAAAAAGAGTCTGACTTGATTCATAAGCATAAATGGAGGAAAATGCAATGCGATGGCATTTTCAGGCCTTGAGATTAATGAAGGACGCAGTTGCTGCGCTGTGTGAATTATTATGCCTGGGTTATGGGTGAAATGGTGAACCGTGACAAAACGCTGCAGTTGGAGCACCGCAGATGTTCTGGGAAGGTCGCGAAACGTCCGGGTTGGAGCGCTCGTGGTGCGGATGGTCGGTGCGGCCCGCGGTGCGAGGATGACTTGCCGAGATGAGCTGAGCCGTTTGCAGAAATTTGCGCTGCTCCTTCCATGCTGGTGTGAGAGTTGACCTAAATCGCAGCTCCTTCCTGCGGAGCGAGCGTCCCAACACCCTTAAACTGGAACAGGAAGTTTCCCCCGACCCATTTCAACACTCAGCGCCCTCTTAGGCCCCGGATCGCAGCCCTTTTATCGATTTAATGCTTTAATCTCAACCTCTGAAGCCGTCGCTTTAAGAGAAGATGACTCTCAACCGTTAGCAACGCAGAATCAGTTTTCCAAAAATCCGAGTCAACAAAAGTCTCATTTTTGACGTCGCCAGCTTTATTACGGAAGACGCGGACGGATCGAAACGTCGGCGCTCAAGACCATACGGTCCTTACAGGACTCCTCAATTTGTCGCAGGCATCGGACAGCTTGTTTGATTTTATAAATAGCATGCGCTTTCAAGAGTGACTCGCGGTGGAAGACGAAAGCGCAGCAGTCGCCCAGGCGAAGCTCCTCGGCACTCAGCTGATGAGTCAGTAAAGGAGGAACGGCAGTAAGTGACGCGGTCCGGAGGTGAACGGAGCGGCGGGCGCCCGTCTGTCAACCACCGAGGCCGATAAGGGCTGTCAGTCATCCCCGCTGATGCGCCAAGGGGACTCTGGGATTGAGCCGTCTTAGTGCCGGCGAGCAGGGCATCTTGTCTCTAGGTTTCTGGCAGGATGACAAACCAAATTTACCTCATTTTGGACCTCTCGATAACCTGGTTTACTGTACCAAATGTTCTAAATACCCTGGACTGACGTTCATATTAACCTAACAATCTGTTGGCTTCAAGTCACCGTGTTGATCTCATTTCTTTTCCATTAATAATCACATTTACTGTTCATTTTTCCCCAAAGAAACACCGTGTCAGGTTTCAACACTAACATGCAATGATTTTTACCATTTATACACCTGAGTAATTTTTACTATATGATTTAAGGACGGGTACCTCGGTCGAGGTAATACAGCTAGGATGTAAACACGAGATGACAGCTTCAACCACGATGTCACCTACTGCTCAAAGATTTATCATCATCATCATCCTCTATATAGTTGTCACTTTACCTCCAAGATGGCTCACAAAGCTATTTTTTACACTGAGTAATGTACTATGATTTACCCGTTTGAATGTGGCGGCTCCCACCACTACGCCCTCCGCTCCTCATTTCATTTCATTCATCGGCCAGGTAGCCATCCCTGCTTTGAGCTGATGGCTCCGCAGTCGTTCGTAATAAAAGCACCGTTCACGTCTGAACAGCATTCTGGGCCTCGTACCCAATTTAGGTATGAGCACAACGGGGACGCCTTTGTGCCACGAACCCCATGGAAAAGTGGCGCCTCCTTCAGGACTGGAGGGATGCTCTCCCGATTGGCCAGCAGGCCGTCTGGGGCGGCGCGGCTGTATGACTAATCCACAAGTTCGCCAAATGCATCAAGGCTGTACATAGCGGCACATTGGATTAGATAAGCAGGAACCATTGGGCAGATAGCGGCTGACTGAGATAATCTGGTTCTCCGAGGGCGGCTCTGCGCACTGAAAACAACAGAGGGCACATTAGTAGACAAGGTGGAAGCAGATGGCAGAGTGGAGATAGCGAGCCCAGCGGAGACGGACACAAATGGCCATGCACTCGGGCCGAGCGCTTTAAAATAAAATAAGAAAGCTTAGAGGTTGTTTCAGTTCAGTCTCTTAAAAATGGATGCGTCTCAGGAGGAGACGGGGCCTCCAAAATGCGGCAAAGTCACGCAACTCCAAAGCCGCCGAATTTACCATCACCACCTTAGTGCCCTTCATCTGCCACCACTGGCACCTTAACCACAACTATTACATGTCAGCTGCAGCTATAAATTAAGAATGTAAAATAATAAAGATCCAATAACTGAAAGAAGGAAACAGTCGAACCAGCACTTATTATCCAGAAGAATGAATAATTTCTACTTTTCGACTTGATCTAAGTTCCGGCTGACAGGCAGTAACTCTGCCTCTGCGCGATGCAGTGCATTGTGGGAAATTGGCAAAGGGCAGCACACTGTCTGCTTCGCTGCGCAGTTGCTAATCGGTTTGGATCCTCCGCAGCCCTGGATTGAAGGGAGGAGGAACCTCTAGGCTACGCACGGGATGCTGGGAAACGTCTCTGTATTAAGCATTCTGCCAGGATCCAGGCCTGTTGGGACGATGACTCACAGGGCGCCGCAAAAACGTCCTCCATCGGGCGACCAGGTGCGCCGCCTGTCTGCCGTTCCCGTTTTATTTCTCACCACCTGTCGGCCGCAGGTCACCTGACGCGTCACCGCATTCCTGTCACTCCCACAGCATCACCCCCACCGCGGCCTCTGGATGATGTTGGGAGCAGCGCCCCTCTGCTGGACTGGGGGGGAGGGGGGGCGACTTCTTCACCGTCTTTTCATAACACAGAACCGTTATTATTTATTCATAATCTCAGGGCAATTAATGGCTCCCCAGGAAGCCACCTGTTGTGACACACAGATGGAAAGAAGCGGCGAGAAAAACACGCAGACTGACGTCAGCCGGCAAGTGGCCTCAAGGAAACCCGCTTATTTCTAATGCGGTTTCTTAATCTAACTCTTCCGCGAACCTGAAAGTCCCATTCCGACATTCGCTCTTCGAGCATACCGGAATGTAGAAGTTTCTCCGAAAGCAAACCGAAGCACGATGAAGCCAAAGTGCCGGAAAAAAAATTGGTGATCACAGCGCTGATGGTCACATGGATTTGTACACTTAGAGATATCCCAGAATAAAGAGTGCAGTGCCTTATCGAGGTCAAGGCAGTTGGCGTCGATAAAATAAAATAAAACGCAATTTAAAAAAGCAAAATAAAATCAAGCGGGAGCCACGTTGTTTCATGGAGAAGCACTACTGCTTCACAGCACCTGCGCTGCTCAGATGCGGGTTTAAATCTGGCTCCGTCTGTATGGAGCTTGCACGTTCTCCTTGTGTCTGGATGGGGTTCCTCCCACAGTCCGAACATGTGTGTTTCAGGTTAACTTGTCGCACTAAACTTCCCACAGTGAGTGGTCATCCTGTAATGGGCTGGTGTAGCCTAGTGCCCAGTGATTCTAGCGTAGGCTACAGGTTACCAGGACCCTGCTCGGGATAAAGAGGTTGACAATAATAGGTAGATGCATAGATGGGTAAAATAAAAACTGGATCAAACTTTCAGATGAATAGATGGTGGTAACACGTTGGATTCTTTACAGCTGTCATCGAAACAGCGTTCCCTTTAATGTGTTTCAAAAGATTTTTTTTTCTTTTTTTGCATGGAAGTATAAACCACTGACAATAAATGCAATAACAATTTTTGACTGAACAATTTTAACTAAAAATATTGAAATTTGTGATGGACTCTGGGCTGACCACACCCACTTTCCCAGGTTACCTCCCCCTCAAAGGGACAACAAGCACCAGGCGCAGCCAATGGGTGACTGCTTCCCGCAGAACTTCCTTTGGGTTTAAATTCTGATGAAAAATCGCGATCGCCACCATTGATAGGGATGAGGTGGCAGGAGCCTTCGGTCCCAGGCGGGAAGGGGGAGTCGGCTTTCCTCTGCGGCTCTGTCCAGATGCTGCAAGTGCGAAAGGATTTTCTGTTTCTATTCAGTTCCTCCTTTCATTTTATTTCCTTCTTTATCTGGCAGCTGCCAAGCGGCAGCACGGAAACGAAAAACGGATGGCAATGTTGCTGAGCCCCGATCCCACCGCTTTGCTCCCCTCTCCTGCAGGCAGCCCCTGGGGGAGCCCACCCGGGGAGCAAGGAAGTCAGTATTTTTAGCAACTTTCACAGTTCCCCCTGTAAATAATTACCGCGGTTGTTAGGGAGCCGCTTCCTAGCTACGGCGGGTCGGCTGAGATGCTCCGCACTTCAGAGGCTTCCGCGCGGGTTCGGGCCAGCCTGGTTTACCTGGTGTCTCCGGATGGCGCCACACCAGGGGTGACCACAGGGCAGATTTATGTAGCGAGCGAAAAAGAAACGGCACGTAAAGTGAGAGAGAAGACGCCGGTTCTTCGTGGCTCAGGCGTGTTGAAGCAGGAAGGAGGCCACGAGCCTCTGCCGTGTTGTTTCCCGTGTTGGAGGCCCTTTATTTGGCCTAATTGTTCATGCTTTGCAATTTAGATGATGATCAAAAGCGTGATCAAAGCAGGGCTTCATAGGTGGCACACGGAGACTGCGTATTAACATGTGAACCGCATGCGGTCGCCCCTCCTGTTGTATGCGGCGGGGGGAGTAAGAGAGTCTCTGTGGACCGGAATGAACCGCTTTCCTTTGTGCTAATGAGTTTGCACACTGCGTGTGCGTGTGTGTGCGAGAGAGAAACACGGAGGCAATGGAAACTTTTTTAATGGCTGTACAGGGTGAGTGAGAAAGAGAGCCAGTATTTGCTGCTGCTTATGAGTTATTATATGTTGGCTGGCATCTGGAATGTTTTAGAAACTTGCATCTTTCTGATGTTTTTCTCCTGAGCAACTTATAATATTAAGCCGTTTTCATATTCGCATCGCAGCCTTTTGCGCCCCGTCAGTTCAGATTAAGCACGGAGCTCTAGAACACGGGAGGAGGTTGGGTCAAGCCCGTGTCCTTTGAGGCCGGAGGTAGCAGCTCCAGCCACTATGGCACCTACTGCACCAGCAGGAAAAGCGTCATAGAACAGATGTCCCTCATCCACATGCAGGTTAGGTTTCATAAAAGTTATGGCCGGGATTTTTTAAAAATACTGAAGAATTTTATAACATAGTACTTTGAGAATGATGGCGATTAAAAACAGTTGTTCACCGAATTTCTTTTCAATCTCCACCCATTTGGTGCCAAGTGTATCTTTTCCCGTTGTTGAACATGCAAGAAACTCAGAACCAGCCTGAAAGACTTTGGAAGTGAGTTGAAGTGCATTCTTTTGGGTGCTTTATACTGCCATCTACTGGCTCGGAGGGTAAACACCGGTCAGGTTCGTGCGCCAAGACATAAATTAGTAAATTGTTTGTAAAAAGTTGCCCTCAAACTTGGGAGCGAAATGCATTTCTGAAAACTGGCTCGCGAGGTGCCGTCTCGTAAGTAGGAGATGTAATCACTGTTCCAGACTGAACTTGGAAAATTCCCTCATGCTCAGCCCTGCCTGAAAAAAACAGCCTAATATTTAGTCATAACTTATGCTGGTAAATCAAAGCCTTGCATCTCAAATGATATCTTCGAAATGGTGAAACTTAGCTATCTGGAGCAAAAGAAGACAGAGCGCTCAGCTTCTGCTGGAGCTCAGGGAGTGTGGAATGTGGTTGAGTCCTCTAAAGTTTTGCCTTGTTGACAGCATCAGCACCCCAGTGTCTGTGACCATTCCTGTCTACCTCGAGACATCACCCACCATCAGGCTGTAGCCAGGACCCGTGACCGGAGGCCTGTAGGAGGTATGGATATCGCAGCGACAGTGACAGGCGAATGGGAGGGGACAAAAGCTGCCACATCCTGTTGCGGGGCAGAGTCCCTCCTGTCCTGAGGAATCACTTCCACCATCTATCCCAGCACCCCATGACAGCATCACGTTGCCAGGGCCCCGTGAGCAGCCATCCCGGCAGATCGCTTCACGCACGACATTCTGTTGTTCTCCAGCATGGCAGCGAATCACCCCCTCCGGAAGCATCTGGAATTACACGGCTGGGGTCGGTGGCATCGTCTCTCTGAACGAAACTTGGAATCAAAAATCGTTTCCTTGCTCTTCACGTTGGTGGTTTTTTTTTAATTTTATTTAATTTTCAGAAAAATACATTTCAAAAGATAATATTATAATGTTATGGACTGTCTGGTCATTCCAGCATTTAGTCACCAGAGATGAACTGTACTTTAAAAAGGTAAAGCGATAAGAAGTCGCTAACAAGCAGTTGTATTTAATGGAAAATTGTTAAATATTGACAGTTGGCTTTTATTTCCACGCTTCTCCCACTTATGTTCTTTTTTGAAAACTTTGCTTCGACTCAGCAGCTTTGAAGAATTCGTAATTATGCAAAGACATCTGTCCACAGGAGGATGGAGTGAGGCCCTGGTGCAGAAAGATGTCACCAGAATATAGTATGCTTTTCATAAAGGCACTGGTCTTGTATCTCCAAAGTGGTGGTTTTGTATCTTTAAGACGGTCGTGCTGTATCACTAAGGTGGTGGTCCAGTATCTCCAGTTCAGCAGTCTTGCATCCCCAAGGTACTGATTCTATACATCCTAAGCAGCGGGGCTGTCTCTCCAACACCATCTCCCTTCACCCACCACACTCTGTTTGGGTTAAAGCTCACTTGCTTTGTTATGGGAACGTGGGGTTGCTAACATCTGAGATCACTGGACCAGGATGGTCAGTGAGTTGAGGTGATCAGAGACCCTCAGGCCCACACCTGGACAGCATCATAAAGGACACAGTGTCCTTACCGTCCTCAAACTCGGTTTTGACACCTCTTGACGTGGTCAGCGGAACTGAAACAGCGCAAGGATGCCCTAGGCTTCAGTGCTTTTATTCTTACTTGGATTCTGACTTTGATGCCAAATTGCCTCATAAAAGGCAGTAACAACCCCTGAGAAATGGACCCAGCCTGTTTGCATCCGTGAGCTCTGGCGCATTTACATCCTAAAGCCCCTTCCTGCACCATGTTTTATGCCCCGATTTAAACAGACGGACCAAGCCATCACATGAGACGCCGGATGCGAAAAGCGACTCTTTCTCCTTCTAAATTTAACCGTTATTTAGATTTTAATTCCACGTTGTTTAAAAGCAATTCTGTCTTTATTAAGCTCTGCCATGCAGGGTGGAAATTACTGTACAACTTATTTACTTTGAAAATAAGGAGTAACATCATTTCAAGGAGCGTCCTGAATAAGGTGGATGGAGACTGCAAATTTCCTCATCTTAAGAAATGGAATACAGACTGAGGTGGACAAACCGTGGCTGATGTTTACATCCAATTGTTCATCGGACGTTCATCCAAAGCTGCTTACGCCGATAATTATGTAACAGAGTACTTTTTACCGTAACAGTTCTGGGTAAATGGGTCCATAGCCTGGTGCCCACTCATTTTGGGATTGGCTTTGGACCATGTGACCCGGAGCAGGGTAATCAGATAAGGATAACACGTGGATGGATTTGAGGGTACCTTGGTGTTTTAAGGGCATTGCAGCAGGTTGTGGGATTCAAACCTGGTTACAAGGTGGCAGGTCTAACCACTACGCCACCTGCTGCCCCATTTCCCTGCTGCAGAACCCATCCGGTTTGACTGTAGGTGTTGCAAAATCCCGTCGTAACAGGCGTGACCCCCCCCCCCCCTCCCGCCGCCGCCTCGGCCAACAGACACCGTGACGGTTCGATGCTCGTTCTGTCCTGTCGGCGAGCATCCCATGAGTCACCAGTTGGTTTTATAAACACCCCCCCCCCCCATCCAAGCTTGTGCCCCAGAGAAAGGCCGTCTGTGCTGGGCGCCGATGTAACTCATACTGAGGTCGGGATGTTCAGATGTCCGAAGGGGTGTTACCAGGTGGGGCACTGCAGTCCCAACCCTGTTCCCCAATAAAAGTTCCCTACTAAAATGTACAGTGATTAACTCATTTTTTTGTAAAGCAAGGTAAATTTTACTGTATATGTACTGTGATTAAGGTTACTATAACAGGACCAGGTCCTGGAAGTGACAGGGGACACCATTTACCGCTATGCCACCTGCTTGTGAACCACTGACAAAGGCAGCTGCTACACTTAGTATTGGACCCATTGGTGCAAAGTTAATTTTTAATACATCACAGTAGGGTTAGTACCTTGATCAAGGGTGCTGCTGTACACCAGAAGTGGGGCATGGGCATGAATTGACAACCATCAGGTCCCTAGTTCACATCCTCCACCACTACCTCTCCTGATGTTCCATATAGTCAATATTTTTTCATTTAGATCTCAGCTCTGCTCTGGAGTGACAAAATGCAACGTGAACCCACAACCTTCTGAAGTCTATAAACGAACGGGATGCGACTGAACCACCAAAAGGTGTGAATATCTTCCCAATTGGCAACATAAGGCTGAAACTTTTCATTCCCGGACAAATATGTCTATATTTATACCCAGAAAGGGCTGAAGCCCCTCGTGAGCAGCAATTCCACGCTAGTTTTCCCTCATATTTTTTTAAAAAAAAAAAACCTCACATCATCTGCGGAGAAACACAGGGGCAAAAGTCGATCGCAGATCCGTTTGGACGCAGTCGGGATGGACGTCGCCCGCTTACTGACGCGCGCCGAAGCTGCCGCGTCCCTTTCTCAGGAGCTTCAATTGATCGCCAAGATCAAAATGTCCCCAACTATTCTGATGACAAATAAGCGTCTCTAATGCCTTTGCAGAAAAACCGATTGGGATGATTATCTTTTTTTCTGTTTTACGAAGGACAAAAAAGCAAATCTGATGAAGAGGCCCCGTGCTTTGTGTCCAGAGGCCGTGCTTGGGAGCATTTTAATCCTGTCGCCTCAAATTAATTGCGGACACTTCCTTCGGTTTTATGGGCAAAACCCATAGAAAGTACACGGATGCCACATCGAGGAAAAATAATCTTCATTTCCGCTTATTTTTTAAGTGTCAGCTATAACCTTTGACACTGGGAAGGACGGGTGTTTTACATGGCTTTCACCATGTTTTACTGCACCCATCACGGACGGTTCAGCTCCTATCGCTGTCTGCTGCGTCCACAGTAATTTTACCGTGTTAATGCGCAATAATAGGTTTTAAATGACTTATGGGGTTCAAAAACTGTTCAACTGGCTGGTGAAAGACACTACTGGGCAGTAGGTGGCGCAGTGGTTAGTGTCACCCCTCCTTGTCATCGAAGGACCTGGGCTTTAAACACTCCTCCTGCTGTACAAGGTACGTACTCGGTACAGTAAAAATTACCCTGTTACTGAGTAAATCGGTGTAAATACTTTAGCACACAAACCTCACATTGTAAGTGAACTCGGAGACTGAAATTAAATGATAATAACAACAATAATATTAATAAAAATTATTTGTTTCCCAAACTCTTTTGAATATTAATACAAACAAAATAAAGAAAATGGTCACAGTGACTCCATTTTATATTTTGTCATTTTCATCTCATCAGATTTAACAGCAGAAATAAGACTAAAAAGGCTGCGGTTGACCTTCCCACTGCGTTACCCTGATCCTTAGACCACTAGCCGACCTGCGGTAGACCCATGTCCACCTGAAGGAGAGCGTGAGCCCAACGTGATCTGGTGTTTCAGCCGAGGGAGACAAGGCCTTCGGGGAACAGAGCCACGCCGCCTCCTTCATCTTTTTTTTTAAGCTACTTGAGAGCTGCGGAAGAACTTAACAGATGGGATTTTTCAGACTTAAACTGCGCGTGAATTTTGTTTCTGTTTTTGTTAATGGGGGCCTTTTTTTGAAAGTCCTTACAGTGTGAGGTTTGTACATGGACCACAGCACCCACTACCGCTTCAATGATCTAAGGTTGCATGAGTGCCACAGTCTGGGCCTGCTGTTGTACCTTTGAACATGGTGCTTCACCTGAACTGCACCTGCGAGAGAGAATTCATTTTTAAAAATCAAAATAACTTTACATTTATCTGACATTTTTCTCCAAAGCGTTCGCGATGAATTTACAGTCACTTAATACCCACCTATACACCCAGGTAATTTTTACTCTGCCAGTTCAGGGTAAATAACCCTCTAACCAAGCTGCTCTTTTCCATGTGGCTTTAATATATGCAAACTTGCACATCGGTGCAAAAATGCCAAACAGCACGTTTCCCTAAAATCACAATGCCTCCTACAGGCTTCTACCGCGTCGCTCCCCATCTCCCCACCGCGCCATCCCTTCCGGAGGGCTGCGATCTCATCCCCTGCAACGTGAGTGAACCGCATGGTGACTTAGTCCTTGGCGGTGCTGCGTTCGGCCCCCTCAGCTGCGCAAATGTGCGAAACGTTATGCGTCTGCTAAGCAGCTACCGGGAAATAAAAACGGGCGTTAAGTTCTTAAAGCTCGGGAATGTTCTGGAATGAACGCTTAGCGCTGGGTGTGCGACGTACCTGGAAGGCGCCGCCCTTCCCTCGGGGCCTCGACTCGGTGCATCAGCATTCGCTTACAGATGTTGTCAAAATCTTTAGGGTAGCGTGTCAGACAATTCTGCCTCATGAGGGGCGTCAAAAATGCCGATTACCGCGGTAAAAACCAGAGAGCTCTGAGGAATTGGGAAAAAACCTCAGTAAAAAACATGCAAAATCCATTTGCTGTTTGACCCCCCCATCAACTGGGAGTCATTTGTGACTGGTGGATGCTTAATGTCCCCTTGACCGCTGCTGCCATGCGTCCAAAGGCCCTCCTGCGTATACTTTTACCGCACCGCTGTCGACCGTACCGGCTTTCTGCAGCCGTTGCTCGCGATCCTCGCAGCTGAGCCACATGGCAGAGGTCAAAGGTCACATAAATAAACCTAAAGTTGGCAACAGCAAAAGTTAACAACCCTCTGTTAGTGGTATTAGCACGTTTTTTCTTTTCTATTGTCAGAATTTTTAAGCGAAACTTTATGATAATCCTTCTGAACCCTTCTAGTTTTAATGGATAATAGAAATACGAACATCTTTCAAAGCTAAAATATAAATAAAGTACAATACTTTAATTTCATAAATGCGTAAATGTTCATTTTTATTTCCAATTTTAATAGAACTTATACGCAAATAACTTATACGCAAATAACCCTGCGTTATTAAGCTTTTACTGACAGCAACTTAGTGGTGGAAGTGACTTTGGAGATGCAAGACAAACTGACTTTCGGAGAGACTTCTGGCCCCAGTCGAAATACAGAAGCTGGCACCCCCCCCCCCCCAGTTTTTGTTTCGCAAGTCAACCGCTTGCAATTCAGCTATTAATTTCAACTGAAAAAACAAGGAAATTGATAAAACAAAGAAATACTCAGCACTGTGCATCATTAAAACTGTGAAAATGTTTTGCCAAGTACCAAATGATCCTATTAATGGGTTATGTCCACATGATGTTGTTCTGGGTCCAAACAAAGGCTGAGATGACCGAATGTGAGGAGCGTGGCGACAGCGGGTCTCAGACACACGGCGCCGACGCCGAGACCCGACGGGTCCAACACGACCCCTCCGGCCCCTATTAATGACCACGTCGAAGACACCAGTTAACAACGTGTACCTGTGCAGACAGCATGCCCTCTTTAGACATGCACACCTGAGGATGGCGCTGCCGTGTGAATTTTCCAGAAACCGTTTACGCTTAATGGATGCCGGCTTCATTTCACGCAAGGTGCCGCTCCGTTGTTAATCCCAAATGTATGTCACCGAGAATCCGACGGTTTGTTAAGCGGTTGCCCCTTTGGCCCCACCCCCAAGCCCTGCCCTCTCCCCCGATGCACAGCATCTTTGCATCGACCGCCACCCGGCAACCGTAACTGCAACCCCTGCCGCTCAGAGGGCTCTGCTTCCCCTTTTAGTTGGCAGCGTTTCCGTGCGGAAAACCGAATTGACGCCTAATAATAATTCCATAAAGAGACTCAAATTAATGCACTTTTCAATGGAAATCCACTGGCAGCGCAGACTAAGCTGCTAATTACACTCCATACAGACCGGGGGTCCCTTTCTCCCCTTGGCGTGACACAGAAATGAGTAAAAGCGGGTAAATCCTCGATGCCCCGCCCACCTCCGGCCTTCGCGCCGACTCCGCATGGACTCCTTTGCATCCGTAAGGGATCCCGGTGAAAAACAGCATCTTTTGCCTCTTGTCTCGGCCTCTTTAATCCCCTGCAGCTGGATGCGAGCTCATTAAACGGGCAAATCTTTACCCCGTTCCACGGTAAAACTCAGGTTCGATATCTCCCTCATGGGAGGGATAAAGAGCAGCAGCCGCAGGGCCTTGACTGAGCCTCAGAGCTGCCCACCTGCACCTTGCTGTTCACACCCTGTGGACCTACTCCACCCCTTTCCACCCTTACACCGGCAGGTGGCGCAGTGGTTAGTGGCATCACCTTGCAGTCTGAAGGGAATCCCTGCTGCAGTACCCTGGACCGATATAGTAAAACTGACCCAGCAGTGTAAACTGATAAATGACAACTGTGTGCCCATTTGGATTACTTTGGAGAAAGGATTCGGACGAATAAATAACACAAAAAAATCCGAGCCCAAGCGTTAAGAACAGCTATTTAAGCTGTGGCAGATGCACATGGCATTGCCGAGCATCGTCTTACATTTCCTGAATAAACTCTTTAACTTTATTTTGCAACCCAATTAAAATCCACAATTACGCTAAATGGTCTTACTTTCAAAATAATAACTCCTGTCGACAGGTACATCCGAAATGAGACGTGAAGTTGAAACGGGTTTAGGCGCACGCTGGTTGGCAGCTCAGACCGTGTCTGTCGTATCTAAAACGTGTTGAACATTAAAATGTATTTTGAAATATCGGAGGGATGAAAGGCGTGCGGTCGGGGCGGAGGCCTTGTCTCCTCGCGCCGCTGGAGGACGGAGGACGTGTTCATCTTGCGGCCGAACGGCGTCTCCGTGAGCCGCTGCCAAGGCGAGGCAGTGTGACATGTGCGTGTAGCGTGAAGCGGGCCAGTGAGAGAATGAGATGGGAGGAGTCATCCCCAATGCGATGACTCAGTCCTCCAGAGATGGGGTCTTGATCCCACAGGGGGGCCACACCGCAGTCCCAAGGATGCTGTGTCGATGTGACACATTTGCTGGGCTGAAGCACCAGGGCGAGATGTGGGTGGGTTGGGGGGGGGGCATCCAATGGCAAGCTGTCCACTCCTGAACCAACCAGGGTAAAGGTGGGACATGAGAACACCACCCATTTCCTGTCCAGCCAGGTGTGCTGACGGAATTGATGGGAAACACCGGTTCGGGCCGAGCAGGCCTTTAGGTGTCGGCGACTGACAAAGTGCCATCACGGTCCCCTTCTCCGAGCTTCTCACCAGGGCTGCGCAGGGGGCCTTCGCACTCAGCAGCCCGTCCTTCGTCCCTGCCGCGTTGCCATGGAAACAAGGCCTGAGCCGAGCAGAAGGAGGGAAGCGCATCTCGGTGTTGCTGCGCTGCAAAGTGGCCGGTCGAGGAGAAGGGACGTCGCTCGCAAATGCCGACACACAATTGTTACCGGCGTGGGTGAAAATGTGTTTGTTTGTAGCTGTTTATTCATTTATCGCTCACTTTTCCTCCAAAAGTGACTTACAGTGTGTTGCTACCTACTGTAATTTATCCATTTATGCAGTCTGGTCATTTTTACTGTATCAGTTCAGAGTGAATAATTTGATCAGCTTGACTAGAGCAGCTGGTGGGATTTGAACCCAGGTCCTGCAAGAATTATACTTAATAAACATTTATTGCTGAATGTACAGTACGGTGTGGCATTTCCCGATATCCAATGCTGTGATTTATTTACTCGGAAGTTACCACCTGCACCCCCGCTTTACTTGAGACGCTCAGTTTGAACCCATGTTCTACGGGCTCAAGGCATGGAGGTATGGAGGAAATAAGCAAAAAACAGCAAGATGGGTTGCGTGGACAGAACCACACGAAAGTTTCGACAACCCAATCTGCCCCCACCAGGTGTTGCTGACCCTATTGTCCAGGAAACCAATGGACCAAACAGCCTTTGCAGAATGCAGAGGGGACGCGTTCACCTCATTCTGGCGCATTTCCGTCTCAGACAATCTGCTCTCCTCACAAGTTTCGTCAGATGAGAAATTCGACAATTATCTGCCACTTTTCTCCAAGGGGTTATGAAATGTTAGCTTTGTGCGCTAATCTGCTTATGCTCTTATGCAGCGGAGCAGCTCTTATTATACCCATTCAGGATAAGCACTGTGCTGCTACAGCATGAGGTGGGATTTGAACCCCACACATTCTGATTCAAAGATGCCAGCAGTAGTGACTACACAAAAAGCTGCAAGAGCAAAAGCAGCAGCGCTGGCTCGGCGTGAACTCTCCATGACCACAGATGTTTGGGTTGAACCCTCCTTCAAGAAGCCCCTTCCGCTCCGGTGTGAAGTGATCCCATTTGGGCCGCATTCCATCGCTTCGCCCCCTAGAAGATGATCTGAAGAACTCCATGAGATGTATGTGGCCCGCTGGACCTCGGTGCCTCCGCATTTGAGCAGATCAATAATTGATGATGCTCTCTCGCTCATTGCTTTCCCCAACGTTGTGGTCTCGCTTTCATTAACGCGGTAATTCTATGGTAATCCCCTCCCCAGCCACAGCAGAAGGAATGTCAACAGGGGGCGACGTGAGTGTGACGCGGCCTCGAGTCGGGACTCAACCGCGCAACCGCGTGATGTACGGAAGGGGATGCGGGATGTAAAGACAGAGATCGAGGAGGACATTCGCTGGAGCCGTAGTAAGACAACATAGGGCACCACGATTTTACCAGAGGAGGAATGTTCCAGACATTCCAGCAGCCCATTTGGTTCCTGACCCCCCCTGCTGGGTTTCATCTATCGCCATCGTGCAAATGGCGAGCAAACATTCAATAACGGCAATAATTCTGCCTTTCTTTCAGGTTAACGTCTTAAACTGCATCTCAGCGACGAATTTACGATGCGACACGTGTTTGACCTCGACCTCATTTCACAGCACGATGTTTGACGTTTGCCCTGTTTTCTAAAATCCGACAGCGCTTGAACTTTATTACTATGAGGTTAGAAGGATTAACAGGCAGCGGGTAGCGTAGGGTTTCAAGCCGTAGCGGTGGTCAGGTTCCAATCCCACTTCCTGCTGTAATTCCCCTTACAAGGGAACTGATTTTGCACAGGAGGTCAGTGGACGGGGTTCTGTTCCAGCAACCCTGCTGTTATCTGAAATTCCCCTTATGCTGTATAAATTAAAATGATAAATTCATTACAAATTGCCACCGATTAAAATGTGCAATGCAATTTTGTCTCACACGTCCAACTTTGACTTTTCATCTCCACCTGGACCTTGTTCGCTTTTTGAAGAAGGTGGAGATTTAGGCCCTGCCCCTAATCTCATGGGGGATTAAGGAGAAATAAGCCCCAGGTGTGTGTGTGTGTGTGTGTGTGTGTGTGTGTGTGTGTGTGTGTGTGTGTGTGTGGTGACCGTCCCTCACACAGCAAAGCTTTAATGACCCTGGCGCTCAATAAGCTGATGTGCAGAGTGTGTATCAAACAAACTGCTTTTCAATAGCAGTGATGTTCACGGTCCATCATACGCTAAGCAGCTCTTTGCTGAGAAGGTGGGACGTTTTATCACCAGGACCCCCTGGTGAATAGAATAAGGTGTCTGAAGGTTAAGGATTCGAGTCCCTTTGTGTTTATCAGCGAGCCTATCCATGCCATGAAGCTGCAAGAAGGGGTCGATTTATGGGTTCTGTCACCAGACTGGCATGGCTGCTACCCTAAGCTTCAAGGTCCAGGGTCAAATCCCACCACCTGCTGTAGCAACCTTTACTGGGGTTATATAGTAAAAATTACCCTGCACAAATGGGTAAATCGCTGTAAGATGGGGTTTCTTTGGAGAAAGGAGGCACATAAATCATAGATAATAATCCATAAATTCATCATCATTAAAACTGCTTTATCCTCATTAGGGTTGCAACAATTCAGAATCAGGCCTGGAATCAGAGACCACCGGGTTCAAAGGGTGCCAGGATGAGATGTCAGTACATTTAGAAAAGTGAATAATAATAATAATAATAATAATAATAATAATAATAATAATAATAATAATAATAATAATAATAATAATAATAATAATAATAAACTGATCCAATGTTGTATGATATGCACAAATGAACACAATCCATATGGGCGGGCTTTCATACCAACATGTAAAGAGATAACACCTGAGCATCTTTATATGGAAACCTGACACAAGATGCCACTTTGGAGAGAAGCGTGAGGTAAATCGTAATTACAGCATGGGTAAGGGCCACTTGGGGACGGCTGGGCTGATGCTGCACAAGGTGGCAGATCCAGATGAATTGGACTCAGAGCAGCGCAAGTCACGCAGCTCTTCTCAGTCCCAGGGAAGCGTCGGCAGTCGGCACAGCAGACGGGCCCCCCCCCCACCTCCCGGGGCGCATGCTGTCACACCGGCAGGGCTGCTGGGAACGTCCCCAGCGACGGCCGTCTCGGGAAGGTCCTCCACCGCGAGTGGCTGAGCTGTCAAAACAAGCTCTCGGGAGCCGGACTGATTTACCTGGTTTTACTTCGTTTTCGATGGGCTTTCTGTGATCTTCGCATGGCCCCCATGGTACATCGGTGGGCAAAAATAGACTGAGGGGTATGCAAAGGATTCACATTTTTTAAAAGTATAATTAGTTAACATAAGGCAGATCACACCTGTGAAATATTGCCGCTTTTTTAACTTTTTCACTTTGTTTTGTGCATATGGATAACTTTCTGGGTTCTGTTTCTGTCTCTGTGTTGCTGTGAACACGTAAGATATATATATTTTTTTAAATTTTTGTCCATAAAAAAAATCTCATTTTGCCTGTACTGACAATTTTGTGTTAATCTGCGCTGTCGTATTAATCCACCGTTTATCCTTAACCACTTTATCCTGCTCAGGGGTGCAGCAGAGCCTCTCCTGGAGCCACTGGGGGCCGAAAGGACAGCGGTCCTTCACAGAATGCCCCCCCACACCCTCAACACACACTGCTCGTAATTTGGAGTGACCGGCCAACTTGAAACACATGTCTTTGCACTGTGGGAGGAAACCCACAGAGGCAGAAGATGTGAACTCCACACAGGCTGAGCTGGATTCAAACCCACAGCCAACACTGCCCACCACGCCACTGTGCCACCCTGCTTTGTCGCCCAAAAAGTTAATCAACCAACATTTTAGAAACAGTTAAGCAGAGGCAGCTAAAAGCAAAGCTGGAGGCGAGGCTAAAGATCTCCGGCTTTCATCCAGGTGTCAACGTCTCATGAAAAGCGGCAGCACTCTTCCCATTAACTGCTTTATTATTTAAAAAATCATGAAATATTCAGCTTTCTGTTAAAAGTCTATTTTTTAAATAAATACTTTTACCAAAGTTGGTTACTAGAGTGAAATTCATGCTGGACGACTGGAAGAACCGGCAGGTCACAGGGGGTCACTGGTGTGAAACATAACTGCTGCCCTAGAGGCCATGCGTTTGGACCGGAGAGGGACCTGACACTCTGCCACTGCACGCACGCACGCACGCACGCACGCACGCACACACACCTTATACACCTGAATCTGTGCAACACCTGGGCATGGGAAGGCTGGCCCGTGGGCCCATCGACGGTGCCTCAGCAGCAGCACTCGCACGGCCACACATGACCACAAAGTAAGAAGCAGACACCTGGGTGGATGGTTACTAAGCAAGTAAATCCATCAGGTCTGCATGCAAGTAGCGCTACACTGCGGGCCATCGATGGGAAGGTAAGTAATTACTATAGTAAAAAAACAATTGCCCGAATACAGCAAAAACAGGGTCATTCCTTGCAGCTGCCGCCGGGTTAATAAATGGCTCTGCCTCCTAAATAACCCCAACGGTGTATTACAGCCCTTCACCATGGCAACAAGCCCCTACAAACACCTCGCCATTAAAAACGAGTGTGAGGAACTCATCCTTGCGTTCCCGGGTCTCATGTAAAGCCTACGTGATCGGATTTCCGCTGAAATTTACAGTTTATTTTATTTATTCATTCATTCATCCTGTGCTTTTCTCCTACGTAACTTACAGTGTTAAGCTACTTACAGTCATTTACATATTTACACTCGCAGCAGGTCGGAGGGAAATAAGGAAGAGCGTACGTTTGGCCAACTTGGTGCTACGTCCTTCTTCGGGGGGGTCAAAAGGAGTCAATGAAAGACCCTCCCACAGTAAGGTGATGAGGGTCTTGAGAGGGAAGCCTTCCCACCGAGCCGCAGGTAAGGATCGGCGATACTGATGGTAGCTGTTTATTCCGCGTATCCCCACGGCCCCCGCCGGCTGCCATTACTCGAGTAAGCGGTGCCGCACCCCATTCGGGGTCAATAATTACCAAATGTCATGTCAAAACAAATGCTCTACTCAACCGCGACAGACGGAAACAAAGGGGGAGTGCGTGGCATCCAGTCGTGTGATAAATCACTGCACTTGTATTAATATTCCAGCAGTTAAATGATTTTCGTGAATGGCACTTTGGGGGGTGGGACTGGAAACGATGGGGAACCGGCGAACAGCAAGAAAGACCGTACAGTCCACTCCTTCGGGACCCATAAGACTGTAAGCCTTCACTTAAGATTGAGAAGGAGCCCAACTACCTATCCGTCTTAATCCCTGATGTACCGTTGCCTACAGGACTCCCTGGCGGAGGGGCCGCAAGGTGTCAGATGAGATCAGAGGATGCGGCACAGCTCCTTACGGCCGAACGCGTGTTAGTTTAACTCTAAAAGGAAAATTTCACCTTATGTCTCTTTGAGGAAACGGTGCTACTGTCATGTCAGGGACTCTTGCCTTGGCTATTAGCAGAAATTCCCATAGTTATTGGTTATTAGGAAAAGCGCCGCATGAAAAAGTTCAGGCCAAAAAAGTTCCACAAAAACCTCACAGTTGACCGTCCATCTGGAGAGGTGCCCGGTTGTCTGGAAGCAGTGTGAATGTTAAAAAATAAACTCACGGGTTTGGCTGTAGAACCACAGTGGGCCTCATGCTTATAACTTTATTATAAGAGAGGAGTATATAAATATCCTTAGTGGTCTGCATTGCTATGAGCTACAGAGGAAATGTATGGTTCCCAGATATCCGAATAGCAGATTAATTTGTGTTTTTTTTTGGCTGCTTAATAAATCATCGCTAATATTATTCAGCAAAAATGGAGCCAGAATGCAAGCGACAGCGACTTTCCGCATCTGTTAGAAAGTAGCAGCCAGCTGGTTTAAGGAACCAGGTGACCACAGATGGGTTCCTCCGGCAGCATGGGCTTGCAGGAATGGTGTAATACTGCGGGAAAGGAGGATACGTACAGGCAACCAGCGGATACGCTAATGTACCGCGGTAACTTGTGGCCGTTTGTTATGGTGAACACCAGAAGCGTAGCTGCTTCCCTCCTCCTCCCGTTAGTTCCTCCAGGCTGAGATCAGCAGGTGGCGCAGCAGTTAAATCCAGCATTTAAACTGACACTCCTGCTACTGTACCTTTGGCCAAGGTGCTTACTCTGAACCGATGCAGTAAAAATTACCCATCTGTGTAAGAAGGTAAATCGATGTAAGCAGCTTAGGATACAAACTGATCGTTGTTACCTATTCCGGAAAAGGGCGAGCCAAACCGCGGTAAATAAAAATAGTGCAGCACTTTGGAGCTCTGAGTGTGAACCAGCTGAGATATCAACACACCGACCATCTATACACACAGCCTATGCAATAAAATCCTGCAACTTTTATAGCTGTTATCCCGCCATATACATAGATTGCCTTCCAACTGGTTTATGACAGAACATTATCACCAAAACAGCCCACGTAATGACGGTCAATTACAGGTCTCGGTTAAATAAACGCGCTCTTGTTTGGCAGCTGCTGAATGGAAGGTGTCGCTTGTGCTAAATGGAGAGGACAAAGGGTGTAGCTTTTACAGAGAGACGTGTCCGCAAGGTTCCTCTGCTAATGCGGTGTTTGGCTTGGGCTCACAGTGCTCGCGGGCCTTGGGTGTGTGTGTGTGTGTGTGTGTGTGTGTGTGTGTGCGTGCACAGGTCAGAATGGGCACCCCTCTCCAGCTGGATGTTCTGCTATTGGAATTGGCATCTGCTGCAGTTTCGCCCGTGTTTCATGCCACTGACCTCCTTATTTTTGGAAATATTTGAGATTTCCAGGAAGCTCTCGAAGCCCCGCCCCCAAACTTGTGGTGTCCTTTAAAACTATCGAAGGTCCACTGTAAGTTGCGATGGAGCTCAGCAGGACAGCACGTACAGTTTGGAAGACACTCTTAAAGCCACTGTGTCCTCTACGGTGGACAGAGATGAATGGACGGGTTTTGGGAGAATGCGTAGAGTAAAACCCCCGGGATGCAATGCAGCCATCGCTTTTTCTGCTTCTCGCAAGTCAGGTTCAAAGTACGGAGAAAAGCTTTGAAGAAATTTGCTCTGCAAGCAAGAGGCTGCTGATAGGCTGAAGACGCTGCTGGTGGAATTGACTGCAGACAGAGTCCTATAATGGAACTTTATATCATTTTTGGAGCCCAGTTACCACGGAACAGTTAGGGTTCGACTGTCCCATACTTTTGCCCATACGGTGCATGGTATGGGCAACTGGGTCAATACACAAAGTAAAATGCCAGTAAGTTAACTGCTCCAGCCACCCAACACGTGCTTGCAGTTAAACATCAAAGATAAAAAAAACATGTACAAAACATATAGAATGAACAAGCAAATAATAAATTCAGATCTGAGATGCAGCTGCAAAGCTCTCAGCAAAGCTGGCAATTCAGCCAAAGTTTAGTAGCAATTTACCTTACTTTACTGCATTTACCAGCTCTACCTGGGTGTCTGCAGTTCAGATAGCAGCTTTTGAAGTGACAATATGGCTAGAAGGGCTCTTATGCCACCAAAAAAGGATTATGTGAGTGCACTGTACGTGTATTCTGCAGGGTCTGACAAATATGTATTTATTCATTTTATATGTGGTATGTTACATTGCTATATATAACCGATATAAAGATATATACTGTATATATAATATATATAGTTAGGAACCTTTGTTGGTGCAAGACAGTCAATATTAGCCTGAATGCAACATAAAGACAGCAATTCCAGAAAGTGGAGCAGCAAGAACATCCGAATCGACAGCTCGATTCATTTCATAACGGCTATCAACAATCACACGGTATCCATGGCTACGGAACAACAGCCCATCTTCTGAAAACGGCGTATTCTTCGCAGCTCTTTGTTCAAAAACGAGTGTTACAAAAATACTTTAACAATGGGGGAACACATTTCACAACGTTTAAAAATTAAAATGTGAAACCAAAGCGATTGCTGAGTCAGGTTATTATGACGGTACTGTCAAAACAATATTTTGTGCACAGTAGTTTGAGCCATATTTTCATTTAGCCAGCGTTATTCCTATATTTTGTCCGCGATGTAGGTTTCAAAGCGATGACTGCAACATCCAACCCGTGTGGTTTGCAGGCACCCATTTTTCTTTCGGCTCCCGGAGTCAGACACCAAAAAAGATGTAATAATCCACACAAACATGTGGAGACAGTAAGTAAATGAGAGAAATAAAAGAGAAGTCGATATGGAAAGCAGAGGATCTGTAAATAGCGGACGGAGGCTCTTCCTTTCGGCCAACTCGGCGGCCTGCGCCAGGCAAAGGTCATCGCATTTGAATTGTAGATGAAGTGTCAGCCGCTGCCCCGGGTAGCCTAGCGGCGCATGCTAATGCTCTTCTAACTGCTTGCAGTGTGACAAACTACTGCGCTGCTTTCAGTCCCACACTCGCTGCTGTACCTTGGTAAACTGCCAACATGCGGTGCAAATAAGATCATGCAGGCAGATATTATATTTTCCTTTATAGTTAGTGATTCTTCATTTTACCCTTTCACAGCTGGATATTTATTCGAGGCTATGACAGCTGGACCCGCTGGGATATGAAGTGTCCGCATTTAGGATGGAAGTCCTCTCTGATACCTGGTGCCCTGTACGTAGAGGGTTTGGATCCGAACCCCATCTAAGTTGCATCTGGAAAAATTCATAACGTCATGGAAAATATAAAATTCAGCCACTCCTTGGCTTAAGAGCTCCGTAGTCAACTTAGCTGCAACTAGGTGTACCTTCAGGACTTTGTTTTGGCTTTGTTTGTTACTCCAAAGAGTTACAGATTTACACTCAAATATTTTATTTTTGGAGTTCATTTTGTAACTTGACTTGTTCAACTTGACTGGAGCCGTAATACACCTGTACCTCAGCTGGTTCTTAAATGTATCGGGAATGCCACAAACTTGGACATCGGGAAGCTTTTTCCATTATATCTTACAAGAAAAAAATCATAATTTGCTCCAGGATCACTAGAGAACCCCACGTTAATTCCCCCAAAATTTCCCCAACACGCTAATGTACCCGTTTTCCTGAAAAATAATACCTTAAACACCAACAATCTATTAACCAAACTTAGTTAGGCACTTAACATGAATTTGTGTGTTTATATAGTTACTTTTTTATTTAGTATCCCATACTATGTTTCCTTCCTTACTGTAAGTAGAAAGAGCAGTGAACGTTTAACAGTCAAATTTAGGTCAAAAATAAACAAAATGAAAATAACATAAAAGAAAATCCGTCGATGTTTACAACACCTCCTGTAATGGCTGCTACTAGGCTTCTTATTGACCGAACAAAAGTGAACAAAACTGTGAAACTGAAATTGCGTTTGAACCCGGGCCACATGAGGCAAAGACTGAGAACACAGATGCAGGGCTCAGTGACACAACCTAGCGTCGCACTTGCACTCTGTTTAATTTTCAATATTTTTCTGAAGTTTTTCTCTCACGGTTGGATAGCATTCCTTCTGCCAGGATTCTCCACATGGACGTGAATCTGGGTACTATGTATGCGGCTCATTATATTGGGAATGATCAAACCTGGATATCAAATATCGGGGTATAGCTATAAATAAAAATGTCCTGAATAAATTTTTACTTTAATATTTTTATTAACTTTGAGTAACATTATAATTGAAACTAATTTAAAATAATAGAAAAAAATGAAATATCCCGTTTCCAACAGTCGATTCTCTCTTAACTGCTACGTGATCCGTTCCATAAACGTGTAGCGTTGCTCATACTTTTATTGATCGCTAACACTCAGGACCAGGATGCCTGAGTTGTAAATGCTATGGAAGCGAGCTGAACCGAGCCAGTCCTGCAGAACAGTTCTGCTTGAGTGCTCTTATCTGCCATCTATCTGTTGGCTCGGTGGGGGAATGCATGTTGGGTTCATACCTGTAGAGGTGGAAATTTTAGGAAATAGGAAAGAAAATGTGATTATCTATAATTATTGTTATAAATTACAAAACTGAAGAATGTTGGTAACTTTGAAAATTCTTTGCTCAGCTATTTACAATATTAGCCAGTGTACATTGTTTTGCACTGTGCATTAAAAAGAGCGCTTTGGGCTTACTGGCAGCATAAAGACATGACGGATAACAAAAGCAGGAGCTGGCCTCAGCAGGTTCACGGCCACAGATACAGCAGAGACGTGTGAAGCCGGTGAGAGGGGCACCTGGTATCTGTAATCCATCCCACATCCTCCTGACCCGCTGCACTCAGCCTAAACTGGGCTGTTTTCTTCTACCCTTTGCCTGGGTGTTACTGCATTGATCTGCAATCTACTCACAGCTGATATCCTCTCTCATATTTCTCCCAGAAACCCCTGAGTGTGTCCATGGTTGCCAGCATGTTGGGGGGGTGGGTTTTTGGATTTTCTCTCAGCATCACTTTCCAATTTGGCCCTGGCACCTGTCACCCAGGTGGACTGGCTCCGCCTCCTCCATTTGAACGGCCTGAGCTGCTTCGGATCCCCTGGTAATCCAGCTTGACCTCTGCTCTGCTCTGGGTCCCAAAAAGCCTTCAATTTCACTGGGCTTCTGATACCTCATTTCCAACAGTCTTTCCTCACACAGCCCTGCTATTATCTATCTCTCTCTTACACACACACACACACACACACACACACACACACACACACACACACACACACACACACACACACACTGGCTACCGATGCATAACATTTTATCAACCGGCCTTTGGAGATGTCTTTTTTCATTTTCACACAAAATATCAGAGCACTGTGTGTGCGTCTCGCATGTGTGTCTGCCCTCCTTGGGCAACCCAGGATAGGCAGCTGCATTTTATGCAGCAAATGTAGTTTATGGATTTTTTTTTTCTGCAAATATGACGCATTTCTACCCACGTTGTTTTGACTTGGAAAGGCGTCGTGGAGAAAATGATCACAGGTAGATGCTGCAGTTTCTGGATCCTTTCCCTCGCACTTTAATCCCACCATCCATGGGCTCAATCCTCCCGACTACCTATGGCTCCATTCGGAAATGACACTAAAGTGGGGAAGGGGAAATGATTTATATCCTTCAGGGGTAGTGTTGGGGAGGCAGCCATACGAGTTATTCATAAAAAAATACTGCAGTTCCTGGCCTGTCAGCCCCCACCCCTACTGGGGCCTTGTTGGATCAGCATCCGAAATTTACTGTCATATCTTGCATCACTACAACATGCTGCGTAAGGCTCAGGCTGGAGCAAAAACACTCTGGTGTAAAAATAAACTGAAAGGCATGAAGTCATCCATCAGTTACTGTGTTCATGTCAAAGGCAAACTCTGCAAACCGCTAAAAAAAGCAAACTGCTTGCTGTTCTGCATCTTTAATTTTTTTTTTTTTAAGATTTATTTTTATTAAATCCCTTTATGGAAGAAAAAGCAGGAAGTCCTCCTCACTCTTCAGCATATTTGTGTAGTGAACAATATTGCTGTATTTTTCTCTCATGTAATATGTTAATTGCAAGCCACTGATTGGGTGAGTTGAGAGAGAGGGTGTGGTCTCTGTGCAGCATGGGTATCTCTGAGGCTTTTACTGGGACCAGTCCTTCTGTGTGCGATAAATGGATCCAGACCGCAGGAGTGGAGATGAACAACATAATCATGGTGCTTTTAGTAGGATTAAAGTGTCTACTTGGACCTCCTGGATCACAGATTTCTAGCATGTGAGTCCTTATTTGTATGACTTCAAGGTCCAAGGTGTCTTTGTTAATCAACTTTACATCGATTTATCCATTTAAACAGTTTTTGCTCTGTCAGTTCAGAGTAAGTACACTGATCAAGTGTATTACAGTGCAAATCGACAGCGCCATGTTTTTTTGTGCTCACGTGCATTTGCAAAATGGAATTGATTTCTGTCCGTGATGTCATCACCGCACCCATGTGGATGCCTCCTGTCCACAGATGCGCATTTACTCCAGTTTGACTCGTACAGCTGTCCCTGTTTGCATGTTGTCGTGTTTGCTAAAGCATTTAGAAAAGCGCGGAGTAACCCCCTCCCCGTCTCTGTGAAGTCTGCCGAAGAGACATTTAAACTCAACGCAAACTCGATTACTGCCTCAACACTCTTGCCAACAAAAGCTCTTCTGCTGGCTTCCCCGAACACTGTTTACACTGCGCAGCTCGTGCTCCTCTGGCTGCCTTAGGAATAGATTTAACACCCTCCATCGGGACACCGAGGAACATCTCCCACCCTGCCTGGGGTTTCTCAGATTTAATCCCTCCTTCGTAATTTGGCTCCTCTGCAGAGCTTTTTCTCTTGGTCAGGATTACCAGAATGTCCAACCTATAACCTCCAACAAGGTTGCTCAAGGTCAGAAAGGAAACGTTTGGCTGTAGGTTTGTCCATGTACCAAACCAGTACAACCACTTACAAAACACATCCCGTATTTGCTAATGCCTCTACTTTCTTACAACCCCTTCTCCTTCTTGACAAAACCATTCACTTTCACACCTAACCTTCACCTTCCCTATAAATTCCCTCCTCTTTCTTAACAAGCCCCTCCCCTTTAACAACCCCCTCCCCTTTCTTATCACCTTCCCCTCTCATTTCCTACAAAAATCTCTTTTTGAATCTAACCCCCTCCCATTTCTGTTAAGGCCTCCTATGCTTTCAGTAGGAGTAAAGTATCTACTTGGACCTCCTGGATCACATATTTCTAGCATGTGAGTTATGCGAGTCCTTATTTTTGAGTACCAGGCCTGGGGTGTGTACAGGTGGGGCACAAGTACAGGAGCCTCCTAAACATAGCAAACAGGCAGGTACCAGCGACAAGATGCCAGCAAGACCATGAACAGAACAGAAGCAAACAATCCAAAATCCAAAGCAAAATTTCCAAGCATCACTGTCAGAACCAGCAACTCTACACCATCTAGTTTCCCTATTTAGTACTGTGTAGCTCTGGGTGTTCATATTTTTTTTATTAAATTCTGGCCTATTATCTGCTTCCTGGTGCAGCTGTCGTCCGTTTTCTGGAACGGTCCGGATTCTTCCATTCTTTGCTAAACCCTCCCATTTTTTCATACACCTTCCTTTGTTTCACTATACCCTCCCCTTTCTTACCAAAGCCCTCCCCATTATTGAAAAATCCGTCCCATGCCTTGCTAACCCCTCCCCCTTTTAATCAAACCCCTCCCATTGCTTTGCAGCTGTAATGGTAACATCGCCGGCTGTTTATTTCCAGCAGCTGCCTCCCCTTGGCCACCGCTCCTCAGCTCGCAATATGTTCCACCCGCAGGCCAAATATGAGAAAAAACTTTAGTGTTTATCCGGCTGCGTTGCGGCACACAGCCGGTACAGAACAGGGGGAGAAATCTCAGCTCTTGCAATAGATGCCGTGTCCAAAATGTGACCAAGGAGGACCCGCTGGTTTGCCAGTTGGTCCAGAGGTGCGTAAGAAAGTCTTCTTCTCCTCCTCCACTTCTCCAGCGCATCATCTTTTTTTATTCAATTAACCCACGTCAGTCAAGTAGTTGAATATTTGCACATATTTTTCATACTGAGAATAAAACCAAATGAATAATTCAGAAAAAATAAATGAGCGGAGGGTACTTTTGCAGAGCGCAAGTTTTTGTTTTTTCTCCCCAAAAACCGGTAATCACCATGATGTCTAATTTCATGGTATAAATAGCCACACACGGTAAATACAAATCCGCTTGCGCTCTCCAAGCAACAGGAGCCGCATTGCCTTCACCGGACAGGGCGGACGGGTGTTTTCGACAGGACGGCTGCTGCAAGTAACCAAGCCAGCAGGTGGCAGAGAGATTAAGGAGCTGGGAACAGATGAAGCACAAATTGGTGAGAGTATAAACTTTGTAAGATGCTTTGAATAAAAAAAGATAAATATTGTAGCGCTTGTGTGGGAGGCCTTTCCCAGCAGGCAAATATGCGTGATGCTGGCTGGACTGACATTTCTGTTCCGCTCTTTGTGCATCTTGGGCTCACGACTCTCCAGTGGGGGTGGGCTGTGGGCTGCTGAGAGCATCCTGATCCCTTAATCTCTCCTCAGTGAGGAATTATGTTGCACCTTTATGTTAACCCCCCCCCCCTTCTCCCGCTCAGGTTCAACTTTTATTTAGTTTTCCAAGTGCATTAAGTTTCCCCGTCGCAGTTTAGTTCAGCTACAGTAAATAAAACGTGTGCAATATTATTATTAGCTTGTGATATCCGACCATGACGGCGCAAGACGGCAGTACTTTTGTCATCTTCAAAGGCTACGCAGCGTGGCAAAACCTATTTCCCTCATGCTTGGTGACATCTTATGGCAGCACCCTACTTTTACCACATCATATATGGTGAACATGAGCACATATTGAATTTTCATCATATGGATTATCATTGCGCAGGTTATCATCCTATGAGTTATTATAATATAGATTATTATAAAATGCACTACGATATGCATTATTTTATGTATTACATCACACGTGCTAGCTTTTTAAGGATCAGACGCAGAGCCGTGAGCATTATTATCATATAGATTACCATCATATGGATTATTTTTGCAAGGATTACCACTACATGGGTTATTATTATATGCAGTACAGCAGATGATTCATGATGCCTTGACCTGATCTGACGGGTTCATGACTGAGCCCCTTTTTTTGTGCCCCTCCATCTGCGGTTTGCAGTGTTGATCTTGTTATGAAGAGATTACACAGTTCAATTCAATCATTATTGCTCTTATAAAAAAGGAGCGGCGAGAGACGCTCGGAAAACTTCAGACGTCGCCAGCGAGTGCTTATAGGTGTGTGTCGACTGCTCTTATGTTCCATTACCGTGTATAAGTGTGATCTGCGGGAGTGTCACCTGACTCCACCTGAGCACTTGCATGAGAGTTGGATGCTGTCAAAGGGCCAGCAAGTCAACTAGAGGAAAGAGCCACTCTGCTCCGTATCCAGCCCTCCTGTATCTACAGCTCCAAACTAATAACACTGATTTATTTAAAATGACGTTGTCTCCGCAACTGATGTGGAAATGATATGAAGAACAAGCGCTCTTAAACCGAAGCAAATAGCTGCACTCCATTTAAACATTTTCTTTTAAAGAATGAAAGCAAATATGATACAAAAAGACTGATGAGACAGTGATTTATAATGTTGTTCAGGCTGTGATTTAATCACGCTATGGATCGATGAATTGATCGATAAGTCAGTAAACTGATATGCATTAGCATCCTATCTACGACGTACCCTGTCTCACAGACTGGGGCTGGTGGGATAGACTCTGGACCACCGTGACCCTGCATTGGATATCACGGTATGGATAACGGATAAATGGACGGCGGGATGGATGAATAAGTCACCAAAACAGTTAATTTGTGAATTTCTCTGAAGGGATTCATAGTTACACCCAATTCTATCTTATCCTATCAGTGGAGGTGGTGTCCTCATGGAGGTCCATAACCCCTACCAGCAGCCATTGCCAGGGCTCCTAACCAACACCACTGGGCTTCCCGGAGCCAAACAAGGAGACAAGTGCATCTCATGGGAACAAATCCAGCAACTTATATTTACTTCAAGGGTCAATGTGTTCAATAATGTTAAATAACTGGGCAGTTAACTCCCAGGCCTGATGAAAAATAGGGAACCGTACAGTCGGGGACACTTGGCAACGCAGCAGTGAGACATGGAGACGGTCCCAAACAAGAACACCACCTCGTGTCTCGCAAAGGACCAAACACACCCACCTTAAAGCACCGATTCATAGGTACACATCGCTCATGCTGCTAACTTGCTGTTTATTATTACTAACATTTTTTTTGCCCTTGATATTATTAAAAATTGCAGTCATTATATAAAAATGAACATATGTGTTGCATAATTGACATGCCATTTTCTGGGGCAAGTTTTCCCTGCAGTGGGCGTTGATATGATTCATTTGGGTGTCACAAAGTTTCCGAGCACCACAAAGCGATGCTAGAACCTGAGGTGGCGTACAAACAGCAGCGTCCTGGCAGCCAATCGGAGGAGCCCGCGAAACACTCATCCGTTTAACCCTCTCCAGGTCGCGCACACAGTTTGTATCACAGTCGAGTGCCCAGGCTCAGGCCCGCCAGTGTTTCTCCAAAATCGCTAGAACAAACCGCAGTATTCACTTATTCACTCGGCATGGGGATCTGCAACCATCAAATGTGCTTCATCATGTAAAAGAAATGATCTAAAATGTTCAAATTTCTCAGGCCTGTTATGTACTTAAGTCGGACAAAAACCTGCACGCGCGGCGAATACCCAAGGTGCATTTTTTTTAAGCCCTGACTCAATGAGCACGTGAGAAACGGTGCCACGACACTCCGATTTGACCTCGCACCAACCTGGTGAAGGGAGGATGCAGGCAGGGTGGCGTACTGTGTGCAAACGGAACGCACCAGGTTGGGGCGACGCCCTGCTCGCATGCAGCCCCAGACAATTTCATCTGGCAAAAATAACACCCGTTCGAGTCAAGTGACGCAGCCCGAAATGTTTGTCAATGAGCTCGGTTAATTAAATTTTCAGCTCCTCGAAATTCTGATTTATTTGGATCCATTAGCGCCGATGAACCAATCTGATATCGGCGTATTGGCGGCTGAGTGCAGATTCCATTCTTTTTTCTTTCTTTTGCTCCCCGCCCTCCCCCTCGTCGCAAAGCTAGAGCCGACATTTGGAATTGAGTGTTCTCACCCGCATGTATATCAAAATCAAAATCTGTTTGAGGGATCCATAACAGAATTGGCTAAGTGAGGGCGCCCGCCAACTGCATCATGAATAACCAACCAGGAGGCGAGGCTGTGGCGCAGTCGAGCTCCATCGTCCTTCGCTCCCAGTGGGATGTCCTTATTTTCCTGCATTGGTCACTATGCTTCGTCTCGCAGCGTCACTTCCATCAGTCGCCAGTCGTGGGCCATGTCATTGACTTCTTATTGGCCTCAACATGGTTTAATGGCCTACTGGTACGCGGTTTCTTCTGAAGATCACGTGTTTAGGCGACTTTCATAGCAGGATTTTGATGTTTCACACGCATGAAGCCCATGAGACGGTAACTTTGCGGCGTTCCAACTGATCCATGGTTGATCGCATCTCTGTGGTTCGTGGCACGAGGGCGGCTGCAGATCAACCAACTGAGACTGCTAATAAATATGATAGCGGCACCATCACCGTGATGCTGAAGGAGACTTTAAAGACACCATGGATAGTCATAACAAGAAAACAGGTGGATGTTGGATCAGACTAAACCAGAACTTTCAGCGGAAGCACAGAAGATGAGACCGAGGTCTCCATACTTTCACCAAAGTTAAACAATAAGGAAGAGTAAGACAACTAGCAACCAGCTGTATGGATTCAGTCACCATAAACTTACACGAAGAACACAAATGGAGGACAGAACGTTTTCGAGGAACCCTGGTGGTCATTTAGAGCTGGAATTGACTTAATAGCACTCAGCAAAGATCACCACTGGTTTAAAAGTGAGCAATTTTGTCTGGATTTATAACAACTTTTTTTTGCTCATTTGTTCTACAGAACCTGCTCTGTCTATGCTACCCCGCTGACCCACATACGGTTATGCAGCCTCCATGCACCGAGGCATCTGTGACCTCTTGGAGCCGCTCCCTTCATCTGCAATTCACGGGCATTTCGAGTGCATTTCGGTCACCTGCCCCAGCGCTAATGAAAAGGAAGGAAAGCGTCCAAGAAAAGAATCAGACAAATATGGCCATCTGTACCCAGGCACGGTGGCATCCCTTGGGGTGCACACATCACAGGGTAAACAACTAATGCCCCATGCTTACCCCCCACAGCCCCTGTGCAACCAGGGACCTGCACCACCCACTGCTCTATCCCCAACACCGGGTGATCTGGTCAGAACTGGACCGCTGAGGCGTCCGTGTGAACACCGTCTCCAACAGGAGGACGCCCGTGTCGGGAAGCACTAATTCAGCACCTTCCCTTGGCAAACTCGAGAAGCGATAAATGAAAAGAGGGTGGGAGCTCAGCCCTCGGCCTGGTAATTTCATTTATCTTTTATTATTTTCCCAGCCTACAGTGTGTTATTGTGGCTCCTCTTCTGAAACGGGGAATGTAATAAATATTGATGTTCTGCACGGCAAAGGCTGCACCCTTTGAAGAGCTTCACCTATCAATCTGCTGCGCTCTCTCATCTCTCTGCATACATTTGCGTGCGCCGGGTGAGCCAATGCACCCGGCTCCCGGCCACCCCCCGGTACCTGTACAGCACCTCCTTGCACTCCTCCGTAGATGCGTGTAAATGTGTAAAGGATTTGGGCCGCCGGTCGGTTTCTGCCCGTTGCTAAGGGTGGGAGCGTCCAGTGGATCTCGCTGTTGCAGATCATAACTTTAAGAGGCTGAGGGTGAGATCCCGAATGCTAGGGAGGTGGCGACAGCAACAGAAGGATGTGGCCTGCCTGAAATGCACAATGCGGCTAAAAATGGAGCACGCCGGTGCCGTTCATCAGAAGGCATCTTGGGATGAACTTGCTGGCATAGCCAAACTCCTCTGTGTACACCATCCACAAGGGCGAGGCCTCCTGCTGGTACACAACCTGTGGCAGCAAAGGGTCTGCTGTGGCATTCATTGGACTCAGGGGTAAAGTGACAGGGCAGCATCTGCCACCCAGACTGGGCCGCTGCCGTGGACACCAGAACCGGTGCAGTGAAGATCAGAACCTACTTTGTGGAAATCAGAACCCGCAAAACCTTTTCAGTAGAAATTAGGACCTCTTATGAGGGCACCAGGGTCATAACTGTAGACATCACAACCTCTCTTGTAGAAATCAGAACTGGAAGAGTTGACACCAGAGCCACTCCTGTGGACATCAGAACCATTCCCCTCAGCATAAAAACCTTGACAGTTGACATCAGAACCATCCAAACCACTGTAGACATCAGAAGCATGACAGCTGACATCGGAATTGTTCAGACCATTGTGGATAACAGCATCTCTACTCTGGACTTCAGAACCATCAGGGCCACTGTTGTGGATGCTAGAACCTCTGCTGTGGACATCTGTCCTTTGTCTCAGGTATGACAGTTCCACCTTGAAGGGATTAGGAATTTGTAATAAGATCACTGTCTTTCAGGGCAAATTACTTGCAATACTCTGTTACCCTCCCACTCCCTCCACACACACACACACACACACACACACCTCCGCACAGTCTGATGACAACGCACAACAAAACACCCCCTGCGCCCCTTGCCAGGCGCTGCTCCGGGACGCGGTGCGCCGTGCGGCTGCTGTCAGATGGCCACCCTGCAGGTCGCCTGTTCCCGAACCCCCGGCAATCTGGGTCTCGCTCTCGCATGCATCTCCTGTCAGCGGACTCTTTCGCTTCCTGTGCGCTTGAAAGGTGCGAGATCCTAGCCCCCCCCCCCCCCAAAAAAAAAAAAAAAACCCACCAAATCTGCCGAAGAAAAGTCTACAGAAGGTGGCAGGCTTACCGTTTTCTTCACGCACAGAATCCCACAGCGGTCCTGCTCATCCCGCTTTGCTGAACATTAAATCCCACAAGCGTCCGAGCAGCAGAGGGAGACAGGAGATGCCATTGAGGAGAGAGATGGGGAGACCCCCCCGTGACAAGGTGCAGGGTTCAGCAGGGTTCGGGGAGGGACGCAGGCCGGGGTATCCGGGTGCGCTGTGTTTCGACTGTCCTTCTCCAGGTACGAGCTCGCAGGCAGGAGCAGGCGCTCGCTGTTCGGCTCTCCTCTCCCTCTCCCTCTCCCTCTCGCTTGCACTCGCGCTCTCTCTCTCTCTCTCTCTTTCCTCCTCTCGCTGTGGCATATACACGCAGGCACTCACACACAGACACACACACAAACAGGCTGCACCTAGCAGAGAGGGGTTGGGCTGTAGAGAGGAAGAGAGAGAGAGGGGGGGGGTGGCTGGGCCGGAGGATGGCAGGGTAGGACAGTGCTAGGTGGAGGGAGGAGCTGCGATGCAGGGAAGGATGGAAAAAAGAGAGAGCGTGAGAGAGAGAAAGAGTGAACGAAGGGGGTGGTGGTGGTGGTGGTGGTGGGGCGCTGCCTGTTCAACACAAACACAACCAGCACGACTAATAACATCCAATTCCCACATTTCATCACCAGCATGTCTGTAAGAGGCTGGGGACAGCTCTCTCTGTCTCACAAACAGAGCAGGTAGGGGGAGTTACATCTATAGATATCGTGTAAGAACATGTTTCTTATTATTCACTGTCCAGTCGTCCTCTAAATGCGTCTCCGTTTTGGGGACTGGGTGTCCCCTTTGAGGAGAGATGAAAATGATGGGACGCAAACCACCCCCCCACTGAGGAAGACGGAGGGTCGGATCTTGATCTGCACCACAAGGGGGGCCGTGAGCTTTTTTTTTGTTCTTTTAAAGGATAATGTGTGGTGGATGAAGCCCATGAGGAGCGGAAGGATTTTGGAATTTTGGAAATTCAGCCCCCCGATTCCTGCTTCCTGCTACAAGTGTAGGAGATGGGCAGTGCAGTCAGATGGTTCTGCTGGGTAAACAGATGTGAGGAGCTGAAAGGGGGAGGGGCATCATACAGGTGGAGGGTGCACACCTGGCGGAGCTACGGAGCGCGTGTGTGTGTGCGGGGGGGGGCGTTGGGTGCTGGTGCTAGAGGTGCATGCTGACCACATCCCCTATTCCACTCTGGCATCAGACAGTACAACCTACACTCTGTGTCTCTAGACCCCCCCCTCCTCACAGCTCAGCCAGAGCCCCCCTGGATGCAGTTCTTTTGGGCTCGGGTTTCGCTATTTATTTACTCAGTTCAATTGGCATTGAATTTAATGAAAACTGAGGCACAAAGAGCCAATGGGGTTTTGTTTTTACACGGAAGGGGTATGAGGCTCAACCAAAGCATTTTAAGTCTCATCTTGAGCACACGGTGTTGCGCTTCGGCGGCGCCTTGCCATGAAAAGCAGCGCGACGGCTCCATTAACCCCCGAGCAGCAGGGCCCAGTGGCGACCGCCATATTGACTCCAGATGACCAATATGGACGCGGACCTTGACTCAGTGCAGGGAAACCCCTACAGCCATTAAACCCACTGAGATGAACAGCAGAGGGGGTGCTGGATAAGGAGCCACCCTGTCATTTTATTGCACCATCAGCTTCCATCTGGCTGTTCTGCAACCAAAACACCCCAGGGTTCAAATCCCTCCCTTGCTGTAGAGCCCTCGATCACAGTGTTTACTGCATTTACTCTTATTTACCTTGCTGTACAAATGGGTAAACAATCACAAAGTTGGAAGTTCAGCTTCACAAGTTGCCTAGGATAAAGCAACTGGATAAATAAAATGCGATTAAAAATATATTAGTAAAATGAATGTTGCGACAACCGCTGGTACTGCTGGATTTATAAAATGGGGCAACAGGTGGAGGAGGGATAAAAACCTTGTGGCTGAAAGGTTCAAATCCAACCTCCCACTGCTGTACCCTTGCTGTACTGTTGTACATTCAATAAGAACAAATGAGCAAATCAAAGTAACTTGGAGAAAGGGGCCAAATAAACAACAGCAATAATAATAATAATAATAATAATAATAATAATAATAATAATAATAATAGAAAAGGTGATCTAATGAGAATGACATTGTGAAAGGTGCCAAACTTTCGAATATAAAGAAGACCCATTTGGGTGGGTTTTGTTTTTGCATTGATATGTGAGTCAGATGTTGCCCACTGGCCTCATATCCCTCCATCTGCACCGCATGCACAAATAAAAGCAGTCCTTCTTAAAAAATTCATCAGCAAAATTCATCTGCGCCCCCGGAGCATTTGCCAAAATCCCGTCGAGTCCCTGAATGAGAATTTCAACCTGTCGATCCCTGGCAGTCGGCGCCCCTCAGGTGCCAGGCAAGTTGATCGTTCCCTTGGCGTTTGGGAAAAACGCGATCGATCGCTGCCAGCATATGTCATTTCGGACGCGCGGGGAGGAGAGGTCTGAGCAAATTTTTGGCCCACTCTTCAAGCAGGAAAGGAAGGAAGGCGGGACTAATGGTGGGTCCCGTTTTCGTACCGGAATGCGAGGCGGGATGCTGTGGAGCGGCTGGTACTGTGCTTCCCTCACACTCGCGGCCCTTCCCGCACACACTCCTCCGCCAGGCTGGGGGAACAGATGCTCCCAGAGACTGTCTTATATATCTATGAATTATTAAACGGCCCCTCCAGTTCGGCCCCATCCTCAGTCCTCCAGCTTCGCCTTCCGCAGACCCAGTGGAAGCTCTTTCCCTCACTTTTATATATAGCAAAAGTAAAAATAGAAATCCTGATAAAACAAGATGCGGCCACGGCCATCTGTCGACAAGCAAGTATCGGACCAGTGCCACCTCACCCCCCAGAGGCCTCATTCCCCCATGACACACACACACACACACACACACACACACACACACACACACACACACACACAAAGACACACACACGCACGCGGTAGGCCCTCTGTGGATATGCCCAATGCCATAACCCCCCTATCAGCTCCTATCCTCACACTTGAAAATGCACAGTTGGCTGTGCTTTCGCTCCTGCTCCTCTGAGGATGCAGAGGAAATGAGCTTGTGCAGAACCAGGGGTCACGTTTCTGGTCCGATCGAGGCTGCGATTTCACCTGAGCTGCTTCTTATTGTCAACGCAGAAAACAGAAAACTCCCCTTATTGGTATGTTGGCTGCATTTCAGTCAGTATCACCAAACTGTTAAGTATTGACATTTGAATTTCATCAGTGAATAAAAGGTACGAGGAAATATTGCTGAAGTTCACAATACAAAAGGGGGCACAAAATTTCAAATGATGGTTAGGAAGGCAGCACGTGAGCCAACTTACAGTGTAACTAAATGCACCATGGGTAATAAAATGTACACTGTATGGTCAAAAGTGCATGGGCACCCCTTTCTAATGACCAAGATGAGCTGTTTTAACTGTACCCATGCAGCATGAAAACACATTCAAGACAACTCTGTGCTTCAGCTTTGTGGCCACAGTTTGGGGAAGAAGCTCCTTTCCTGCTCCAACATGACTGTGCCCCCCCATGCACAAGTCAAGCTCTATAAACACATGCTTTGCCCAGGGTGATGTGGTAGAACTTGAGTGGCTGCACAGAGCCCTGACCTCAACCCCACTGAACCCCTTTGGGATGAACTAGAAAGCAGACCGTGAGCCAGGCCTTCTCGGCCCATCCTAACTGATGCTTCTGTGGCTGAATGGACACAAATTTCTACAGCCACGCTCCAAAATGTAGTGAAAAGCCTTTCCAGAAGAGTGGGGGCTGTTATAGCAGCAAAGGGGGGGGGGGGGGGCTCCATATTAACGCCCATGGGTTTGGAATGAAATGTTCAAAAAGCATATATGGGAGTGATGCTCAGGTGTCCACATGTTTTTACATGTGTTATGAATAATGATGAGGTTCTACAGCAGCCTTTTGCTGGGAGAGCAACATGTAGAGCAACATGTAGACGGGTACTACTAGGTACTGCTAAGTACTGACCCAGTTTAAGTACCGCCTGTTGGTATTAAAATCTCATGGATCTACATTTGCTGCAAGGGGAGGGGGCGGGCGTTTAAGCTACAAAAAAGCACCTGGAAAAGAAGAGGGTATAAGAAGTTTGTGTGACTGAGATGGTTCAGCCCAAAAGAGGAACATGTGGGTAGAAGTTCAATACATGCAAGTGCACTAAACATCTCCTTTAATGTAAATCTTCACCTCCCGTCTTTGAGTTTGAAAACAGCCTGGATGCGCAAAAGCCAACACTTGAATCCGCCATGAATTTGAACTCCGGTCCGCTGATCGCAATGCAATGGCTCCAACCGTGCTCCCACCTGCAAAGAAATTCCCAGCGGTGACTCGGCCAGGCAGCACGATGGTGATAGCGCCTGCGACGAGGTCTCCGCAACCTTGTGCGTAAGTAAAACTGAAGCCCGGGAGAGTTCCGTTCCAAGCAACAGCACAACTGTTAAATGACTCAGAAATCACAAAGACATGCAGTATGTGAATTAGCTCGTGCGCTGGCTTGGGTGCTCATGACCCAGTTGTATTGTCTAGCAAACGTACGAAAAACAAAACCAAAAAAACAGCAAATAAATCGCCAGCGGTGTTGAGAAAACCGTGTGAAATGCTGACGTGGAGAAGTGTTACCTACCTGCAGGCTGGAGATGCCACCTCTGAGTAAACAGACTGGCGAGATGCCCAAGGCCAGAATGTGATGAATGACTGGGGCGTTAAAGTCAGACCTGGCGGCTGACGGAAGGTTCACACACTCACAAGACACTGTGGCCAGAAGGTGGAAGAAGATGGGTGGCGTCATGGTGGATCCTTCTTGGTGAATCTGATGAAGGTTAATGGGCTGAGAGTCAAACCTGCCCCAAAATGACAATTTCCTACGATTTGTTGAACGCACGAGTGCCGACGACCGAGGTTATCACGCTTTGGATGCATCAACAGAAGAACGGCCTCTCTCGAAACTGTTGTGATGCTTGGAGAAGGTGGAGGAAGAAGAAGAGGTGGACAGCCAGCAACCTCATGGACGGACTCAGTCACAGGGAGAATGGACAAATCCCTACCGGCATCAGTGGAGGACAGAACCTTCTGGAAGAACGCCAGTACGGTGGCCATGCGCTCAAACAACATCGCTTGATCATCTCCAGCCACCTTGAGTTGGGATCGAGTCTTTAAGTTTGAGATGGGATTCGCTTCAAGAGCGGGCGCCGACCACACGAGGGCCGAGGTGAAACGATCGAGGACAAAGGTAAATGCGGTAAAGAAAACCTACAGAAGAAACCTCACCTCCATCGCACAGAAATATCAGTCGACGTCCAGCGGAAGGAAGGAAATTTCATTTATTCCCCCGGTCAATAAGAGCTCTAACAGGCAATGGTCTCGCGCAACTAAGCTGTCACGTCAGTTAAAGCGATGACGCGTGCAGAAGTGAGGTTTGCGCCTTAATCGTCTTTTTTCCCTTTGATGTGATCTCTAATGGTGGTGGGAGAATCATTTTCTGTCGCTGGAGGCAGATTGCTTTTATCTATGGGCTGCCAGTGTTTCCACTGCACTCTTTATGGACGTTCGCCTGCGTCGCTCACTGAACATAAACAGCAACAAGGAGCTTCTGCGGGAACGGAGGCATAAAACAAAGGCCTCCTTAAGTTTACGGCCACTTATGTAAACGGCGACGCCTCTCCATGTGGAGCAGCGCATCGGTCATCTTTCGCTCATACGTAGAGGAAAGTGCATCGCGGTCGCTGTTTGGAAGTGCCGCCAGCAGGTGGCGGAGTAGTGAGAGCCTCAGTCACGTGCAGGTCCGGGCTTCAAATCCCCACTCATGCTCCGGTCGCTTCAGTCAAGTCACCCAACCTGATTCGGTGTAGTAACAATGCCCTCCTGTGTAAATGGGTAAATCACGGTAAACCAACTCACATGACACCTGTGGATAAAATGGCTGGAAAAATATGGATGTAGAGCAAATCATCAGTGTTTTAATTTACTTTATACCGCGGTACCTCATTTGCGTGACATCACAGCGACCCTTTTTGAGCAATTTTATCATGACAATTTATTACATTAAAACAAAAAAAATATTTGAGCCTTTTTATAATTTGTATTTATAATCTATGAAATAGTGTTTATTCACCATTTTGAAGGGAATAATTCATCTATTTTGCATCACGTTGCACGGTTTTCCATCTCCATTCACGCAATGTGCTGTGTTCCTGACCCGCTATGGTGCCGGACCCCTAACTGTAGTGATTTTGTTGAGCCTTCCCCGCCCCATGCCGCTAAGGCAGCAGTATGACAATAAATGCGGTAAAGTACCCCAACTTTGCCGGTAAAGAAAAGGACCGGCCAGGTTAAGCTTAGCCTCTCCGTTAAAGTGTGACCGATAACAACGGCTGTACGGTCGACCTCTCCAGACACCTTAGGCCAGGGGTCTGCAACGTTCAACACCAAAAGAGCCATTTTGGCCTCTTTCCCAGCAAATAAAATTCACGTGGAGCCACAAAACCTATTTGACCCCTAAAATGAAGATTTTTTCTTGTTTGCTAATTTCTCGCCACATATCAAGCATACAGGTAAGCCAGCATTGTCGGCAGTGAAAGCAAATGAATCCATCCATAAAGAAATAAACGTTCTATTTTCTTCCGAGACTTTTCTTTTTTTGGATTTTTCCGTGGTTAGTTTTCCGGGGGTCGAAAATTCTAAATTAGTTACCTGGCAGGCGGCGACCGGTATAGGATGTGTGACGCATATTTTGATCGAAAAAATACTAAAACACTTTATTTTTATTTTATTTTTATTTATTTTAATGTTACCTCGATCACCAAAATAAGAAGTATTCCATTGGAAAAAAAAAAAAAAAAACAATAAAATAAAATAGCGATTATTTATTCACATTATTTTTTCCAAAGCTACAGGGAGCCACGGCAGAGGGATGAAAGAGCCACATGTGGCTCTAGAGCCGCGGGTTGCCGACCCCTGCCCTAGGCCACTCATGCAGTTCAGTTCTACTCTTTCACCTGCCATTACACGCCAATGACACGCCTACTGCAATATATGCACATGTTTATCCGGACTGTAAAGATCCGATTGCGCATGCGAACCGACAGCCTCCCACCTGGATGACTGAGTTATTTTTCCCTCTGCGTTGGATCAAAATCTGCAAATGTTGCAAAGCAGTTAGAAGCTTCACTACAGAGCTGAGTTATGTGTTTCCAATAAACATCCAATCGAGCATTTGTGCCATCCATTAAACAATGCTAAAGTTTTATTGGGATTCCGGAAAGATACACTTCAATAAGGCAGATTGATGGCAGGGCGTCACGCCTCTTTTATTCCCACTATAATAAAAATGCCTGTGTTATTGTGGGATTTGGCGCATTTCTGCACTTATGGGGAGCCACTGAGAATTTCTAGGACTTTTTTATTAAATATTTTCCCTGTTACTGTATATTTTATACTTTTGGGGATAGAAAAGTCACTGAGAGGCAAGAGCTGGGTGAACAGTGAACAGAGGGGCTGCAGGATCACAGAAAAGTTTTATTTTTTTTTTCCTGACACAAACTGCAGGAAAACAGCAGATTTTTTTTTCTGCATCACGAGGCTCCTTCAAAGCTGCTGCGCCAAAATAAAAGTGTAAAACAAATTAAAAACTCAGTCACCTCATAGCTGCGTTTTATATAAATAAAATAGTTAATAAAAGCGAACCAGCAACAAGCAAAAAGGTCCAGACTCAAGCACACTCCCAGCATTACCTGCTTAGGTGCTAGGAATGATGGGAAAAACAGGAGATATCATCTGGGGGAGTTTGAGGGTGGAGTACATAGACAAGGTGAACGTACACTGCCCGGCCAGTAAAGTCTTCTCCAGCACAAGATCCCAAAGATTCTCAAAGGGTCTGGACTCTGTGGTGGCCAATCCATGTGTGAAAATGATGTCTCTCTCATGCTCCCTGAAGCACTCTTTCACAATTTGAGCCCCATGAATCCTGGCATTGTCATCTTGGAAGAAAAAACCCATTGATGGGACAACCTGGTCATTCGGTATATTCAGGTAGTCAGCTCACCTCATTTTTTGGGCACATAACATTGCTGGACCTAGACTTGAAAAACTGAAGCAACCCCAGGTCGTAACACTAAGTTCAATCCAGGTGATGACTTTTTTTGGCCAGGAAGTGTATTTCACTCCTTCGAATGTCTTTCTGGTCACACCTTTGGCCTGGAACTACTGAGATGCTAATATGCAAAATGCAAAAGGAATCCACTTTCAATGCTGAGGACTACTGTTAAGTCCCGCAAACCACAGCAGTGACAGATGTAGGAGGTAGGGGATGGTGGACATAGACATGATGATGATGACGATGACGATGACGATGATGATGATGATGATGATGATGATGATGATGATGATGATGATCATGATGATCATGATGATGATGATGAGTCAACATCTGTTCCTCTTCTACAGCAGGAATACGAGGGAGCAAGAAATGGAGCTCCTCAGGTCCAGGGAGCACAGAACAGGGAAAAAGAAAATTTTGAGAACAAATGAATAAAAATATTATGTAGAGCTGAAAAAACTGTACAAGACTTTAAAAAATGATGATGGTGATGATGAGGATGTGAGCTGATAGGGTAGAGAAACTATTCCGTAACTTTAGTTTGGCTTTGACTTCCACTTGGGTCTCGGTTGTTGTAGCTGCTGTTTTTGCTCACTTAACCTTTGACTTGTAGCGAAACTCTTATTTTGAGTCCTGTGTTTTATTATAGGTGAATTATAGGAAGCAGAAATATGAAGTTCCTCAAATCATGCCCCCCCACCTAGTTACACCCCAGACTCGGAACGCCCTGGTATGCAGCGCACAGCATTTTTTAGGATAGGCACGCGAGTTCTATGAGGGATAATGTTTATCATTTTGTCATGTGACATTCATTGATGTCAGATTCATACCCTGGGAGAAGTATGATTCTAATCCTAATAGAATTCTTCCCCAGTAGGGCAGGGTGTGTTGTTTCCCCCAGGGGACAACAGTGGTTTTACCCCATCTTGTGTCCACCCTACCGCACAATAACCGCGCTAAACCCGCCGTTGCAGTTTCACAGCACAAACAACACAGTGTTTGGACACAAAAGTCAAGCAAGAAGTTTGAAATGGCACGTAAGTGAATGTAACTGTTAAAATGACATTAAAACAGAGGTAAATGGATCTTGCCATCTGTTCCCGGCGAGACGCAAATGTACACGGCGAGACAACATAATTAAGATCGGATAACAGAATGAAAAGCAGCGCGAATGGCGGCCGGATGGTGCCGGTATCACAAAAACTCTAATAGCAATGAATAGTAATTGGTTTAGCTGTTGTTGAGGGTTACAACAATGGGTTCTACAGCTATGATAAATGGGCCATTTGTCCCACATTCTGGGTGGGGTTGCATCACCGACCTGTTTAGCCTCAGCCCGTCGGTGCGACGCCCGTCCCTGTTTCTCGGTGACCACACTTGCTGTTTGCATCTGTTACTGGCATGGAGAAGATCGCTGTCAGGTCGCTTTTACCAGATTTGGGTGGGATGGGGTGGAGCGAGGGGGGTGCAAGTCCTCAGCCTGTGTGACAAAGCAGCCCTACGGTGTCACTGCAGCCAAGGCTGTAGGCGCACCACAGGCCTCTGATCAGTACAGGCCAACACTGCTTGACTTGAAGGTCATTTTGGTGGTTTGTTTTTATTGCTTTTGTTTGTTTTCATGGCTTCTTGTTACTTTGAGGTTTGTTTTGTTGTGTAAACATAATGGTTAACTTAACAATCTCAACGATGTGCTGTTATCTCCCCTGAAATGCAGCTTCACAAAGAGATCTTAGTTTGCAGCCATAATGGAAATGAGTTGTGCTGACCTCGAGGTTATTAGATGTCTTCTTGACTGGGTGGTGACCACATTCATGGAGTTCCTCCAGAAAGATCTGTGCACCGCTGGTACCGGCTTAGAGTTCATACAGAAAATTCTACCCATTAGCTGAAAGGGTGTGTCTATTGTCACAGTAAATTGAGTCCATCCATGTGATCACTGGTCATTCTCTTCTTTCCTTAACTTCTCAGAGCATCTCCATCTTTTCAAGAGAATCCGACCTTCAGATGACACATAAAAACCTCGGTCTCCTCATTTGCACTTCCAATGAAAATTCTGGCCTGATTTGGTCCAAATCCAGAAGGATTTGATTCTGATTCGTCCTAACTGTCCATGTTGTCCTAAAAAGTTTCCTCAAAGGCTACAGTTCAAAGGAGTTAATGCTTTTTTCTCCAGGTTCTGCTTCTTCATTGTAACTGAGAACAGCATTGATCCAGCATTGAAAATCTTGGTCTGACCAATAAGTCTGTGGTCAGTTAACCCAAAACTAGCTGGTGCCACTTCATGAAACACACCCCACACTTTGAATCTCACCCTGCAAAGAAGAATTCTGCTGCTGCCGCAGCATTTCAAACTGCCCGGGGCACAAGCCGAACTCTGCTCTATTTTTCTACTTTTCCAAGAATTCACGATGTGGAAAAACGAGATCAGTGTCCCGCTGCGTGCGACTGACTCCTCAAGACTGTGGAATTTGGGTTTGCGTAAGCTCATACATCGTTTCTGAGGATTCACCACACAAAAAGCTTCGTGGCTTGGAAGTGGACTGTAGACCGCTGTGAGTGCCGGCATTTCACTGGTGGCATTTTCACACTATGGGAGAAGACATGAAAACCAACCCACTCGCCTGTTGAAGAAATGTCTTTTACTGCTGTGGCCCGCATCATAATCTCCCCCCTCAAATATATTTCTTCTGCTACATGTAGCCAAAATGATAAATCTAATGCATTTCTGGAAGATTTGGCCACCACCTGGGATCATTCTAGATGGTGCCACATGACCGCCCGGCTAGCTATTGTAGCCTTGCAACCTTCTGGTTCATAATGAATCCGAACGTTTGAATTTTCTCAGTGCTGTCCGCTGCTTCTATGTCTACGCTGCTATGTTTTGTTGACTATTAAAAGAATAAAAAGAAATCATAAAGAGGACAAACCCATGTGGCCTGGTTCTTCCTCACATTTCTGTTGGGTAGGAGTGGCGGTCAGCCCAGCGCTTTATGGCTCTCACTGTAGGGAACCCAACCTGGTCTCTGCGATTGCCCCTGGCTCCCTCTCATTAGCCTGACCTTTCACCCCTCGCAGGTATAATAACCGCCGCATGGGCGGCCTCGGTGACCCATGGATATTTATGAGACCTTCATTATTCCATCACTCAAAGTAACTGCTGTCCAGGGGCCCATTATGGCAGGGCTTTGGCATGGTCTGTCCTAGTGAGCCTTCGGACCAATATGGTGCTGCTGAAAGCACCTGGCTGTTTCCACGGCACCAGCTCGAACGCTTCTTTCCGGCCGAGCAACCGCCAAATGATGAAGTCGCCGAATAAAGAAAGAAGCATCTTTGAATCTCACATAAGCTGAGCATAATCCTTATGGATAAAACATTAAAAAGTCCGCAACCAGGTGTCTACTGGTTGCTCGGGGGCGGGGGGGGGGGGTTGTTCTGAACGGTCTTCACGTTGAGTCTTCTTGCAGTCGAAGTGAAACGATGGTGAGCACAGCCAAACATTTTGAGGGGGATGAGGCCAAAGGTGGGCACTGACCTCCAGGCATGTATTTGAGGAAACAAAGGCGATATAAGCAAATTTTAAAAAATAAATAAATAAAAACAAGGTTTTTCCACCTGTTGCATCAGCCTTCAGACTCGACAGAGAGAAGCGAGGTTCAAACGCTTTCACATTCCAGAAGGTTGTCATCTTGAGGCTTGGAAGGGGAGAGCTGGAGAAGGGATCGTCTAACCATTCTATAGCAGTGCTCTGCCTGAGCGCCGCAAACTGCTCTGAAGAAGCTGCTCGCCGGTTTTGTCTTGAAAACTTTTTTTTTTTTTTCCGCAGATTAACAGATCACTCCGCTTCCAGAGTCAGTGAAGTGCAGCCGAGAAACCCCGAGCGTCACGTGCCGGAGAAAGAAAGCGAGGGAGGAAAGGAAACAAGAGCGAACCCACAGACACGTCTTCAGGCACCGTCAGAGTGGAAGGAAAGTGCGGCAAACAGCAATCAATCCCATAATGTTTAATGGCTCGGAAATGCAATATATTTCCTTTTCCTTCAGCTGCTGGAGAACAGCCACGCGTCCAATATATCAGAGTTCATTCATAACAGGACAAGAACTGTAGTACGCGCATGTGTGTTTTCCCATTGTCATTACTAGGCTCAGTTGTGTGTGTTTTGTGTGGGGATGTGTGTGTGGGGGGTATTATTGCAGCGCCGTTGTTTTCAGCCTTATTGAAAAGCTGCTGCCCCAACCCACACCCATATAACCCCCTCGGGTGGTACTTACTTGCAGGATAAGAAGCAGTGTGACCACTGATAAAGGAGAGGGATTCCACCTTATTGAGTGATTCGTGCCAGAGGGACCGGCCATAATTCCTGAGAAGGAGGAAGTGAATTAACCTCCGCGGTGAAAAAAGAGATTTTATATTGAGTTGTTAGGAGTGAGAAAAGTCACACGAGACGCGGCCATTAAGGCAGGTGGGAGCCGGAGTTCCGCACATTGCTGTACACACATTACCCAAGGTGCACTGCATATTAATTTCCCTCATTCTGCACATTCCTCTACCCAGGCGATAAATAAATCTAAACATATGGCTTGCACTTTAGTTAACACGCATTATGTACAAAATAAATAGACAAAACACCTGCATGTCACCTCATGTCAAGTTTGCAGCACTGGCATAAAAATCAGGGTGTTTTTATTTGCGTTTCCATTATTACTATTATTATTATTATTATTATTATTATTATCGTCAACTTTTTCAAATTTGCTATCAATATTAATGTTCTAATGCACAGTTTACCACAATATTAATTCCGTGCTCCAGAGCATTTTGTCTGGATTATCGATACACTTACAAGTAGGCGGAAGCAGCAGAGAAATTAGTTACCCGGTGTAAATAATTCATCGGCACTCGGCACGTGCGTTTAACACAGAGACGGAGAGCAGAGCTTTTTATCGAAAGCGTCGCGGAAGTATTTTTTGTTTTTATATATCAGCATACGGCTGGGTGCTAACAATGGGACTGCAAAGAGGTGGAGAGATCGCAGGAAAACATCAGTCCATGTGTCCAAGCATCCATCTATCTATCTATCTATCTATCTATCTATCTATCTATCTATCTATCTATCTATCTATCTATCTATCTATCTGCCCCCCATGCCTGCCTGCCTCTTCACCTGCCTGCTCAACAATCCATCTATCCATCCATCTAGCTGTCTCCCTCCCTGTCTGCCTGTCTGCCTGTTTGTCTGTCTGTCTATCTGCTTCTCCATCCATCCATCCATCCACCCATCATCTGTTCTTCATCCAAACCAAGACTGTCAGGGGCCACACTGTGGAAAAGTCAGCCGCACAATGCAGGCACACACCTCTATACACACAACCAGGTACAGATTAACTTGACCCTGACCTGTATGGCAGGTGGAAGCTGGGGCACCTGGAGACGTCTGTAAAAGCTGCACGAAAATGCGCTCTGTGCTTCTGCACAGCTGGGCCCGTGTGGCCAGGGGTTGCGAGGTGACCGCCGTGCTGACCGCAGCGCAAACAGCCGCACGGTACCGCCGCGCGGTCCACGCTGCTTCCGAAAACGGCAGATCCGGACCGGGCTCGGGTCACGAGGAGCGGAATCGCCGCGCCCGCGTTATACAGCAACACGCGGCACCGACCGGCCTTCAAAGCGAAAAGAAAAAACAAACATGTGCCCTCCTTTATTCGGCGACGCACAAAGAAACACATTTCTGCCTCTACCTCTTTCTGCCGCACGACACATTAATGAAAATTATTATAGAGGGTTATTAGTGCAGCTTATTAATGTTGCATAAATGCTCAGCACAAATTGCTAATGCTTTTTACATTCGTATACCTAGACATGCGGCAATAAATCATGCTGCAGTGTGGACGGGGAACACCGAATGGGTCTTAATGCCCCCTAATGAAATTCGGCAGTGGAAACGCACTTTAGCGGCTCCGACTGCAGCGAGAAATTGCTTATTTCTTTGCCCCCCCCCCATCGAATTCTTTGTTTTTCAGTCACCCAACAGCACGATCAAATTATACACCGTGCACCGCCGCAGTGCAAATGTACAGTTGGCGAACTACATATTTAAACCTCCTTCTGTTCGGAAGACAGGAAACGGTGTTATCGTGCAGTCATCAATAACAGTTAACAGCTCACTAAACCCATAATTTACAGCCGTAATGGCCCGGTTATGCTGACGGTTACGGTGCAAAACTTTATTGTGATGATAATAAAGTCCTTCATGTACAGTATGAGACGATGCACCTTCTTGAAACATTTATCATTCATAAATTATTAAATCGGTTATTTTTTCTTGGGATTTCATTTCTGGATAAACAAACACGTGAAGTGGCAAGGGCTCCACAGTAGGTGGTGCGGCGGTTAAAGCTTCTCGCATTAAATTGGTTCAAATCCCTTCACCTGTTGTCGCCCCCTGTCATCAGGCTCTTAACCCCGGGTCAGCGAAGTAATACCCTGCTGCGAAAATACAAAAGTCCTGTTGCAAATCAGGGCATTAAAAACATTCACACAGTAAATGTTTATTTTGCTGATCTCCGACTGGCAGAGCTGTAGGCCAATAGCTGATGTCTGAAGGAATGACAGACACCCTGCTGAGGAAATAAAATCTCCCAGCACCTGTATAAATATATACTGTCTGTCGTCTAGGAATATGACATTTAAAGGCCAACTTGGGTTTCATTTAGTGCAACAGAATTAGAAGTCAGTTCTGCAAAGTTGCTGAAAACCGAGTTATGGGTCAGCCCATGAACTCAACTGAACTGATGCCGCATCATAAAGGACCCCTTCCATTAAAGTCTATTATTAAATACACGTTTCCCGATTCCAGTGGCTGCTGCAGACTTGTGGGAAGCTGAAAAGGACGTAGGAGGAGGACATGGGGGTAGGGCAGGGGAGGAGGAAACCATGTCATCTTCCCGCTTTTGTCCAACTGTATGGGCACAATGAATTCTTTGTAGAAGGTATAATTGTTCCCCTTAAAAAAAAATGATACCCAAGATCGGCAGCTGTAGCAGCAAATTCTGGGCCAGCGTAATGGTGAGAGCTGTGGAACTGCGCCGGAAGGTCCTGGTTTCAATCCCAGGCCTAATACCCATGATGAAGGCGTGCAGCCTGAACCGATGTGGTAAAAACGACGCTGCTGTGCAAATGGGAGAATCACTGTTAGAACTTACCGTCCGAACCTCATACTGCACGGCAGTTTTGAGAAAGGGGTCGGTTAGATGATGGTGAATAGCAACTGCTATCTGCCTCACTTGGGGGTCTCGGTCTTTGGTTTAGAGCAAGATCTTCGAGCAGAAGATGAAGTACGCGCTGTTTCTTAGGAAGGGCCTGGGCTCATGAGGTTGATGTGATGTGCTGTGGTTTTGGTGACAAAAGCAGTTTCATCACCATGGAATCCAGAATTCAGGAAGTAGAACATGGGGAGGGCTGGGGTTCAGCATCCAGGGCTCATTCATAGCCACATTTGCTCAAATGCACTGTCCGGCCAAAAAAAAAAAAAGTCACCACCTGGATTTAACTTATTGCTATGATGTGGGGTTGCTTTAGTTGTTCAGGTCTAGGTTCAGCAACGTTATGTGCCCAACAAATGAGGTGAGCTGACTGCCTGAATATACTGAATGACCAGGGTTTTCCATCAATGGATTTTTCTTCATATTCCAACATGACAGTGCCAGGATTCATGGGGCTCAAATTGTGAAAGAGTGCTTCAGGGAGCATGACAGAGATTTCATTTTCACACATGGATTGGCCACCACAGAGTCCAGACCTTAACCCCATTGAGAATCTTTGGGATCTTGTGCTGGATGAGACTTTACGCAGCGGTCTGACTCTCCCATCATTAATACGAGATCTTGGTGAAAAATGAATGCAACTCTGGACGGAAATAAATGTTGTGATATTGCATAAGCTTATCGAAACAATGCCACGGCAAATGCATGCCGGAATCAAAGCTAAAGGTGGTCCAGCAAAATGTTAGTGTGTGACTTGCTTTTTGGCTGGGCAGTGTATATCCCCTTAACCTTTTATCTTCTGGTAAAATAACAGCAAAGCATTACATTTACAAAGATAAGTTCTGTTTACAAAAGAATCAATGGGCAAGGTCGATGCTTTATATTTAATGTTTTGTCATGAGGAGGGATAAAAACAGACATATCTACGTCTGTTAAGTCCTAAGTAACCCCAAGTGGAGCACCTGTGTGAGTCGTTCACCAGCGAGGCACAAGCAAGGGTCCACGTCCATGGCCGCTCTATTGAAATGGAGACCCCCGAACCTGAATGGACACCCCAAACATCGGTGCGGGGAACATCCAATCCTTCTCAAACTTCATCATGCTGGGTTAGGTCAGCGAGGTTTGTCCGGACCCTTTCATACACGTTTATGACAACAACATTGGTGTTTCGAGCGCAGCCAAGGAGGCCCACCCTCTTGCCACAAAGTCATTTTCCACCGAGCTTTGACCCACTCCTGTTGGAGCCAACGGCCTGCATCTCAGTTACATCTGCATATGAGTCTGAAGATGGGTTCATCGGCGAAACAAGAGGACTGCTAATATCTCAGGACCCAAACCCAATATAAAAAAATCCCCATTCTCTATTTTATTTCATTCAGATTTTAAAAAGGCAAAACACATCGGGGAAGGGTATTCAGAATGTTGATATATTATTTTCCCTCATTTATTTCAAAATGCACAATTTAAACAGGGTTTAAACAGCATGCACAGCACTGACAGACACTGTCGTGCTTACAGCAATATTTATCGCTGCTCATAACAGCAATTAAAGCTCATTTTTGCAGATATAAAAAGTTGAATCAGAAGCACACTGGTTCACTGGTAAAGATTTTGAAAATGAGACGAAAAGCAGTCATGTGGCATCGCTGTCCTCGCTGGGTTGAGAAGCCTGAAGTTTTTTTGCAGGGACAACATGACTGCATAAATAGTGAGGAGTTTTGAAATTAATCCCGGGCCTAATGCCGGGGGATGGACACGGGTTGCGAAGGACACACACACACACACACACACACACACACACACACACACACACAGACCTGGAGCCGTTCTGTACAGCATCTCCAGTCCCCCCCCGACAGCGATGCCACTTCAACATGGATGGCGTCGCTCCCTCGTATGTCCAATTTCACAAACATTTATCCCCAAAATTACATTCAGCCATCATTGTGACTTGCAGATCTGCCCCCTCTGTTCTGTCACTCCTCGCGTTTGTGTGTTTCTGGTTTTAAACCCGTCCTCTGAGCAGATGAACAAGGAAGGAGTGCTCAGGCAGTGAAGTCTCACAACGCACCCTGGCTCCTGCTATAGGCCACACTTGTACACAGATTTAGCAAACAGTTAAAATAATGATGCCGTAAGACACCAAACATGAATTTACAAACGGCGTCTTATTCACAGCACTTTCTGCATTTCAAAGGGGAACCTGCGTTCGCTGGGTCTCACACTGCTGACTTGCGGGGTTTTTTTTTTAACCATCTATTAATAATTTGATTCTAGGCTAAAGGTTTTATTCCAAAGCAGTTTACTGCTTTATCCACCGCATTTAGCTTCGATGGAATAATTGGGTTATTTTCTTTCGTTCTAAAACCTGACCTTTAAACCTTTAGGCTAGGATTCAGAACTCTTAAGCATCCTCCTACCTGCAAAATTCTCAAGGACTTGCCCATGTCACCAGTTATGAGGGACAGTGCTTGTATTTTTGTTCAATAACCTTCCAAAATGCCTCTTTGGCATCAGTTCAGATTTAATTTGTTTGTTACCCTTTCAATGCAGTGGACAATGCAACAACCAGAGACGGGTTTTCCCTCGACTGCAAGGCATCGCTTACGTTCTTCTTAGCCCTTCTTATCTAAGGGGGCTTTTACGAAAAAACGCACAACCTGCACATCATAGTGGGAAGGAAGTTTCCGGAATCTCAAGTCACCCCGTGGACATCACCGGACTGATTTTGCGCAGCGGTCGTGCTCTTCGGACCATTTAACCCAACTCCTCATCCCCTCAGGGTCCTCAAAACCCAAATGGAGATGCACTGATTTTTTTTTTCTCTTTTTTGTGCTCTTGCTGTTGTTTTTTTGCCCTCTGCACGATTGGCTCGACTTTTGTTCCTGGTATTTCTGAGGTTAAATGGGGGAAAAAACTTGGAAAGCAACCCATCAATAAGCCGGTCAGCTGGTCCGCCAGCCAGCAGAGCGCTAGCAGAAATAACCAGTGAAATATAGGTGTCACGCAGGTGTAGGAATCATTTGGGTGCTGACAGACAGCCATTAGCCGGCCCTATTTGTTGGGTTTTGTTTTTATGACTTGCGGCTGCCCGCAGCTAACTTCGCCTCCGAAACTGTTTGGGTTCGCCGCATGAAAGGACAGCGAATGACTTCTCATTACAGGGAGGACATAAGTTAAACCACCAAGGTGATACAGAGATTGAATCACACATACGCCCGGCGCTGGCCACTCCGAGACAAGCCTCTGATAACAAACTACAAATTCCGAAAGAGCATCCATCTTACTATTGACTGGAGAGGCGGTAATGTGGCCGGGCTCTGAAATCCTGGGGGCCGGACTCTCGGTTTCTCATCTAACCTTCGCCACCCTTATGAGGTCAGACAGAACTGCTATTTCATTTGCAGTCCGGGCGGAAATCAGCCAACAACATGTTTTCGACCCAGTTTAAAAGGAAATACAACCACAACCGGGGCGGCTGGACAACAGGGCTGCACCTACCGGGTGCCGGTGTTTGTTTGCGTAAACCTCTGACAATCCTACTCCTGGTGCGGACAGTTAACAGCATTTACCAGAGCTGAGTGCTGTTTCCTCCATGTCTCAGAATAACCTGAAAAGGTTGTTTTGTTTGCACTCGCGGGAGGGAAGGGTGCGTGTGTGTGTGTGTGTGTGTGTGTGTGTGTGTTCGGGGGGATGGTGTCAGTTTGTGTTTTTTTATGGCACTGTAAAAATGATAAACAAAACCCTCAAAGCTGTCCTTCGGTCTCCAACGCCTGTCCTCTCCTGCGCCGAACACACCTGGTCTGTCAAAGCGATCAGAAATGTGCATTTCTCAAAAGCTGGAACTCATTTGGCCATTTCGACTCGTGTGTTTATTCTTTATTATCGTCAAAAAAGGCCTGAGGATGAGATGTCGAAACAGCCGCGTTTGCTTTGGTTTACTTTTTCACAGACCAAAGGAAAAATGTTGCATGGGTAGCATCTAAATGTTTTACACACACACACACACACACACACACACACACACACACACACACACACACACACACACACACAGTACATATTTAGTTCTTTTTTTCTGTTGTATAATGAATAGGTAGAAAAGTCACAGTAGCTTTTAAGGTGAATTTATGCACTCCCCAGCTTATGCTGTCTCTGCAATCTGGATGGATACAGTTCATTTATCTGTTGGAATTAAAGAAATATAAACTGGTTCTTAACTGGCTGACTAACAAGAATGTACAATTCAGGATTTGCTTGATTTTGTGGTGTAGAGAAGAAAAGGAACTGCACACATTGCACTTTTGTTGAAACAATATTTACACCATTAGTTTAAATATGTGGGCAGCTTTGCTGTGGATAATGAAAGTTTTTATACCCCTGTCCCCCGTCATGGAGACAGCAGCAGCGTTTCGCTGACTCTGCTGCTGCTTCTGAAAGACACCTCTCCAGCTCCGGACCTTCGTATTTGCAGAAACAGGTTATTTCCCACTCAATAACAGGTCTTAGAGTCCCAACCTAAACGCTCTCCTGACCCTAAGAAGGATCATTTTTATCCCCTGTACATTCCATTCAGTCAACAAGATTTGTAGTTTATCATCGAATTTCCCTCTAAATGTTAAAACCTGGAATACGGTGCAGGAATTTGGAACGACCGACACAGAACTCAAATCCAGTTTGTTTAAAAGAATGTCAGGAGGTACAAAAATGAGGTGGAACAGATGGGCTTAGAGAGGTCCCAAACACTTTGGAAGGGCCCTCCAGCTCTCTGTGAGCAGGTTCGGAAGAGGAATGGGTTCCAGTCCAGCAGATATAGTGAACTTGGCTGTATTGACCAGAACTTCAGTTACATTGAGAGCACCATGGAGAGCTACTCGCCCCGCACTGTAGAAATACGCTGGACAAGCTGGAAAAGTCATCTCCATTTCAAGAAGAGTCATCTGAGCATCTTTAAACACCGCCCCCTTCAGTGAGCTGCTTGGGATCCTACTGACCCCCCCCCCATTTTCAAACTCAGACTTATTAAGATAATAACCATCCTACTGAATTTTGCTCTTCTAACTCTACAGTGTGCAGGCCCTCCGCCAGTTACACTCTGCAACCATTATTACATTTAAGAGCTTCTTCAACAAGCTTTCTCCTTCACAACAACCACTAGTGCGCAGCATGCGAAAGCTGAAACAACAGCGATCAATCGCAGATGCCGAACAAAATATTCTCTTTTTGTCCCTTAATCTAAGCTGGCGCAGGTGTTTTTGTGTACCCACAGCATGGCTCAATGAGAGTAAACCCAAGCAGAGTTATTGAACATGTGTCCATCAAGAGTGGCATTTAGATTCCTCACAGACAGACAGTAATTTTACTTTGCTTTTTTTGGATCTAAAGGTCGGGTCCAGCACCAAAACCGACCCTGGGAAAAAGAGCTGGCTAACATAAGAAGGACAACAAGCTGAGTATGATCCTGAAATGATGCCTGAACCCAGTGCCTGCACTGAAGGTTACCAGCTGAACAGCTTCACTGTAATAACTGACATTTAACAGAAGAAATGCCTTTCTTTGTAGCTACATGTAGGGCCGACAAGCTAATTTGTGCCCATCTAACTGCTGCTGGGCGTCATCGGCGATCGTCTGAATGTCAGCTTTAACGCAAAATGCTCAAAGATCTGTTTTGCTGATCAAGCAGATGCTATTGTCCGAACTGGCAGAGGGATTGGGTGTCATTCCAAAGGAGGCTCATTCTGGGGTCCCCGTCCGCTTTTTTGGCTAAGGAGACCATTCAGAGCAGCACTTTCGACAGCCATACGTGCTCCTGCAGAAGTAGATGCTCAAGCAGAAGTCGGAGACACAGTAGTTTGTTAGTCAGACAGTGTTAAAGTATTCTGTTACTTTTTGTTGAGCTTGACTTGCTTGGCCCTTCAAGGGGGTCTACATTAAGAGTGAAAAATGTCTGCTTGAATTTTTGCGGTTGCAAGAATCTGTTGGTGAATCGCTATCGATGGAGAGACACACAGGGATAAATCCCAGTTGCTCGGTACACTTCACACCCCATGCCCTACTATGCACCACAACGGTGCCTTAACACATTAGCTGTGACTGGGGCATTCCCTAGCCAGCAAGTTCTGACATGACTTTCCAGGAGGTGAGGTTACTCACGGTAGAACGTAGGGCACCTCGGGAGAGGAGGTCAATGCAATCTTTTCATAGACGTGGGTCTGCTCCAGGGGCCAAAATCCCCAGATACCCAGAGCTGCAGACTAGTTGGATATCTGAACAAGTATACGCATATGTAGTCAGCAGTTTGAAGTTGTTCATCAATTAAGCCATGTTGTGGACATCTTTTCCTGTGGATGTAAGCAGCAGCTCTTCCAAAAGGAGTTGGCACCCTGGGCATGTGAAGCAGGAGTTGTGCTCAACATGTATGATGACCCTTCTACCTCCAGTTTCCGTGTAACTTTTCATGGATCCGGTCCCGGCGAATTTGACAATGTGTTGACCGTGTTCATGTGTGGAAAATAGCAAATCAGTGGGATTTTCACGTGTGGCCACCAAGGTGCAAAGTGAACAAAAATAATGGGGGATTTGCAGAGAGCTGACACGGAACAGAGGGACAATGCATTTCATTTCCATGAGCTGAATGCGACACCCCTCCTACTCCTCCTCTCATTGTCTCACAAATCCCCTTCAGCTCGCGGGGTTGAGGTCACCAGAATACCCATTCACAGCCCTGTCATAATTACTTGGGCGAGTGATGAGGTTTTCAGCCACGTTTGCAGCAGCGGCGACTCCCTTACCGAGTCTCGTGCAGGAAAATAGCACATCCAAAAACCTTTTAGTTTCGGCTCGTAAAAATCTTTAGCGCCTTGGCGGTGGATGCTTTAATGCTTGTCACATGTATTATTGATGCAGTGAACCAAAACAGGTCAAAATCTGTGGCAGCTGAGGGACTAGGGTGGGGGCAAAGTGTGGGACACGGGGCATAATGTAGGGCATTACATCGAACTGAGAAAGACCGCTCAGACCAGCTCATGTTTAACACTGGGCAACCATCATGTTAAGGCCCCGATTAAAAATGAAAACAAGGTCGGCATCATGCCAGGAGGAAAAATCCAACAGTGACTGACAGAACCAGAGTTACTGCAGCACCCGCAGCAGACGTGTCGCCCTACACTATGCTTCTGCAAGCCATACAGAAGAGTGCAAAGATGGAGGTCTTATTTCCAACTATTTACTGCAGTAAAATTGTTCCTGTGTTGCATCTACAAAGACGTAGGAACGTGACCTTGACTTGACCGTCAGTAACAACAACCGGCTTTCTACGCGTGCCAAATTTTTACACTTCTGTTGGTATTCGACCTCAAAATGTAAAATTAATTTGCAGAATCTTTGTTTTCCGATGTGTTTTCATATTTCCAAGGCTGTAGCTTCTGTGTTTTTAATGTGAGGGCCCTTTGATGAATTTATTCTGAGACTCTGACAGAAAAGGGTCCACCCGTCTCTTCAACAATCAAAAACTTTGATTTGTTTGTCACCCTCGATATTCCTGCGCAAACTCGACACTAATTTAGTTTCTCTGCAAAGTTACGGCACGTAGGCTGATCATTAAAACTCATTTAGGAAATAAATGTGCTTTATTCTCGCAGCCTGTGTTGGAAACTCTACAAGCGCGGCTGAACTGTGCCTTTCTTCTTGTCCAAACTGAACGCTTGAATTCTGTCATAATTTTAATCCCGCTTTGAGAGCTTCATCAACCTTTGGAAGTGACTGCTGTAACCTCCTACCCTGGTGTTTACCTGTATCGGTGTGCATTTGCATTTTCTCAGTGTAATCGCTCTGTCTTTACTTGGGTTTGGCTCAGTGCTGTTGTGCTTTGTAGTCAATTAGAAAAATTAAAGTTTCGGCTTAGAGTCGATGGTGATGAAAAATGCATGGTGGCTTCAAAGACTCCGAGTAATAAGGCATAGCAGAGGACTGATATCAGTAGCAGACACAGGCAATTAATGACGCAGTGCCGCTGTTTTGGCCCATGGTTGGCGAGGCGATGAGGGTCTTACGTTCCCACTGAAGTGTAGGCATCGTGATAACAGTCATTTTAAACGCTACAGCTGTCCTTTGTTGTGTGTCACTCTGCAGCCAGCGGCTTCACTGTCCCTCACTCACGCGGTGAGGTTAGATTAAAATAATGATGGGGGATTTGAATGGAAGGGGAGGGATACTCAGTCCAAACCAGCGCTGTTTAATTGTCAGTGGCTTTGTGCAGCAGGGCACAGTTTCGAGAGCCTTTTATCATCTCTCCGGCTCGAGCCAACCTGGGAGCACCCCGTCGGTCTCCGTGCAATCCCGGCCAAGCCGCAGATGAAACAAAAACACACCGCGGATAGCCGAGGATCCTGGGAGCCCCGCGCTTTGCCCTTTTCGGCTTATGGTTTTGCTTCCAAGGTGATGCACATGGCTGACAAGTGGATAAACACGCTTGGTTTTTTTGGGGCGGCAGGTGGTGTAACGGTTTGAGCTGTCGCCCTGCATCTGAAGGAGCTGGTTTATATTCTTGCACCTGCTGTGATGCACAGAGAAAGATACCCTGAACTGAGACGGTAACATTCGCTGTGGTTGAGTTGTGCTTTGCTTTGGGGTGAACCATGGTAAATAGTCTAAACAGAGATGCTTCTGGTTATCATAGCGCTGGGTGAATAAGAAGGCCTTGAAATTCACTAACCTTTCAGATAATGTAGATGTAATGCGCTGCGCATGGCATTTACCCTGAACTGACACGGTAAAAATTACCTTGCAGCACAAATGAGTAAATGCAAACCTTGCATTGGATGAAGCGATAAAAAAATAATAGCTAATAATAATCCAGGTTATGGAAATGTATGAAACCTTACATGCGAGAGGGATAACATCTAGTAACGCTTGGGCCATCTGGACAGGTGCGATGCTTTGGTCGCCATCGTGTGTGTGTTTTCCAGCCCGATGTCAGGTCTTATGCAGCTCTCTGCTCTCTGTTTACATTATTGATCCGATGTTATCGCCCTCTTTTTTTTTTTTGTGTTTTTTTTACAGCAGTCAGATGTTATTTCCTCAGTTAACACAGCCATCGACCACATATTTACTGGAAATTTAGCTAAAACGCAAAGTCCAGAACATGGGTATTTCGTTGATAAAACGAAGCACATTCGTGGCAGTTTTCTGCGTTTGCATGCAGCGACAACATAGTTACAAAAGCAAGAAATCAGAAGGTGAAGAAGCACCTCGGTAGAAAATCTATAAATACACAAAAAATAATTAACCCATTTAACTACATTTCGTCACGACATTGGGAAATAAATTAAAAAGCCTTTGGCAATGTGTGCATTACAGTTTATTTTGCCATTATGTGGTTTACCATTCATGCCGTGTTTCCATATGCAATCTGTCTTCTCTAATGAAGACTGATGTGGCCCTCAAGGGACGCAGCTCGGTTTGTCACGCGGCTGTTTGACCCTGAAGATGAAGTAGTGATCCATGAAGAAGGTCATGCGCTTCGCGAAGGTCACGCATCTGAAAGTCTCGATCGCCGCTCCCACCCTGGATGCCGGCAGTCTCACGGCAGGGAGCCAGGGCCTGCGTGCTGAGTCACGCGGACCATCGTCGGTGCCCGTCGCCGCCGGCGAGGCCCATCTCGCCGCCAAGCTCTTTTACACGCCGCTCCGGCGAAGATGCTGCAAATAGCACTTCGAGCGCCGAGGAGTGAACCGGAAAAAGCACTCTCGCATCCAAGTGACCATTAAAAACAGGTCAGAGCAAAATGTGTTCCAAGAAACGCGAGGGACACGTTCAGGAATCGATGGGCTGCAGCCTTTTTAGATGCTTTAGATGTCTAAATTTAATTTCTCAGCTGGACTATGGGCTGTTTGTCTAGACAGGGACACTTTTTCCACCACAATTTTATTGTTTTCTGGTGGCTTCAGGACATAATGCAGACATTATGCATACTTATTACTGTTACTGTCATTATTTAGTCGACGCTTTTCTCCAAAGCAGCTCGCACTGTTATTTGTGCTTATATCTCCTTACGCTGATGTATCTATTTATACAGCTGGGTAATTTTTACTTTATCAGTTCAGGGTTCCTTGAGCAAGGGGGCAGGGATCTGATTCTGAGTCCTCTGGCTGCAGTGCAGAAGCTCTAACCGCTGCACCACCTGCTGGCCATTTTGTAGGAGACCAGCTTATGGGAGGCTCACTAAAATGCCGCCATGTTTTGCCGTCCCTGAGAAGCAGAAACGCTCGGTTATCAGAGCAGCTTCAGAAACTCGCAACGCTGAAATTATTAATCATGCTCTTTGTACTTTGGTCCATTAGCGCTTTGTGTGTAATGGAGCCACAGCCATATCGCAGATGTAAAAGGAACACAGCAACAAACAACTTCAGCCGCTGACTCGTCCAGAATTTATATCCTTGCGACCGTAATTCTCACACTTTGGTCACTTTCAGACCAGAGCGTCCTGTCTCCCACCTGACACCTTCGATACCACTTATTTAATAATTCTGAGCGACGAAAAAATTCCTGGACCGGGAATCGAGGCCCTGGATTCCGCATGATGGGTAGCGGTGTTACCCACAATCCTTTTCAGCCCCGCATGTTTAAAGATGAACCGTGTTCCTATGATGACTCACCGGCGTTGAGAATCGCACACTTTCGGTGATTCTTGGGAGGTTAATGATAATAAAGCCATTTTTCCTGATTGCAGCGAAGGTTCGGCGCATTGCGGGGACCCGCGGAGACATTCCGAGCGGCAAAACATCCTTTATCCTTCCTTCTTCTCGGAATCGCTTATCTTTCGTCCGTTTCCGCACACAAAAGAAGTTTTTGCAAATGCAGCCCCCAAGGTGCTCTGTGACCTTTATTTCCCGTCACCAAAAACCAGCACCAAACCAAGCACGGTTCCGGATTGTTCATTCTTCGGTACGCAAGTGCGTGAATTGACAAGACCGACCCCGATCTATCAATTCATTAGCAAAAGTGCCGGTAATTTTGCCACACGGCACCACATATTTTATATATAACGTTTTATGCTCCGTAATTCACTTAGGGTGAAAGTCTCCCGAGCAACGAGAAGAAGTGCTTGTTTCGCGGGCGCCTTCGCGTTGTTCGGCCGCAGCGCCATTCGCTTAAATGGGCCGAAAAGCTTCTGAAGAAGAAGCTTGAGGAGCAAGTGGGAAACCGCGAGCGATAAGAGGGGGAAACGGCGGCTGGAAGGGATGTTCTCACTCGCGGGGCAGATTAAAACCCCGCTTATAGGCCGTGTTTCCTACACGTCTCCGAAGGAAAGGGTTTAAACTCGCTGGCTGGCAAAATAAAATTTGCAACCACGCTTTATCACATGTTCCCAATTAAAAAGCGAAGTAAGAGTGCCATTGAGATGCACAGTGAATTCTGTCTGGAGAAATGCACAGTAGCTGGTATTAATGGTGACTCGCAGACCAATAAATCATAATTTAAGCTCCGTAAAGCAGTCGGGAGGCATGGATACGTTCCCAGTAAAGAGCGCTTAAATTGAAGTGTATGAATGTGCGTGTGCTTCACATCAATATGCACAGCGGTGGATGCTGGGAGAACTCCACAACGTGTTGCGCAGCATCGCGGGCAGAAGGATGCTGTCGTGTTTCGCGACCCCGGAGATGCGAAAAATTTTAAGTTGCTCCCGTTTGCTGACTGTCTGCGGGGAGACACCGCACTGACTGTGTGTGTGTGTGTGTGTGTGTGTGTGTGTGTGTGTGTGTGTGGGGTGGAGTTCGTAAAACTAAAGAAAATCTGGGATATAAGCCAAAGGGCCAAAAAAACAAAAAACAAACAAAAAAAACCCCCAATACAATAGATAGATAGATAGATAGATAGATAGATAGATAGATAGATAGATAGATAGATACTTTTTAGAGCAGTTAGGTGAATTATGTATTTGGACTTTGAGTCAAAGGTTATTGTGTGATGTATTGTATTTAATAAAACTCAGTTTTGTATGCTGACAGCTTAAACTGGTGTACACAACGTTTTTACTGCAATGTTTGCTGGATGCAATGTTTTATTGTGCGTGATGCTGTTTTTTTAGAAGTACAGAACTGGATCTGGTGAAACGTTCATGTTGATGAGCAATATTGTGCATTCATTTCGTAACACAAAGTGACTGCGTTGAAGGATCTTGTTTGGGCAGAAGCACTGAAACTTTAATGTGTTGCAGTGCTTAAATATTTTCTTAAAATGAGTTTAATAAAGGAAAAATAAAAATCTATTACGATATACAGCCAAGAGCTGTTTTATGCTTAATAAGTTGTTCTTCTGCGCATTAAAACCACCTAAGAAGCTCCAGTGCAAAAGCTCCCCTGTTATCTATGCACATTTAGGTTTTGGAAAAATCCTCATTGCTGCTCTGTGTGTCTGCCTTTGTACAAAGTAATGAAATTACTACAAGAACCATGCGTACGGTGAACGCTTTTACACGCCTGAGCAGAAATTATTGCCGTTTGATATTAACTGCAAGTGCATTTTTCTTATAATAGCCCGATAATAAGTGAAACCTCAGCTCCACATTTGCACTTTCAGAGTAGAATTACACACGCATCTCTGGCATCACGCAGGTCGGCACTGTAATAAAAATGTGGTGCTCATTGTTGCGGAAGCATTTAGCAAAGTGTGTGAATTCCAGAATTTATTTGTTATATATAGACACATTTTATATGTATCTATAACTTTTATTTACAAATATTTTGGATATTTATAAACTCGATGGCCAAAAGTATGTGGACCCCCACCTTCTAATGACCGAGCTGAGCAGTTTTAGTTGCACCCACACAGCATACAAACACATTCTAGACAACTGTGTGGTTCTGGCTTTGCAGCCACAGTTTAGGGAAGAAGAAGCTCCTTTCCTGCTCCAATATGACTGTGCTCCCCCCCCACCATGCACAAAGCAAGCTCCATAAACATAGGTTTTGCCCAGGTTGGTGTGGTAGACCTTGAGTGGCTAAACCAAGCCCTGACCTCAACCCCACTGAACACCTTTGGGATGAACCTGAACACCAATTGCAAGCCAGGCCTTCTCACCTGACCTCACTGATCCTCTTCTGGCTGAATGGGTACAAATTCCCAAATTCTGGTGGACAGCCTTCCCCGAAGAGTGGGGGCTGCTATTGTAGCTAAGGGGGGAACAACTCCATATCAATGTCATTATAATGGGTTTGGAATGGGAGCTCATTTTGCACTTTTGTTACTCCTGTCTATGACTCTGTTTTAACCCCAACCGTAAGGTTTAAGAATGGCAGCTGGTACCATAGTGGTTAGCGGTGCTACCTTTGGACTTACAGGTTGTGGGTTGAAACCCCTGTTTCTATTATAGTACCCTTGAGCAAGGTGCTTGCCTTTAACATGGGTTCTTATATACATATATATATATATATATATATATATATATATATACAGTATTTTTTTTCCAAGACTACAAAACTTTAAAAAGTTGGCTTCAGTAGCAAATGTTGGTGGCCCTTCATTTCAGCACCCTAAGCAGCTGCTCACAAGAACCTTATTGTAAAACCAGCCTTGGCTCCACTAAGACCAAACTTCCAAACCCCCTGTTTTGGTGATCAATGTAAAAACAGTGTAACACTGGGTCTTGCAGCAGCAATACACCACCAGCTGCTGCTGGTGAATACGGCTGCATCCCGGGAGCCGAGACACGCGGAGGAGCATCAGCGACGCGGCGAGAAACATGACATGATGTGCCGCCGAGCTCGTGTCAAACAGGGCCTTTCGGTGCCGCGGATATGAAACATCATAAGGACAATATTAATTGCATGCTGATCTGCATATAAGCGATAACACAGAAATGTGACGCGGAATCGCGAATTCGCCGACACGCAAAAGTCACATCGATGCTGCAGTACAACCGGGATAAAAATGTCGATGAGACTTCCTGGAAAGGATGATGAGCAAAAACACTGCAGGGTTCAGACACCCGACCTTCGCTGCGAAACTGTCACCCCGGGATAAATTATTTCCCGCCGCAGTTCCAAATTTATTCCTTTACTTATCTGCGTACTTATTTGCTTAGCCATTTGTTTACTTACAAGCTCATTTGTTTGTTTTTGCTTGCACACCGGATTGCTCGGTCCCATCATCATTACGCGATATTTCCAGCAGCAGAACCGAATTAACTAATTTATTCATTTATTTATTTATTTGTAGATTTATCTATCCAGTTACTTGCTTACTAGTTTCACTACACACTTGTTTTTTTTTTTTTTTTTTTAAATCAAACATGAGTTCACATTACAATATTTAGCTTTTTTTTTTTTTAAACTTATTCTTTTGCTTACTGATTTATGTATTTATTTTAATTTTGAATATTTAAACTATGGAGCTGAACATCTGGACAGAAGCAAACTGAATAAAATCCCAGTCTCGGAAGTTCAACGTCAAGTATCGGTTGCAGCCTCATTTCAATCGCTAAATCACTGTGCCATCTGAAGGCGCAAATGCAATGTTGTGGTGTAAATAAACAATCGGAGGAGATCGCAGCAAGAAATGTGGAATTCACCGCTAGACCAGTAAAAAAGGCAAAATCAATTGGCCTGTCAATTTGTTACCTTTGACTATAATATTAAAAAAACGCATTTAAAGATAAGATAAAACTTTATCGATCCCTAGGGAAATTCTTATGCCTACAACATGCTCAGGGCCACAGACAAAATAGAAAGAGACAGTCAATAATAAATTAATTTAATTTAATTATATAAATAAATACAGAACGCAAGTCCTGATTTAATGACCGATAATAAAAAAAAATACAATAAAGGTAGCAATAAAAGATGATAAAATAATGAATAAAATAAAATAATAAAAAGAAAACGATCAGACCTCACAAAAATTCAGTGCCGCACCATATTACCGGTATCAGTATTACGTATTATTACTGACTAATCGTACATGGATTTTCATTGCAGTGGTAGTTTTCCTGTAGCTCTCATTGTCACAGTCATGTGAAGAACAAAATTAGAGTTTATCGCACCATCGTGATTTAGCTACTCTTTATGAACGCTGAAAAGCGCCGTAAAAAGTGTATTTTCCGAGCACCCTTATCTTCCGTTCTTCTTTCATAAGCACACAAGCCATTGTTAATGGGACCGGAAGCGGGCGGCTTTCATTGCTAATTCATAGTTAATGTACCACGTCGCTGCGGCGCTTCAGCGAACCGCTACATCACAGAGATTACACATCAATTCAGAGCTGAGGCGCTCTGCAAAAATTGCGAGCACCCTCAACACCCTTGACATTGAGCTCTGGAATACAAATGCCCTGGTCTCTGAAACCTTCAGTTTGTTTGGGCATTTTTTGAGGTCACCACTATGACTGCTTAATATTTTTATTTATTCAACTAAAGATTTTCTCCAAAGCGACATTCCAGCATTTAGTTACCTGCACTTATAATATTTTATAGAGCTGGGTGATTTCTCCTGGTGTAATTCAGGGTAAACACCATAGTGAGGAGGTAGAATAGCTGGAGTTGAGATTTGAACCTAGATTGTTCAAATGCAGTGAAATGACTGTAACCAAAACACCACCAGCTGTCCAAATGTTAAGTCAGTTAATTGTTAAGCTTCCTTCAAAATTGTCCATCAGTCATAGCGTGTGAGTATTTTCATCCATAGCTTCAGACCTGGTGAACACATTACAGCGTGATGGCTCAGAGGAAGACCAAAGTTGAGATGCTCACCAGTACACTTAAAGCTGCTCCTCATAAAAGCTGAAGTTTCCAACTAAATTACACAGGAAGTTCTCTTGTTTCCTTCTTCTTCCATCACTGTTAATCTTCATAAACAACGGATTGCTGGATCACTAAATCATGGTGCATTCTGTAAAATTTTCACGTAAAACATGTGTCCACCTGGTGGACCTGGGCAGCACCTGGCTAGCACAAACTAGGCAGAAGAGTGAAAGCGAAGCAGCACAAAAGTATCTTACATATCTGGAAACTGTAGCAGAAGACCCAAGACTTGGCACCTCATTTCCTCATCAGACCGGACAACCACATAGCTAGTTTCCAGCAAGCAGACACACTTTTACACTGGTACTGTACCTCACTGTAACGGTTTATTAACTAAGGATGTCCACGTATTCTGACCCAGCAACCATCATCATCACCAGGAAGGTCCACAGGGCGACCCTACCAGCCCAGTGATCACCTCTCAATGCCGTCCTATTGTAGGTCGCCTTACCCACCCGCGGTATGGCCAGTGTGTGAAGTAAACGTGAGCTATCATTACCGTGGTAGGGCAAGTATTGCTTACCAAGCTCCTCCACATTCACATAATCCTCCTCGTGATTTGCCGCTTAAAGGATTTGTTCTGCTCTACACACCCAAATGGGGAACGTGTTGGATGAAATTATACAGTACAGAGGTGCTTATGGGTAATGAGCGTCAAAGCTGATCATGGCACTTCATTAAGGATCCTCTGGAATTTCATTGGATTGTAAATGGCCAACAGCAGGGGTTGACTTGCCGTCTGCCAGGTGACAGGTGAACCCCCCTTATGATTCTGGCATCTGCGGGCAAGCAGGTGAATCCCTTCAGGTGAAGCGGTCCTTTAATTTATCCCCTATTGGCACTTTTTTAAAAGTTTATTCCATTGATTTACCCGTCGAAACAGCTGCGTGATTCCGTATCAGGTTAAGGAAACTACTTTGGTCAAGGTGACGGTTCCAACCGCCAGGCCACCTGTTGCCTCGATGGTAAAAAAACTGAACATGGGTGGAAAGTGGACCTCAAATGAAGCTTTTGAGATCGACAACGTGAGGTATGAGGAGAAACTATCGATCGACCAGACGCGCACGTTTCGAGGATTCGTAAATTTGAGTTCGAGGCGGACGTCGTTTCAGGTGAAGCAGAGTTGGGTTTCGTTGACCTCAGCGATGCGAAAGACACATTGCCATTATTCTTCTTAAAAAAATTCTCCGGATGACGTGCAAAAAACTAAAAGGAAATATTTAAATGAAAGAAAAACGAGCGGTGGAGAAGGACGCGCATTGACACCGTTGTACAAAAGAGCAGCCTTGCACTGTCATTCTGCTCAGAGGAGGATGCTAATTATTTCACGGTTGAAGCACAAAACATGAAAATAAACACAAGACCTATAATCTACGTAATAGACTATAGAAAACAACTGCTGGTGTCCATAATTTAATGGTATGTCAGTGTGGAACCCACTGTCAGTTCATGTCTTATTTTAGGCCTATAATTTAATTTAGATAGAAAAGATAATTGACCTGGTAGATGGGCTACCAAATCATGCAAATCTATACTTCCTTTTATTATTATTATTATTATTATTATTATTATTATTATTATTATTATTCACTTTAAACTGTCATTTGTGTGTGTATGAATGAATGAATGTGTGTGACTACAATCCGAGATGTAACCTGCATCACACACTGTACTACCAGGACTACCGCATCCCTCTGTTGGACACCCAGTTATTGATAATGGGTGAGCGATTATTATCGGCAATTGGAGGAGAAGGAGAAGCTGACCTCATGTGTTTGCTGCTTTCAGCTCCATACATGACACTTTATCTGCAGTTTATTGCGGAGGCGCTCGCCTCTGTATAAGAAGTTGACTTGGTAAGGTGCTCCAAAACTGTTTGGTCTCCAGTTCCGGAAATATCCAGAACAGTGTAGAACTTTAGTGGTGTATACAGCACCTATTAAAAATATTCACCTCCTTACACTTGAACATGTTTTAAAATAGAACAGAATAAATGAGTGCATAAGTATTCAACCCTGCAAGTCAATACTTACAAAAGGCCCCTTTGGCAACAATTTCTGGACCTGGCTTTTATAGTTTGTTTCACTTTTTTAAAAACAAAAAAAAAAACAATATGTTCTGTCTGGGCAGGAGGGTCGCTGAGTGTGTTAACAAGGAGGCAGTGGCTGAAAACAGATGCACTGAGCGGTGTAACACCTATTACACACCTGTACCTTTTTGCACACCGATGCTCCTGTAAATGAGCAGAAGTTTTACGGAAAGAAAGCTATAGACAAACATACGCAAGAGTAGCAGGGAGGACATAACTGAGGACATAACTGAAAAGTCAGTAACTGGAAAGCAGGTGGGAAATTGGTTAATGCTGTTTCCTTGCTGGAGTACAAGTGAAAGAGTAAAATTACCCATCTCTAAAAATGGGTAAACCATTGCCAATTTTACCATTTACCTCTGCAAGTTGCCATGGACAAAGGAATCAGATGAGTAAATAACACACCGACTCCTTGACTTCCAAACAGTTTTAGAAAAACTCTTTGTAACTTTTAAAGTTTGTAACTCAAAAGCCTGTAACAACCAGGAGCCATTATAATGAGCATACAGCTTTCCCCCATACATTCCTAATTCATACAGGAAAGTTTTAAACTGGAAATAAAAGCTCTTTTTCAATATATCCCATTATTTTGAACAGTAAAAATTGCAACTCAATTCAAAAGCCTCAGTTTCCTCACTATCACTGAGCCATTATAAAATGCCTATATGACCAGAAACCCACATAATTCTCATTGTACAATACACCAAAATGTACAGCTGACTGGACGCAAAGTCGCAGCAGATCCCCCTCAGTCATTCTCCCAAGCTATTCATAATTTCTCCTTTTGTGTTATAACATATCTTCTGAACACAGATGGTGTAATACGATGTGTAAAAGCACGCTACAGTTGAGTTGGACTTTTTTGCCAACCAGACGTCATGGGAACCCAGCAGGGACAGCATAAGCAAGACACATAATCATCAGTTGCATTTCAAAACAAAGGTAACTTAGAGACAGGGAGTTTTACATAAACTGGAGACAGGTGCAAATTTGCACAATGGTCACATGAAGTCGAACAGGCAGAGGGTATGCATTCCAATTTAAGGCTTTGGGAAAAAGCTCCAGAAAAGGAAAAAGCTGAAACCATAAATATATCTATCTATCATCATTAACCGGTGTATTGAGGTCACGGTCATGTGGAAGCCTATCTCAGAATCTCTGAGCATTGGGCAATGAATCTACACCCTGCATGGGGACGCTGGTTCATCACAGATGCTGAAACCATCCAACAAATACATTAAATGCTGCCAATTTTGGGAAAAGCTCCAAAAACTCAGCAGCTCAAAGCCCCGGGCTGCTCTCTCTTGTCATCCACCTGAAGGTGAAATCCAGTTCCTGAGTTTGAATCGGAGGATTTTAGGGGCAGCTCAAAGCCTCGAAGGGTACACCACAGCAGCATTTCAGCCTCTTTAACGGACATGGTCCGGGGCCCTTGGCCGTGCAGTTCCGGACTGCAGTCCTCTGTGGCCATCCAAACAAAGGTGGCACCAATCCATCATGCGGGGCGAGGGCGTGAGAGAGCCAGCTTTTGGACATAGAAGAGGGTGTGCAAAGAAAGACTCTGCCGAAGTGTAATGCCGAGGTCAGTAGGAGGGAAAATGGAGCGACTCACAAGCGGCAAGAATGTTGTGGTCACTTAGGGTCCGGTTAGGTTCGGGCACTGAAAACAAGGGATTCAAACCCAAAGCCATGCTTAAAAGCTGACTGCTTTATTAGGTAAAAATTTGAATGAGTAAGTTGAAAAATAAAGTACACTGACAGGATGCTTGAACCCAGGTCATTGGACTGCAGGGCAGCAACTCTAACCACAGCACCACTTACTGCCCTCAGCAGTACGTGCACTTAATGCTGTTGCACTCAACGTGTTGACCAAGTCTTGGCTCTGGTGGAATCGAGTAGAAGGACTGCTTGAAAAGCATGATTTGAGTGAATGTTGTTACAACACCTCACGGCTTGGCCCCGAGTCCATGTTCTCCCCCGGGACGGTGAGCCGGTCTGCACACGGGGGACACAAAATAAATGCCAGCGAAATGTCAGATGAGGTCATCAGTGCACGTGATGACCGCCATCCCAAAAACAGCGCCTTCCATCTGCTGGTTTTGTTGAACAACAGAGACTCGCACAGCCAGCACGGCATTCTGGGAGAAAAAAAAAAAGTCATTAATATTCGCAGATGACATCACCCTTTTTAAATATATCACTATAAGATTCCACTGTCACTTGAGATCACTGCTTATGAATTATTTTAAGGAATTTTTCCAACTGCTTTGTCGTAAGGGGACTACAATGTTGTGCTGCTTGCACCGATTCACCCGTTTATACAGCAGGGTAATTTTTTATGTGTCAATTTAGGGTTAATACCTTGATCAAAGTATTGGATTTGCATAGTAACAGCTCTAACCACTACGCCACCAGAGCAACAGCTTGAACTGGCCAAGTAGTCCCTCTTTGAGGGGAATCGGCATGTGGGTGGGTGTGTGGGGGGGGTAACCACGAACCACCATTACCCCGTTTGTACCTTTTCCAGACCACATTCGATTACTGCCCCAGGGTATGACGGTGACCATCGGTGACAAATTATCTTGTGGCAGCTGGAGCTGCTCCTCTCTGTCAGAAGAGACAGAAATAGCATCTGATCCCTTGGAAATTAACAGAATGTTCAGAATTTTATGTAACAAATGGTAACTGAGAAAAGGATATAAATACATGACCACAGGAAAGGTTCATTTGCATCTATTCGCTCAGCTGATGCATCCACAGTTGCTTACGCTGACTCACCTGGTTCACTCTATTGTCAAGACTTGCTCGCAGGTCTTGCTTACAGGTAGTACAGCTGGAGGTAAGATTTGAACCTGGTCTAATGGCCACTTAACCCATCCGCTGCTTCACTGAGGAGTTTCTGTTTTTTTTTAACAGTTAAAGAAGTTATGTTCTACTTTTCTTTACAGCACCTTACAGTATGCAAGTACTGTACAAAGAGGGAGGGAACTGGACTATTGATTAAGGCCTGGGGCCAAAAGGTCATGAATACATGACCAAAGGAGACAAGGAGGTGGATTCAAGCGGATGCCCAAATAATTCATCGACAACAGGGATCGCAACATGTGGTCACGAGAGTATAATGGGAGGTTGACCGGGAGCGGTCGGCATCTGCTGGGATTAGATCCTGTGGAGCTCCGCTGGGGAGTGACATCTGGGTGGCAGGGACAGCAGGCAGGTAGGCAAGCAAAAGTGAAAAATTAAAGGAAAAGAGGTCTGGCTGAAAGTTGCACAAGAAACACACCCAGTAGTGAACAACTGCCATCAGGATAGGAACCAACTGTAGCAATGAGGCTTTACAAACTAACTGGAGAAGAGTGAGCTTTAAGTAGTACTGGGAGTGACTACTGGGAGTAAATGGTTAACCAGGTGATAAGTGGGTGACTGTGACCTGACCAGGTGGCGTGAGGATTCATCCGTTTGGATTTGAACAGACGAATCCGGCTATGAGATGGGTCAAACTGGGAGACGAGACCGATTGGAACGGCCCGACTTCACACATGCATTCAAGCGGTGGGGCAACGAAGGCTTTCGGTCCTGGGAGCAGTTCTTGTACAAAAGCTCCAGTACACCATGGGGCAAAGTTAAAAATACACATCATCATGTTGCTGCACATTCTATCTGTGTAATGAAAATAATGTTCGATACTTTTTTTGGCATCACATTATTACATTTACTCTATGAGGATGTTGCCTTCTTCTTTCAGATAAACATCCACAAAGCAACGTGTAGGTAACCTATTGCAGCTTCCATCAAGGCTGTCATGGTCCGGGCATTTGAAAGCTGCAGCAGTTTGACTTTGCGAAAAGATGCTGAGGGAGAATTTTTTATTCCGTTTGTTTTCACCTCCTTTAGCCAACCAAAGCCCCCCCTTGTAGTCTGTGTTTTTTAATTCTTTCTACACAGCCCCTGGCACCTCCTATTTGCCTGTCACCTGCGGCAGAACCCCTCTTAGTGCGCCACTGGGTTGTAGTCCTAGACGTTGCTCTACCATTGTACCTTAGGGAAGCTTCTTCTGCCGTGCAGATCCTCTGATGAGGTTTTATCATGTAAAGTGTGTAAAGCGGAGCTCTTCAAGTCAGTATACTGTAGCTATAAACAGGACTGCGCAGGAAAAAAAAAACATTAAGCAGAAGAGGAAAGAAGGAAAGGAAAATAGGACGCGAGTGTGTGTGGGGCCACCATGATGTATGTAGTGGGAATGGAGGCGACTCAGCGGTGGGATGAAAAACGGCGCTGCTTGTTGCTGCTGCTGCTGCTGCTGTTATGGGAAACATCGCCAAAGCCCTCGCCAAGCCCAGTGGTCGCTTCCTTAAGTTCAGCTCACGAGTCGAGTCGCAGCAAAGTGTGTCAGCGGAGATGAGTCACTGAGTCTTCAGTGAGCATTTACAGAACACACACACACACACACACACACACACACACACACACACACACAAGGGTGCATGGTGGAACAAGGGTCTACAAACTTTGGCTTCACTCCGTCCATCAAGCTTTTGGCCCTCCTGTTCCAAACAGAATTAGACACCAGAATCATTTGAAAAACAAAGATAAATTTAACTGGAAGGTAGACAGATTGCCTTTGTATGTCCTGCTGTACACAACACAGTAAAACCCCACCATAATGTGGCAAGTGGGGTCCAGTAAATCTGCTGGCCACCATATTACAATGTTAATGAATAACAATATTTCCCAGTTACTATGTTCACCTTTATGGCACATTTAGGAAATAGACTGACCATTACAAACAAGACAAGGATGTCACAAATGTATGAACTAATACAATAATTATACTCTAGCAAAATTATTTTGACAACTGTAGGAGCACAATCTTTGTTTCTGGCACAATATTTAAACAATGGCACTCACAGAATACAACAACACACCTGCTATACCCCTATAACTCTTTACAACGGTTAGACACAACTATTTACAAACCTGCCACAGCAGTGCATTATGGGAAAGCTGCATCTCCCCCACCGCCGCTACGACACTAGCAATACTTCTAGAAATGACTTTTCCCCAAATGTACGCGGTCTTCAACAAATCCTCAGTATTTGTCCCGCTCAGAAGAAGTTGCTATTGAAGAGGGAGCTGGAGGACAAGAACCAATCATCGATCAATCACGTTGCATTAGAATTCGTCTTATCGCAGGACATGCCGTGGGGGGTTTTACTCTTTATGACGTATATGTGTTTAGTGTTCAGGACACATATAAGCCTCGGTCACCTGGATGGAAGGATGAGAACAAGAACAGCAGGTTGTGAAGGTCACCAATTTGAGGTTGAGATTTTCTGTTTGTGGAGATCTTCAGTTCAGCTGGCTGATGGTAACTGTACCTGTGCGCTGAAATGGATAGGGAAGGGGTCTGATCATGTGACCAATCTGCATCATATGTGGGATCTTTATTTTAAACATTTTCACACTATAGCAGTACGTACAAAAATATTTGACATTTTCAAATTGTGTTTTTTTTTTTTTCTTTCAAAAACTTCTGTCTTGCCTTGCTGATAAACCAGCTACTCAGGACAAAAATTTCTGCTGTAGAAACAACTACTCATGATGTTGGGAGATGGAATGCCATTTATGACAGTTCCTTACCAAAACTGCATTAATAATAAAATATTAAAAGCTTCATAAAATTCAGTTGTGCCACATTTTGAAAAGATTTCTGTTACCCTTTCCTGATTTATAAGCGATTTTTTAAGCAATATTGTGATGCACCGCTCAGTCCAGTATCCAGTCAGCCAAATTTCGGTGACAGCTGAATGAACTGTACATTTTTTTAAAGCGAACACTTAACGCAAATGTTTCTTTTTAGACAAAAATATAAGCTAAACAATTTATTAACCTTGATGTATCTGTGCATTTCTCAGTAAGAAGAAAACGCTAACTGCGGTCCCACAGGACAGCTGGTAAAGTGCTCCACAGTCTTGCAGTGCTGGCATCGCAGAACAGCTCAGCAGGAAGCACTAGTAGATGGCGTACTGGTTAGCGCGGGCCCCCGCTACTCAAAAGATTCTGTAAAATCCTTGAACCTGTTTACCCTGAAGTGATGCTGTAAAAGTAGACAAATGGCTGTAAGCGGATTTATGGCAAAGCATTGGGCAAAAAATATATCGAACCGTTTTGATTCATCAACTGCAGGATGTTTACATCATCATTGTTGGACACCAACGTGGCGAGCGCCGATGCAGACCCCATCACCTACTGCATGAAAAGGTGATGAATTGGGCCCCCCGTGTCCATTCAGCGGGCACTGCGTCACATGCGTAGCTGTGTTCCCCGTGAGCGATTACCTTCAAGATAACTATTTACAACTTTGTTCGTGTAGTTTAGTACAAAATCAAAAAAATGCTGAAACTGCGACGGGGATGAAGCCTGTGAAGGGAACAAGACCCTTGTGAACAGTGACCGCTTCATCATAAATTCCTCGCAGCCATGCGCCGCAAAGGTGACCTTGCTATAATCACAAAGGAAAATTGTGTTGATGGAGTAATGAAACAAGTCCAGGCGACACCATACGCTCAGTTAATAATCCACTGCATACAAAAATGGGGGATCCGGCAATGAAGTCCTGCCCAACAGACCCTGAGAGTAGCCAGGCAGAAGATGAGCAGGCGGACCTACTGGAGAAACGGGTGGACGATGCAATCGAGGCGTCTGGATACGAGACGTCATGCAAGATAACAGGACCTACAGGATCTGGGCAATACCTGCAGAAATGCTCTACCGCTGGCCAGCTGGTGGTCCAAAAGAATCGGCTCCCTAAGTCCCTCGAATCCCTCCCCGCTTTCGAAAAAGGTCTCAAACCCACCTCCTTCAGAGCCATCTCTCTCCTGACCTCCCAACAACTATATAAATGAGTCCAGCACCATCTGGTGTGATTATCTGTGTATTTGCTGTTTGAATGCCTCTCGTGGCAGCTGTTTGAGGGCTGTGAACCAGCAACATGATGGTGTCAGGCACACAGGCTCTACTTTGATCGTCCTATGTCTGAAGTTCACCTTCTGTTGCAGATGCACTTCTGTTTATCTTGAGGAAAGATTCTGATCAATGGGCAAATATAAAATGAATCACATTTTAAAAACTTTATTTACTAGTTCAATATAGTTTACTAGCCAATTACATATATTGAAACTTACATGTAGTTACCGGATGCTTTTTTTCAAAAGCGACCCAGAGCAAAGGCACAGTTTGCGTCACTGTCATCGAAATCGGCCCATTTGCACAGCTGGGTCATTTTTGCTGTGCCCGGGCAGCTTAGGTGAGGTCAGACACCTTCATCGGTGGAACAGCTCGAGGTGGAATTTGAACCCTCACCTTCCCCTAACCACTACTCCACCAGCTGGCCCAACCCAGCGCCAAACCTGCTGTGAAATTCAGCAAAATTGTTCCACTTCTGCACTCAAGTAAAAGCGTCAGCATGTTTTCCCGTGCTGCACAGAATGGTTTGTAACATTATTATTATTATTATTATTATTATTATTATTATTATTATTATTATTATTATTGCGGCGATAACGCGTTATTACAGACGCGTTGCATCATCCTGACACAGCGGTGTCGGCGCATTTCTGTCGGATCTCTATATGTGCCTCTGTAACTCGAGGGCCAAACACCTACTGGGAGGCAATATGTCGCCTTATTTATTTGTTTTCCCTCCGTCTTTATTTGTCACATGGCGAGAAAACACTTTAAAGTCACCCTGTTTGTGGTGTTCTGTGACGGTTTGAGGAAATTCACGGTAAACAATGCCACCCCCCGAACCGCACAATGATGCCACGGAACATGGAAGGCGGTACCTCCGCCGCTAGCGTTGGATTCGCAGGCTGAGCCAGGACCAGAGGAATCCGTGGTCAGAGACACGGCTTGAATTCGGTAGCGCTGGTGACAATGTGCCGGGTGGCGGTGCTCAAGGATGACCCCCACACCCCCCAACACACCACCTGCTGTTTACCGGCCTGCTTTTGTCTCCTTCTTCTTCCCCCTTTGTGGGGACCTCCTAAGGAGCTCCACTGGTTGCCATCGAGGGGCTCCAGTACTTGCAAACAGGACACATATCAGTTTCCGGGTCTCCGGTGGGCCCATTTCGCACTGGGAACAGGGAGAAGGTTCGTTTCCCATCACAGCGGGGTCACCAAAAGTATGGATTCAGCTGTGCATGAATCCGCAGTGAGCAAATTTGCTGTGGTAAATTATAGTATGACAGGCAGAACCTGCAGTTTAGAGTTGTAGCGCAGGGCAGCTGGCGGTGTGGTGGTCGGAGACGTCGATGCTAAGCTGGAGAACCTGGGCTCGGATCCCACCTCCTGCTGCGGCGCCCTTGGTCAAGCTCCTTACAGTAAATATTACCCTGATGTAAAATTGGGTAAATAAGCGTAGCTTGGTGTACAAACCTCACATTATAAGCCTCTGTTTAGACAAAGATCCCATAAATAAATAAAAAATTAATAACAGCAGTAAGAAATTAATGGTCCCTCAAAATGAATATTATATCATATTTCCAGTTTGCAAACCAACCTTCAGATCTGTGAATTTCTGAAGATGATTATAATGGTAAGAGGACAGTCACCTCAGTGTGCCTGCTGAAGTCTGACATGATGCGTGCACACCCACACACACCCAGGAAGACAACCGGCCCAATGTGTCTCGGTATTCCTTCATAATGATATGTTTCTTTTGCTCCAAATGTACAACTTTGCTGCAAGAATGCAGTTAAGTAAATTAAGCACTTAAAGCTCCTGCAATAATAAATCCATTTTGCCAAAGAGTATCAATGTGTTTGTTTCAGTGAACAACATGTCTAACCGGGGGGTGTTGGATAAATATCTTTGGAGGAGGAGTTGTGTTTGGGGAAGGTTGTTGACTGTCTCCTAAATGGTGATTTTCACCCTTTTGTAAAGACAACGGACCAAACATGAGGAAAGAGGACCAAATTTAAGGGCAAGGAACCAAGTTTGAGGATTGGGGATAAAATATGAGGGTAGGGGGCCAAACCTGAGGACAAGGGACCAAACATGAGGACATTGGACCAAGCATGAGATCAGGGGACCAAACATGAGGGCATGGGAGTAAGCATGAGACCAAGGGACCAAACATTGGGGGCACAGGACCAAACATGAGGGCATGGGACCAAACATGAGACCGGGGGACCAAACATTGGGAGCACAGGACCAAACATGAGATCGGGGGACCAAACATGAGTGCATAGAACCAAAAATGAGGGCACAAGACTAAGCATCAAGCAAGAGTACATGGGACTAAATCTGAGAACAGGGGCGCAAACACAAGGGCAGGAGACCATCGAGTGTCCTCACACGTTGAGCAGGTGCCGAAGCCAATGTCTATGGGAAGGTGACACCAGCTGCTGAGACTCGTCTCTGTGTGAAAATGCTGAGGACGGGGGAGGGACAACCACGTGTGACAGATGTGACAGACGCGGAGAAATGGAGGCCTTTGAGATGATGGAAGCAAAGGCGAAACGAATAAAAACACGCAGGCCGGTGGATGAGTGATAAGAAGGGGGAGGATGGGCCACGTTGTCATCATCGCTGGTGACAGCAGAAACCCGTCTGTCCTTAGCTGCACCAGGAAAAAGGATTCATGTCTAAAAAAAACTGTGATAAAGAATTTTATCGAGTGAGCGGAAAATTCCGGTCCCTCGGTGAAGTTCTGCACAGCCCAAATGTCAGTATACAGTCGGCCACGCCGCACTGTGTTTACCGCATGTTTGAATGTAAAACACCAAACGGAGGAAAGCGGGTCATTAACACAATGTTAAAAAATGCAGGCTTGTGCTGTGCGTCTTCATGCTTTTACTTTACAACAAACTTGGTTGACCAAAGTGACCACGTGGTGGAGGTCAAAGCAGAGATGGTTAAAGAACCACGGTAAGACAAGCTGGACCGAGTGACACCAACCATCTTTTCCTTTATTATCTCCCTGTTCTTTATTTGCAACAAATTTTCCTTTTGTTGATTTTGCTGGTTTGGCACCTTCTTATAATTTAAGTTATGGAAAAGCAACAAGTTTTGCAGAGCGGAGAGGCTCAGGAGGAGCTTCTATCCACAAGCCATAAGACTTCTGAACCCGGACGTGCCATCACAATCCTCACAAACCAGGGTCTACAATATCCATTGACTGCTCCCCTCACTGTCACTGTGCTTCAAGTGCACCTTACGGTTTATTTACTGTTTTATTTATCTATTTATTTATTTATTTACTTATTTATCTATTTGCTGTTTGTTTCTTGTCTTCTTGGTGTTTGGTTGTTTGTTTGTTTTACTCGTCGTACATTTTTCTGCACAGTCCCCTATCCTGCTGAATCAGAGTACATTTCACTCCATGGTATACTCAGTAACCATGTACGTGACAAATAAACTCTTTTGACTCATTTGACTCTTTTTGACTCATTAAAGCTGCCATTTGTCCCACGCAAACCGGCATAGGTGGTGGCCGGACTCCAGATATGTTTATTACAATAAGAAATAATGATGTAGCTACAAAGCAACAAAAAGTAAGGACAAGAAACATAATTTATTGGATTAAATAAGTATTCTGCGCAACAACAGGTGCATATCCATGTCACGGTGGGGGGAAAGCGGTTATTACATTTATTCAACTTGGTCTCTTTTCTTCAAACACAACGTACTGGTCAGCGTGCAACTTTACCTTCGAAACATCCAAATGGGCCTTAGCGTAATGAACTTTTTGCCATTTTTGGTCTCCCACAGCTATGAAAATGATGAGTATGACACAGAATTATGTAACTTCTGATGTACAGCATCTCGCTTGTTGAGTTGTATGCAGAGTGGCCATCTGAAGCCCCTCGAAAGTTGGCAGCATCGCCTGCGCCGCAAACTATAATTAAACGCATCTCTCCGATCAGCGTTTTTATCGCAAACTCACAAGCTCGAACGCGTCGTTTCTGGAGCCTAAACAAGTTGATCATTTTTGCAGATTATTTAAAGAAATTTTGTGGTGAAATACGCTGCTTACAAAAGTATTTAAACCCCTGGGCTGTAGAAGTTTGAAGTTTGCAAAGATGAGAAACAAATGGTCGCACTTGCTTAGATGATCACTGGTGAGGTTGTGAACCTATTATTATTATTATTATTATTATTATTATTGGTTCCAAGCAATGCAGTTTTATGTCGGCTGGATGCAGCATCATGGCGACAGGTTGCAGTATCGACCAGTTTCACGCAGTTCTCATTATCACCGCTATTTTACCACGATTAATTTTCCAGACATCCGTTTTGTGGTGCTTAATTGTCTTATAATTTATTGACTGAAAACAGCCGATTGTTTACACCAATAGCTGGAACGCCATATGTCAACTGGGAATCCGCTCAGCTAATAAACATCTGCATCCGTCTGTAGCTGCTTGCAAAGCCTGAGCACGCGGCCATTTCGTCAGGCTGTTACCTTTGCACCCTTACAAGCAATAACGCTGTCGCACTGCGAGGGACCGAGTCAGCAGGCACAAGGAATCACAGGTTAACTGTTAAAAAGAATCATTTATTCCAAAAAAAGGTAGTCATGTCAGCAACAAATAAATTTGGGCCCATAAAAAGGTCAACTGAACATAACCCCCAAACCAACAGCACAAATCAACTAGACATATAACTGACTGACCCCAAACACACAACAGGGCTTAAATAATGGCATTCATATACAAGTACATACAATAGGGGAACACCAGAACTATACAAACACAAACAACAAACACTACACACCGACTGGTTAACCAAATCATATACATAACAAAATCCAGCAGAATCAAAATACTATTAATAAAAACACAAATCAGGAAATCCAAACCAAATGAACGTCTACACCAATATTCTCTCCCCCCTATGCTGCAGCAGGTTTATTGACCCTGGGTTCACTTCCCGCTTTCCCGGGCCCGATTTCCTTCCTCCAATCCTCCGTCCGGGCTGGTACCTGGATAGGCCAATTCCCAGAGACCACCAACCAAACCAGCAACCCACAACAATTTCCATTCAAACCCCAAACAAATTCAAACCAAACATGTCACCACCCAAAACAAATCAACACAAATAAAAATTCTAACAAAAATATACTTAAACTATCCACTCATGTGTGTGGGTGCCGGAGCGGCCAGCACGCGCACACAAACAAGGATGTGAAACCAATAGTATTTATTCGTAACACTGAGTTAACGGTTTACTTGGAACCGCAGCTTTGTCGCAGGTCCTCCGGTTATACATGAAGCCAATGATGGTGATGATTATAATAGCACAATAAATAATAATAATGATTTTTAATAATGATAATAATAAATTGGAAGGCAACCTATAATGAATGAAACTTTTTTTTTTTTTTTTTAATTTAAACTTTATTAATATTAACATCAAAAGCAAAGTAGAACACATCCATCTCCTACTGGACTCGGAGGCTCAAGGATGTAATGTCCTTCTTAAAGCTAGAGAAGATTAAATACTAACTAAGAGGAAATGCTGACAAATTTTATAATAAGTGGCAATATCTCATATCTCTGTTAAATCTTTACTCCCTGACTGACATGTTCGGTGCCCCACCCCCTTTTTTTAAAATTTCTCAATTTATTTATTTACTTATTTATTTTACATGGTGTATGGGTTTGTGGATAAGGTCCGGAGGATTTATTTTGCACAAAGTTTTGGTTGTATTGCTATTAATATGCCTCTGAACAAGAAAATTGTTGTGTAACTGACATCTTTTTTTTTGCTATATACTGTGCATTCGGTAAATTAAAAAAAACGTTGGGGAAAAAAACAAACAATTGTACAATTTTCCAAAAGAAAAGACAAGAACACACAAAACATAATAGACACAAACAGTAAATCCATGTTGCATAGATACAATTAAAGACGAGAAACAAATTCGATTGAACTCGAAATTGCTTCGCTGGCTTTGTAATTTGAGAAAAAACATTGTATGAGCTACAGTAACTCATTGTTCTGACAGCTTTCTTATTAGACGAAGATTTTAGAGTTTCGCCACACTGTTCAGATTCCATGAGAAAAACAGAAAAAAGGAGCTTTTTATTGTTAAATTTAGATCTATGAATGTGAAACTTAGCTGGGATTAACGTACGATTCATGATGTGTGCTTGTTTTTCTATGTTTATCATAAGATAAGAATCCAAACAGTACAAAATCATACAACAAAAATAAACAAAACTGACATAAATAGCAACATCATTATCAAATAAATAAAATAAAAATTTGTCTTATTCTTCTGTTGTGAAAAATCATTCGCATTCGCCTTGGTTGCATCGCGCGGGTTCGATAGGCGGCTTTTAGCGGAAGCCGAGCGTCAGAACTGATGACAGACGGCAAAACTGCTGCCGCTAAATAACCAGAATGAAGAAATATTTGACAAATGTTGTCGAGGGCCAATGTTTCCGTCGCTCGAAATTAATTCATTTGTTTATTTGTTTAAAATTTTTATCATAATTTTGGAAAAAACAGTCTGCAAAGTTCACGGAGACAAAAAGCAGTAAAATACATATTGAGGAGACGGAATGAGTGCGGATCCGAGGTTCACATGCAAGCCGGTTAATGAAGATGTGCACTGTAACTGAGCGCCGTGACTTGGGGCCCTGTTACTAAAGGGTAGCGTTCATTTATTTTTAATATACTCAAGAGGGTGTGGAAAGAAGATAGAAACTTTAATTACTGGAAAAATAAACCGGTGACACTGAGTTTCAGCTTGAATGACAGCTGAACGTATTTACATGAGCGTTCAAAAGGGCTGTGAGGCCTGCCTTTGGATTTTGGACAGTTGGAACGGTTGGAGCGTATTTGGCTTAGATCCCACTCACCCTGCTAGAGTCCTGATGAAGGACTTGATCTGAACTGATGTAGGAAAGATTACCCAGCTGTGTAAAAAGGGTAAATCGGTGTAGTTTAGTGTACAGATGCGACAATGAATGTCATCTTGGAGAAAAGTGTCATATAAATGGAAATTTTTCACCTGAAACCAGGGAACAATGGGCAGGGTCAACAGTGGCACATGTGGAAGAAAGAATATCATCTGTACCACCACAGGTCCACCATAGCACCTAAAGGGGTTGTATTGTGGTTCTGATTTATATGACCTGAACACACTTATTGGCAAGAAGGTTCTGAAGTTCACCTGTAAGCCCATTATCTCCCATGGTTCAGTGGGAGCATTGTAAGTGGGCCCCACCTGTCTCCTTCAATTTGCAGCCAGGCCGAGGTCCCGGAGGCCCACAGCCATGTGCCGGGGCTCAGACCCTAACTACCGCCCTTGCCTAGCGACCAACGCTTCTTGCTTCACTGCGAACGCACTTTTCCAACAGCTAGCTGATGAAATGTGACAATGAGTTAAACAACCCCGGTGTGGCAGCGCCCGGCAAATGAGGCCGGTGAAGAAGTGATTCAGCTTGGACTTTGCAATCTGCTATGTGGGAAATGTTCTGTCGCTCCCTGTGGAAAAGGAAAAACTTTCCTCGCTGATAAACAGAGGAAACATCACGCGGGCAACAAGGAGACGGGCGGCAACCATCTGGCCCACACCTGTGGTTCAATGTCTACGGTCAACTTGTCTACGGAGACGTGCTTGAGCCTACCGTTCGCGGCCCTGCTGCGGTTTCCCGACTCGACTAAAACCACATTTCCGTTGTTCCTCTGAACACTTAGACAAGCGTAAGGTTGCGAGGCAGCAAACGCATTTAAATAGCGGTAATCGACGCAAAATGAGTAGCCATCAGTGAGTATAAGGTTGTGACTTCAAAGGCAGGCCTGCGTGATGTAATAGATAATCCAGACAAAATTTGCATATAGGAAATTGTTATATTTAAATTTAATAGAACGAATGAAACAGCAAAGAGGGCTCAATTAACATTAAATAAGTAAATAAAAAAACGGGTAATCTTAAATTGCTCGGACTCTTTAATGTGTGAAATTGATGTGCAGAACCAGGACTTCGCGAGGAAGAAAGCCGAGCTAATTGGCGCCATTATCGTACGCGCAGAATAAATGCTCCGAGAGGGAGGATGACAAATAAAAGAGCGAATCGGCGCACCCGGTGTTATTTGTGTGAACTGTTAAAATATTTAAATATGCGGGATCTGCCTGCCGATCAAAGCCGGCGCTCGAACAAACGGAATCTCTTGCGGATTTCGCTGCCGAGGCCCAGGCAAAAGGACGGTTTAACCCCGAAGCGGTTTACCTGCACAGACAGGTGGATTTGAAGCAGACCGCATGTTTTTGGCAGATTTTTCGCTCGGTGATTCCATGTTTCTGATGTTGGTTCTCAGATGCAAACACAGTGTGAACTGTAATGAAGTAAAAGGCGCACTGAGTCGATTTAACCAGTTACGGGCGTCTTATGCAACACATGATCTTTGACCCCAAGGTCCTGGCTAAGCTATAAACATTGACCAGGGGAAAATATCTCCACTCTAGAGTTATGCAAACTGTGAAAAACCCCTCTTTGTACAAAAATACATTTTTTGTTGCATAACCATTGAATATTTTGGTCTCTACTGATGCCCATTTTGTCAAAAAAAAGTCGCCGAAATAGTAAAGGTTGTTTGTTGGTTGGTTTTTCCCTGTCTTCCCTTTGTTTCCATAATATTTTATGTATGTAGGTCCAAAATTCTCATTAACACTAAAAGTCTGTAATAGGTGGACAAAGGAAGAAGAAGAAATCCAGGAAAAAAGACAGGAAAAACATGGACCGTGGTGTTGGAGGAAACTTTTAATGGCCTCAGGGACTGGCAGGAAAAGAAACAGATGAGTGCTGGATCAAATAAACAAAGAACACTCGCTGAATGCACAGAAGAAGAGACTGAGGTTCTTACACTTTGGACACGGTGTCAGGAGATGAGATGCTCTGAAAAAGATGGTGGTGATCTTGGGAAAAGCTGAAGGACGAAGAAAAGACAACCACCAAGCAGATGGATGGTCTCAATCCCCGTGGGAATGGACACACCATGCTCAACGCTGAGGACAGAATTTTCTGGAGGGACTCTTTGTGTTGTACGTAGTCAAGAAGGGTAGATGCCATCGGCAACACTAAGTTTAATGTGTTTGGGTGAATAATGATCACCGGACATCCTAATGTTCAGCCAACAGAAGTCATCGCGGACTCCGTCTGCTGATGTTGACCTCGTGAAACACAGAACGCTTCAGATACGGGATCTGATCCTCTGAGACAGGTGAACATCTCTCAGATCTGCTCAATACATCTCTCAGGGGTCAGTGACGACTTCGTCGGTTGGTGAGATGAAAGGATCATCATCTCAGATCAGTGAAAGTCCACCACTGAGCCGTCACTCTGGATGGCACATCATCCCGCACTGCGTGTCCATGTGGACACTCTCCTAAATCTCTGCTGACAGTGACACGTTCATCTGACGGCGGCAAGAATGAACACATCAGTGTGAGCCGCCAACATAGTCTGACATCGTTTCAATATTTTACCCAAATTTCAAATCTGCTTCGGGTGGTACCTCTGAGCCAAGACGCATTATCCTTCCAACTGTGGACTATGAGAAGGTCTTCAACCGCATAGCCAGGTTAATGCTGACCCTCTTTCCCTGCAGTCGCAGAGGTAATAAATCTTTCATACTGTGTGAGACAAGATTTTTCACCACATTCTTTTGTCTTTTTTTTTTTCTTGAGTCATCACTTTCAGCTTCGCTGGGACTTTGTTTTCTGCCTCTTGAAGGGATAATCGGCTGTGTTTGGAAAGAGCGGCTTTACTCTTTCCCAAGTGACCGAGATGTAAATGTTAGCCTAAATATAAAAGCAATGTCAAAAATGTACGCCCTTAAATCCCTGAAATGTACTCGTGAGATCCCAGCCAACCCCAGGGTTCATGCGATCAAGTTAAACTTAAGATAATTGCCGCAAACGGAATTTAATTCGTCCCCAAAAATGTGCCAGATACCAAAATTTTCAGATACTGAGTTCCCTCTTCTTATTTTTTTAATTGTGAGGAATTAATACTGCATATTATTATTATTATTATTATTATTATTATTATTATTATTATTGCTGTTGTTACATTATACTTTTCTGCCATTCATTTCATTTTAGATTCCAGCTCTTGCAGGGTGATGAAGTCTTTTCCGTGCTTAGGTGTCCTGAGACCAAAAAGGCAAATAAAGCGGTGCAAAATTTGATCTCATCACAAGCTTAGCAGGACATTTCTGCAAAGAGAACATGAGATGCCGTCGGTGAAGAAAGAAGACAAGCGGGAAGGAGTCGCCCGCCGCTGACAGTTGTGTCCTGCAGGCGCCGAATTGCGGCCCAGATGTTCTCAGCCAGAGCGTCGCCTGTGGCCACGTTCCTTTCTCTTCTCCCATCTATTGTACCTAAAAAAACAAAGGTTGTTTCACTGGAAAAATGTCAAGGCTGCCAACACACCAAGGGCTAAAAAGTGTTTTGTTAGCGCAGTGCGTCGACCTACTGTCACTATAAAGAGCTCTTTTGTTTTTGAAGGAGGTTTGATTATTGATTTTAAGAAAAGCCACAAGGCCTTCGCCTCTCGATGCAGAGTTTATCTTTGGAAAGCAACCCACGGCGGCGGAACTAAAGCCAAGAGTTTCCGTTTTGCCCCACCGGGGGCGTCCTTTCCCCATGAGGTTCCAGAAGTCGGCGCGCAGTCCCCGGATGGGTGCTTCCCCTGGGAGGCGGCACTCATAGCCGCAGTGGCTTTATCGTGTATTTCAGCACCTGCCGTCCAACATGCGTGCGCAGTTTTAGCTGTTCTGTGTTTATGCTGTCAGCTGCCAGGAAAGTCGGGTAAAACTAGAGGAACGGGAGTGCCGGGCACCACGGGGGGCAGAGGAAAAGTCACTGAACGTTGTGAAATGATCCATACACCACTGCGGTCCTCAGATAGCTGAATTTCCATGCATTATTTTCACACGGCCGAACTTGCTGCTATTTTTACACATCTTCGGATGAAGTAAAAACGGAAATATGAATATGCATTTTATTGACATGCAAATTGCCCAACGGTCTGGAATGGACTTGCAGGCTCTATCAGAGGCGAGCAGACAGACCTCAGCGCCCACTTGCACTGTGTTGCTCGGTTTGTTCTGAATATTTGATTATTTGGGGCTATTTAACGCATAACAGAGACCCTGATGGACGCCGGTGGTGGAAACAGGACAACTGGCAGACAGGAGAAATTTCTTTAGATAAACAGAGGCCCTTTTCACAGTTTTCAACAGTCATTAATGTATAATTTCAGAAACTTTTAGCTGGCGTCTCCCTGATGGCCTGAGCTTGTCAGAGGTGAAAAACCTTGCAGCCTTGCATTTATTTTTTTCATAATATTCCTTTTTAATAACCATCTACGCAACTGGATAATTTTTACTATGTTAGGTGAGGGGAGGGGTCAACTTCACCAAGAGTACTACAGCGAGAGGTGGGATTTGAACCAAGGCCCTCTGGGGGTAAAGCAGTGGCTCCAACTGCTATATCCAGCAGTGCACCGGTTAAGTCTTTCCTTCCTTATGAATAAAACATTTTAATGACCATAAAGGGACTCAAGCCCTCAGTCTTCTGATTCAGTGGCCAATGCCTCATCCGTTAGGTCACACATCCTTCTGCTGAACAGTTACTACATTCAAGTAGCTTATGGAGCAAACGGAATGGAAATGCATTATTCATTGTACATTCTTGCAAACTGTTTGTCTGATCCTGATTTTTATGCATCCCAAAGGCAATCCCAGGGAGCAAAGAACGCAGGTGAGGTACCATCTGGAACAGAGATGAGGACAAACAAAGCGTTTCAGAGTGACCATCCCAGGTGACACACAGGTATTTGGACTGGAGACGGAAACGCGGGTGAAAACAAAGAGACCAGGGACTGTTTTCAAACCCACAGCCATGGAGGTGCGAATGACCAGGACAACGGTCTGCATCACTTTGGCATCTGTACCTCACTTGCCTGAATGTAACCACACAACAAGGATGACCACCGTGACCAAAGCTAGGCTCGTAACCGGATAACTGCTCCCCCACTCCCTGCTGTAAGAGGAGACCAAAATGGGTGTCTCCTCCAGTTAAGGGAAAATTTAATCTTATTCCTCCTTGTCAGATGTTGGTCAGACGCCTTGTCGTGTGTTGAATAACTCCATTAGAGGGTTTCAAAAAGAAAAATATCAGACCCACGTGCCAAAACCCCTTCCTGAGAGGGACTGCAGTGGAACGTCGATGCATTAAAGCGCAAACAAGTCGGGGCACAAAACGGACGGCCGGCAGGGAGAGACCTGGAGCCGCAGTTTATCTCAATACTGTACTGCACTCCAGCCTGGAGACCCTCGCTGTGACAAAAATCACAGCAATACGTCTCAACAAAGAGCTCTAAGTGTTTTAGCAGAATGTCTTGAGGTCCCTCAAGTTAAGCTGTGTAGTGAGGAAAATGGGCAGTTTGGGTCCAGTGGAGAGGAGAGAAAAACAGCAAGGGCAACACTGCGCTGGAGCCTGCGTGGTCAGACAGTAAAAATACCCTCCGCTAGGCTGGTAAATTTAGGAAAAATTCCCAGAATGCCAGTCCTGCGATGGTGTCCGACCACCGCGGCTCTTACCATCTCGCCTGTGCTTTGCCATTGCAGGGATTTGGGATTGAATCCCATCTCCTGCTGTCAATCCAGACACTTCAAATTACCCTGTTGTCTAAATCACTGCAAGTCACAAAAGCATGAGATGGAGAGTTGACAGTCACAACCCTGGCAAAAGTAACATTTGGGAAAAAGCCTTTCTCAGGAAACGAGAAGATTTTCCCTCCCCACATTTCGCGTGCGTGCTTTCGGCCTCCTGTAGCTTTGGTGTCGCCCCCGTACGTTTATGCTCATTTCCCACCCGCCTGCCCGCCATCAGCCCTGAGTCCATTTACTGTCCTCCGATCAGGATGTCAAAATGTGAGCAAAGTACATTAGATAACAGCATCTAAATATGTCCTGAATAAATATAATTTTTTTTTAGTTGCTGTCACATTAAAGATGTGCCTTTTCTTGAATTAGCCCCCCCATAAATAAGAACGGAGGACCAGGATGGGGTTATATTTAGCAATTAACAACATGCATATGGATGTCGCTGGCGCTGCTGAAGGAGACCCCCCCCGGCCATCGCCGCTAGTCAGGGATTGCGGGCGACGTCTGCGGATGTCTGTCGGTGGCACCGCCGAGGCGTTCCAGGAAGGCCCTGAGCCGCGCTTTGCGACACTTGGCCGTTTCAGCTCATTTTCCTTTATTTTACACGCGACACGTTTTATTCATCGCCGCACACAAAGAGGCTCCTCGTGCGGTAAAGTCCTCAGAGGGGGGTGTGCTGTGTGCTCATGATGATTATTTTTCAAATTTATACATTTTTCAAAAATAAAAACATGACTGCTTATATAATTATGTTGTCATGAGCCGATACACTTGAAGTCTTACACCGATCATTATCATGAACAGCCCCACATTCGGAATAACTTCCAAACTGACCGAGTTTCTTGTTCTTGTTTGTTTATGGCCAGACTGAAACGCGGGGAATTGCGCAGCTCCGCAGCAAATAAAATAATGAACGCACAAATAAGGTTCGAGAGCTCGACTGGTTCGTTTCGTGATGCTCGGTTTTCGTTGCGTCTCACGCCGGACAAAAGGCTGCGGAAACTGCGTTCACACAACTCGGTATTTACTAGGGATAATTTCCCCCCCAAGAGACTTAAAAAGCTTTAAATTTTATTAAAACAATTTGTGTTAAGTGCCTTTCTCTGGGGCTTTGAAGCGTTACGCTACCGCCGCTGAGCTTATGCTTTTATCCAGAGCCACTTTTGCTGTCTCTCCATTTAGTGCGGTATTTCCGGAAAGGTACTTGTTGCAGAGGACGACCCCAAGGGAACGCTAATTTCCGGACTCCGAGAGCCTAACCTTTGTCGGAGGATTTGAACCTGCAACCTTGTGGTGTCGCTGCAAATTCCTGCAGACGGGGGTTATTGAAGGTTTGTGCTCCAAAAAAGGGAGATAGAACTTCACTTTCATTAAAGAACAATGAGTTTTGGTGCCAAAGGGTGTAATTTGTTTAGAAGAATAACAGGCCGAAATGTGGCAGTTAAACTTTGGGATGGAGGTGCTCTAGGTTGCTGAGCCCTGGTGTTTCTCCCGTCAAACCAAGGCTGCGTGAGAAATTCGGCCGCTTCGTTTTTCCCGCTTACTCGCTGAATTCCAGTTTTACTCACATTTCTACCACAATTTGGATGGAAAAAGGCTGGAGAGGAGGTGTCAGGGATGTAGTCTGAGTGAAACCGGTAAAACCAAGTTCAACTGACCGAGCGAAGCTGCAGAGTGAAACCGTCGGACACCAGAACCCCACGAGGTCCATAATAGACGACCACCGGTGCGGTCAACAAGTGTCAGTACTCTAGCTTGTTCAGTTCAGGCTCCCAGGCAGCAGGGTGCCGACAGCCTCTACCATTGTACTTTCGAGGGGTGCAGCTGGCTTACTGACCAGCCAGTGACCACTTTTCAGCAGAAGCAAAAATGTCTTTTTGCATAAATGGATTCACCAAGAGAGGCTTTGTGTGCTTTTCTAGGTCAGCTCCAAAAGGATGGTGGAAACACAGCCCGAATTTCACTTTAATATCACAATTTTCCTGTTTAATGGATGGAAACTGATTCATTTTTTGGCTCTTTCCTCCGGAGAGCAGTGTGACGTTTGTTATACAGATGGGCGCTCCAGCGGCCTGCGAAACCACACAGAACTGAAAATGGCATTCAGTTCATTGCGAATTCCTCCAAACCGATCGTGCATATGTTAGTTCATTATTTTAATTTATTCATCCTCTGCTTTAGTTCAAAGCAGCATTTGTTAAAACTGATTTTTGTTTTTATTTATCCGTAGTAAAATATTCAGCATGAATGAATCATTGCTCAGATTCGCACAAACAATTTGTTCTCCGTGCATTGAAATCCCCCCCTCCCCAACAAAAGGTCCCACCGTTCAGCATCCTTAGGTGAGATAAATAATGCAGGAGGGGTGAGTGTGTGCGGAGCAGCGAAACTCAACACATACCTACAAGGCCCACTTGTTGCTTTTACCACGGTACGCAACCGTGGTACGTGACCGCAGACCAACTTGTCACCTCAGGACTCAGGACTTCTGAGGACTAAAATAATTTTGCATCCTTTCACCAACAGTAAAATCAACAAATTTAGGACTGCGAATACTGTGCTTTTTAAACAAAAATCATTTATTTTTCCAGAATCAAAGACTTCCGTTTCTTACTTAGGACAGAATTCACCCCAACCCCCCCATTAAAATTTTTTAAGTTGTCTTTTTTTATTTTCAAAACAATTCTGTAGACATCTGAAGACTTTTCCATTTTAATATTATAGATCATTGCTCAGCTGGAAGGTTAAAAAACTTCACAGGTAAGAGGAAGAGTCGGAGGTTGTAAATCACGGTCCTCTCTGCTGGCGTGTGGTCCATTATTATTTAATATTTAAATTTGAATTTTGTCCACATTAAGCGGTGGTTCTGTTCCGATTATTCGGAACCTAAATAGAGTTGCATGAACGTTCACTGCTGTGTAAAACTTCCCAGCATCCTCCTCATTATGCGTTTCCCTGCAGGTGTGTGGCGGAGGCGTGCGAGATCGATGCCGGTGGTCGCCACGGGTAGCCGAGTGTCTGCAAGGGCCGGGCTAGCGGCTCGTCCCCGGGGCACGCTCGTGAGACTGTGTTAAGACATGCAGATATGCAAAAGAGCAGACACTATTTGAAGGAGGCGAGGAGATATTTTGCCCCCAGCAGGGTCCATGGTATCAAACTAGGCTACAGGAATACCAATGCACCGGTTTACCTCATCTATGCCATTTGCCCAAGGGGCGCTCGGGGGCCTGGTGGAGTGGGGGAGCTCTTGTATTGCCTACAGGGCATGCTGGGTGTTTTTCTTCAGGTAACGCCAGTGTTTGGCTAGTTATCGCTTCGATGCTCCAACGGATGAGCTGGCGGGCGCACTGGGCGAGCTGCTATTCGGTCAGCGAAGCACCTTGCCCACCCTGCCGCCTACACAGTGCCTCACACAACTACCACACCGATTTATGGCACTTTCGTACCTCCTTATCATTAAGGACCAGCAGCCTCAACCCACAATGTTTGCGTGGCCTCCCAGCGATGGAGTGGCCTCCCATCCAGCCTCTGGTTTCTTGGCCTAGAACCCAGAGATTCCCGAATAAGCTCCAGAGTGCCATTAGCCTTACCAGGACAAGCGGTTAAGGATAACAGATGGATGAACATGTTAGTTTAGGTACCGTTGCAAATTTATGAAATTATTCGATAAAAAAGTCCATCCGGCCGACTCTTCTGTTTGTGCACGATCTCATTCGGAAAATGTGCCTTGATGAACCTTATAGAAAGCGAACCAAAAGGAGCCCCAGAGAAGCAATCGAATGGGTTAGTAAAGGTCTGCTAACTTAGCAACAAGGCCTACGATTAAGTGGGTTCGGTCTGTGTTGGAAAGATATTGCTGACTAGGAGTTAAAATCACTGCTGTCCCTGGGTGTCCAGCTCTCAGCTACAGTGATGAAGCTCTTATCTACGGTTGTCTAGCTGTCATCTATTTTGGTAAAGATCTCACTTATATCAGCAAAGATCTCACCTAAAGTGGTCCAGATCTCATTTATGATGGTGCAAATGTCACCTTTTGCAGTCAACCTCTCATTTATGGTGGTCCAGATCTCAGTACAGTGCAGTCCCTGCACCTTTTCTGGCACTGATGAACATGTACGCGCTCAAGTACAGGAAGACATGGCTCCGTGAGGGGTGAAGGGTCTTCCGCTTGTGAATTAGCAGGACTGGAATCGATGGGTCCTTAATGACAACGTGACTATGACTAAGAGTCTGCCTGAGGCGGAATTTGAATCCCAACCAAATGCAAAGAGCCCAGGGAACTAAAGGAGCATAGACGGTATAGACGTGTTTAAGTCAACCCCAGCATTATAGTTATTAAATGTTATTACGTTTTCTATTATCTCTCATAAGTTAATATAATGACTATTATAATTATTATGACTGATGCAGCTATGAGAAGCTTCCTCTGGGAAATAAGGTAGGGAAGATCCTGCTGGGCCCTTGCTGACACAGCTGACTGTATGGGAGCACCTTCGGAAGCACAATCAGGCAATAAAAGACTAATAATCCCGTTGACTATGTACCCGCGATGACACTGTCACCCCTTGCGCTCCTCCATAATTTGTTTTTCCATTATCATTTTGCTGGTGCCGTACAGGCCGAGGAGCCCGAGTAATAGCGCCGCTGTCAATCAGGAGACCTCGGTTACCAACAGGGCCATTCCGAAAAAGCCGAGGCGAGACGCTCGCCGCCGTCCTCTTTCTGCGGCATCGATCCTCTGCGCCACCCGACGCCAGAAGGGTCTTAGCTCCAACGGGTTAAGGTGGCCAAAAAGAGGACGCCACGATGCTTGGGCGGCTGACCGTTCGAAGAGAGACTTCTGCTCCATTATCAGCGCTTTTGCAGACCGTAATTCCTAAAGACAAGGAGCTCTCAGTCAGGGAAGAATGATTAATCAAGTTCATCAAAATACGATTATCGCTCATTACAACATTTTCCCACGAATCGCCAGTTTTGTCACGAGTGAGGAATTGGCGACAGGAACATGAGCGATGCCTTCGGATACGTGTTTGTCCCCGGTAATCCGTCTCCGTTTCTTTGCGTCCAAGGAGGGGCCGACCTCGATTCTAGATACATTTAAATTCGATCGTATTTCTGCCGACATTTTTAAGCTCCGAACTTGTTTGTCCGAATCCATCTGAACTTTTCAGTAAACCTTCTGTTGGGTTAAGGTTGCGTGCAACACTGACCCAGTGGGGGTCACCTAACCAGGGACTGACCTGACAGAGATGAAGAAGCAGAGGCCAGGGAAGCTACGCACTTGGCTCTGCAAATGAGCAAAGTTGATCCTTGTCCAATCTCAACTCCATTTGGTTCCACCAGAGTCCAGGTGGTTTCCCAAAGCTTGCTTGTCCAGACACATTTCACCCAGCATTCCTGTCACCCAGCTGACTTCACCAATACACAGTTAGTCTATAAGTTTCGCTCCAACCCGAGTTCACTGTGAGTTGCTGTTTAAGTGTGAGGTTCCCACTCTAATTCTACCTCTTTCCTTTTTCCTTCATTTTGCCTTGGAAGACCAAGAGCAAAGCCGTCGCTTTTCTGCTGTTCTTATGAAGCAGCCATTATGGCTACTGTCTGGTGAAGGTTGCATCCATCCACTGTTAAGGATTGCGCTTGCTCACAAGGATGTTTGCCAGATGCTGGCAATTTAGTTTTTTATTCATTTTCATTGCAGATTTTTTGCTACTAGTATTTATAATTAGGAATAATGTACAAATTTCACAGGGCATCACAGGTGATAAGCATCCTAATTTTTCACCTAACAGTATGTCTGTCCCAGTCGCCGTCCAGGTGACAAACCGAAACATTTTGTATCAGTGCCAAAGTAGGGCCGGAACATCTTCCTGCGTGCCAGAAACCATGAAGAAAAACGCCACTTCATTATCCTGTTTCATAATTTACAGCTTTGCTTTGTAGGGGAGTCGCCCGGGCGTTTACTGAAAGCAGTTTCATCATTTTTACCTCTGACTTTGTGGCTCTTCTCCCAGCAGAGCTGCCCGGCTTCAAGAAGTCATCAGGCAGCAGAGTGGAGATGGACGGGTTCCACTTCTGGCTGGAGTACTTGGACCATGACTGGCAGGGGAATGACTGGTTATTAGCTGGAGACTGGACCTGTTAGTGACCGTTGACTGACCGCTGATGGACTGGTAATTGATGGTTGTTGACCAGTATCTGACCTTTGACGGACTGACTGACAAATGAAAACATTTGAGTCATAGCAATGTTACCTTCTGATGTTTCTAGCAATAAACTCTGCACTGCATGTCACAGTATGTCTGTATACACCTAGATATGATCCATCCATCCATCCATCCATCCATTCATCCATCCATTCATCCATCCATCCCCATTAACTGCTTAGGCCAGGGGTATTGATTAAAAATCTAACCAGGTCCATTTAACAAAATTTTGTCCTGTCAAAGGTCCGAATCTCCCGTTTTTGGTATTATTCAGATCCCTATAGTCACTGGGGGCAGTATAGCGCAGTACCTCTAAGATCCCAGCGCTATTGAGTCTGATGGGGGGGGGGCTAAAAAGCTAATTTTGATGATATTGTATACAACTTGTGCCCATTAGGGAGCCACTATCACTATGTGGGAGATTTCAGGAACTCCCGGTGGTCCACACTTTAGTGATGCCTATTACGTCTGGGTCCGAATAGAATGGTGTCTGGGTCCGGATCTGGACCGCGGTCCATCTATTGGTGACCTAGGGCATAGGCTATGAAATTACCCTTGGGTGGGACACCAGCCCATCACTGGGAGAGTTAGGGATACATAGCTGTGGTTAGGGGCTAGGGGTCAGAGGTTAGGGATAGGGTTAGGTTTTATTAGTAATGATTAGGGGTTAGGGAGAGGGTTGGGGTGGGAGTTAGGGATAAGGTTAAGGAGGAATAGCAGCTATGGTTAAGGGTTAGGAGTTAAAGGTTAGGGTTAGGGAGTAGTAGCTATGGATGGGGGTTAGAGGTTATAGGTTAGGAGTTAGTAAATTCCAGAAGAATTTACTTTTGTTATTTCTATTTTTACACTAATAGTACAAGAGCAGAAGATGGCCTTGAAGAAATTTCTTTAGGATCTTTTAGGAATGTAACGGATAAGCATGAGGTTTACTGTAAGCAAAGACAGCTGTTTTTTTGAAGATTCTTGCACAGAAGAAAAATGAGCTGCCAGATGGTTCATGTTTATTCGTCTAGTTGATGCTTTTGTCCAAAATAAATGTCTTATATTGATTTACCTATTTAAACAGCTAAGTAATTTTTACTGTATCCGTTAAGGATCAGTACCTCGATCTGAGGAACTACAGCCAGAGGTATGCCTCTATTCAGACCTTTGTGTGCTTCACCTGCTGTCCCTCGGTGTACGTCTGGTCACAGCAACATCTGGTTATGTGTGTCTGAACTAAAAATGTAACTGAAAATGCAGTAAAAAGTAATGTAAGGTATGTGGGTAAATGTATGTTGTTTTGTAAGTCAGCTAAACAAATAAAAAATTAAGGTTCAAAGTTCAATTTGCTGTCATTTCAAAACTTGTGTAGATGTTCAACAAAGAAACTACATTTTGTGTGCGTGTGTGTGTGTGTGTGAGAGAGAGAGAGAGAGAGAGAGAGAGAGAGAGAGACACCCTGCACTATGGTACTGTACTTCTCTTGTTGCTACAAGGGGAAGATGAAATGGAGGAAACTGAGGGCTACAGTCTCTTAGCTGCCATGGCTACTGGAAGAGTCCAAGTTCACATATAGAAGCCTGGTCTCTGCAAACACGCACACACACACACACACACACACACACACACACACACACACACACACACACACACACACACACACACACACACCGTTCCTCACAACCAAACTGGTGGTCACATTACAAACTAAGAAAGACCACTCTTCTTAATAATGCATGACTACATTACCAACTCATTTGCATGAGGCTGTGCTGAGTGTTTGCTGTTTCACCAACGTTGTATCCCGCTGCAGAACAGGTACCTTAACTCCACATTGGGAGGTGAAAAGATATAGAGCTGGCAAAATTAATACCTTTCTTTCCCTAAACAGTCATACTATGGTAAAAACTTAAACTCATTGTAATCAAAGACTTTACTGTTTTTCTTTGTCTTTAACCAGGTTGCTTTAGGTTCAATGCCCGCAGCCTGGCATTGCCGGGCACAGACGGGTGAAATTGCCGGAGCCATCAGTAAGCCTCTGTTTGGACTTGTTGGGTAAAAAATTTAAATGTCCGGAAGATCAGTGTGAATATTACATCACAGCTATCTACCTGGCAAAGGGGAATTTCATTATTAAAAAAAGATTTTTATTTTGCAAAAGCCAGGAGGTGTCCATAATATTAATACAACAATGTATTAGTGCACAAAAGCAACTAGATTTTGAGTTATTCCTTTTTAAATAGGTGATTCAAAATGTATTGTATTTTTATACAAGTCTATTCATTTAATTTTTTAGTAGAGGGAAAGAAGCGCAGGAGGTTGAGTTGTTGTCTTACAGTCAAAAAGCCTAACTAAAAGGGTAAAAATCACCCAGCAATATCAATGGGTAAATAATTATAAATAGCTGGGAATAACTTGGTTAAATAATAAATTCGTCCACTTATTTATGTCTTCACCAAATTGCAGAGGAGGGGAAGAAAAATTACACCAATAGCACAAAAGTGTTGCTGGGAGCCATTCTTCCTAGCAGCAATGTTTAATGGTTTTTCTGATCAGGAAGTGGATGTTTCGAGGGAAACGCAGGGCGTTTTATTAACGCGGGTCCCTCCATCCAGCACCAGCATGCAGGATGGAGGAACAAAATCCTCTGCGCAAAGGGGGTGTCGCACAAAGAGCATCCACAGACATCCGTCGAAGTTTTGTTCGAGAAAGTCGCCAAAAAATAATTCTGGAATAGTCTGTGGTGGACCACTGTGAACCTGCTGAGAATTGAGCTTTAACAATAACGGGTGTATTATTATTATTATTATTATTATTATTATTATTATTATTATTATTACCCTGAAATGGACTGGCATCCTATCCTGGTATGGTTTCATAGCTTTTCATAGCATAGAATTTCAACCGGACCTGTTGTGTCCTTATTGATCAATTAATTCATCGATCCCCTGTCCTTTTGTCAGCCGCACCGCATTTGTAACAAATGCTGGGATTTTCCTCGACAATAGCGGCAGGTCGTGGAAATTTTTCCCGTTAACCCCGTTTGCCGCTTCTTCCACCTTCCGCTGCGTAACACCAAGTAACAAATGGCATCATCTGTGGCTTCCATTAGGCAACCGAGCAGCGAGCTGTGAAATCGCAGCAAACGCTGTGGTTCTGCTTGTGTTGTTTTGTAAACGGTTAAACAGGACACAGCAACTCCGAGGGGAAGCAAATGAAGACGAAGAACCGGGGCTGGACTCGGTTTTACCTCCTCATGCATGTGGAGAATTGTTGGCTGAAATCTGTCATGTTATAATGCTTAACCGCTGTGGTCAGCAGCCCCTTTCGCCTCCGACATTCTGTCTTCTACACTGCTGGCTGCAGAGGCCTCTTGTCATCTCAGCATCTGCTCAAGCGGATGCCCTCGAACCATAGCCACCGAGTAAAATATGGGGAGTCGCCAGTGCACCGTGGTACAAGGAGGAGGGGAAGATGAGGACACTACACCTGGGCAGACACAAGTCCATAAACAGCAATATGGCATTTACATGCAATTCATATGAAATGTTACATGGGCGTACTTACACATATATTTATATTTGTACACACATAAACATTTATATACTTGTATATATTTATTTATGATATCATATTGGATATGTATACATTCTTGCATAGAAAAATAATTAAAAAAAAATACTTGTGCCTTTATTTCAGATGGCGCTTTAACAACAGATCGTGTGTTCGGTAGAGCAGACAGATGCATTCGTCAAAGGGGTTTGCTGCGCACAACGGATTTTTCCCATGGATCCTTCTGGTCGGAAGGTTTGCTGATAAAATATGTAGTTTACCATGTTTACTGGGTTGTCTGACAAGCCTTAATCATTCAGGTGAGCATTTCCAGCTCCCTTTTGGCACTTCTCTTTTTGTCCAACTTACGTAACCCTTTATCAGTTCTTTACTGCCAAAATGATTTATTGATTTATCTGACCATCTTGACCTTCACAACACACATTAGGTGTTTTCTTACCGTTGCAGTGCTTTCCTCATGCGATGCCATACTATAGTTATATAGAGTATATAGTAAGTCTCATGGGTGTGGTGTGCTGCTTCCTCGCAAGGCACAAAGCTTGAATCTTCTTCCAGCACTCAGGTTGCCTCCCACAGTCCAAATGCTATCCAAAGGTTATCCAGTCACTCTAATTTGCACATAATCTCTGAATTTGTGTGTGTGTGTGTGTGTGTGTGTGTGTTTGTGTGTGTGTGTGTGTGTGAGGCCACTCTGTAATAGGCTGGCATCCCACCCAAAGTTTAGTATCCTACCCTGGTGCCTATGGACCACCCTGATCTGGACAAGAAGTGAAGGATAATGGATGGATGAATGAAATCGTTCAGCTTAATTTCAGGTCATAGGGAAGAATAAAAAGTTTGTACTCTATGTTTATATGCAAAATGGACTTTATTTATTTAAATCTACTCAAAAAATGTATCTGACTGCCTGTCTATTTATCTATCTATCATTAAAGTTTGAAGCCATTATTCCTGGCTGCTGTGATATCTGCGTCTACTTCCACCTGAAAGCACTTTGTGATAAGATTCAAACCAGCAGCCTTCTGGCCAAAGGTTGTGCCCTGCATCCTGATGGACCAGCGTGAACATCACCGGCCTGTTGTGCATAAGCATCGCTGCCTCTGTGACATCTTCAACTCAGATGCTGAGATGGAGTTTCTTGGAAACTGTGGCAGTAGCTCTGGGTTTCTTAAGAGGATAACACAAAGTCACGCATTCACTCTCCCACCAAACATGAAAATGGATGTTCAAAGGCTGGCGAGCCAGCACCCGAGCGGAGAAACGACGGCCAAATGGCGCTCCGATCAAGTAAGGTGCTCCTCCTCAAACAAGCCGACGCTCGGCTGTCATGGAAACCTCATTATCAACCAGAGAACCCCAGCCAAAACCCGGGTGTAAAAGGGTTTGCAGCTCCATGGCGGCGGCTTACGGCAAGCGCGTTTGTGGAAGAGACCAGATTCCATGCACATAATGGGGTTTTCGGAGCTGAATGGAGCGGCAGGAAGGATTCATGTGACACATTTCCACATAATGCATCCTGCACATTTTCAAATGCATTATTGAGGATCCCTGGGGGCCACGAAAACCCTATATTTTAGATAAGAATGCTGTTTAAAAATAAAAAACAAGTGTAAATAATTTACACTGCTGAGCTTGACTTTACAATCCTACACAAGGTGAGAAGATGGAGAAGAAACAAGTATTAAAAAGATTGTCGTGGTAAATGGCGGGGCGTATACTTTTGACGCTCGAATAAGTCCAATTTCGACACCACCGCATGTCACCTGCACTGGTTTTCTGCATCGCGTTTATGTGTAATTCATGTCCGCTGCCATATAAAAATAAATGTAGGAGATGTTGCTGATGTTTGCTTCAAAGCCCCTGAAGCACACGCATGTGTTTCAACCAGTCCACCCCCTCATCCTCCAAGCAGGTTTACCTTCATTCACTCAGCACTTCTCTCCAAAGTGACCTATGGTAAAAGCAAAGCCGTGCATTTCACAACAGAGTAGCATGAAATAAAGGTGACACTAAAACACAAATTTCTGGATGATCATCGTGCGCACAAGTCTGTGATATCCAGCATTTTCCCAAACAGTGGAATAACTGAAAGGTACTGATATCAGTACAGGTATGACACCCCCCCCCCAACTTACAAGGGCAAAGTGTTCCTGCGAATGGGCTCACAGGATGATTTTTAAGCATTTCTGGATCCAAAAAGACATCCCCATGCTTGTTCAAGTACCATCAAAATGGAGGTAAATAACATTTTTACTAAAAACAAGCATTTCATTTTATTGATAATAATAATAATAATAATAATAATAATAATAATAATAATATAGATGCACTGGACAAATTGAAATATAGATGCACCGGACTGTTTGGTTGAGGGTTTGAATCCAGCTCAGTTATGGTCTCTCTGGGTGCTGTGGTTTCCTTCTGCAGCCCAAAGGCAGGTGTTTTAGGTAAATTGCTCATACAGTGTCTGTGTAAGAGATATGGACTGTTGTCCCACCCAGGGTTTGTTTCCTCTTTGTGGAGAAGAATGGGTGGTGGCACAACTTGTAAACCGAGTGCAGCTGTTCTGTACTTGTAGGTCCCTCGCCGCAACTAATAAAAGCGGGATGCGAGGGGTACATTTTCAATACTCTCATACTGCTGCTTACACACATGAACTCAGAAATAGAGAGCATACATACTTTTATAGGGTCAGGACCAAATTATATTCTTGCCATCAAACCCAGCAGACATCTCAGGGAATCACCCACCGTTTATCGCTATTGGGAGTCGCGAAAACTTAAATGAACCAGAAACACGCATGCCTACATCGATGTCTATCGACTGAGCGATGCTATCTTCTCCGGCTGATGCTACCTTAGTCGGAAACCTCCGCTCCCCCCATTATTTATGACCTTATAGCGCAATGACAGCTAGGAGTGTTACCCTGAGTGTTTCGTCAGATCAGTTGATTTATTTAATATCGGCTTAGATGTTCCATTGAAGTGAGATCTGAACCTCACAGTCAAACTACAATCGCAGTAATCATAACCATAATTTCCATATGAAAGGGCTTTTATCTTCCCATTCTGTTACATGGCAGTTTAGAGGCTGCTCTCTGAAATTTTTATGTGCCGTAATTTTAATGAAAATCCCACTTCCGCACTTAAATGAATGATGCAATGTTTATGTGTGCGTGTTTTTTTTTTTTTTTTTTTTTTTTCGGAGACCTGCTTCTGCCAGCTGCATTCTGGGAGAGAAGTACTGATGGGGAATCGGCGCGAAGGCTGTTTGCTGGCCGAGCGAGAGAAGCGCTGAACGCGGGAGCTCCTCCAGGGGTTCAAAACACAGCTTGAAGGGTGTCAACATCTTAGCAGGCGAGGGGACGGCTGGCTGACAGCCTGGCCCACGTCCTGGTTTAATTGTCACCGGGCGGGATTCGAATAAAACCCGCAAACTATAAACCGCGCAGAGAAATGCTGGGCAGAAAAAAAATGACTTGGAGTTCTCGAAGATATGGACTCCTTCACCGTGCCTATACGTAGAGCGTACGCCCAAGTGCATTCTGGGAGTGTTTTGCCCCACAATGTTCTTCGCGCCATATATTTTTGCAGCACATTTTATTATTACTCAACAGAACAAGAGCTGGGAGCTCAAAATGACTCGAGCGGAAGAGCCGAATCTCCGGTTTGTCGTTTGTCTCGTTCTCTGGAAAACGCGCAAACACTTTTTCGCTCCCGAATGTCAAACTCACAGCATTTGAAAATGTCTGACAAGCTCTCCTGCAAGGGCAGCTGGGCTTTTAATGAATTATTGAGGCATCGTGTCAGGTGGAGGGCAGGGGCCACGGGCAGCCGTGGAGCCGAGACCCTCCGCTGGGACAGACAACGCCTTTAAAGAGCCTGCAGATGGTAACAGACACCCCGGCTGAGGTGAAGAGCGGAGGATGCCGAGCGCCGTTCGCCTGGCTGACGCGGAGAGCCGAACACACCCAGGTGCTGCCTGGCACTTTAATATTTCACCGGTCCTTTTACATTTACTTTTCTTTCATTTTTTAAAGGTAGGCCATTAAAAGTTGAGGCCATACTGATGGACGTGCATATGCCTCCATCCTTTATTTCTCCAGGGAGAGGAAGTAAAGTGCGCCGACAGCACGGCGCTCGCAAAGACGTAATGTGTCTGAAAGGGTGCACCGAACAAAGCAGAACTGTCACTGCGCTGTCTTGGGCGAGTTTGAGCTTTGGAGCGAAAAAGAGAAAAACCGTGCATTTCAACATGAAGATGTTTCACGTGTCCTGTGCCAAGCAGACGGCTTTTGTCAAGCGTCAGGTGTTTCCTTGGAAGTCTGAAAGCCCCACACTTTAGCCACTGTCTGCCACCTTTGCGGAAGCAAAACATCATTCTTGTTTAATATTTGCCAGTGGAACCCCAGGAATGATCAGCGCCACACGTCTGGATCCACACCAGGAATGAGACAGCCTCACCTATGAGGCATTGCTGACTGGGTTAAGACTTCCCATCCGCGCGGGAAGAACTCCGAACGTCACTCCGCAGTGGCCGCGACCTCAGGATCTCGGCAAATCCTCATGAATTTAGGGACGGGTTAAATTGCAGCCGATTTTGGCAGCGGGTGCACGTTCCTTAAATTCAAAAAATGCTACAAAATATTTTATTTTCAACCCAGCAGGCATGAAAATAAGATTTCAGAAGAAGGCATCCATGGCTGCTTGTTAAATTTCTGAGCAAACGTGAAAATTCTGAGAATTTGATAGTGTCTGAAACTGCAGACAGACACACACATACACACACACACACACAGATAGGACTGAAAGCCACAGGAGTGGATCCCCATCTTTTCTTTGCTGGTTAAAGCTGGATTGTTTCCACAGAATGTTCATTTAATGTTTGCTTTTACCGCAGAACTGTTTCCAAGAGACCGTGTTTGTCCTCCTTTCCAGCGTCTGTTTTCCTATGAAATATTCAGACTAACATGCACGATCCCAAACACCTCCCGGGTACACGATTAACCCTGGTTTTAACATGATTTCCTTGTTCCATTGTTCAAAGCCGTGAAACATTCGCATTGAACTGGGATCTTTCCGGCCTTCCTACACCTTCGGTGCTCAGAGGGCCGAGGTGGGACCGGGCAGGATGGAACGAACCTGCCAGGTGAGGCTGGTGAGGGATGTACACGTGAGGAGGCCATGTGAGGGATGCTATCGGTTACATCCCGAGGAGGAAATGGAGTGCGACGTCCACGTCTGAGTGCAATCGCTTTCATCCGTTTCCCTCCTCTCTCGTAACTCTGACCTCCTGCTCGTCTCCAGCCTGCAAATTTTTGTTCAAAGAGTTCCTTCTGTCACTCCATGGGAAAAGGTGACAACCGCTTGGCGAAACACCTATTAGACGCTAAGGCTGCTCGAGTGATTTATCGCTGTCCAACAAGAGCATCTTTGAAGCTTCTGTGCTTCTTGGGTTTCTTCGTTTAAGTCACTTTTTTCCACCTGAAAATGAATCCCCGTGACTTATTTCAGTTTTATCTACACCTCCTGAGCTTAGATTTTCACACACACGCGTGCGCGCGCACATATAAATCTCTCCATACAAGGGACTTGTATTGACCCTGAACCCACGAGGACGGTGGAGTGAACAGGGATCTGCTTGGGTCTCGGAGAGACATTTCACGAGTGCACTTTGTGTCCGGTAAATAGGATTGGTTCAGTGTATCCGGACAAGTTTCACGCGCTGGTGGAGAATGCGGCCACCCGGGGAGAGGGGAAAAATCGGTTTGCATTGTGTCTGCAGGTAGCGGCTTGAAAGAAACCTTATTTTCCAAACTTCTGGCAGCGCCAAGGACGGAGACGGAGGTGTGCGCACGGTTGCGCAAAATCGAGGTTGGCTCTGACGTAATAACCTCCTCGTGCGAAATAAAACTATCGTCCATGCCGATAGCGGAGGTTCAGCTTGCCTTAGCCTGGTCGGCTGTGCGAATCTTGGGAATGCGGATACAAAACAGACACGGCAGTGAGCTCCCTCTGTCCTTCAGAGTGACTGAATCCCTCCCAGCCTTCAACAACCCATCTCTCTCAAATCCATTGCTCTCCTGATCTCCTGACTTCTACGTGAACGAGGCCAACACCCTAAGCTGTCACCTTCGACGTATTCGCCGTTTGAACGTCCCTTCTAGAGGCCTAAAGTCTTCGCCTGCCGCTAATGCACTTTTGGTTTGGAGAACAGCGCGAATAAAAATGCTACACCTGCACCTGCCTCATTTTTTATCTCCATACGACTGCATTACGCTGTTAAAATTCAACGCGTGCTATCGCAGCACTTCCGTCTTTACCTCTAATTTAGTTAAATTTATTTTTCTAAATGTTCTGAGTAAGACAGCTCTAGATATTATCTAGCACTCGGTATAAAATGTTCATTTGAGTATAATTATAACCATGAAAATTTGTTCTTCACCTAAACCAGGGGCTTCTCCAATTTAATGATTCCACGCACAGTTGTATGTAAATGCAAGGCAGACACCATGAGAATTGAATAAAGTTTTATTAATTTATGCTTTTATTTGAAATGCATATGAACGCATCATTCCGTGCGCTGGACGAGACAAATATTAACAGCTGAAAGTGGGAGCAGAATATGCATAAATGAAAATAGGAGCAAAGGCAATCGTAATAATAGTATCTGTTGGGAATTGTCAAAGCCTCACGACCGCGCGCCAAAACGCCCAAGATGAGCGAAAGACTGTCCGGCCGAGCCGGACCCATACATGACCCCAGGGCATGTGAATGTGTTATGCAGATGATGTAGAAATTAGGCACAGTTGAAGCCAAGCAAGGTCTCATATTCGTGGGTTGCAGTTTCGAAACCTTAAAACCGTATGCATGTCGGGGGGGGCTGTTATGACTCTGGGAACTTTTTAGTCTCCAAAAAAATTTTCATTACGAACCATTACTTTCGGGTCGGGTCGGAACGGAGCAAAATGCCATCTGTACAAATGCTCCAGGGAAACCTTTTTCCTCTCCTGACTAAAGTTGGAGAAATGAGGGTTTAAACACAGGGTCAACCAATCGCAACACAGCTGAGCTCATTCTTCGCGGCGATGCTAGTGTTTATTCAAGAATGCTGTTGAACGCTTACAAGAAATTCAGGCTGGATCAGTGCATTCCCTGTTCTTCCCATTAATCTCTACAATTATCAGTTATTATTTTTTATTGATCCAGCTGACACTTTCCTCCAAGGTGGATCTCAATACCATGTTTTTACATTAAGCTACTTACTGTCATTTAGCGATTAGTAGGGTAATTTTTACTGCATCAACAGGGAGTAAACAGAAATGAGGTTTTGATCCTGGCTCATTTGATTTTAAGACAATGGTTCTAGTTTAGACCCAGCTCTGCACGTGAGGAGTCTGTATGTTCTCACCAAGTTCTCATCATGTGTTTTCTTCAGAAGCTCTGGTTTCCTCCCACAGCTCCCATAGTCCAAAGGTGTGTTTAAGGTGAATTGACCACTCAAAACAGCCTGTAGTGTCTGTGTGTGTGTGTGTGTGTGTGTGTGTGTGTGTGTGTGTCTGTGTGGCCGTGTGTAGTTTCACACCTGGCTGATAGGGGAACAGACTGAGGACCGCTGCAACCCTCACCAGGATTAAGCGGTTAACAATTACGGACAGATAAATGGATCACGGCTCTAACAACTACGCCCCCTGCTACCCACTGACAGTGAAGACAGCCTGGCCAAAAAAAGTCACCACCTGGATTTCACTTAGTGTTATGATGTGGGGTTGCTTCAGTTGGTCGGGTCTAGGTTCAGCAACCTTATGTGCCCAAAAACAAGGTGAGCTCTGAATATACTGAATGAGCAGGTTTTTCCATCAATGGATTTTTCTTCCAAGATGACAATGCCAGGATTCATTGAGCTCAAATTGTGAAACAGTGCTTCAGGGAGCATGAGAGAGATTTCATTTTCACACATGGATCGGCCACCACAGAGTCCACACCTTAACCCCATTGAGAATCTTTGGGAAGCGCTGGAGATAACTTTGCGCAGCAGAACGACTCTCCCATCATCAATACGAGAAAAATTATTGCAACTCTGGACGCAAATAAATGTTGTGACATTGCATACGCTTATTGAAACCATGCAACAACAAATGCGTGCCGTAGTCAAAGCTAAACCAAATATTAGAGTGTGGGACTTTTTTTGGCCACCCAGTGTATTTGGCTTGCAGGTTATGAAGTTGGAAAGTGCAAGACTGAACTTCTGCAAAAAATCAAAATACGAATAATGAGGATCTATAGGTTTTTCCTTACTACTGCTGCTCAAATCCACGTCATTTTTAAAATATTAGCCTAGAACGATTATTAAAATATGGCCATACACCTTTCTCACGCTACACATCATATCTTAAACATACATTTGTATTTCTGAATTATTTTATCTCTTTTTCATCCCTGGGCTGTTGAAAGCCTGTGGGGAAACAAATGTATATTTTAAAAAATTTTTCTGTCCCTTTTTCCTTGCTAATACTTTTCTTGTGTTGAAGTTTAAACATGGTTTTACACAGTTTGAAACCGACACTTCCATTATCAATAGCCATTGTGGAACAAAGCACAGTTGTAGATGTGAATCCAAACGTGTGCTTCATTCTCCATTTATAAACAATATCCAGGCTTTCATATCCAAAACTGTGACTAAACCATGACCAACTGTGACCACAAATTATCGTTTTAATAGGATTCTGTCATTTAAAATGTGTGTTGTTGTTGAAAACTGTAATTGTAGCAACTCAAACTCAAGATCGCTCTCCAAACCATCTTAGGGGGCACCAGGTAGTGTGGTGGTTTCAGCCATTGTCTTTACTGTAAAACTTGGATTTAAACCCCCATCTCCTGTTTTAGTATCCATTACCCTGCTGTTTGAATGGGTAAATCAGTGTAATACTTTGTGTACAAACTCAACAGTGTAAGTTGTCTTAGGCAAAAGCATTTAATAAATGTAAAAAAACAAAAAAAACAAAAAAAAAAATTATACAACTGTACTGTGATTTTTTTGATGTATAAAATCACAATTTTATTTAAATTAGGGCATTCTTATTGAATTTTAATTACTTTTTTATCAAAATTTTCAGTATGCTACCATCACTCTTGAGGGCTTTAGAGCTGTAAGTGCATCACTGAAAACAAGAATGTATAAATATGTATGGAAGTGACGGAAGAACACAAACTGGAGACAAAGTTTGGGCTTAGCAGTGAATGTTTTCAACCTGCCAACCTGTCTCAGGTGGGTTATTTTTTATGCATGTTTTTCCCACCCAGTTGGGGTACGCGGCGCTGTCACTTTCTCTACGGCTGAATATTTACTCCATCAGCAGGAGGGAGACGATGGCACAACGTTCGGCGAAAAATCCCTATGTTCGCCTCACTTTGCTGAGCACCGCTGTCCTCTTGCTTTGCTGCCCATGGCAACAGCCCCGAGGATCAGGCGGCCATGAATAAATGATGGGCCTGTGGACGCTTGGGGATCCGGTACATCTTTAGCCAAATCGGCGCTGCCGGCCGGAATCCCTGTCCTCTTCGTTCTGTCCAATCGTCCGGGAGCCACGCAAAGCAGCAAACACTGTTCTGTCCAAAATACTTACGCCCACTCCAACCTTACCTGAATTATTGATGCTCCAGCAGTCCAGTCATATAGCATCCGTGCTCCTGCAGACAACTTCTTCTTTTAAACACTAAATTGTGGCTACTTTGTCCAAGCAAATGTGGCTATTTATAAATTAATAAGTATACCTTAAGTAGATTTTTAAGTAATCCAGCCACAAGGGGATGCACAAACCAGTGTATTTCTTCATGCCGGTCCCAAGCCCGGATAAATGGAGAGGGTTGCGTCAGGAAGGGCATCCGGCATAAAAATTTGCCAAACCAAATATGCGGACAAAAATACAAATTTCCATATCGGATCGGTCGAGCCCTGGATTAACAACGACCGCCACCATCCCTGCTAGCCGACAGGGTGCTGATGGAAATTGGGCTACTGTTGGCCGAAGAAGGAGAAGAGGCCGAAGGAAAAGAGGAGGAAGGCATGTCCTGAGGAAGGAGGAGAGAAGGAAGGTTAAGAGAGTTGACGTGAGGGTAGTAACTTTGAATGTTGGTAGTATGACTGGTAAAGGGAGAGAGCTTGCTGATATTATGAAGAGAAGGAAAATTGATATATTGTGTGTGTAAGAGACCAAATGGAAAGAGAGTAAGGCTAGGTGCATCGGAGGGGGGTTTAAACTGTTTTACCATGGTGTGGATGGGAGGAGAAACGGGGTAGGGGTGACATACAAGAGTGGAGGAAGATGCACACAGGTGGATTATATCTTATGCAGCAGGGACAGACTGAAGGAGATTGTAGACTGCAAAGTGGTGGCAGGGGAAAGCGTAGTTAAGCAGCATAGGATTGTGGTTTGTAGGTTGACATTGGAGATCAAAAAGAGAAGAAGAGTGAGGGCAGAACCAAGGATCAAATGGTGGACGTTGAAAAAGGAAAACTATAAGGTGGACTTCAGGAAGGAATTAAGACAGGCATTGGAAGAAGTGGAAACAATCGATCCGCTGTGGCGACCCCTAACTGGAGCAGCTGAAAGAAGAAGAAGATTGGGTGCCAGTGAAAAGTTACCAGTCAGCTGGGCATCTACAGCAGAAGTGGTAAGGGGGACAGCTAGAAAGATGCTTAGTGTGACATCTGGACAGAGGAAGGAGGACAAGGAAACCTGGTGGTGGAATGAGAAAGTACAGGAGAATATACAGAGGAAGAGGCTGGCGAAGAAGAAGTGGGATAGACAGAGAGATGAAAAATGTAGACAGGAGTACAAGGAGATGAGGCATAGGGCAAAGAGAGAGGTGGCAAAGGCTAAAGAAAAGGCGTATGGTGAATTGTATGAGAGGTTGGACACTAAGGAGGGAGAAAAGGACTTGTACTGATTGGCTAGGCAGAGCAACCGAGCTAGGAAAGATGTGCAGCAGGTTAGGGTGATAAAGGATAGCGATGGAAACATACTCACAAGCGAGGAGAGTGTATTGAGCAGAAGGAAAGAGTACTTTGAGGGGCTGATAAATGAAGAGAATGAGAGAGAGAGAAGGTTGGATGATGTAGGGATTATGAATAGCGGAGTGCAATGGATTAGCAAGGAGGAAGTTAGGACAGCTATGAAGAGGATGAAGAATGGAAAAGCTGTTGGCCCAGGTGACATACCTGTGGAAGCATGGAAGTGTTTAGGAGAGATGGCAGTGGAGTTTTTAACCAGATTGTTTAATGTAATCTTGGAAAGTGAGACGATGCCTGAGGTGTGGAGAAGAAGTGTACTGGTACCAATTTTTAAGAATAAGGGTGATGTGCAGAGCTGTAGTAACTACAGAGGGATAAAACTGATCAGCCGCAGCATGAAGTTATGGGAAAGAGTAGTGGAAGCTAGGTTAAGAAGGGAGGTGATGATTAGTGAGCAGCAGTATGGCTTCATGCCGAGAAGGAGTACTACAGATGCGATGTTTGCTCTGAGGGTGTTGATGGAGAAGGTAAGAAGGAGTTGCATTGTGTCTTCGTAGACTTAGAGAAAGCATATGACAGGGTACCTAGAGAGGAGCTGTGGTATTGTATGAGGAAGTCGGGCGTGCCAGACAAGTATGTAAGAGTGGTACAGGATATGTACAAGGACAGTGTGACAATGGTGAGGTCTGCGGTAGGAGTGACGGATGCTTTCAAGGCGGGGGTAGGATTACATCAAGGATCAGCTTTGAGTCCTTTCTTGTTTGCAATGGTAATGGACAGGTTGACAGATGAGATCAGACAGGAGTCACTGTGGACTATAATGTTTGCGGATGATATTGTGATCTGTAGTGAGAGTGGGGAGCAGGTTGAGGAGACCCTGGAGAGGTGAAGATATGCTCTAGAGAGGAGAGGAATGAAGGTCAGTAGGACTAAGACAGAATACATGTGCATAAATGAGAGGGAGGACAGAGGAATGGTGAGGATGCAGGTAATAGAGTTGGTGAAGGTAAATGAATTTAAATACTTGGGATCAACAGTTCAGAGTAATGGGGAGTGTGCAAGATAGGTGAAGAAGAGAGTGCAGGCAGGGTGGAGTGGGTGGAGAAGAGTGTCAGGAGTGATTTGTGATAGAAGGGTACCAGCAAGAGTGAAAGGGAAGGTCTATAAGATGGTAATGAGACCAGCTATGCTTTATGGGTTGGAGATGGTGGCACTGACCAAAAGACAGGAGGCAGAGCTGAAGGTGGCAAAGTTAAAGATGTTAAGATTTGCATTGGGTGTGACAGGGATGGACAGGATTAGAAATTAGTATATTAGAGGGTCAGCCCAGGTTAGACGGTTTGGAGACAAAGTCAGAGAGGCGAGATTGCGTTGGTTTGGACATGTACGGAGGAGAGATTCTGGATATATCAGGAGAAGGATGCTAGGGATGAAGCTACCAGGCAAGAGGAAGAGAGGAAGGCCTAAGAGGAGATTTAAGAATGTGGTGAAGGAGGACATGCAGGTGGTGGGTGTGACGGAGAGAGATGCAGAGGACAGGAAGAAGTGGAAACAATTGATCCTCTGTGGCGACCCCTAACGGGAGCAGCCGAAAGAAGAGGAAGAAGTAGATTTTTAAGTGCTTAGGTCATATTCTCTTACAGTTTTATACTTGATTCATTATAGATTAGCTGTTAGCATTAGCGCAGGCTACACTGTGGCTAAGTGGGAGGCAGGTGTTTACCTAACATGTTTGGTACCCGGGGCGGACCCTTTATTTTAAACCCTCAATTCACTGTGTCGCAAAGTTATTGGAAGTAATAACTGTGGAAACCACCTATTGTGAAAATGTTAATTTAGTAACTGGGGGGGGGGGGGTATTATATACAGTAAGTGTATCTGCAATCTTTGCTTGCCTGTGCCCAGTGTGCCTTACGCTGCATTAGGGTGTTTTGAGGCAAGAAAACAAAAGCTATGAAATTATATTGCAGTTTGTAAAACAACATAGGTTATGGTTTTACTGTATGTTTCTCTCAATTAACTGATCAAAAAAACAGAGGTACAGGCATAAAAGAACTATTTCTGGCACAACGCTGATTCCCTTAACCACCTGTTGCTAGAATCTATTTTTCATTTGGTTTGAAAATTTCTACCAATGTTGAAAATCAACAGTTATCAGTTGTCATTAGTTATCATTTTTAATTGAAAAATGCTCTGGTTTCACTTGGTACCCCGTGTGGACCCCTCCCCCTTGTATGCCACTGGTGGGAGAGGCTCCATGGTTTATGGTTTCTGTGGGTTTTGTCAACAGAGTCTGCAACTTTTGGACAAATACTTACAGTTTAGCTATGGGTGGTTAAGAGCAGTCATAGATGAACTTATTATAATTGGACATATTGCACCATCATACCAAAATGCTCTGGGGATTTCAATTCATTTTATAAATAGGGTTTTTTTCTTGCTTTATGGAAGTAATTTGGAGCTCTAGTTGCCTGAATTTCACTTTACACACTGGTGTTGTGCAGCTCTAAAGTAGAAATGAGGCTTTCTTTTTCATTCTGAGTGCTTAGTGATGCAGTAACTGAAGGCCCACAGCCCCCATGGGGGGGGTGCCTGGTGGGGGCTGGGAGGGTTGTGCCACGTCTCCTCACTGGCTCAGCGAAGTCACATTCCAGTTTCATTATCATTTTTGGACAAAATGAAGCCCGGGAGAAGCCTCTCCTTCACCAACTTGTGCTGCTTTCCTCTGGTCACCGAGTTCCCCTTTGTGGTCCTCTTAACCCCCCTCCTGTGACAATAAGGAAAGAAAATGAGAGGGGAATTTTACAGGTATAATGAAAGTTCGGATGGGAATGAAGGGAACTCTAAGGGGAATAATAAGAACTCTGATATGAATTTTTGGGTGTCTAATGGGAATTCTGGGAACTCCCAGAATTTTGATGGGGACAGATGGGGATAATGGGAATTCTCATGTACAAATGGCATGCAGTCATTATGACCCCTTTCATACCTTAATTGTAATTTTTACCCAAGAAAAATGATTCTTTAGTTGCTGTGACATTAGAAACGTTGCTCATTTTATTTTAAAAAATACTTCACGGCTTAAATTGTATCCAAGACAGAAAACAGATACTAAAAGTGTCCACCTGTAAATATGCATCCACTAGAGTTTCTCCCAAAACCGTATGACCATAAGGTACAGGACCTAGAGGGCTCTTGTCGGTGTACATCATTTTCACAGTTATAATACTGAAAATAGGATTGACGCATTTTCAACATGTCTTGTGTTTTAAGTATACTGTATTTACAGAATACTTCATAATTAAAGCTTTACTTTGTGTTCTTCTGCACTGCACTCTGCCTTTGGCTCTATGGATTAACATTTGAAATGCATACATCATCCTGTAGTTGACTGTTTTGTGGGATAAAGAGCTCAAGGTTAATGCCTGTAATAACGTAAATGCATTACGAACACCTTCCCAATATTCAGGGCGTTTCCCACTGCGTTACTGGCAGTAACCAAACAAAACACTGTGATTTTTTTTTTCAATCATAAATAAACTGGTTCACTTTACAGATGGCGAAGAGAATGAAAGTTTGATATTTGCATGGCTTTCAGCCCAAGATGTGAAGGACTTTCTGCTACTTTAGGAGAATCGCTAAGCTAAAATCCCCGGGGGTGCAGCTCATTAAACCCCATCCTGAGGCTATCCTGTGTCCCGATCCGAAAGCAGCCCTGCGCCGTACACAGCCGCCGACAGCACCAACGGACCCCTTATTTAACAGCTACACCAGCAACCACTTAGAGTTTCATCACAATAGGGGCCCTGATAGAAACGGACCTATAAATACAGCTTTTGACATTTAATTTTAATTTGCAAAGATGCTCAAAATGTTACATGTTGCCTCCAAAAACACAGCCAAAATAGCCAAAAAGGTATTGAGCTTCATTCAAACACCATTTGTCCTAAAGGCCTTTTTGCAGTCATGTGGAGATGAATGAGAAATGAATGAATGACAGCGAACAAATGAGTACCTTTATAAATCCAAGAGGCAAGTTGCACTTAGCTGTAGCAGCATTTAATGGAACATTGCATCTATCGTACTCCAGGGTGCCCCTAGGGGTATGGACAGGTATTGCAGTATAAATGGTTCTCTTGCCTAGGGGAAGATGATAACATAAGGTGGTAAGAGGACTGTACAGGAATTGTCTAAGTGCCCATGAATCTGAAAGGTGGGCCTTTGAGTAACTGGGATCTAAAAGGACTTATAGGACCATCCACATCCATGGCTGTAGGTGCTACCCTGGACAAACATAGATACCAGCAAGTATTAATGTCACTCTTGCACAAGCTGCTCTGCCACCCTCTCGCTGCTATCCGAGGGCTTTGATGACAACATCCTGTAAGTCAAACACATCATCTCCATCGTATCACTTCCAGTCGGCCCACCGCCATTCAACTGGAACACCGTGCCTGGATGGAGACCACCTCCTTTCGTCCCACAGGGGGCAGATGTCCACAGCAGGGGTCTGGAGCGGACGGCAATTCTTTCAGATCTGCAGCTGTGGCATGAAACCCAACACCCCATGCGCATCCTGGCTTTCTCAGGCCCCCTCAGTGCATCCTTTCAATATGCAGTTTGATCTCTGAAGGAAAAACACACACGCGCGCCCGGGCTCACACACACAAACACACACTTGACTAGATATGCCCTGGAGACTCTGTTTCCTGATGCAAACTGTGCTCCATCATTGTGCCTCATCTCCTCACCCTCCTGGCTTCCACATTTCAAACATTACGATATCTTTTCTCCAGCCATTCTGTCAGCAGTCATTGCTTCGTGTTTCAGATAACTTCTCCTCATTCAGCCTCAATATCCAATTACATTGGTGATTTTAAAGAAGTGAGACGCATTTGTTGCATTATTCCAACCCTTCTATATCTTTACATGATTTAGTCTCAGGTCTCTAACTGAGGATGAATACCTTGATCAAGAGTCCTAGTGCAGGTGCGGGGATTTAAACCTGAGTCCTTTGACTATGGCTTTGACCACTGCAGCACCTTCTGGAGCAATAAACATTGTCTGGCATGTTGCTTAGCCATCCCACCCCCTGAAGACAGATGGAAGCTCTTTGGCTAGTGAAGCCCTGTTATTGCCAGGGTTTGACTGGAGGTGATGATGACACCTTGACAGCCTCATCCTTGCCGCAGCCATGAAGATGGCAAGGGGTGAGGGTCTGGAACCCTGGTGTTTAGCTCAAGCCACAGCAGCTTATTTGCATGCAGGCAGTGTGGGAGACAGCGATGGTGTCTGCTAGGGCTGCAAGGTGGCATCATGTGTCAACACTTTTTCCAGACCAGCCTTGGAGAAATGTGCCATGAGGAGGAGAAACACATAAAATCAATTAACCACCCCCCCCCAGCCATTCTCTCCAGCACCGCCACCTCCTCCCCTGCCCCCGGCAGAGTGCCTGTGGTCACACAGGTAACCTGCAGACCATCTGCTTCTTTTGCTTTCACAGATGTCGTTCATGAGATGGCCAAAGCAGGGGGGAGACCCAAGCGGTGACTGCAACCTGACTCACGCGCCCGGGCAGCGCGAAGAGCGAGGGGCATAGGAACCAGAGAGTTGGGGGCATCACGCGATGCCTGAGGCTGTCTGCGGGAAAAGCAGATGGGGAAAATGTGGCTGAGGAAGGGCCAAGTGGGGTGGAATGGTGGGGTTCAATCCAAAATTCACGCAGCACACCTGTCACATATGTACAGAAAAAAAATCATTGAACTTTGTTCCAGACCTTGGATGTAATGACATTGTGTGATGGCATTGCCTGAACTGCAATTTTTTTATATTCTTGTTAAATACTTTCGTACGTTTTGTGTTAAAAGAGGCTGGAATGTTGTTTCAAGGCCAAAAAATAATAATATTCACATAGAGTTCACTGGATGCAGTTTATGTATGAAAAGATTCTGGTTCTTTCAAGGCAAAAAGTAGTGCAATTCTCACCAAAAATGCTTTTTTTGCAGTTCTGGAAAGGGAAATTACCCCGAACACAATATAGCACAACACAATACAGAACTCAAAGGTCAACAACAAAATGGTGTTTACGAGGTCAAAGAGTCAAAGAGTCAAAAGAGTTTATTTGTCAAGCACATGGTTGTGTACCATGTGTTGAAATGTGCACCGATCTGAACCAGGATGACTGTGCGAACAATCTATAATGGAAATTGAAGCAAACACATATCCAAACACTAAGAAGAATAGACAGAATCAAGCAGTAAATAGATAAATAATTAAGTAAATAAGTAATTAAATAAGTAAATAAATAAATAAATAGGCAAAATGGTACGGACCAGTTAAGGGGCCCTGGAAGGGCAGTGACAGTGGGGGGGGGGGGGTTGGAGCGGAGTGGTCAGAGATTACGTGAGGGTAGTCATGTCATGTCCGGGTTCAGAAGTCTTATGGCCTGTGGGTAGAAGCTCCTCCTTAGCCTCTCCGTTCTGGCCATAATGCTTCTGTAGCGTTTGCCTGATTTCATCAAGATGAATAGATGGTTGCTGGGATGAGACCGGTCACCGACGATCCTACTCGCTCTGGTCCTGCATCTCCTGGTATAGATGTCATGTAGGGACGGTAGATCAGATCTGGTGCAGCGTTTCGCTGCCCGGATCACTCTCTGCAGTGCCTTGATGTCCCGAGCACAGCTGTTCCCAAACCAGGAGATGATGTTCTGAGTCAGAACACTTTGTACAGCACCAGAGTAAAAGGTCTTAAGGATAGCTGGAGAGACCTGTAGCTTCCTCAGCTGCCGGAGGTGGTAGAGCCGCTGCTTTGCTCTACTGGCTTGAGCTCGGATGTGTACAGTCCATGTCAAGTCCTCAGTGACATGAACGCCCAGGTATTTGTAACTGCTCACCCTCTCCACTGCAGTCCCGTTGATTTTAAGGGGGGTGTAGGACCGCTGCTGGCGCCTACCAAAGTCCACCACCATCTCTTTCGTTTTGCCGACATTCAGTTGGAGGCAGTTCTCCTGGCACCATGATGCCAAGTTTTCCACCTCCTCTAAGTATGCTGTCTCATCGTTGTTGGAGATGAGGCCCAGCACCACCGTGTCGTCAGCAAATTTGATGATGGAGTTGGAGGCGTGCTTGGCCACACAGTCGTGAGTGTAGAGGGCATAGAGCAGAGGGCTAAGTACACAACCTTGCGGAGCTCCTGTGTTGAGTGTGATGATGCCTGAGGTGCAACTACCCACTCTCACCACCTGTGGTCTGCCTGTGAGGAAACTGAGAACCCAGGCACACAGGTGGCGGTTCAATCCCAAGTCATTCAGTTTAGTGAACAGTCTACGGGGGACAATGGTGTTGAAAGCTGAACTGTAATCGATGAACAGCAGTCGCACATAGTTCCCCTGTTTCCTGTCCACATGACTGAGGGTGGTGTGCAGGACGTGGGATATGGCATCGTCCGTGGATCTGTTGGGGCGGTAGGCAAACTGAAGTGGGTCTACAAAGTTGGAGATGGATGCTGTGATGATGGCTTTGATGAGTCTCTCAAAGACCTTCATGACTACCGAGGTCAGTGCAACGGGCCGGTAGTCATTTGGGCATGAGGGCTTATTGTTCTTTGGTACCGGGACAATGGTGGATGTTTTAAAGCACTGAGGGACTGTGGACTGAGCCAGAGACTCGTTGAAGATGGCTGTGAGAACTCCGGTCAGCTGGTCGGCGCAGCAGCGCAACAGGCGCCCGGAGATGCCGTCCGGCCCCGGCGCTTTCCTGATGTTGACGCGCTTCAGCTCCCTCCGCACATCGGACTCAGCGACGGTGATGAAGTCACCACATTCCTTCGCCAGGCTGCGGGTCTCGCTGCGGTCGTGGGTGACTTTAGCGCAATCGGACTCGAAGCGGGCATAGAATGCGTTGAGTTCGTTAGCGAACCCAGAATCGGCACTCATAGCCACGCTAGATTTCCTTCCGAAATCTGTGATGGTACGCAGTCCTTGCCACAATTTGCGCGCGTCACCCTGGTGGAAAAGCGACTCGACCCGCTCCCGGTATCGGCGCTTCGCGTCCTTCACTGCACGTCGTACGCCGTATTTAGCCGCTCTGTAAGCGCTCATGTCGCCAGTGCCGAGACCTGCGTTGTACGCAGCAGTGCGCGCATTCACAGCTTTCCGGACCGTACCATCGACCCACGGTTTTTGGTTGGCAAAGCTCTTAATCGTCATCGTGGGGACAATGTTGTCTTCCAGCACGCTCACAAAGCTGACCACTACCTCCGCGAACTCGTTGACGTCATCCGAACTTGTCCTGAACATATCCCAGTCGACGTCATCGAGCGCGTCCTGTAGCGCGGCTTCCGATTGGGCAGACCAGCGCTTTACCTCCCTCGTGGCCGGAGCCTCAAGACGAGACTTCTGTTTGTAAGCCGGCACGAGGAAAACAGCGTTGTGGTCCGACTTCCCAAATGCCGGCTGTGGAACAGCTTTGTAGCCCTGCTCGTACGGCGTGTAGCAGTGGTCCAGCGTGTTGTCCCCCCTAGTCATGCACGTCACGTGTTGGTATAAGTCCGGCATGACTTGTCTGAGGTTCGCTTTATTAAAGTCCCCCACCACTATGGTTGCTGCGTCCGGATGGTTGTGTTGGGTAGTGCTGAGTGCCTCGTGTAGTTCAGACAGGGCTGTGCCAACGTCCGCATGAGGCGGGATGTAAACCGCCGTGGCGATAACCGAGCTGAACTCCCGAGGCAGGTAGAAAGGACGGCACTTGATGGTCAGATGCTCCAGATGAGGTGAGCAGGACCGAGAAAGAACAGAAACGCTCATCACCTCGCACCACTTAGTGTTCACCATGAAACAGACTCCCCCACCTTTGGATTTGTTGGCCTCCGCCGTTCTGTCCATGCGAAACACAGAGAATGAATCCGACGGAGTCACTGCCTGGTCCGGCACAAGGGGGGTCAGCCATGTCTCGGTGAAACACAGGATGTTACAGTCCCTCACGTCTCTTTGGAAAGTCACCCTTGCTCTCAAATCGTCCAGCTTGTTTTCCAATGACTGAACGTTCGCGAGCAGAATGCTGGGCAGTGGAGGGCGATGAGCTCGTTTCCGCAGTTTGTTCCGAACACCGGCGCGGGTCCCCCGATGTTTCTTTGTGCGTCTCCGCGGGGGGTCTTCGTGGTCGCTTCCTTTCTCGCTATCCGGCGTCCGGAGTATCTCAGCCGGCCACGACAAATCGGGTTTGAAGAGTTCAGAAACCACGTAAGGAATCTGATTCCCAATTTCCCGAAGTGTCGCGCTGTCATACAGTACCAGTCCCGTTGATGTGTGAGGGAATAATAGGTAGAAAACTACAGAAATTAAGGAAAAAACGCACAGTCTTCCTGGAGCGATCAGGTAGGCGTCTGGACGTGGCCGCGCCATTTTGAAAAACCTGGTGGTTTTTCAAAGGGTACCATGGACAGGCAGAAAAACAGATGGATGTTCAGTCAAATTAATGAAGAACTTCCACTGATAGCACAAGAGTGGAGTTGTCCCATTTTGGACAAAGGTGGTTGGCCGCTGGACACGAAGACCACCCGCCCCGAAAACATCCCGTCGATGTGACCCCCAGTTATTCCTCATACTTCCTCCTCTGTGTTTATTTGCCTCCTGGCCAGCAGTTTGTAGGGCTCTTTGTTCACAACTGCGCCTCGGCTTTCAGTGCCGCAGGTCCTCAGGTTACCACGGAAACTCCTCTTTTGCAGACCATAGCTCATAAAAAATGCACATTTACCCCTTGTGTGACAAATATTACAACATATTAACTGTTTCCTGTTTATTAATTTTTAACAGCTCTTTCTTTGCTTTGCTCTTTCATTAAATGTGTGTTGGTTCCAAAAAGATTGCGACATGTTTTTACCCTCCAAGCCAATAGATGGCAGAAAAGAACACCAAAACAGAATAGGAGTGCTGAACGCTATAGTTCAATTCATTTCAAGTTTTTATAGCTGGTGTCTGGCGTATGACAATGAGTGACCAACAACAAAGGAGCTAAAGATCAATAACAAGAGAGGGAAAGCATACCTTTAAGGGATAAGTAAGCATTTTGTGAGGAGTCTGGAGAGACAGCTGTTCTTTTTCTTTCATTGTAAATAAGACAGCTGCTCTTTTCTTTCATTGTAAATAAGTTTTAATTTTGTTTCACAAAGGTTATTAAAGCATAAATTACATTTTTGCTTTTTTCTATTTGCACCCAAGGATTTGACATACACTAATCCTAAATAAATGGAGGGTTGTGCTTTATAAACTTTTTTACTCATTGTAATGTTTTATATTTTGATTGTAAAAATGACTTTGGAGTTTAAAAGCTACAAAGAGCCTTCTGGTCCCATTTGTGTTCATGAGATAGGAAACCATTGTAAATGTAAAGCTCATCACTTCCTCAAATCTTGCAACTTAGACTGAGGGCACCATCATGATTCATGCATTTTTTAATGGCTGATGTTAATATTTTATGTTCAACCATTGCTGGCATGCAGACTTTTATTATAAAAAGCTTCTCTTTACATTAATCGTTCAGCAGCTCCCACAGCACCAAGCGTGTTTACAGCTCACCTCTGTTGACTCAGGCCTGTCCAACTCATGCTGTACTTAGCATCAGCATTAAAAATCCAGCCAAACTTTGAGCCACCTGTCAGATCCGACCCCTGTTTTGCTTCTTGTTGGCTACATCTGTTACTTCAGTGATTATGAAACAAAATCTTCCTGAATATCTGAAAGTGTGAAGTTCTGACACCACATCTGGATGGACAATACAGTCACAGCAGAGACTGAGGATTTCAAAAAGGAGGTCTGTGGGAAAAGGTTTCAAACAGAAGGTCCAAGAAAGTCCATAATTTAGTGTAAGAACATAGTAACCAACAAAGTTCAAAGTCATGGAAGAGAATTAGATGTTCACAATGGACTCGCAGCAGCATTGTAAATAAAATTTTATGTGAGAACTGAACAATGAAGATGATAAACTAGGGAGAAAAAAAAACATGGACTCCTTTCTGGTGGAGACTTGGAAGGGTACCATGGACAGGCAGAAAAACAGATGGATGTTCAGTCAAATTAATGAAGAACTTCCACTGATAGCACAAGAGTGGAGTTGTCCCATTTTGGACAAATCTTCAGCAAGACAGGATTCTCTCAAAGATGATGAGTAGAAAAGTTGGGGGAAGGAAGAATAGGACCATCAGCCAGCAGATTGATGGACTCAGTAACAGCCGCAATGAATAAACCTTTTTCTAACCTAATGATGTAAATGGAAAACAGAACGTATTAAAGAAAGAGAGGAATAAATACCGAATGGATAATCGTGGACAAATTAAGCTGGTATCTGACTTCCTGGAAATGTGATCTTGGCCATTCTGGGCAATGAAAGAACTGAGGGCACAGCAGGAAGGATTTTCTTCTAGGAAAATTAAATATATCAGAATTCTTTCTTTCTTTCTTTCTTTCTTTCTTTCTTTCTAATCAGTTGTCCAGCCATGGATCACAGTGTTCTGGAACCATGGTATTTTATTAAACTCATCCATCCATCCATCCATCCATCCATCCATCCATTCACTTTTTCATCCTGGTCCTCTTCATGTTTTTACTCTGAAATGTTCTGAAAAATGAAGTTTTCCACATTATAATTTTTCTCACCATATGGTGCTCCTGCAGAGCAGATGCCACCAGTTTAGGAATTTTGTATCATGGTGTTTGAGATCACCGGTCATCTAGAGGTTTTAGATGTGGAACAGTGGTCTCCCCAGTGGGACAGACATTACCTGTAGATCCAACTTCGAGGTAAGAACCTTGATCAAGGGTATTGGGTTGGGAAGTGGGGCTCAAACCCAGGACATTCAATACCTCCCAAACTACAGTACCAGGACAAGACCCACCGCAGAACAGATGTACCCACAGCTCCGCAGAAACACCCGGCATATTTACTTTCAATTACTCTCCTCCATTCCAGCGGCGAGATTCAATTATGCAGTTTAAACACTAGGCTAATTGGTTTGCAAAGTTCTGAGAGCTTTGGGTAAACAAACTCAAGCTCATGCGTCAAGTTGAAAAAGCTGTATTTTGGAATGTGAACATTTTCCGCTGACCAGTATCATCCCTTCCACACGAGAATCCTTTACAGCAGGAAACACTTTTTTAAAAACAATGAGATGATACCAAGGTCTGTCTTGGGGTCCATTTTATCCACGCTGACAGGACCCAAAGTGATAATGCGGAGTAATGCAGGGTATCTCTCCATATGCCACCGCATTCAGGACCTCGCGTAGCCCAGGCTCTCGGTTAGATGGGGACAATTACCCTCCTGTTAGGCCATTTAGAAGCTCCGTATAGCAATTAGCCTCCAATATGCCACCCGCCCACTCTCTTGTCACCGGCGTCACGCCCGCCACTTAGACGGGTAGCCTGAATAAACCTCTTCTAGAAAAAAACGAATTGCAGGTACCAAGCGGCGTGTGCGGCATAAGTTATGAGGTGCCGCATGACGATAATGTGGCATAAATGCACATTGACCGCATTCTCAATGAATCGCTCATCATTGAGTCATTGTGGTCTTAAATTGTTAGAAAAACCTGCGAGGAAGAATCATTTATGGGGAAAGCGGTTGTTTTTATCTTTGAGGCATATTTTTAACAGCACACAAGCACACAGGCGATGGTTCAATGTGAAGGGATGGGGTTGATTTTGGACTGACAGGGGGAAGGGGGACAGCTCTGAGATGTGACCCCACCCCCCAAGGATGCAGCTCAGACATGGACTGTTTCCATGGCTGGCCAGGCTGCGGTGGGTGGAGCAACAAGATACTCTCAAAGCTGCTGGATAGGATGGCGCTTAGGGTTAAAGTTAGGATCGGGGTCAGCAGTTAGGGTTATTATTACTGGTTAGGAATAAAGACTGAGTTAGGGTTAATGATAGCATTTGAGAATAAGGTTAGATTAGGGGGTTAGTGGAGAAGGGTTATGGTCAGAATTAGGGTTAGTTTTTAGTGAAAGGGATGGAGTTAGAATTTATATGCTGTAATGTGCCCGAACCCCTTTGTTTTGGAACTGAGCAGAAACTGAAAATTTTTTAGGTTGTAAAAAATAAATAAATAAATAAATAAATAAATAAATAAATTTGATTGCATTTAAATGAAAATGTTCAAATGAAGTGCATTCTGGAGCTAAAATGCATGGTTAGTATTAAATAAATAGCTAAAAACAAATGAAAAATAAATAAATATAATAATGCTTTTCAATGTACAAGTGTCCTATCCCATTTGTGCCCTGTGCTTCTAGGATTGGTGCCGGAGATCCATGACCCTCACTTGGAAAAGTGGTGCATGATATTATGTGAGCAAGCAAACCGAATCATTACTGCATACAAAATCACACCACTTTTGTCTTCTAAATAAAAGCCTCGGCTTATGAGAGGCGTTTAAGGTTTTCTTGATGCTCTGTTCAGCTCATGATGCTGTGACACATTCCAAGGGCGGGTGACAAAGACAGATTTGTCACATGCAAAACCGCCCTACCCTAAGTAAGAATTTTCTGGAGAAGATGCAGTCTTGGAAAGGAAGAAGAATTTGTTTTCAGCAGCAATGACGCTTATGTCACAGCTGGCAAGATCCTCAATTAAATAATGCAAGTTTATGAAACGCATTGAAGCGCCTTCTTTTTTTGGCACCAGATGGCACAGCAGTCAGAGCTGTTGCCTGAGAGTCAAAGGTCTCAGGTTTGCACCCCGTCATCTGCTGTAGTACAGGAGCTCCTCCTGAACCGGCGTAGTAAAAATTACCCAGCTGTGTAAATGGGTCAACCAGCGTTAGTAGCTCGGTGTACAAATCTGACGTTTTAAGAGGAATAGTGTCAGACATAAAATAATCGATAACAAAGTCAGATTCATATCAAACACAAAGTGGTAACAAAGGGATTAGCCTTCCTAACCTTCATCCAAAGTACCTGTCTTAGCTTATGCTAACCTGTAAACACCATGGCAACCCTACAGTCAAACCCATAGCAAACCTATCTAAGCCACTATGCAATGGTGTGTATCTCCTCACCACTCAACGTTAGTCACCCACACCTACAACCCCACACGCAATACAGTGAAGTGGTTGTGCAGCATCTCACCGGGGTTATCAAGTTTGTTGTCCTGCTCTTGTCATTGGTGCCACCAATGAAGAAGAAACATCTGGAAAAACCTCACTTTGCTACTGACAAGAGCGCAGCAGATTCCCATCAGCACGATTGACCATATTTCCCTTCCCAGTGCAAAGACATTTTGAATAATGACATTTAAACAAAAAAAAAAAAACTTTACAGAAATTATTTCTAAAGAAGACGGTTTTTCTTTCAGACCTGGGCCTCATTTTTTCACTGTTGATTAAACTGATTTTTAACTCGGTTTGACAGCTAATATTCCTGCGTGAGGCTGGAAAGCATCGGAATTTCCGGCCGGTTCCCGTCAAAGTCTCGGAGCGCGGCACCGCGGTTGTCACAGAGCATCATTTCATTCACCATCCAATTGCATTATTTACCGAAACGTAGTTAGAGATGCAAAGAGAGTTTCCTCAATATGGCCTGATTACATCAGCAATTCTAATTCCTACTCTCTTATTTTAGCATCGATGAGCCGAAAGAATAGAGGGCCAACGGGCACAGATTCTCCGGGCGTGGTTCGCTCGCTCATCCTCCACATCCTCCCTTAATCTCGAAAGCCGAAGGTCGGAAGGTGAACTTAAGCGATGAAGAAAACAAATAACATTAAAAAATAAAAGCTAGTAAACCGTTACACAGATAAATGAGCACTAAGTTGGAAATGCCACGTGTGGAGAAGTGACGGGAAAAAAGGCCCCCGGCTAAGCAGCCGCAAAAGATTATCAAGGAAAATGCGCTCCTTCAGAGATCGAGAGCGATCTTTTGGCGTTTTAAACATTATTGCCACGGACGGAGCCACAGGAGACGCGCGGAGACAAACAATAACTCTATGTTCTTCTCGAGCGACGCTTTAATGAGAGCGCTTTAAGGCACCGGGATGTAATTCTCGGCCTTTGCGCTCGAGGACTTGGGAGAAATCCAAGAACCGAAAATACCACGAGGACGTCGCCATCGAAGGAAGTGGAAACGACAGCGGGAAAAAGTTTACCCTGCAGGTTTTTCTCAATAAACGTTTCATCCCATGCTGCGAGGTCCAAATGAAGCAAATCAAGTAGAAGATCAGAGCGACAGAATAATACAGCTTTGAATTTGTTCATCTAAATTTTATCAATTTACATTCTTAAATTAAAGATTATCATTGTTGCGGCCACATTTTTCCATTACCAACGCAGCTTTTCCACCAAACCCTCCGTGCTTCCAGATTGAGGTGCGGCTTAGGGCGATGAACGGTGTCGAGCAGGGACTCGACTGAGAGAAATTTACCAAACGTGGCTCCTCAGCCTACAGTGGCAGGAAATGCCAACCTCATGGCGGTTTGGGCTGGTCTGGGGTCAAGGGTCAAATTAATTCCAACTTGAACCGAAATAGTTAAAAACTGCCCTGCTATATAAGGAGGTAAATCTCTGCAAGCAGCTTAATGTACAGTCCTGATATTTTGTCACTTTGTTGTAAGGAATAAGAAAAAGTCAAAGTAATAGCAATAATATGAAGACGATGGCATGTTCCACCTCAAGTGAAAGCATAGATCTGCTTTTGGATGCGTGTTGAGTTTTTCTCCTGGGGGTCCCATCCTGACGTTGTTCCGCTTCGGCGGCTAAACAGAGACAGCTGTTGCCAGCGTTTGCTCTGCGAACAGTCGCTGAATTATGCAAACGTTCGTCGGAGCTCCGGGAGCAAACTGACGTGGAAGAGGCCTCCGCTTCATCCATCAAGTGTTTGCAGCACCCTTCCCTTCCCACCGCCCCCGACTGCCCATCGTACCGCGGTACTGTACGCACCCCCAGCTGCTCTCAGTGATAGACGGGCCCTTTGGAAGTACAGGATAATGAACAGGTTAAATAATTAACACAAGATAGCAACGCATTTACTCAGGCCCGACATATGTACTCTGTGCTCTCCAGGTATGATCAATAATGGGCCTCACAGTATTTTTTTTAAATTGATGCAATTTAGCTCCTCCGGGTCCCCGTAGGCTCCCGTCGAAGACCCTTTAATAGCACAGTACCGGCACTGCGTCTCTACCCAGTTGCCGCAGACATGCCGTGTCCCCCAGCAACAAACACTTTGATTAAGACTGACTGAGGTCCGTCAGGGGGCGCCGCTCAGCGAGAAGCAGTTGGAAGCGACTTCCTCCCTGGTGTCTGTCTGGCTTCGTGTGTTTGTACTGTATGTGTCATTTTGAAGAAGGTGCTGGAGGACTCCAGGAGCAGGAACCCTGCCATAGGAAGCAGAGGTATAGACTCGTGGAGGAGAGCTGCTAGAATAAGACCCATGGGGATGGACACCTGGAGCAGGACCACCCACAGTAGAACGTGAGGTCCTCCACCGAGTTCACTTCCTATTCCTTGTTTTGAACTTTACAACAAGTACAACTGCACTTTGTTTCCTGTGACTGTATAGACTGACGCCCCTCAGCTCCACAGCTTAGTGCTCTATGATTCTGCAATAAACTGCAGTACCCCGGGCCTTGATCAGGATTACTGATAATGAATGAACGGATGAATGGATTTTTCTCATTTAAATAATAAATTGTTCATATAGTAAAACCCAGCAATAAGACAAATTCGGATATAATCCAATTGGTGATTGGCTACCACCAACATTTAATGGCGATGACAGTGGATAAAAGTTTCTAGTCGCATTATAAAAATTATAAAAAATGCTAACAAAAATTATAATAATATAAAATAATAAATTATAGAACTATAATAACAATAATATAAAAATCTAAAAAATATAATATAATATGATACTCTCCCATAATGCAGTGCTGTTGCATGTTCATAAATAGCTGCTTTTTACTGTTGTGGGGAGTCATGGTGAGATTGTTGACCCTCTCTATGATCACTAGATATAAGAGCTTTGGGGCAAGTGTGTTGTTGTGCTCTGTGAGTGTCAGTTTTAAAACATTTTGTGAAAAAGCTAAATTTTTCCATAATGCTAGTGGAAACCAAGCAGGTTGCTACGGTGTTACTGTTCTACTTGTGTTAGCGCATTTTTGTCATGCTCATGTTTTGTTTCTCATTTCCAGCGTTTAGCGAATGCAAGCAAAAAAACTTTCCTTTCCTTTTTCTCCACACAGCAAGTAGGAGAACCACTGAAAAACACATATGTAGATCTTAGTGACTTCACAATAGAAAAACATTGCAAAAAAATGGAATAGCACATTCCAAAATGTTGAGCATGAGTGATAAACCAAATTTATTCATGATCTTCAAAATTCTTTTAAAACTTTTCTCCGGTGTGACTCCTCGCTGTTTTTACCCAACTCTTATTGTTTTTTTTTTTTTTTTTTCTATAGCCACGACCCTCGGAGAATCCAGGGGTGGATGTGGCCTTTGTTTTGTTTTCAGATGTTGAAGCTGCTTGTGAGGCCACAATTTGTTTTGATGGAGATCTTTGGGGATTGCACCTTTAATCCTTCTGAAGGGTTAGAGTTATGGATGGATGTTTATTTGCATTTTTATTTCATTGCATTCTGAACAAGGAAAACAAAATTCAGCATGGCTGCCACAATGAGCACTTAATGCAGAATCATTTTTGGATTTATGCTCTGGTACCTCCACCAGCTCTGTCTGACTTGGTTATTTATTCATTTAGCTAACGTTTTCCTCTGAAGGGACATACAGTTATTTACTTGTTTATTCAGCGGGATCATTTTTACTCTTTCAGTTCAGGTTAAATACCTTGCTCAAGGATACCGCAACAGGTAGTTGGGTTTGAACACAAGCAAACAGTTCTAGCCACTACATGACCTGCTGTCAATTGAGTGGTTCATGTCCTGCATGAGGCCCTTCTGTCCATGGCAAACTATCCAACATTTTTGCAATATTTATACAAGCGGACATTTTTACTGGAACAACTCATGAAGTACTTTCTGTAAGGGTGCTGCATTGAAGATTTTCATCATTATTTGACTTCAACACAGTTAACAACTTCAAAAATCAAGCAGTCATTACTGAAATATAAAGACTTCAACAACCATAAAGGAACACAAATATTCAGGGAACATAAGTGTCATCGTGCTTTTCAGTGGGCTTTGCTTGTTGCATTGTTCATCGGCTTGTTTGTCGGTGAGGCCGTTGCGCTTTTACCCGTGTCTAGTGATTCAAATCTGCCAAAACGCTGGAATTTTTTAGGAGAATCACCATTTTCAGGGCCTTAATGGAGTTGCTTCTTAAAGTGAGATTGGCTACATCAAATCTAACTGCAAGCATATAGAATAGAAAGAAATGTCTTTTTTTTTTTTATTTATCCAACGAATGTTTTTAGGTCTCCAGTGACTGGACAATCAGTTGCATCGGCCCATTTACTTCTGGGAAACTGAGGCTAGTTTGCGGTTACTGCTGCTTTTGGGTTGTGTGAAAACATGCATGTTCGGATGCCCTGGTATGCGGATATTTGCATGGCCTCCCAGCTTTCGGTGCATCAAAGTAAAGCTACTTTAGATCAAAAAGGCGTTTGAAATGTCATTACTCAGAAGCTGCTCTTGACTGAACACCTTTGAGAGGAAATTTGCATTCAAGTGCAAGGAAACTGTGCTTCGACTGAAATTTGATTGTCTCGCCTTAACACGTCAACTCGGTCAGCAGATCAGAAATGTGCTTTGGTCAGTCGCCGTGACCGCTTTATCTTTCATCTGATCTTTCGGAAAGCTCTTGATGAAGGTCTGGCTCGCTTGTGCCTTATTTTCGGTCAGTGTGGCGCAGCGTACACCTGGGTACCTGACTTCTTTAAATATGAGTTGTGTTTGGGAAAGGCAAACTGGTAAGTTAGGAAGCTTACTGGAAGACTTGAATTCTTTGTCCAGTCAGATCCACCGGTAGCAGAAACAAAGTGTTTGCTGCCTTGACGATAGATACCTGGGGGGGTAGGATACTGACCCATGAACTTGGGTTGGTTAACAACTCTGTGCTCAGCCTTTAAGGGGGTTGAGCAGCAGAGGTTTAAGTATGTTCAGAAGGTTTGTTTGAACACCAAAAAGCGTTCATGAACGGTATATTGCCGCCGACTGACAGATGCGATTCATTTCCCAGAACACGTTCAACGTGATTAGCTGAATCAGCATTGATCAGCACTTTCAGGTCATGAAAAATAAATGGAATGGATTCAAATGAAGTCGTGAATGCGGAATTGCATTAAGCACCATTTATCCATAATGCATGACCTTCTGATTTTGGCAAGTGGTCTCTAAATGACTTCCCAGGAATTTAGTGTGAGACTGGATTGCTGGTCAAATGTGTACATGACAAAAGTGTTTTTAAGTGTAAATGAGTTATCACCTCATTGCATGTGGTAAAGTGAGCAGGGACGATGCCATTTTACTCAACTGTGTGTATGAGAAAGAATAAAATCATGGCCACTTTATATTTTACCCTTAAAGGCTGTTGAAAATATTCACCTTGGCTGCTTCCTGTGTGTGCGTTTGCACTTAAGCTCTAACCCACTGTGCGGGTACCATAGCCAAAAAAGACCGGTGACGATGCTGACTGATGGCATATCTGTAAGGTGCCCATCTGCACTGACCGGTCTGCAGCAGGAATGAGACTTGGGTCCAGCTTGGCTTTGTCAGATGCTCCTTGAAATCAACGAAGGCTCCTACCTGTGATTTATGGCATTATAATCTCCCTCTGCTGTTTACAGATGTAATTCCCAAAGCCTGAAGTAGCACAGATCTGCAGAGCGTCTGATTACCCGCCTCCAGCTGCCGTATTCAGACAAGATTCCGATGACCACCGAAATCTTAAAAGCCTCATTTATTTCCCAGCCGCATGCTGTGTCTTGGATGTAGACCAGGGGAAGAACAGACGCATCTGCTGATTAATTGGATGTACTCTGTACCCACAGAGTGCTGAAGGGAAGGCATTGTTCTGAAACAAAATGAGAGACCCACATGAAGACTGATCATCCTTCATTTTAGAGAAATTGGTGAACGTGGCGGTGGGAGAAGAATGACGTGGGGCGCAATGGTGGCGACGGAGACTTTTGCAGTCGGCGGTTTGTGGTGTGTCTCGGGTTTTTCCTCTTCCGAAGCAAAGGAGAGGAGAAAGGAATGACTTGTTTACCTCCGCATCCTCTGAAATTTTCAACAAAATTTCCCTCTAAGCTGTTGCTGATGAACATGATCTCCATTTGCAGAGCAATGCTAAAATGTCAAGAAGCAATATGGACATACAACGGTTCACTCTACACCTCTATCTCATAAACATGCAAGGAGGAAATGGGTACCAGGTGCAGCTAATAATATTCAGTAACACTCAACTAATAACAGAAAGAATGGGTGAACAGGACTATAAAACAACGCAGTATAAATTATTTACATTCCTTAGTACAGGTTTGTTGTCTTTGAAGTAAAGGTTTCTCCCGTTTTTTTTTTTTTTTTTTTTTAATTTTTGCTGTAAAAATTCTCTCTAAGTCCACATTCTGGTGCCTCTCTGGTCACTTCTGGGCCTAGTAACTGTTAAGAATTTTCCACCTTTGAAAAGGGACCCTGTTAACAGGTCAGCACACAATAAAATGCAACGATAAAATCTGGCAGGGAGAAACTGGGAATCAGACTTTTATGTTCAGGATATCAGCCAGTTTTATCATTTTTGCATGAGTCTGTAGTTGTCCAGGTCCTGAGCAGGTAGGTGAATCACATTTTCCAGTCAGTGGTTGCTGGACCTTCAGTGTAGAGTCACAGCCATGAGCTCTCAACCCGATGCTGTTCCATGGGGTGCTTGAGAGCAGCAGGGGTTGATGGCTGGAAATTGTTCCCAAAGGACCCTTGAACAAAAATCCCGCTACAACAATAGCTTCAAAAGCAGCTATAGTTGAATTATGGATGTACGAAATGGATGTACGAAGCTTCAAGGTAAAATCGGGTTTTGGTGAAAACAGATTGATGCCCTGGGAGTTATGGCTGAATTCTGACACGCGTCAGTTTGGTTGGACATTTGAAGTTCTTCTCACTGACAAACAGGGGTCGACAGACCTGGGTGCCAGCAGCACCTCAGGACATTCAGTACATTGTCCTTTCCTGTCCACCATCTAAAGAGGACCTTGATGTGGACCCCAGTAGAGTATGATGGAGGAGGACATCTGTAATAGTGACTATGATGCCTCCTATCATTATTTCCCGTAATGACTGATCCAAATTTCCTTGGTTTAGACAATTATGCACTTAATGATTCTTGTCTTTTTGATCATTACGGACTGCTTAAGGTTTAGAACTTATTCTGTTCTACTTTGGGGTTCTTTCAAAAGGATGTCACTCATTTGTTTATCCGACATATTTCTCCAAGGTGATTTGCAGTGTTGGGTTTCTACATTAACTTATTTACACTGTTTTACCCATACATGTTACACAGTCAGGTAATTTTTATTGTTTCAGGCCTGGCTAAGTACCTGGTTCAATGGTACCAAGGCTGAAGGTGGGATTCAAACCCACGTGTTCCCGGAGTACATCAGGAACAGGGTTGACAACCAACAGTTTGGGTTTTCAGTAAAATTGAAATCGAGTTTGCACATTTTTTATGTTTTTTTTTTTTTTTCCCCTGGCTGGATTTGGATATGAAATGAATGTGAACAAAAAATGCTGAATAATCATAAAGGATTCGTCAGGTCAGTCCATTAAATATCAGGCTTTACTCTTGGTTTAAAGGTTAAAGGTGTTAAGGACAAAAGTCATGACCTGAGTGTCATCTGACCCCACAGGATGACCGTTACCTGAGGGAGCAGTGGTGCTTGTGGTCCCGCGTCCCCTAGCAAGTGGAACCAGGATGATGCTGCTGTTCAGCTGTGCTGACAGGGTGATTAATATTTACCTGGCATTCAGCTTATTTATCATGCCCCCCCTTCCTGGCAGCCCCACATGTAATACAGACATTACAGGGGGAAAATATTAGCACAGATGGGGAAGAGCATCTATGGTTAAAGACTGGGGCTTTCTAAAATGCTTTACTGTAGTTCATTCCTATATGATTTTTTATTTTTTTTGCATTCCATCCTTCCCAGTTGTAACCCTAAACCCAGTACAGATACTCACAAGCAAATTTACCTCAACAATGTACTACTGATATGTGGCTAAGGGTTTTGGAGTGAGAGCTCTTGAATGAGGCACTTAGTATCATTGGCTCCTGCTGTATAAATGGATGAAACTGCAAGTTCTTGGGCAGAATTATTCATGCAAGTGTAGTGTTCTTGGCTTTCCAATGAAGATGAATTAAAATACAGGGGGGGGAGTGACCAAAGAGTTTTGTGTGCACGGGTGTGTGTGTGTGTGTGTGTTCTTTAATGTACTGTGTAAGAATATAAGTGTGGGACTGCCTTAGTTCAATTTACTTCCACGTTGTTTACATTGTTGATCAATAAGATGGCAAACAGTAAATGTTTGTACGATAAATCAGTCAGAAATTGGAGCTGAATAGGAGTTTAATGTTTGTTTGCAGCAATTTTAAATTAGGATTAATTTTAATGTAGTGCAAAGCTGGGAAAATGTAAAGGTTTTACAAATGGTTTATTAAATCTGTACCTACAAACCTTACAGACACAAACAAACAACTTGAAAGTTATCTGTATTACTGACCTTCTACTGACTGTCTTAGTGGTAAAAGTGACTTTGGAGTAACAAACAAGATGAGATTTCTTGTGCCAGTTATGTTTGTAACCCGAGCATCCGGAGTAGCTGCTGTTTCCCCTTTGTGCTGTGCGGTGAACTGGCTTGAAATTTGTCGAAAGAGAGGTGTTCTGGCTTGATAAACCAGAGCTGGAGAACACAGTTTTTGATGAATTTTGAAAATGGTAGCTTCCTACTGGGCATCCAGGGTATCTTTTACAAGGTGGCAGAGGAACAAAGCAGCCCGGCCCAGGTTTGCTCCGCTGGACTACACGTCCAAGAGCATGGGCGTGCAGCTTTTGAGATAATGCTGTTCCTGCCGGTCGCGTTCCGCCGCAGCTGACAGCTGTGTCTGCAGTTGCCGAGGGCTGATCGCATGAAAGCTTGCAATGGGTTTTTGCATCTCCGCCCACAGTACGCAACCTCACCTGCTGGACACCTCTGCGGTTCTCCAAGGAGTTGCCACGAATCATGTTTCTGACCACCTCTACACCAAGTTGAGTCTCCACCTCACCACGACCTGCCCCTTCTCCTCCAAACCGTACACCTGTCGACTCCAAACCTCAGATGGTTCCACCCCCTTCCCGACAATCAAACAGGGACACAAAATGTTTATTCCAGGCTTATCAGAGGTGACTCAGTCTGATAAACCTGAACGCCGGTATCGGGGTTAATCTGGTCTTTACGCAGATGGAGTTGGTCCTTTCGGAACTGTACGGAGAGATTAATCTGGGAAATGGCGATCGACGCCTCAGTCAGACCTGTCACGATTTGGCCAGATTCCCAATGCACAGTAACCCCATTAAGTCAGTTCATAAAAAACACTCTTCCGCTGTAAAGCCGTGTGACTTTCCGGCACGTTCTCCTGTTCGTGCTGCCAGTGGATTCATACCCCAGCCCACACACAGCAATGAGACAAGCGGTCCCTCCTCTGCGTGCCTCTGGGGGGCTGGGGGGGGGGGTTCAGCACATGTCCCCCCCCCACAATGTGAAGACTTTCACGTCATTGCAAAAAAACGACCCCTAAACTCAATCCTGGAACTCGACAAAAACATTGTGATGTGGAAAAAAAAACTAAAGGTTTGGCTTTTTAAAGTCAATTTTGATTTTTGATGTTGATCCCCCCACAGGGCCAGTTTTTGTAAGAACACAAATTTAGCACAGAACACACATATCATACCCACCTTACTGTAACTGCCCCCCCACCAAATGTCACTAATGGCCCATGTGTGTCCCTGGGGGGGGGGCTCCACATTGGCATCTCTGAAGAACAGGGGGCGGCTGTGCCACGGGCCCCTGTGTGCTCTGCAGATAAGAAGCTCGGAGGAGGAACGTCTTTGTAAGGGTAAATAATAAACAACATTGTTCAGAGCACAAAAAAATAAAATGGTTTCAAAACGGTTTAATTTTTATTTATTTATTTTTTTTTTTTGCAATGTGGTTTTCGCTAGGTAACGGGACAAAATCTGCACACGTTCGAAACTCGTGCGTAAATCTCACCGCAAACTGCCTCCGCATCAATCGGCTGTAAACGCTGGCAGCCGCAGCTTTGCATAATAAAGGAATTTGTTTAACAGCAGCAAATAAAGTTTCCCCGAAACTCCCACAGTCAGGAGTTTTACACTAAGTCCGTGCATTTAAAAGGCTATGGAGTTTGTGCAAATTGGCTTTAGCGGTTAATTTTATAAATGCAAGGCGGACGTGCGGCCCGCGGACTGCAGCAGTCACGGTCAAGAATGAACTGCGAAGTTATCGGTAGGAGCATAATCCTGAACAGGGCACCGGGGATCAGGAGCTCCAGGATGGGACACGAGCCATCACGGGGTGTCCACACACACACATGCACAGAAACACACACTACGCACACTTTAGAGTTACCAATTAACCTGGAACACATGTCTTCGGACAGTGGGTGGAAACCAGGCCTTGCTGTCCCATGCATCCCAAAAATATCCCTCAGTATATCTTTAAATATAATTTAAAAAAAGGAAAAATGTAGTTACATTTCGCTATGTTCAAATTACTTAATGCTATGAAAATGTTTAATAAAAAACACTGAAAATATTGGATTATAAATGCAGACTCGGTAAATAAGTGTTGTGAACACAGCACCGTGTACCAGCGCAGCAGGATGATCATCGTGCATTTTTCTCTGGAGTGGCTGCTCAATTGCCAAAGCAAAAAGTCAGACTGTTGGAAAAGTCGCTTAATTTAAATATCGGAAGTGATTTCAAACCATACAACTTTATTTACTTATAAAACAATGTCAGAATGATTTTAAGTAAAAAAATCATTTGTATGATCAGGGAATAGCAGGGCTGGACCGACAGGGGGTCCAGAGGAGGGTCCGGGCCTCTTCCAGACATTGCGGTGTGTCTGGAATTGGACTTTTTAAAATTATTCCTACATGCCAAGGGATAGCTGTACACCTGATTCTCTGGTCCAGCAGTCCTGAGCCATCCACAAAGGAAAAGGAAAAGGAACCACCCCGTCTATACCCCCCAATTCAGCCTGACCTCGTCTTTTCTCTCCTCGGGTGTGGAGGTGAGGACTTGTAAAGAAAGTTCTGAAACTTCCTATCTGTGCTGGGGGCTCAAGGGTACAGCAGAGCACAAAGAGGTAAATGGGGGTATCTGCTGGAGACGGCGCTGGCTATGCCCCACCTGAACTGCCGCACGCAGCAAAATGGCCCGGTGAGGAATTACCTCTTGTAATTAATTCAGAACCGGGCCTTTTGGAGGCTCGGTGAACCGGAACACTGGAGCCCATAGACAAGGATGTTCCTTTTCTTCCTCCTCCGTGTGCGAAAGAATCCTCATCTTCATGATTCAAAGTGTTTCACGGAAGCACGCGTGTGGAACCCCGATTAGAGCGGCGGCTGGTTGGCATGCGGGGGACAAGGACGCGTGAGGACGGGGTGGGGGTGGCGGTGTTATCGTCATGGCTGCAGCCGCGCAGCACATGCGGTGGCGGCGGGAGTGTGAAACACAGGAACGGAAACGTGGCAAAAGCCGACCAACAAATGTGTTGCAGCTTGGAGTTCATGGGGCGGGGGGACAGCAGAAGACATCCGAAGGACATTTATTTGGACTGCAGGGTTCCAGCACTGCTATGAAATGGCAGACAAATACAACAGCAGATGATCTTGCTTTTACAAATTGCTTATAACGCTCACCTAATACAAAATTTTATAACAATCACCAGTGTTACGCGTATTAATATATTTCCATGTATTTGTTTTATTTGCTCATTTTTAGGCCTTTGTTTGGGCAGATGTCTTTGTCCAAGGTGATTTGGAGAGATTGTATCATTAACAGCTTTCCAGTGGAGCCATCTGCATAGCAAAGGTGTAAATTTGTGCCCCTGATGTATGATTTCATTGTATTTGTAGACCTGGATGCTGAGTTATTAGCTGTGGTAACTACGGCGACGTCATAAAAAGTTTTACAGGCTCTCTTCCTTCAATAATGGTTACTTTCTCTCGATTTTCCATCTAGAATGCCCAGGTGGGTTGGGCACTAAATGGTTCTTGGACCGCCAGAGATTTCTCCCTTTCTTAATGGCTGGGAGTTTTTATGTTTTCTTCTACTCGGTTGCCTGCTGGGCTACTTTACTGCCGTTTTAGCTGTTATGCTCTTTTAGCTGTTATGTGTATAGCTCATCTGTTATATCTGCTTTTGCCTCTTTGGTCCTTTGTTACACATAAATTGATACATAAAGGTGACAGAGTGGAGAGCTGTGATGTGGTTTTGCTTCAGACCAAGCCGACACTCCGGAAGAGGTAAAGAGTCCCATGTGATAGTCATGCAAGTCACCTTGAGCTGAAGAGGCTGCTTGCAGGATTCTGAGCGGACCAGGTTGGGTTTCCTGGTCTATTTGGGTGGCATCTACAGGTGATCCCCAAGTGGAGTCCTAAGAATGGAGAACCTGAGAGGTATCACTTTAAAAGAACCTTAGTCTTATGCCAAACAGGACATGTCACCCATATTAATGCCTAGCTCTCTGTATGCGACACAGACGATGGGTACAGGTGCCATACACAAAACTTCTCGGTATGGTGTGTAGGACCTAGTTGGTCAATACAGCCATCCTGACGAGCCATTGGCTTTAATGATCAGCGTATTTCTTGAAGAATTGTCACAGGGATTGGTAAGGTGGACATGTTCTCCACCTTACTGGTCAGTTCTTTGTAGAGGGTGAAGCCAGTCAAGCTCAATACCTTCCATCCCAATGCTTCACCCATAGCATGAAGTATATGTATTGGGTAAAATCAGCTGTGCTTGCAGTCCACCAAAAAAGTGGTCACTTTGGAGGATATCCAGCATTGATGGCTCGATTCCAGTCTGTCTGTAGGTGTCTCAAACCACCATGATCAAACTTCTGATGAACGCTGGTGATCTCTCCAGGCCATGTGTCTGCTGTTGGGTGGCTTTGAAAGGAAGCCAGCTGATGAAGGTTTGGCTAAAGTTGCTCAGAGCTGTCCTGACCATCGCGTTGTAGACACTGCCTTTGGACTTGCATGTCTTCATCGCTACAGTAGGAAACAAGCAGTCATGCAGACACATCATCAAGCAGACCACCTTACTGACCAACTTAGCACACAACTCAGGCCACCTGCTGGCTGTTGAGAACAATGGTACGCTGTTTCTACTGAGGGCTGTGGAGACTTTGATTCACTAGGCCATGCTTTCTTTGGGAGATTAGCATTGTAAACAGAAGCTTTTGACAAATTAACCAACTTTCCTGTCACTCGCTCCTCTGCTCAAGCTAACGTCCTCGTCCTCGTCCCCGTCGCCGCGGCTCTGTGTGAATTATTCATATACGGTGAGCGGCAATTACGCAGTAGGACAACAAGGCTCTGTTAAAACATTGCATTACACCCCATGGGTATGTACTGTGTATACACTATACTATGCATACAGTACACATCTGCTATCCAATGTTTAAGTTCTATAAAGATCTCCAAAACAGTTATAATGAATTAACTGTAATGTTTCCATTGGCTTCCTGCAAAAACTTAATCCCAATTATGTCCCAGAAAGCTGTTCAAGGTTTTCTTCTGGATCACCAACACTCAGCAACTCCAGACATGAGCTACAAGCCTTATAGAATTTAACTGAATATAGGTGCCTACACAGTCCTGTGCTGCTTGGGTGCTCCTTACCGCCACCTATCAGCTGGTACGGGAATCACAGGTGGCATTCACTCTTCTGGCAAAAGAAATTTGGTAAGAAGGATCGATCCAAGAAATGCAGTGCAAAATAAATAAACTCGAATCTGTTTCAAGGGACGATCACTCAACACACAGACTTCCAGGCAACGGATGCTAAGCAAAAAGGTCACCTACTGACACCCTGCCAGGGAAATCCTGAACATTTAGTAAGAATTTGTCAGTTTTTGTTGAATACGAATCCAGGGTCAGATCCAAATTCCTTCATTATTTTGGCTGAAACAGACACCCTTAAGCTGAAATACCCACAGTAATATTGGACAAGCAAAGCTTTTGCATCTGTAAGTATGTTAGTGTGAGGTGATGGGGTGGAGGAGATGGCTATCAACCAGAGACACAGAGACCCCAGACACATCCAGACATGGAGACTGATGCCAAGGTGCTCTTTGCTTCCTGTCGACCGACTGCTTGCGCGCACGTGGGCGGAGGGTTAAAAAGAAATCTGATCTCTACCCATCCTAAAATGCTTTATGCTTGACTTTGAAGTCCTGCGGGGGGGTTGTATGCGATGTTTCAAGATGTCACACTGAAGTAGCAATAATATCACTTTTTGACAGAAATAAATTGGCTGCAATTTCCTGCAGAAACGCCTACGCTTGTCTTCAAACTACAAGCATCTACATACATGTTCAAAGGCTGGCGTGTATGTGTGTCTACAAGGCCCCGTGGGTGTTTATTATATCATTGCAATAGGTGGGCAAAATCTTATGAAGAAATCATGGCCTGCTGACCAAAACTACTTCTGATGGCGGTCAAGATAGGAAACTTCTGGACTTGAAGAGCTGCAGATCCTGGACAGGTGTGGGGCGAGGGGATTTTAGGAGTTCAGTGGATTACAACCTACGTGGTAAACTGAGTTGTGACCCCAGAGAGCTGAAACACTCCGTTAGAATCTGTGCAGTGAGGTCACCATGAGGAGTATACTGCTGACGGGGCTCCAACCACAATGCAGGATCTCGCAGCCAAAACAGAACCCCGCCAGCTGGGCAGCATGCATCTTTACTCACGGAGACCTACAGTATGTTCTTCTGACTGATGTACCGCAGCAATATTTAATAAAGGGAATGCAAAAATAATGGGTATGCATACCAGATTTATGTCCTCACTCTGTCATCGCTACACAATTGCAAGAAACATCTAGAACCCAGAGGCAAAGTTCACATGATGGAGGGGCAATAAAACATGTATTGTGCAGGATGCGAGCGTGACTCTGTTGTAAAGGTCACCTGTTGGATGTGCAGCGGCAAGCTGTCGATGGGCCGTTGGTCCATCAGTCATCCTGTGCTCTTTATCCAAGTGGAAACCACCGTGGCACACAAAGTAGGGGAGGGGCGAGGGCTCGACCCAGACCATCCATCAAAGGGTCTCATCCACCACTTGGCTTCATCCTTATTGGGCAGATTTGCATGCGTCAGGGAAGGTTCTCTCATTCCAGCTTGGTTTTTATGTGTTGCGTCCCATACCGAGGCAGCGGTCACACGCTTGGTTCCGTGGACTTCCACCAAAGGCGGCCACGTGAAGCCTAATGAGCATCTATATATGTTGCATTAATTTCGTGGATCGGCGCCTTCATCCTTCAAAGGCGTAGGCATGCGAGTTGAAAATCCGAAATGTTAAAAAAGACCGTCTCTCCACAGGTTCGGAATTTATTATGACAATAATTTGTATGTATTCATTTGTTTCACGGGCCTCCTCATTGCGGGGATTTGCACAGCCCTTATTTAAGAAGAAAGAATGCACTGAACTTTGACATTCATCCCTGCACAGGATCAGCGGCACGATGAAATGATAACTACGTTTTTGGTGCTTATTTAATGTATCGAAATGGCGCTTATTAATGTTTAATGCCTAACAGTAATAATATTTTGATTTGCCAGCAGCATCTCTCCACCCACAGCTGAACATCTGAATAACAGAAGGTTACAGTGCGGCTCCTCAGCAAGGTGAACCCCTGGGACCCTGAGGAAATCCCGGCATCTCGCTGGGGAATCCTGTGATCGAACCCTGTGATCCCTCCAGCTGCCCCGGGGCTGAATGACAGATTTGTTCGTATGACATTTGACCCCCTCTGGGTGATTTTTTTTTCCCATCTTTCAGCAGAAGGAGGGTCTCCTTGCAGCCTCACAGCTCATCCAGGCTGAGATGTTGGTCCCACGAAGCCTCATGCTGCAGCCCGAAACAGGTGGCGACTGGAGCAGAGGCGGTCGCCATGGAAACGGACCTGTTGCTTCTCTGCAGGAGGAGGGAGGACCAGACCGCGTTTGTCGCCTAAGACCCCGGAAGAAGGTCCCTGTCTCTTTGTGTCCTACCCTCTGCAATTATTTAGGAAGCCCTTTATAAAGTGTGCCCCCTTCACTTTATGCGCTCCTGGCTGTACCTTCACATCTTTGCTAGGACAAAAGTGTTTTATAACAATACAGGCCCAGGTCACCGACTATTATCATACAAATACATCACAGACCGTTTTTCCAGCCAGTGCAGATGCAAAATTCCCATTACACAACATTTAATTTCTCATAAGCAGCTTGGTATAACATTTGTAGTTATCCATTTATTTGGCATTTTTCTCCTCAGTGTCTCTGTTGACTGTTTGGTGGGACAGGAGGACACGGACTCAGTAATTCAAGTTTAACCTTGTGTTATTCTGCAGACCCTAGGTTGTGGGAACAGTGGTTTGGGTGAGGTCCCTGCTTCTCTACCGCTCTTTCCAGGGGAAGTCCTGCTACCACGTGAAGATCATGAAGGACACGAGCACATGAGGCTGCATTGCCTCGCCTCATTGGACATGCTGGTGTGCAGCGTTAGCTTTGCATGCTAAACTACCTGTAGTGGTTTACACATTCATACACCTGGGTCATTTTTGCTGTATTAACTGAAAGTGCTTTGATTTATGGTGCAGGAAGAGAAGGGATTCAAACCCTGGGGAATTGAGGGTAAGGAGATGGCTGCGTTCTCTGTGCACGGAGATGCTGTTATCGAACGCTCACCATGTTTAGGGCTGGAGGCTGCTGTCCATCAACATCTGCCTTCTCTGTCTTTAACCCTGCCCCGCTTGATCCATCTCCGAGGTCACGACCGCCTCTCACTCAATCCTGGAACCCCTGCAGGTCTCTCCACAGTGCATAGCAATGGATTACTCTCCGCAGCTGAGGCACCAACACTTTCTGGTTCCCTCTAGATCTGGCTAGAAACAACCCTCCTCCTCAACAACTCGCCAAAGCCCAAACAGACACATTAGGCAGCCATGTTTCCACAATAACACCTCCGTGCCTGGGAGCTGCTAACAGGACCTTTGTGTGCGGCGCATCGGGTTGTCAAGAGCGACCGCGTCAAGGGGTTTGAGAAACGGGGCGAAAAAGCCACTTTGAGACGGGCTTTGATGAGCTGTTGTGATGTCATGTTTATCACAGGTATATTAAAAATGCATGAACGCATCGCCGTGACACAACATTAATTGCTACCAGTGGACCTGAAGTTGACAAGTATTCGATTTCCCTGGAGCGAGGGGTTCAGCCAGTTGTACGGTCTTACTTGTTTTATTAGCAAGTTTCTATAGCTTCTTCCCATCTGCCCCCCACCAAGGTGGTGTGGTGGTTTGGTGGTCTACGGTAGAGCTGGGAGTTGGAAAAAAAATCAGTGTCGGCGCTCCTCTTATTGGCACAATGGCTGCATATCAGGCGGTATTGGCAAACTGCTACTAAATGTAAAATTTAGTCCAGGAAATAAAAGACACTAGGAGATATTGGCAATGTTCACAAGACATGCACTTTTTTTTTTTACTTTTAATAAAGAGGACTCACGCTTCAAACAAACTGTAGGAAAGCAGCATGAGACCACTTGCAGCGTAACTTAGTGCACCCTGGGTAACAAAATGTAGCTGTGAGGCTGTTCTGAAGAACTCTGACTCTGTGCTACAGTTGCTGGGAGAGCAGCTCAGCCAGACAATCTGGTCAACAGGGGGCAAAATAGAGCACGAGGGCATTATGGGAAATACCGATGCAGAAGGAGAAAGTCCCAGTTCTTTAAAGAAGTGGAAGTGCCGCTACCGAGTACCTGCCCACTTTTTGAGACCCGTGATCTGTTATTTATATGTTCTAATCTCCGAAACAGTGCTGTCCTTCTTGTAGCCTGGAGAAAATTACCAAACTGCTTTCCAAAACATTGTGTAAATGGGCAAAGAGTAAAACAAAAGCTTTAGCTGCATCACCTGACATCATGTACTCATTTATCTGACACATTTCCACCAGCCTTCATAGAATCATTTGCCCATTTATACAGCGAGGTAAGTTTTACCGCAACAATTCAGGGTAAGCGGCTTGATCAGCAGGAGGCGGGATATAAACCTGACACCTTCAGGTCACAGCCCGGGGGGTCTCACCTGGTCTACCGCATGTTCCAGCCCGTCGCTTTTGTGAAGTGATCGAGGACAATTAGAAATAGCTGAAATGTGCATTATGTTTCATATCCATACTCGAATGGACATTACGATTTCACTGTTGGCATCTGGCTAGAAACTAACCGGATGCAATCTCGAATTTCCCCTGGAAAACAGAGTACAGTCCAGGTAATAAATTGGCTAATGTGTCACCAGCAGCACCTGCTTGCGCTTAATCTCACTGCTGCTTCAGTCTGCATTTGGGTTGTGTTTAATTCTTGCATTTTTCTACAAATTTTGCAACTGCGTGACTACCCCCCGCCCTCCCCCGCCCCGGATGTATGAAAAAGCCAAACTCAATTACCCGAGATATTCATACGGCACCGTGCGCACGGATGTGTGGAAATGCGAAAAAGCCACCGCCTGACACATTTCACGTGATTATAAATAGTATTGTAATAACAAACTCGTGCTTTTCCACGATGGCAGCGCTTCTGCTGCATTGTGTCTGGCAAATTTGCCCCCAGTTTAAGATTCGTTCCGTTCAGGAGCTCCGACCACGGACAGCTCCCTTGCACCCAGTGTTAAGGGCCAGAGCTGGTGGGGGAATTGTGTTAATGGTTAAAAAAATAAATGATATCCACAGCGATGACTTCTGCGCATTTGGGTTGGAGATCATACTTGAAGTCTAAAGTGTGGTGGCTTTTTTTTTCTTTTTTTTTTTTACATCAAAGCCCATCGCATTTGATCTCCAAGTCGAATTAAAAAGGACGTCAAACAAGGGTGAGATCTTAGAACTGTTGTGTTTTTGTATAAACACCATGTTCTATACCCTGTGCTGTCCCTCATGGTCCAGTCTTCTGAGGAGAAGACTGTTACAAACCCAGGGGATGGGGGCCTGAGCTTCTACCCCTGGTTCCTCCATGCAAGTGAGAAGTCACAACAAGGACATGTTGTTAGGTAGATGACAGATCTCCCCAGCAGAGGCAGTGGTTCTCCTGAGGTTGGCTTTGCACTGGGTTAAAAGTAATGACACCCCGGGGAGGTGTTGGACCCCCCCCCCCCCAACCCGTCCCACGTTTGCAAAAGGATGAACGCAGAGGGGCAATTAGCCAAAGATGCACACCCCCCCAGGGCCTGTGGAGCGCAGCCCTTTTCCAGCCCGAGCTCCTGCCTTCTGTTCACACAAACAGTGGCGAACATTTAACCCAATCGCAGCCGTCCATTCGCTCCGAGCAACTTTGCGACTTTCGCTGCGTCAAAGTTCTAAAACATGCGTATAAGGAAGCAAAAATAACCCAAGTGTCCTGAAAAGGGGCCTTTCTAATGCTTACAGTGAAACATTTCACCGTAGACTTCTGAATGGAAAATCAATACCAAGATAGGGACCCTCAGAATGAAGATAAATTAATATAATGGAGGCAATTTCACAAGCAGAGCACTGGTATCATTATTTACCATAAGAGCTGCAGCCCAAATGTCCACCTTTGTTTAACACGAAGACGCACAAGACATTCATACAAGACAGCTGCTTTTACTACATAGTTAAGACCATGATAGCCATATTTATTAATCTAATACTTTTCTCCATGTTCACTAAGCTACTTACAGTGATTTATACACTAGGGTAATTTTTGCTCCATTAATTCAGTGCAAGTATCATGGTCATGAGCACTCCAGCAAGCATGAGGACCAGATCCCAGGATCTTCAGCCATGGTGCCACCTGCTGTTACTGCCGATGTAAATAATGCAATAATTATTTAAATAGTACATTGAAAAAATAATTTGGTATTAATGCAATTTATGAATATTAATAATATTACCACCAATATTATTTCAAATGAATGATTATATCCAACAATTGTAACCCCCGTACCACCAGCTGCTTTAGACAAAATGGAAAACAACAATAAACTGTTTCTAAAATTCAATCTTTTTAAAAAGTTTGCAAAATTAATGCTATCATTCACCACTTAGCAAGATACACAGTGCAGTTGCGAACCTCTGGGTTTGTAGACCCTCCACACTCGACGCCGAGCTTCAAGTCAAGTCAAGGTTTATTTGTCGTGGGTGAACAACACAGCATGGCAGTGTTGTCACCATGAAAAGTTTTGTTTCTGGGCATCCTCAGTAATATAAATATGGACATAAATATGTACATGTATAAATAAGGTACAAGAAAGTTAAATAAATACTTGAATTAGGAAAAGGAAAATAAATAAATAAATAATAAATAAGGAGAGTAAATAAATAAGAATAGGGTATGAAAATATACATGGGGGAGAGGGGAAAAAAAAAAAAAGACACAGCAGCCAAACCAATAGCACACAACAACCAAACCTACAACAACACACCACCGGTAGTTTTATACAATGGGGGGGGCAGGCATACAGACAGACAGACAGACAGACCCCAATCGACTGTTCCCACTGTCCGAGGGAGGGGTCAGTGGTTTAGCAGTCTTAGGGTGTGGGGGGAAAAAACTGTCCCGGAACCTTTTTGTCCTTGTCCGAACACTTCTAAAGCATTTTCCGGACGGGAGCAAGGAGAATAGTTTGTGGCCGGGGTGACTGCTGTCCCTCTGGATGTTATGTGCCTTCTTCTTGTACCGCTGGGTGTAGAGGTCCTGCAGGGCTGGCAGATCAGTCCTGGTAATGCTCACTTTGACCCCTGCAGCCCTCCGCATGCAAAGATGTCGCCAAAGTTATGAGAATGAAATGCCATCAGACGCGTTTTTGTGATCAAACTGTGGCACGTTTGGGTGAACGGCATCCTCGCTTCGTCCGATTAAATGAGCTATGGGTACATTATTAATGGGTCAGTCCTGTTCACATATGGAGATGAAATGGAACAGATGTCCATGAATAGTGGGGGGAAAAAACAAGGGATGGTTTAATAATCTTGATCAAATTAAAATGTGGCGATGTTTTAAACCTGTTTGCGCTGCAGAACGCAAGATCTGGGTTTTAACCACCATGAGAGAAAAACCAAAGAGAATCACAGAAGGAAACGAGAAGGGGCTGTGATGGACTTCTGCCCTCTTCTGAAGAGTTCATACACTGGGTGGCCAAAAGTATGTGGACCCCCCTTTCTAATGACTGAGCCGCACCCATGTAGCATGCAAACACATTCTAGACAACTGAGTGCTTCCAGCTTTGTGGCCACAGTTTGGGGCAGAGGCTCCTTTCCTGCTCCAGCATAACCGTGTCCCCCTGTGCACAAAGGAAGCTCCACAAATGCAGTTTTCCCAGGTTGGCGTGGAAGAACTTGAGCGGCTGCATAGAGCCCCGACCTCAACTTCACTGAACACTTTTGGGATGAACTGGAACACCAATTACAAGCCAGGCCTTCTTACCTGAACTCACTAATGCTCTTGTGGTTGAATGGGCACAAATTCCCAAAATCTAGTTGAAAGCCTTCCCAGAAGAGTGACAGTTATTACAACAGCAAAGAGGGGAACAACTCCATATTAACCCCCATGGGTTTGGAGTGGGAAGTTCAACAAGCACATATGAGGGTGATGCTCAGGTGTCCACATACTTTTGGCTATAGAGTGCATGAAATTTCCAGGTCTTATTTTGTAGCAAACAGCTTTCTCCAGATATTAAATCGACTCCAAGATGAAAATTCAACTTTTGCCAAATTATGTGAAATTGCTCCCATCCATTCTCTCCAAGACTCCATCATGGTCCTTGCTTGATCCTCATCAGCCCATGTCGACTTGATTGTGGCTTTGGATCCTCCTGAGCTTTGGGCCAGAGTGAAATGATGGGCTGCTTATTGAGAGACGGGGGCAAGAGGGATCATAGAACAGTTGGGGACAAATTGACCATCAGTTTTATTTACTGACCTAAACCAATTTGCTGAGGTTTTCACTGCCTCACACAGGTCTCGTCCTGTAAGTTTCCCAGAAGAGGAAATGGATTCACCAGTTTATAAAACCTTCGAGGCAGCGACCTCATAATGTATGACTGAGTGATTCCATTCGCAAACTTCTGGAAATGTACTAATGCAAGATATATGGTGACATTCTGGTAGATTCTTGTTTAAGGAATGTAGTAGATTAGCTTGAGGGCCAAAGTGAGAACAAAACACGGTAGAGATCATCAACTGACTAATAAAAAGGTTTCCTTAAAATGCAGGGCACCATCCACTGGATGCAATGATACGAATGGTGGGAATTTCACCTTCTAGTCTTAATTTATCCATTACAGTAGGTGGCCTAGCAGGTTAGATCTGAGTGGCTCATGGCACAGAGCTGTGTGGGTGTGGGTTCGCATCCTACTCTTCTGTGTGGCTGTGTGGAGTTTGCATGTTCTCCCCAGGTCTGTGTGGGTTTCCTCCTTATGCTCTGATTTCCTCCCACAGTCCAAATACATGTTTCAGGTCAATTGGTTCCTCTAAATTGGAGATACAAAGGTGTTTAACTTGGCTTTCATAAAAACATCACCTAAAATAATAAACTGAAAGGTAATGCAAATCCTTATAAAATTAAATTGTTTGTATATTTTTGTTTCCAGGAAGCTATCTTTGAGCAATTCTGGTTGAATACGTTTCTGGCTCGTACCTGGGACTAGCCCCAACCTTAACCTGAAATACCTTTTTCTAGCTTTAGAAGCATTTAACTAGTTATGGTTAACTTGGTTAACACCAACTACCTCAAATGACCTGTGCACCTTTTGTGCCCAGAAGTGGCCACACAATGACATCAATATTAGTAGCTTTGAAAGGTCAGCTTGATCTGTTTTGAAGACTGCTTGTTGACAAAAAACCCCTAATGTTTCTAAAGTGAGTCAAGTGGACGTTTGGCTTGAAGAAAGAAGGTAGTCCGAGCTGTAAGCGTGTCATCCGGATTCGAGAAGACCTTAAAATCCTGTAGGGGTAGTGGGTTTCAAGCCTTGCTTTTTGTTCCACTTTCCTTTCCAAAGGTGATAAAAAATGACCCTGCTGACAAAAATTAAAATCAAAATTACCTGGTGAATAACTGGGTAAACTGAAAAAGTTTGACAAAGGCATCCAACGGGATTTGACAAAAAGGAAGTCGTAGTGCCGCTCTTTGTGGGTCCAACGATGATGACACTAGGCCAATAAACGGAGCTGCATTCTCTATTTTTTAACTGCAAGAGAATGCGAGGTTTCCCAGAACATTCGTCTGTCAGAAGCATCCCAGCCCAAGCAGAGTGTGTGGTTCTCACATGCGCAAACAAGCAGGACATTGAGAGTTGGGGAATTCACACTGCCGATTGTTTTGTTTGGCCATTTCGGACACTTCGTGTTGATTTTGGATTTAACCTTTTGACCTGCCAGAAGGAGTTCCATGGGGGTTAATTGCCTGGAATGGGATGGCGGGGGGTTTAAGGGGGGATCCCGCCGATGTTGCCGTTCCCACCGCTGGCAGCCGCGCCAGACCACTGGCACAAAGCAGCATTTCCACGGCGTCTAATTGCAGCTGTCAGATCGGGCCGACAGAAGCGACCCGTGGAAGGGAGAGGTTGCGGTTTGTCTGTGCCAACGTGGATGTAAAAAAAAAAAAAACAAAAAGCAGCACTAACAGTCGCAGCCTCGGATTTGTCGGAGCCGTGCCGTTAATTGCAATGAATTCTGACAAATGCAGTACAAATGCCACCCCTCCGGTCCCCATATCCCAGATCTAAATAGGAAAACATGGTTTCATACAACCAGATCAGCTGTGCAACCGTGATGGGGCGCCGCGGCGCCACGGCCGGACAGGCGCCACGGCAACTGGTCGCTGGCCCCAGTCATAGTCAATTTTTCTATCAAGAATTTCTTGTAATGCTTGGTTTAACTTTCCTTACCTGTCTTGCATTTAATTGGTCTGAGAAAGGTAGGATCTGAAAAGCTGTCACCACGGTGAAACAAGGTACAAATTAATGTAACTTTTTAAATGAGTAATACTTTTTGATTTTTTTTTTTTTTAAGTCATGACATTTTTTTTCTTTAATGATTTTATTTGATAATAATGATTTGTAAATTAAAAGTCAACAATCGAAAATATTTTATTGTCCCACGCCCCTATAGAGCCGGCATACAATGGAGCGTGAAATAAAATTCCTTTGGTCCAAAAAATTTGGAGAAATAAATAAAGCGATAATACGGATACAGATAAATTGAAGAGAAATAAATATAAACACTAATATGTCTGACCCCACATGCTCCAAAAAAGGTTCACATCACTTTTGAGAGACTGCGAGAAAGGCGTGGTTTGAAGCCCCTAACCTTAAACTCCCTGCTCCCCTGCTGCCCCTTGACAAATCACTGCACCCTCCTCTCAGTTGTCGTTCCCCAACATTTACCAACACACTTGTGTTTTCGTGTCAAAGTGATGCACTTGACATCTCTGTCTGATTTCTGAGTTCCCACTGTGGGGCAAGCAGATCGGCAGTGGCAACGTATGACTCTGAGCGCCGCCGGTCGCCACTGCAGCTTGGCATGACCTCCACATGACATGGTTTAGAAAACCGGAAAAGCGCCTGCTTGCCCAGACAGCTGAAGGACACTGTTTGGGCTTTCAGTGCAATTGCTTTAATGACAGTGTGGGAAATGGCAGGGTGTGTGTGTGTGTGTGTGTGTGTGTGTGTGTGTGTGTGTGTGTGTGTGAGAAGAGGGCCAATCTGCTCTCACAGCAGCAGAGATGCATCCGGTGTGTCAACTGAAGCAGAAAGAAATCCACATCTTACAATCAAAAACAGCAGTGACTCTTTACAAATGTAGGTCTTGGGTTCAAATCCCACTACCTGCTCAGTCCCGAAAATCAAGGTACTAACACAGTATTACTACAGCAAAAATGGATGGGTGAACAAAAAGTAGCATAAGTGTACAAAGTTCACACTGAAAATTACTTTAGACAAAAGGGATGTAGGTCAATAATAATAATGATGATAATAATGTTTCAGATTCATATCAAATAATAATAATAATAATAATAATAATAATAATAATAATAATAATAATAATAATACAATTAGAAGACATGAAGTGAATGAAACTAAAATAAATATAAACATGTACTGTCAAATAAAGAAACAAAAACGAGACATTCTCTTCTTGGCTCAACACGCAATGACAAACCCGCCATAAGGATCATAAGCATCATCTTAATTCTATTCTTTTATTTAATTCTACTATTTCTTCTGTTTAATTACGACATGACGGCGCTGCCTCACATTTGCTGGACATCGAAACCGGTGACAGACAACAGAACGGTTGTTATTAAACAGACGGAATGAGGAAGCATTTGACAAATGTCATGGGGGGCCAGCGCTTCCGCAGCTCTGAATGAATTCATTTGCTTATTTGTGCTAATTTTCAAAGTAATAACTGCTTCTTGGACAGTAACAGCTGTTTGGACCCATTTCTCATTTTACTTGGCGCCTGCGTGCCGGTCCGAACCGTGAGCCCTAATGGTCACGATCATCTTGATAATTGCGACGTTGGCGGAGCAGCTGCTCTGCGGCCCGGCCCTGCGTCTTTTTCCTTTTGTCTCTCGGCACATTTGTTTTTAAGACAGCCGCTGTTTACCTGGAGCTGCGGTCCACGCTGTCTGGACACGGCCTTATTTAGGCCGCTCCGTTGCCACGGCAACAAGGCCGGTGTCGACAGACCTGGACTTAAATGGCTTCCCTGTATGTCTGAGACAATGACAGCGTAATTGCAGTCTTTCATTAAACTCCTTATTACTCTCGCGCTTTTCCTGCAGCCTGCTGGTCCACCTGCTTCTGACTAAGCGCGGTTTTTTATTTTTATTTTCTCTTCTGCGTTGATTTTCAGAACTTATTCCTTCTTGATTCCATTTCTCTGTTAGGCAGCACGCCGCTTGTGGTAAACATTGTTTTCAGAAATGATTCGTGTTTGCAACGCAGCATAACTTCAAATACAGTAATAAAACGGCTTGATAGAGTTGTTCTTCATGCGGCAGTCTTCTTCCTCTGGAGACCCGATGAGAGATGTTAGACATAGTTCTATAATTTCAAGGAAGTTGTCCAGGCCCCATATCCAGATATGCAGCATCATTTAAAATCACTGAATGTTCTGCATGAGGGACAGTAGGACTGAACATGGAAGAATGTGTAGCTTGGGAGATGTAGTTATAAAACAAATGTTCTCCAAAGTGGACAAAAAAACAAATGGTTGGGGCTTGGGATATTGTGAATTTTTGGAAAGGATATTTTTTTTTAGGTACACATAGTTTCATGTGCACTTTCTGCGTATTGCTGTGTACCTATTAGTGGTTATGCTTCTTGTCCTCCAAAACCCTCGGACCTGGTTTTACCTCAGCTGAAGTTCTAGAGTTCAAACTCAGCCCATCACAAGTCCTGTGGGGACCCTTAATCCTCATCTTTGTGTCCCAGTTTTCCGTTAGCCCTCACTTCATTTTTGGAGGATTTTTTTTAGAGGTTTACTTTTGTGGGGCTGCTGGCTGGCGAGGGGGTTCAGGGGTTCAGACGATGTTCTGCTGCGATGGGGCAAGCCCGGGCACCGGACACTTGGCCTGGCATTCTGTCATTTCGCACACTCTGACCATCACACAACAGGTTGGAACTGGCCATCCAACAGCCTTGGCTCTCTTATCAACGTCTGACCACAGCATGACAACAAGAGGACCATAGATGGTCACGTGGCTGGAGATGCAGAACAGTTTTCCCATCGTAATGGGCAGAGCCAATTCTACAGCATCACCCATCTCAGTGGTAGACTGCTGTATGGAGGGAGGGGGGGTAAAATTTTTTCTTGTACGAAAAAAAAACCTAAAAAAACTCAAAAAATAAAAACAGTAAATTTCTGCCAATAACTTTAACTCAGGAACCACTCAGTGTGTCAGCATGGGACCATCTGGATGGTGGAACCAAAGGCATGCAGTACATAACTTGGGGCACCCCAACACTACACTACAAATTCATCCCAAATTTAGACATGCTTACAGGGAATTTGCATATGCAAAAGTCTGTGAGTGCAAATTTAGCAAATTCATGGCATCACTTCATGAATTTCACATATTAAGGAGCACAGACCCAGTGGCCACCTACTGTCCTATGCAGCTACACTGAATTTTACGCATTCAAGACCCCAGCTTGCGGGGTCAATTTGCCCTCAATGGGCTGAGGTTTCCTCATGAATGGACCATTTGTGGGGTATAAACCCCAAATTCCAGTCCTGCCCACAAGGAGGAGGAGCCAAGAGGTCCAGGCGTATCCTGTACTGGTGAGAAACCCCCAGATCCCAGGTGGCCATGCCTGTCGCTCTTCCCTCCGTCAACACAGTCACCCTTCCAGCGGGTAGCAAAGTGTGTGAACAACAAGTGTGGGAGTGAGCAATGGGGGGGTGGGATCACTCCCCAGAGGCTGCAGCTCTTGTCACAACAGTAATTTCTTCCCCTTTTACATTCTACATATTTTTTTAAACAGCGAGTTTTTCCCAATGTTTCACATTAACTAGAGCAATAATGTATTTCTAAGAAATGATTATCAGTCCCTCACCCCCCCCCCCCCCCCAGGGCGCCCTTCAGTCACCTCCTGGGGGAACTGTCTTGGCACAGCATCTCACACAAGACTGGCAGCCCCCCGTGGTTCAGTTTGGGTGTAACTGCAGGTCTCCGAGTTCATATTTTTGATTCTTCATGACACGTGGTGCCGGAAAGTCAGTCGTCTTTGCGTTCCCTGCCATTTGGGTGTGGTTGAGACTCTTCCAGCTGTGGAAAAAGAACAGGAGAAGTCTTCGAGCATTTTTTGTGCTGTGAACAGATGGATGGATGGATGGATGGATGGATGGATGGATGGATGGATGTTTAATTTATAATAAAGTATTGCTTAATGTTACTAACATTAACACAGTGAGCACTAATAAAAAATAATATTATAGCTATTCTTATTATTAAAATAATAGTAAATGATCATATTAGTCATATTTTCTCATTAGTGATTTTTTTTTTTTATTTTAACTTATCCTTAAAGTAGTTTTAAGTTTTAATAGTTGTAACAGAAGCAGGGTCTCCTGTGCTGCCGTCGACATCGCAATGCCCGACTGTCACACTCTCGACGTCTCAAGTTCTAGCTTTTCGGGCTTTTTTTGTTTATTTGTGCCACAGCAGCAACACTGGGTCACAGCAACATAGAAGGAAAAGCAGCAACCCTGAAAGATGAGTGAAGAGAATTCACCTTTTGGATGATTCTTATGAAGAAGCCTGATCATAGGCCAGAGCCATAAAATGCAAGCAAGTTGTTAAAACTACAATAAAAAGATTAAGACAGGGCTTTATAAGGGTTCAGTGCAGCATTAAACAGGCAGAAATTCAATTTAATTTTTTATTATAATATTAAAACACATTGAGATTCCCCTCCCTTCATTATATTTGCATCAAAAATGGTGATATTAGCAAGAGTCCTCCGTTTCACAGTATAACCACAATAACCCCAACTTGCTGCTGCAGTCTACTGTGTTTCTAATTTAAGTGCTTTCTTCTAAAGCAGAACAACTGGCACTCGCTTTGTGGTTATCAATGCTGCTGCATGCATGATGCTGCTGAGCTCTTTTGGAAATGACTGCAGCCTTCACCACCCAGCATGCAAGCCGCAAGTCCCAGAGTGGACTCATTATGTGCTCGCTGATATAACCGCTCTATTGTCCGCTGAATATTTAACACTTTTAGGATTTGATGCTGAGGTTCAATTGGCATCTTTTCTTCAACCCGCTTAATGCTATTTCTAATTCATCCATGAATATGGCATTAAGCACCATTAAAGACTACAGGCTTTGCCCGAGTTCCCTTTAATCGGGCCGCGTTGCCGGCAGAAGATTCTGCACAAATGGGCCTCCTTTCACACAGCTCTTCACAGCGTAGTCGGACCACGCGACTCCGTACATTTCCAACGCCTCGTCTTTTTCCAGGCTTATCAAGCTCTTGCTTGTATTTACCCATCTATCTGTCTTTAGTAGCTTGAAATGCATTTTATGGTCACAGTAATCTGGCCATCCCTGAAAACACCACCCACGCTTACGTTTAGCCATACTTAAATATTGCTTCAGATCACATTTTGAATGAAACTAAACTGATTTCCTTCTTTCATTCCTAATCTAACAAGCATCTTTTGAAAATATACCCCTATCTATCTATCTATCTATCTATCTATCTATCTATCTATCTATCTATCTATCTATCTATCTATCATTTTCTGCATTCTAAAATTTCTGACAGTAAAGAAAAGAACCGCATTTGCCCTCCGAGCCAATAGATGGCAGTAAAGTGCACTTCATTGTCCAAAATAAACCCATTTGAGTCACAAAAATTCAACCTTATGAGGGGCTACGTTCAGTACCTTCACAAGGCATTTATTTGCGCTTACAAGAACCAAATTTGGTGAAGATAGATTTATTTGTTACTTTTCTTAACCATCTGTATTGTAACAACTAAATGCTTAAGTGCAGGTAGCCGGCCTTGACATAAGCAACAAACTGCCTTGTTATTAGTTATTATGTCCATTTGAATGGCTGGCGTCATTTTGGCATAGATGGACGTCACCTTAAGGTTCAGGAATACACGATGATTCTTTTCGTATTATTATAGGTATAGCTGGAAATTTTATCGTGTCCTGTGAAAAAATCAAGAGACATTTTATTGATTTGCTTTAATTTACTAGTAAAAGGGGCCTTGAAGTTGCAGACAGACTCAGTTATGAGACAACTTCCATTCTCTGCCGCATTTGCGAGCCGGGGTGACAGCGTATTATCGGGCTGTTTAGCTTAGGCGTGGCGTCACAAACTGTCGGTCCAGCGAGGTCTAGCTCAGCAGTTCTGCATCCTGGTGACTCCCAACCGGTGTGCTGAGCAAAGGCAGGTGAGCCAGAGGAGCTGGAATCTGAGCAGACAGATGAATTCACATGCTCCCTGATAGAATAAAATTAATGGCTTTTCCAGTCAAACTGATTCTTTGGCAGGAAAAGAGAATTAAATTATTTTAAAGGGTTACTGACGTGTGTAAGGTCTGAATTAGAATTGTGCAGGATGTACAGAAACCCCAGAGTACCCTGCCGCTGCCACCTTCTCCATTTGCCTCCATAGACCCGTAAATCAGTATATCTGAATTGTACATTCTATTGGTTATGTAACCTTTTTATAATGCGTTTTTTCATCTTTGACTGAAATATCTACAGTTTTAGGCCAAATAGAAGGCTTAATTTCTTGAACTAAAGCCCGGCGGTTAGGATGTAAGAGAAAACGTTGTGGTTTTTTTATATGAAGAAAGTAGGATTTTGGTTCCGACACACCAAACCTGGCAGCAGATTCACGCTGGATCAAAACTTTGGCTCACCAACCCATTTTCCTTTTGGTGGAAAAATTCATTTGTCAAACTCAGGTACATCCGCCCCTGGAGTAGCTGCCGGGTTCTTTCCTAACTAATAGCACGATCAATGCCTTCCACAGATCTATAACAGGGTGCATAAAAACAGAAAGTGCCGGAAAGAAGACGGTTGCCACGTGCTGGAAGGTGAGGCTGAACAGGTGGAGGCGGAGAGTCCCACTGGGACCTTCAACATGCAGCTTCTGCTAATTTGGGGATTGATCTGCCTTGCAAACTGTGAGTTTTTCTCATGTTGAGCAGCAGCACAGTAATTTCTTCATTTTTCCATCCGTTGCACCCATTAGACACTCCACAATGCTGAACGGGAGATAGAGGAGCATCATACCAAGGCAAACAAGCGTGTAAAAATCAATATGTATTAGGTTTTTTAAGATTTCTTTTTTAATTTTGCTTTTCTCTCATTACTCATGTTTTCACTTTGGATTTAAATGAAAGTAATGCCGCTTCTGTTGATACAAAGCATGTTGACTGTTTATCGCATCTGTTCTGTACTGTCATAAACTCCCCTCCATGGGCATAAATGAAGCATTTAATTTATCAGTGTTTTGCTGGATCCGGCGGAAAGGAGAAAATACCAATAAGTGTGCGGCTCACGGCCTCATCGATTCTGCAAAATCAATGCACGCTTTTGTTCAAACGCCTTAAATCTAAAAGTTTGTGTTGCAAAAATAAACGTTTCTGGCCGTCCATTTAATGAGGAAGTCCACATCAAACATAAATCCGCAGTGACAACGGGTTGGGGTGGGGCTGGGATGTCAGGTGCTTGGCAAGATTGTGGCATCAGGTTCACAGCAGATGATGGCTGCTCTGGACTAGGGTGTGCATATGTAGATTTTAAGTACTGGAATGTAATTTATTTGTTCGCTCGCTCATTTATTAGCTTTATAAGAAATTGCGCACATCGTGCCGTGGAAAAAAATGCAGAATAGTTAGCTTTGGTTTGAAATGTAGAGGATGGTTACAAGGAACTATGCAAGTACTGTATAACAGAGGTGTAAAGACGGAATTATTTTTTTTCTCTCTGCGGTGTAGGCACTCAGAAAACGTTTATTTCCAGTTCATGGTACGCATTAAGTTGATGTTAAATCAAAGCTTTGCCAGTAGCTTTTGTGTGTTTTCATATTTTAGAATTTGCGGAAATAATTTTCCTGTTGTTGACGGAGGCGTCTGCGCCCCTAGGGGGTCAATTACGGCGTTGACTATAATGGCTGCTAATTGGTTAATGGGTTTCCGTTCACCCTGCGCTAATGCTGTTTTGGTGGATCCAGGTGTGATTTCCTGTCCCCCGCAGCCATCGATTTTCAGCATGGAAATCATAGTGAAGATACGGCAAAAGGGTCCCCGCGTGGACCGTATCTGAACTTGAACCTGGGTTTTAAGACTCGTACGATGAGTCGCGACGCTCAGCGAAAGAGAAATGATCCAGCTATTCGAGGGGTGTTTTTTTATTAAATCCTTTATTCTGATAATGCAGCAATCATCCCAAGGTTATGTTCCCCCAGTTAGTGATGCTGAAGATGGAGCGGGAGTCACGGTAAGAACGTCTTCCTGAGATTTAGCTAATCTTAGCGGCGCAAAACCCTTATCTTGGAAGCCCAGTCTGCTTCCAAGATGCCCCTCGATTAGTGGCACGAGGACCCTCTTTCTGTCCCCTTCCTCTTCTTACTTTGTACGTGCAAATGAGTCCACGAGGCCGTGGAATGACATTCCGAAGACTTCATCAGCCATTTGTCCCCGAAGTCAGGGTACGAGTTCAAAAACGCGATCGCTCCTGTTATGTGGAACATTGTCTTGCTGTGTCAAAATTAATGGGAATAATTATTCCATTATTTGCTAATAGGGTTACGCTTTGTGTAACTGGCCAACGTGCTTTAGTGTGTAAAATAATTTTCTCTAATTCTGCGCTGCTTTTGGTTTTTAAAAATGAACAAAAGGAAAATGGGATTTCTTTCTGCACAGCACACACAGGTGGTTGGTGAAACTTCCCTCCAGTTGGCTTTGGCCTTGCAACTTAGAGTTCACTCAGGTGCCTGTGCGTCCCGACCATTACACATCCTAGCATATCCTGCTGGTCCTCCACTTGGCTTAGTTCCTGCACTCGCATCTTGTTTATATGTGGTTCTAGCAAATTCCAGACACAGAGTGTAATTTTTGAGGATGCTTGGACCTCCCAGTTGTGAAGAGAGTTCTTATTTAAATTTTAAAGAAGGACAGTTAGTCTTAGCAATAAAACACTGAATATTTCCAAGCCTTTTCTGACTGTATTGTGAAAAATACCCTGTGGTAGTACACAATGGGAGCAGAGTGGACTGAAAGAGCAAGAAATGACCCACTGGGGAGAAAATGGGAAAAAGGGAGCGCATTAATGAGGCCCTCTCCTTTCCAATTCCGATCCAAGATTATTGTAATGAATTGAAGTCATCCTACTCGGCAGGTGGAGATCGATCGATGAGCCGCGGATGAATTTCAATGCTAAAGTCTGGGTTTGTCTAAAGCACGTCTGCACTGAGGATTTTTGAGGTTTTAATCTCTTTCTTGTGGAGCTTAATAAAAGTGTGCGTGTCTCACTGTTGCTTTATGTTTCTACTAAATTCCTTCATTTACTGAGAGCTCAAAATACACTAATTCCTGAAATCGGTTTTAGGGAGGTGCAAACCATTGCATAGCAGCTAGATAGACTTACTGCAGGTTGACGGTGGGGTTGCCGTGGCGGTTGGGGGTGAATACAAGGTGAAGAGGAGCTTAGGGTGAAGGTTAGGTTGGTAGCGGGATCCCCTTTATAGTGCGAGTCCTTTTGTTAGCACTACGTGTTTGATATAAATCTACTTACATTGCTACACATAAAAGTCCTTTGGATTTTTTACTGGGAATTATAACCCACATTGAAGAATGATACTGGCACCGGGAGGCAGTCTGTCCTTAGCAGAGAAGTGAATCCCTTGGACACAAAGACACTGAGTCTCATCCACACCTAATACATCCATCCGTTAGCTTTAACTGAGGGAGTCCACAGCATATCCCGGAATCCCGTACGTCCTGTCGAAAATGCATTTAATTCACCTAGCCTACCGCCACGCCTGTGGCCGCTTCAGTAATAGAACTTAGGCGGTCTCTCCACTTCCGTCTTCAGACACAGCATTCATGACCTGGACACGTTTATTTAGTTTATTTACTTAGTTATCTTTATTTAGTTCCTACCCGGACTTCCTATCGGTGTTTAGTCCCCCTTGTGAGTTCTCCTGCAACCACTGTCTTGCTAAGACCTTTATTTTGCTTATTTTGGACTGTGGCAATTGTGTTCCGCTTTTGTATGCTGGCAATCGCTGATATTTAGCGCTAGTTTCTGGCTAACAGTCTTTGATAACAGTCTTTTTTGGAAATAGCACTCATTAAAGAGTTTAATGGAACTTAAACTTATTACCGTGGTGTCTCCCGACTGCTTCCACCAACCCACCATAACACCTACCGAACATCATAGCGTAGACTAGCCTACGTGAAATGTCATTACGGGCTTGCCACTTTCATGCTTTTTTTTTCAGAAGACACAGCAACAGATGGGCGTTTTGTAGACATGATGGCCACACAAATCACAACGTAAATACAGGTGGTGTATCCAAAAAAATGCTGACAACACAGAACACTGCACAGTGTCAGTTGTGTATACTAGCTACCGTGTGCCAGTCTGGGAGATGCAGTTCACTACTGTTGCTCAGCATCACGAGAGAGTATCACACCGCATATCACTTGCCTGGGGAAAAAAAAAAAGAAAATTCAAACTATGATTTCTATTGAATTCATATTGCTATCACACCATCATAAAGTCGAAAAATCATAAGTCGGATCGTAAGTCGAGGATCATCTGTATATCTAATTTCTGTAATATTTATTGGAAAAGAGTCCATTCCATTAAAGATTTATACAGTTTACATGCTGTTTGCCACTTGTTCCGTCTGCGTTTATGGCGTAGTCTTTGCTTTGAATAAGAATGTGTTTGTGCTGATGGGTGTGTTGGGAGGCAGTGTTACTGCTAATTTGTACATTAAAAACAGAGCAGCCAGGTCTCCTGCATTTGTTCATGCCTGCATGCATGACCCATGCACCACTAACAATTTGTTCCAGCGTTTCAGACCCGGCGGCTTCTTTGCTAATTGTTCATCTGGAGTGAAGAATTAAACAGCAGCTGTTCCTTTGCGAAAGCCCACGAGACACCGGCACTGCAGAAGATGGAGGTTAAAGCGTAAGAATAGAACAGGAACAAAGAAATGTATGAAAGCCAAAGAGGTGAGTGTAGAGATCCTGAACCGCACCAGGAATCGACCCTTATCTTGAGTGTGTGTGTGTGTGTGTGTGTGTGTGTGTGTGTGTGTGTGTGTACGAACGCATACTCCATCCCTCCCCATCCCGGGTGCGTGGTACCCATCGAGCCCTTCTGCAACCATTTTTTCTTGTACCTGACAGCATCACTACAGTTTATCACCTAATTTTCACCCGAAGGTGTCGCTAGCGCAGGTGTGTGAGGAAGCCATTATTCGTACTTGCAGCCACACATTTATCGCCATTCGTAAATAATCTCGTACTCAGGACGCCAGCAGAGACGAGGCCTGACCGCACCTTCGTGCGCGAAAAAATAAACTCGAGCCCAACGCAGAACACCGATACTCCACGCTAAGGCTTTTTAAGGCAAAATCGCGAGGGAATTCAGCCAATGAGTCAAATTACAGCTGCAGTTTAAGTCCTCGTAGCAGTTCTGACTTTTGTTATTCAGCATCAGTTTACAATTTTGAGTGTCGCTGAGAAGCTACGAATAACTACAATAATGCCAATAAGTGTTTATTGTAATAATTGTTCTCGCATTGAATATACATTTCTGAGATATTTCCTTCATGAAAATGTGAGCTTCAACTGCCGTCGTAATATTTACGGTTTCCGCTCAATAATAATATTTAAGTTTTAATTTTATAGTAATGATTTAATTATTTTGTACATTTCCACAGTTTGGTGGGCTGTGATTATGGACAGAAAAGAGTGGAAATTGTGTGTGTGTGTGTGTGTGTGTGTCTGTGTGTGTGTGTGTGTCTAATAAGCGGTTCGGCCCAAAGCCTGGGGATTCAACCAACCGGCAGTAACAAGAGGTTCCTTTCAAATCCTTGCTACCCAGACTACCTACTGAACACCATCAGATGGATGCAACCGCTGGGTCACACTGTATTATATTTTTAAGGAAACGATGACTTATGATCACACTGTGTTTGCTGATGGTCTCTTGTGATGCAGACAGCGTCGAATTTTCACAACGTGTCCCCTGCAGCCACGGTGCTGAGCATGAAGGACCGGGTTTCCTTCCTCCGTCGACTGAGAGTACCGGCTAATGGGCCACCTTGAGACTTTAAACACACACACACACACACGTAAGGCTGTGGAAAGAAGCCACGTTCCAGCCGCATAACAAAGGTCTTCTAAACTGCTACTGAACACAGTGCGGCTGCACCTCCATTTGGCCACAAGCAACCGGGTGCAAAACTTTTATGTGATGTTTGTAACAGGACAGCAGGTGGCATAATGGCTAAAACTCTCGTCATACAGTCAAAGATTGCAGGTTTGAATTTTGCCCCATATGAAAAAGTCACAGGTCATGTCCAGGGGGGTCTCAGCTGTGTTTTAAATGTCACTTCAGACACTTTGATCCATCATCATCATCATCATCATCATCATCATCATCATCATCAACAGCAATAATAATAATAATAATAATAATAATAATAATAAATTTAACAAGGCTATAATCTCTTTTTGCCAGGTGATTGTGGTGCAGGAACAACTGAAACAGGTAAAGTGGTTAAAGATAATAAACTGATGGATGGATGGATTATTTTCATTCTTGAAATTTCAAGGATTTTGTCGCCCTTGTGGGACTTGATAGTGCTACATGAAATCTTGTAAATACATTAAAAACTGCAACTTCTGACCCTGAAGCTCCATTTACAACATTTCCGTGCATTAGTTTTTTTTTTTTTTTTCCCCATAATCATTGTGCGCCTCGGTGGTTGTGACTCACTTCTGTTCTGTAAAATAATAATAACTTCTATAGGCCACAGTGTAACTTTGTAGGAAATATGTTTTTTTTTTTATTTTTTTATTTTTTATGATCTAGACTTTGGGCCTCCTGGTGATATCTCAGGTGAAACAAGAGAAAACATTTAAAGCAGTCACACATCCACCGAATGCCACATCTTCACATCGATTACCAGTTTCTCAGTTTCCTGCTTTTGGTTTTCTGGAACCTTCAGATGAAATAGACTTTTTTTTTTTAACCTATTTTGATTTTTAAGGGCTCATTGTTCTTCAGACTCCTTTTTAAAGTGAAAATATGGACTTACTGACCATTACCTGCCCCTGGGTCTCGATCTGGTTGCTTTGTAGTGTATTTTCACTTGAGAATGACTTTAAATGTATCTGTCTGGTGTGGAAGTCCTCGATTCCTACATGGAAGTCCTCTGTTCTTCCAGCCAGAACAGAAGATTTGAAGAAAGAACTGGCAGAGAAGTGAATTCTGATCCAGAGCCCATACTATACTGTAAAACGTCAGCGATCTATTAGAGCTTCAGCTGCCTTCTCGGTTTTACCAGCCAGTATGAAGAACGAGCGTGAAACTGGAGATGATGTCTAAGTGGAGATGTAGACATCGGAGCGGCCACATCATTTTATTCTGTAGAGCAGCTGCAAACCTGCAGCTCAAATCGAAGGGCGAGTTCAACTAGGAAACTTCAAGAACCTTCAGATTTCAAGGTGACAGCTCTGAGCACAACACCATCTGCTAGCCAGGTCGTGGTAACGTTGGACTTAGAATTGTATAGCAACGGAATGAAGATTGTAAAGTTTTTCCAGCAGGTGGCATAGTGGTTAGTCCTGCAAACTTGAGCCTGAAGGTCCAGTTTTTGAATCCCACCTCTTGATCAACGTATTTACCCTGAATTGATGTGGTAAAAACTACCCTGCAGTAACTATTTGAATGCTCTAAGTTGGTTTTGCAGAAGTGGGTCAGATAAATGCATGTAAATCTAAACATCTGAGACTCCCAGTTTCCTACTCCTCTCGCTTGTCCTCCCCCCATCTCAAAGCAGAGGCGATGCTAAGTAAATACTGCGGTACCACCTCTGAGTCTCTATCGTGGGACTCTGAGCAGGAACGGCGGTCTTGCAAGACTGACTGATTGGGGTCAGAGCAGCTGACGTTGCGGACGCGGAGAAGAACACAGACACAGAAACTTCCGGAAAGGGTGAGTGGTTGCATCCCTCACCTCCGCTCAAAAGTATGAAATAATAATAGGGCGGAGAAAAGGGAAAAAGTCACTGCAGAAAGGAGGTTTGGAAAAGTATTAATTAATCTAAGGCTCCCGTAGTGCAAGGAATTGCCGCTAAATGTTTGATGAGTGAAAAAAGTCACTTAAAAAGCCATTTAAAGGTACTTAAGAGACACTTCTGATGTGCAGGTAAGTGAGCTCAACTTCCATTTATTTCTAAACTTGACGTTTTTCTCCAACACAACTTATTTGCTCCTTCACGACGATCACTGCCTCATTTATTTTTATCAATTTCGATGTTCGGTTCCTGGCAAACGTCTGTCAACGGTACTACAGTAGGAGGCGACCTGAGAACTTGGGTGCTTTGACTTGAAGGCGGCGGCTCTAACCGCTACGCCACCTGCTGGCATCCTGCTCTGTGGCGCCCGGCAGATCTTCTGTCCGCCTTTCCCCGGGACCTCCTGAACCGGAACCCCGCAGGCTGCGCCCCGGCCCCAGGTGCCTCTCCCCCTGGATGTGCTGGACGGGGCTCAAGCGCACAGACGCAGAGGCGGCGGGGAGCGGCAGCAGAGCGGCCCGAGTTCCACCAGCGTTACTAATGTGTGCTAAAAATACAGACGCGCTCACAGCGGGGTGGCTCCGCACACAAACACTGCCGCCATTGCAGCAGCGCTCGTATACACACCTTAAGCAGCAGGTCTTTGACTTACAAACCTTCAGGTTTCAAACTAATGTCCATGAAGAACCTTCTCATTTAAGATGTAATTTTCGAGCACCAGTTCAAAGCTTCACCAAATGCACCAACAGCTGGTGGGTAGAACAAGATGCTGCTGCTTGGCCCAGGGTTCTTTGTTGTGTTTTCTTATTTATCCTGTCATAAATACCTCTACTGAGCAAGTGCATGAGGAGTCCCGGGGCCCTCTGGCATGAAGGGCGACCGGACCCGTCAAACCCGCACTTCCCAACTTCTTCCGCTGCTCTCCTTGCTCCCCGGTGGGCGCCGCCCCTGCACGTCTCCTCCAAGTGCCACTTCAGGGGAGCTCAGCCGGCGCCACGTCAAACGGAAATTTAATTAAAGGCTTAAATATTCAGTTACGGCTTTCATTACTTAAATGGAGAGGCTCCTGAAACAGAGGCGGGCTGAGAGCCGGACCACCATCGCCTCCCGCAAGGCCGTTTGTCTGGCTGGATGACTTTGGATCAGGTTTATTGTGAGCATCACCACAACTTTACCGCATTTAGGGACCCCCCTCTTGGTTACATTGTTATAAGCTGTTGGAACAGCTGGTGGTGTAGTTGTTACAGTGCACCCATAGGACACAGGTTTGAATCCCATCTGGCTGCAGTACCCTTGATCAAGGTAAAACTTACCCTGCTATGTAAATAAGTAAATCAGTGTAAAGTGATTGTTTAACACTGTAACGTGCCTTGGACAGAGGTGTCAGATAATAATAATAATAATAATAATAATAATAATAATAATAATAATAATAATAATAATAATAAAGAGTAGCACTTTTCAGCCTCCATTGAGGAGGCAGACAGGCTGTGAAGAAGCACTAATAAGAAATTCAGATTTTTAAACTTTTTCTTTAAAGGAATTGTGACTCTTAGTAAACTGCATGGTAAGACTTGAGGCTTTAAAGGAGAGGCAAAGTGGTGCCACCCAGCGTGTCCTTTGCTGAAACCCGACCAGCATGACTTTGCTACGAAGGGGTGAGACGCTGCTCACTCGCCTGCATGAAAAAGGGCAGCAAAAACGAACAGGTCGCTGGTTCGCATCCCAGGATGGACCCTGCTGTCGTACCCTAAAGAGAGTTACTCCAGTGTCACGTGGGAGCTCTCTCAGTCTCTTTGGACTGAGCAAGAAGAACAAAAATACAGTAGCTGCATGGCATGGATAGATATGTCCACAGGACCCCCTGTGGCTATTTTTTGTTGCTCACACACACACACACACACTTGACTGCACAGCTCCACCTGCTATAACGCTATTGTATTTTTAGTGTCAATCACTTTGTTCTCGTTGCCAGGGGCAACCATACACTTCTATTTCATTTTGTGCCAGTTATGCTTTTTTCCTCCATCTTTTCCTCCTTTTCTATGTGAAGGCCAGCAGGTGGCATAGAGGTTAGAGCTCCTTCCCTTAAACTTGAAAGGTTCAAATGTCACCTCTGTCTGTACTATCCTGATCAAGCTGATTACTCTGAATTTACACCGGTAAAAATGACTCTGCTTTGTAAGCGGGTACATCAGTGTAAGCAGTTGGCATTATAACTTCCTTCAGATAAAAGTCAAATAAGAAAATAAATTTAAAGTTTAGTGCTGCACTGTCTTAGCTCCATGTCTGTGTAACTGAGTTTTTCCTGGAGGCTGCAGATGTCTGGGGCTGAGGCAGGAGCTCAGGGTGCATCTGGTGCCATCGGGTTTCCGTTGCCTAAGAGGCGCCGATGAGCTTGGCGATAGCAGGAGCTGAAGGAGGGGTCCTTCCTGGGTCACTGGTTGAAGTCCAAATGGAGCGGGACAGCGCTGCAAGGAGGGTTCTGTTTGGGGAAAGATCCACGTCCAGAGACCCGTGAGATTTGTCCAAGGATCCAGGACCGGAGGAGTTCAGCTTCAGACTATTAATGACATTTGTTCACGTCCAGCCTCACCACACGGATCAAGAAGAAGCGAAACGTGATGTGGAGCTGCTCGGCGGTAAATGGCTGATGGGTCTGAGAAGCGTCGGTAAACAAAAAGCATGCAGTTGATCTAAAGATGGCCAGGCAGGGAAATGGTCAGAGCTGCTGCTTGGGGGTTTCTTGGACTTTGGGTCAAATCCCACCTCCAGCTGTTGTTCCTTCAACTGAGTTATTCACCCTGGATTGATGTAGTAAGATTTACCCTGCTGGTCAGTGTGAGCAAGTAGCTCAACATTGCAAGTTTGCAGAGAAGTGTGAGGTCACCCACATTTTTTAAAAAACAAAAATGTAATAGTATGCATGTTTCTATTAATATTAATATTTTGCTTTTCAGAAATGATTACAAATATACGAGTTGCACCCAGGATTATTCAACCAAACTGATTTTTGCAGACATTCTCCTCACTGGCGTTTTATTCACACAAATTCACATAAATAATACGTAAGTAAATAATGTAAAATATTATGTTATGTCAGAAGGAAGACAGGTGGCTTGGTTGTTGAGATGAGAAAGACGTGGTTTAAACCAATCTATAGGGCAACGGGAGGGTATGTGACACTGTAAACTGTTTTGTTTGTGCACGGAACACATTTACAGTGATTTACCCATGTATTTTTACTATGCAAATGCAGGGTGACTACCTTGAGGGCGGGCACTGGAGCAAGAAGGGGAATTCAAACCCAGGCGACGTAGCCCAGTCGAGACAGATTTTTATTTTCTTAGGTGTCTCAGAAGGATGAACATTTTGTGCTAAAAGAGCTGAAATATCCTTTTCATTCTCAAAATTCTCACAAACAACAAGGTAACATTTAAAAATTCTTCCATTAAAAAAAACAAAATGTACAAAAACATGCAAATATTAATACAATATGCAACTGTATACATAGAAATTCTTTTTTAATTTAAATTGTATGAAAATTTTCAGCAGAGCAAAATAACATGTCTTTACAACTTCATACAAAACAAATCTAAAGTGCCCGCATGAGTAAATACTGCACAGCTCCATCGCTACTCTACAGGCGAGTTTGTGTTTTTATTTTCAAATCCGGGTGGAACCGGGGTGCTCCGCCAGCACGTTTGGCGCTGCCTTCTTTCCAGAGTCTTTCGTTGTCTCGTGCACGGCGCGGTATCTGTTTAACTGCCGCGCCACCTGCTGCCTCGGCAACCGTAAATCGCGACGCTCCCACGCGAAGTCAGAGGAGAATAAACGGAACCTCTGCGACAATTCGATGCCCCTCGACTATTAGTTGCGCGCACCCTATTAACACCGCCTTGTTATTTCTTGGGCCCGACCCGCGTGCGCTTGAGCCCCGCCATCCCCGTCTGGAGCCCTTTGTGTACAACGTGTAGCCGCAAATTGCCAGCGATGCTCGAGCGGTGGCTCTTAATGACCCATCATAAGGGTAATGGGCCTTTCGGCAGAGAGCGCCCCCATTACGCCGCTCGGCTCTCTTTCCAGCCAGGACTCCCCAATCCATCATTGCGAATGCGAGCGAGGCTCCTTTCGGCACATCAATTAACGCTCCCGTTACGCTTATTTACACCTTATTTGTACACTGTCATCTGGAGTGGTTTTCGGTAGCGGAAGGTTGGATCGCAGTTTGCTTTGCGAAACCCCCGGTGGAAGGACTCCGACATGGCAAATGCAACAAGACGGGAGCGGAGGTCACCTGTGGTTCCACATCATCCTCAAAAATCACTGCGGGGGGTCCTTGGGCTGCTGAGGTTTGAGGGACGGTCTTGTGTGCGTCGGCTGGGTGGCGGGATGCCGCTTCCGCTTCCTGGCTATCGATCCAGCAGTTCTGACTGGGAGATCCAGTGGCTCTGAACACAAGAAGGCGAACGGCCTGCGGCGGCCCAGTCACAGTCTTGACTTCAGTCCTTTTGAGAATCCGTGACACTGATTGAAAACCACGGTCCACAAGTGGCGTCCGACCAACCTGAACAACCCGCTGCAGATCTGCCTACATGCATGGGCGAAAAGTAACTCAGGAACAGCGTGTAAACCTGGTACAGACTCTCTGCAATGAAGCAAAATGTGGCTCTACTGAATACATATTTATGTGCGGGGTTTAAATACTTGCGCAATCGGCATATTTCAGGCTTTCATTTTCATAAAATGTCAGCAAAGAAATAGTTAATTTGAGAGCTAACCCTTCAGTGTGTGACAGTGGCCGTACTGACTGGAAAGCTATATGTAGATATTTGCAATCCAGGCAATGGTGATAACTTTTAAGGGCTGTGAATACTTTTGGGAGGCTCTGTCGAGCAGCACATTTACACCCAGATAATAGGGTGGTGAATACACAGCTGCCGAGGGTAAGAACTGGTTGTCATCGTGTGTGTGAGCTGCGAGCTGCGAGCTGCATGCACATGGTTGTCGGCAGGTACCCCTCCACTCACTGTAAACATCTTTTAACCGCCCGAATACACCTGTCACATAAACACAAAACGGTGAACAAGTGGAGAAATGAGATGACAGCACTAATGTGTCTGTGTCCTTCATGTTGGATTTTGACTGAAACCCAGACAGCAGGGGTTTGGACAGATCCCTGGCAGCTGGTGGCGTCGAGCCCAGCAACCACAACGCAACCGGATCGGCTCCCAGGGGGACTTGCTTGTTGTACCCTTCAACACTGTGCTTCCGAGCTACAGTAGTTCATCGCGGTATCACGCATGAGCACCTGAATTAGAGCGATGAACTAAAATTTGAACGGTCGACAGGCTGCATGTGGAAACCAGCAGATGGCGCAGTGGTTAGGATGGTTAGTTTTCTAATGAGGGTTCCCCATTCGAATCCCACTTCCAGCTTTAGTTGTCACGATGCTGTAAAAATTACCCTGCTGTGTAATGTAAAAACCTACCATTATACATCATGCAATAATAATAATACTAATAATAATAATAATAAGAAGAAGAAGAAGAAGAAGAAGAAGAAGAAGAAGTAGTAAAGGAAGAAATACAATGAATTTCCTTTACTGTTTTGATGATTGTGTTACAGTTGAGCAAAGTGTTAATATTTAATATGTACTTTTTTTGCAAATGATCGATTTGCAAAAAAAAATTGTAGAAGTTTTCCAACGAAAAGACTTTTGAGGCAGCAAAATAAAGGTACAGAATTATTTGTTACCTTGCGAGAACGCCGAATTATTTCAACTCATTTCCACGGCGCCGATTGCTCAAAACACGTTTGTGCCTTAATGGAGCCCAAATGCTTGTTCTGCGGCTCCGCCATCTGTAAATGTTTCTGCACTCGAGCGATTTTTCCATGATCTCCCCCCTTCACAGCCTTCCCGCAGTCTCTCGGCACAGCAAACAACGTTCAAAGGGGCAACTGCGGGAGGAATTCATTTGGATCCTAGTTATTCTGTGTGCATTTTCCTTTATTAATGGAAGAAAATCTGGCAATAATGCACGAACGGAGTTAAGAACATGAAATATTTACACGCTTTGCATTACATCGCCCGCTCCGCCGTCCTCGTAAGTTCGTTGACCTCGGGGTGAACACGGCCGACTGCTCGGTCCAAGTGCAGAAACATGGCCCGGATCGCTGGCGTCATCTTCGCGTCGAGTGAGAAACCTCGGCCGCGCAAAACCCGGCGGCACCGCGAAGCCGCGGCGAAAATCGCGAGCGCCTCTCCTCCCGGCCCGGTCGACGCCACGTCTGTTTTAAACATGCGTACTCATCCGTTCCTTACTGCTGATTTATGTCTGAACAGCAAGCAGTCGCGAGTATTTCTGCCGCATGTAAATGTTTTCCCATTCGGTTGCGATGATGCAAAGTTGCCTCTCGGCGCTCAACTTGTTTGACTGATCGCGGAGGTCTCGCCCTTGGAGACGCTGGTTTACGCCGACGTCCGCGAACAGGACGGCACGCATCTGAGAAAAAAGAAACACGGTGTGCTTCGCTATACTTCTTCACGCCACTGTATTTTACAGCGTTGTTGGCCGGGGGGCACTGCTGCGGGAGTCGATGGCTTGAGCTTCGGGTCTCGAACGGCGAGAGACGCGGATGGTTGCACATAATAACTTTGAGTCAATCCCACAACGTCAGTCACGGCGTCTTTCATCCAACAATCTCTCTCCACGTTGATCCGCGATGTGGTCCTCCGAGGGGAGCTCACGTCCCCCATTGACCCTATAAATAATTACAGCCCCCTAAATATATTCCACTTACCCTCTAAAGAGACCTTCATTGTGAGGGACTGCGGCGGTGCTTGCATCCCGCATTCATGTGTAATTCCTTTGGTGATTGTGCCTCCGGCTCAGAAGGATGAGAAACGGCACCGCTGGATCCCAAGAAAACACGGTCTTGTTAAAATTTAATGAACCGCCCCAGCCCCGGCACCCCTCCCGGTGACATGCTTTGCGGCATTTCACGGTACTGTGAGCGCAGGGTGTACCTGGGGTTGGGTGCCGGGCGTGTTTGGGTTGCCCTCCCACCACCAGGCCGGCACCCCGGTCCCTCCGTGTATTTATCATGATTTTTGCCCTGAAACTGGAGTAAACGCGGTGCAGCGTGACTCTCTGTCGCAGCCTCGGAGGCGTTCCCTTTATTTATTAATAGAGGGGAATATTCAAGCGCATTTACATTACAATATAGAACAAAACAAAAACACGGTGGAGAACAGACATTCGCATTAGAATGTTCCATTTACGGTTTTACGCGTCATTTCGACAAGTCCATTAAAGTTGCAAAAGTATTTAAAATATATATATATATATAGAACTTGCAGCATAATAGACCTTCAGCTAAAAAAAATCTACAGGATGTATAAACTCTAAAACCCATCTGTACGTTCCATTAAGATTGCAGCAAGTATAAATCCATAATATCCATCCTGTGGTTATCATTAACAGCTTTGTCCTGGTCAGAGTCATGATGGTCTGAGTCTATTCCAGAATCATAGAGCCCCCCCCCCCAAGTGGCATGCCAATCTATCACAGTAAATCTATAACGCTTTAACATATATATTTTATTTTATAAAATAAATACTTCCTTTTATTGTGCAACAGTACATTTCTCCAGACTCCCATTCAGTGCAGATTGCTGACTGATTCATCCTGAAGATGTCTGTGACCTTCATCTTCTCACTGTGGGTCAGCAGCACACAGCAACATCAGACCTGATCTGTAAACACCTTGGAAGAGAGTTGAACTACATGCCCTGTTGTCTTTTGTCCATTTACTTTATTTACACTTATCTAGTTAAAATTTATTTTGCAGGTGAGCAGGCGTCCCATCCAGGGTGTGGGTACACAGGCTAACGCTCAGGGATTCTGGAACAGGCCCCAGCCTGCTGTGACCCTGACCAGGATAAAGCAGTTCATGACAATAGATGGATGGTTAAAGTGTCACGATTAAAGTAACTCTGAGTTGTGAACAAAATGAGCTATAAGGAGTCCTCTTGTCCCAGCCGTGTTCCTTAACTGAAGCGCCTGTGTAGTTCGTTGAGGAGAACTGAAGCTGAGGCTGCCAAAGCAAATGATCTCATCTGTTTTCCATTCCAAAACATCCAAACAACCATGCCCGCAAAATGAATTTGGGACGGATGAAACGCAAGACGGCAAATAAACGGAGCCCGTGGACCACGACAAGGTGGAAACGGCATGTCGATTCTCTTCCAGCGATGCTTCTTTCTTGCTCGGGAGGCGTCTAGCGATGCTATGTTTTCCCGGGTCGCTCCGCTTTTACGCATTACCGCAGATGTCAAGTCATCGAGAAGATCTAAACTCTTTTTTATCCCAAAATTATGAGCCGAACCTACGCTCGCAAGGGCATTAATAATAAATGAGTGACGGCAGCTCCCAGTGCAGCCCTTCCTGAGTGCAAATGACTTCGCTTACGTTTTACCGCGTTTAATAGAATTTGGACCTAATTCTATTTACTCATTATTGTGACTGCAATTGCTATTTTCCCTGTCAGCCACTGATTCATGTATTTTATAAATATGCCGTGCACTGAAAAGATTGAATTAGTCTAGAAGACCGAGCTTCACTGCGCACCGTTCGGAGTTGCGTTGCGTGCCGTTCGCTCGACACCCCTGATTCATCCCCCCGCGTTTCATCATTCCCGTTTCTGCGCCTCTTCATATTTTCCTCGAAGACCGACGTTAACGTTCTCACCGAAAGAGCCGAACCTCGGCGAATCGTCTCGACTCCTTCGACTTCCCGTAGCCGTTCCGGCTTCCGCTAGTTATTGCGGTGCCTTGAAGTCGTGTCGGAGAGCGCCGGTCAGAGCTGCCGCGCTCACGGGACCTACGTTTGAGTCAGAGCCCTTGAGCAACCAGACCTTCCCGAAGCAAAACCATCTCCATCTACAGCTGGGCTAAACTCCATCTCTCGGTTAACATGCACTTTCCTCATTAAGGAAACCAGTAATTTATTATCTGCGTGGTCTCTATCGAAAACAGCATTTACGCCGACTTAAGTAGCGGTTGTTCTACTTTCGCTGTTCCGCACGTCTTCGGTTTCTCCAACCTCTTTGCCAAAACTTAATCGCCCAATTAAGCTGTAATACAAAAGCCCATTCAGTTCTGTCTGCGCGGTTTAATAGCGTTTCTCTGGATGCACTTGAGACGCTGAAATTAAACCTTATTGAGACATTTTTTACTCTGTTTATTCTTCCCCGTGTCATTTGCATGTCAGCGGTGACTGAATCCTGTGGATGCTGCCCGTCACTCACGTAACCGCTTGAAAGGCCACTTCCTGAAGGAAATAAATAAGGACGTCTGAAGACGGAGTCTGCAAAAATGTTGTCGGCGGCCGCCTTCCAGCCTGTGCCGGCGTCACCAGGCGGAGGGCTGTGCCGGGTACGCTTACAGGTTCTTTTTCCCATGATTATTAGCGACACGTAATTCCTAAATGTCTATGAAGACAGAACCAACTCTGCAGAAGAAGTGGAAGAGTCTAGCTGGTCATACCTGATGCTAATTCCTTGTTAGAGTTCTGCTGTTAGATCCATATGTGGTGCAGTATTAACAACTAATGATAACATCCTTCCAGTCATCCATCCATCCTTCCATCCATCCATCCATCCATCCTTCCATCCATTCATTATCAGCAACTGCTTAGTTCTGGTCAGTGTTGCGGTGGTACAGACCCTGTCCTAGAATCACTGGACGTCGGGCTATGAAACAACAAGTCCATCTCAGGGTGTCCACACACTATAGACTGTTTAATGTAACCAGTTATCCTCAAACACATGTCTTTGGACTGCGGCAGGAAACCTACAGAGACTGAGCTGGATTCACAGCCACAGCAGTTTGAGGCCGCAGTGCTACCTGTGGAGCAGCCATGCTGCCTACCTAATATTATCATTGGCATAAAAGCAACGCTAGCAGCAGCAATACCGCTAATAACAGCAGCACTATTAATGCTAGCTTTGAAACAGCAACCATTGCCATTGGACCAAATTTTTGCTTTCTTGAGAGGGTGAGTGACTCCATTGTTCTCACTTCAATACAGCAAAAGATTCCTACAATTCCCTACTGAAAAGTGGAAAACAGACTAATGTCAGCTATAAAAATGATTTAATTTTCAGTTAAAAAGGCACGTTTTTCTTCTGGACACCTTCGTGTGAAACGGCCTCAACCTCCACCCAAAGGTGCGTCAAGCGGTATGGTTCCGGCGAGGGTCTCCAAACGGGGTCGGAGCCGTGACCCTAAAGCGACACGGGATCTGCAGCGTGGTTCCTCCGGAGCAGCCGCCGATTATTCATCCTTCGGAGTTTCTCCTGCTTTTCGCCCCATCCCCTCTGCAGTCTCCTCACTCTGACACTCGGTGATGAACGAACTGGCTCATTTTTTCCAGCTTTGCAAATTATTATTCGGAGCTATTAGCAGATTTTTGAGATCTATATGCCTTTCTTCAAGGAATATAGCGATTTCTCAGATAATGCCCAGCATATTGTTAAGCAGGACTTCCATACCTGCTTAAACTATCATCTCTAATGTGTTTGAATTGGTCCTGTCATGCTGGGTGTAAGTGGTGAGGCGGGCCGTCTTTCAAACGGAAAAAAGCACCGTCTTTGGGACACGTCTACTTTTTCTAGCGAGTCCTGCCGCCGTGTGTGCATGAAATGCAAAGTTAAAGTTTCCACAACTTGCAGCCTTTCGCTCTTTCGTTCTTCTGCACTGCTTTCACACCCTGCCAGTAAGCAGGATCAATAGAAGTAATTAGAAGGGGGATTTTACCATGTTATGCGGCGGCAGAGGGTAAAACGCATCGCGGCCGCATCATGAAAATGTGGCATTTCTGAAAGCCGATAAATGAATGAACAAGCCAGGCTTATCTGCAGAAAGTGTGCAGTTTTATTTTTTATCTCATAAGCATTTTTTTTTTCCCAATCTCGCATGTCGATGTGCGCAAGGAAAAAATTCTCAGGGGGGAGCAGGGGCAAAAAAAAAATCTTCGTACATCACCAAGCGACTGCAAATCCGCAGTTAAAAAGAACGCATCTACAAACAGTTAATTTCTCAGGATTAGCGAGTCGGTCGCACGTCAGGGACCGGGAGCCCGGCTCTTTCCTCGGGCCGGATAACTTCAGAGGGGCGGCCGAGCCTGACGAATCGGGCGTCGGACACATTAGCGCTTCCCGTCCGCGGGTCCAGGGTGTTTCCCTCGCCGCCTCTCCGTTGGGCTCCTCCTAATAAAGTCAAGCTGGAAACATCGATTCCCCAGCATCCAGCTTTTCCTTTCGCCATGGGAAGCTGCGGACGTGAGCCCTCTCCTTACGGGGTTTCTTCCTGCAAATGTACAAGCTTTCCATTCACCTGCTCAGCACTTCCATTTTTCTACGTTACTGACCAAACAAGGTTTTTTTGTACCGTGTCTACATCCACGCCTTTGGCAGATGCCTTCCTGTAAAGCAAACAGAACTGCGTCAGTAACGGAGAAAGAGCTTTAGATGCAGAATGATCAAAGCACAGGTTGCGTGTCTGATGCTGCCACGTTGCTGGTTCACATCCCCCAAGCAGCTGCCTATAGAAGTGACATTCAAACAGCAAATAAATGTCACGGCAGATGGTGATGGACTCGTTGGGGTGTTGGATGAGGAAGTGTTTCTTCATGTTGTTCACCTCCACCCGGTCCTGGTACCTCTTGGGTCCGCTAACATGGGGGACGATGGAGCTAAGGTCAATCTCTATCACCTACAATCAGAGGAGGACAAATGAGGAACAGGTCTTCTGAAACGTGTTGATGCCTCAAATGCACTGGAGGTGACACATCTCATAACACCGGTTCACTATGAGAGCCCATCCAAACCTCAGAGTAGTGAGGATCTTCACCCGGTTCCTGGTAGCTTCTGAACAGCTTCACAGCTTTAAGGTAGGCCTCTACCAGTTCAAGTTTCTCCTCACTAAAGTCTGGGACGAAACAAAAAGCAAAAAAACACTGGGTCACATGACCACACTTGGAAAGCACGCAGTTACTCCCCCACACAATGTGTTCCTCTTCTTGTGTATAAAAATGTGCAAAACAGATCAATATGTCTAACAGACGAAGAGCTTTAGACACAGACACACGCGAAAGAACAGCTTTGTGTGCCTGATTCCACCAGGCTGCTGGTTCACATCCTTCAAGCAGCTGCCTACAGAAGTGGTATTCAAACAGCAAATACATAGATAATCTGTCAGGAGATAAGGAGAGAGATGGCTCTGAAAGACATGGGTTTGAGACCTTTCTTGAATTCAGGGAGGGATCCAGCAGCTCTGAAGGACTGCAGGAGCTTAGGACCCAACTCTAAGCACTGACAAACTTTTAATTTTGATCGCGAGCTGCACCACCAAGCAGCCACTGACAGCCGGCCAAAAATCGAAAACTAACATTCCAGACAAGAAGCATCCCGATTTCCACAGCTTCGTAGAAATAAAAATTACTGAAAGCAAAGAATAATGTCAGATTTTTCTTCTCATTTGAGGGTATGAATTCATCAGCTGTCATCTTATCGCAACACATTTCCCTATAATAACTGTTTCTCTCTCAATTTGGTACGTGAACACATTCCACTTTCAGGAAGATGGGCCTTATCAGTCAAATTTGATATGTAAAAGGGAACCCAGACATCAGTCACATAACCAATTAGATTTATCCAAATAAATGGCTGCCAAAACGCAGCGATTGCCTTTATTATGGGTTTATTTACAGCCGTAATGCGAGTCGGTCTGAACGTAGTTATTTGGCAGTGCTCCACGCTAAATTGAAAGGTTATGAGTTTCATTGCAGGCGTATTAGCAAAAGATCGTTTCATTTAATAGGGCCGTTTCGACGCAACTGCGGCCAGGATGCAGAACAAGGGGACATCCATCAGCGCTGGAAAGCATCAGGATGTCGCTTAGCCGCTAATGAAGATAAAAAGCAAATTAGCATCTAGGAGGCGTGAGGGTGGCGCGTCGTACCCTGCGTGATCCCGTCGCAGGGCCATCCGGTGGCACCGCGGCATTCACATACGCAGGGTTTGTCCGCATGCAGAACTGTGGTGATGGGCCGGAGATACAAGGGAAGGGTGGGAATCCTGAATAATAATAATAATAATAATAATAATAATAATAATAATAATAATAATAATAATAATACGCGTCTGGATAGCAGTGGGATGATGAACATTATTTATTACTATATGAAGAAAAATGATCGTAACCTGGACTTTATGCCAGCAGGTGGTGTAGCAATTAAGGATGCGGAGTTACTATAGTAAAACACCCAGTTGTATCAATTTGCAAACTATTGTGTTATTCTGGATGAAAATGTCAGAATAGCATTGAGTTCATAATAAATTCATGTTAATTGCCTAGTTTTAGTCTTCTTTTTCTTTTTTCTTTTTTTTTTCCCATGGAAAGTGATAAACTCCCTCTTTGAAATTAAACGTAAATTCTAAGGAGCTTAGCTAGTTTGCTTAATTATCGACTAAGCCACGTATGAAGAAAGAATTTTTTTGCCTTTAAATTACGGCTGCATTTGATAATAATGTTCCAAAGCAATTTTCTTCATTGCTGTTTGCCACACCATTAAAGCCCTTAAATATAGAATACCAATATAGTGGCAGACACTTTTGGCATGAATTAATCCTAACAGGGGTGTAGTCATTTGGACTTAAAGATCAAATAGAAACTTGTGAGCTCACTGCCTGAATAAATTAAAACTGAGATAATAATATTATAATCATAATTTAGTTGTAATTGGAATTATAATTTCTTCCTTATACGGTTACCAGCAATATAGACCTGCGGTGCCCATTTTTTTCCCCAGCAGCCTTTGTGTCTTGATGATCCCATCCCAAATTTTTGTGGTTGGAACCTAACAAAGGGCCGTTTTCAGTCAACCAGCTTCCAGAAAAGACACCCGGTTCTCTTTCCCTGTTCCTGACCTGTTTGTTATCATCAGAGTTCACTATGTTTCACACACACACACACACACACACACACACACACACACACACACACACAGGGGCAGATTTAATGGACTGGAAGCATAAGACAAGATAGGAACAGGGTCTCACTTTGCCCACCGCAGCCAATTCTCACCATTTTCTATGCAGGTTAGCGTTAGGGCCAGGCTGCCTGGGCATAAATCTAACTGTGGTTCACTACAGTTTTAATTTGTGTGCAGGTAAATGGAGAGGATGTGCGGTACGCTGGGTGGCCGAAGGTACGCTGACCCCTTTCTAATGACCGAGCTGAGCTGTTTTAGTTGCACCCACACTGAATAAAAACATATTCTAGACAACTGAGTCCTTCCAGTTTTCTGGCTACATTTTGGGGAAGAAGCTCCTTTTCTGCTCTGCATGACTGTGCCCCCCCATGCACAAAGTGAGCTCCATAAACACGGTCTGCCCGGGTTGGTGTGGAAGAACTTGAGTTGCTGCACGGAGCCCTGACCTCAACCCCACTGAACACCTTTGGGATGAACTGGAACACTGACTGCAAGCCAGGCCTTCTCGCCTGACCTCACTGATGCGCTTGTGGTCGAATGGGCACAAATTCCCAAATTCTGGTGGACAGCCTTCACCGAAGAGTGGGGGCTGTTATAGCAGCAAAGGGGGTGACAACTCCATTTTAATGCCGAGGGTCTGGAACAGGAGGTTCAACAAGCACATATGAGGGTAATGCTCAGGTGTCTACACACTTCTGGCCTTACTGTGTAACTAACAGTCCCAAGTTTGGTTAACAATGTGCAACTTTGGCTGCCGCAGCCTGTAACAGGTGTGTAGCGATACTGCTTAAACACACACTACGCTGTTGTGTAAAGTGTCCTGTGTCCAAAAATCACACCGTTATCCTACATGCTCATTGACTTTGCTATATTATGACCTTCTGTTAGGTGTAGTAATGCAAGAAGATAGAAGACTGAATAGTTACTGTAGACTGTAGGCTACTGAAAATAATAGCTATGTCAGCAATTTTGGTAAGTTTGAAATTTCAGTAGTTTAAGCACATATATGCCATAAATAGAAATACCTTCTTTAACAGAGGCCTGCGTAGATACCTAGATTTACCTATTGCCTCTGTAAATACCATGCACACACACACACACACACACACACACACACACACACACACACACACACCTGGTACATACTGACCCACTGCCACCAAGTGGACGAACAACCCCTGAGGACCAATTGTAGAGGAAAGCAGCGTATAAAAATACACGAAAGGACACGCAGCTTCACCTGAAGTCCCAGAAAACCCTGCGTTCACCTTTATTTAATTCATCATTTGCTTCGCTGGCACTTTCCCTGCAAAGCAACTTGCGCAGTTTACACTTTTCATTTTTTCGTACGGCTAGACAGTTAGCGAAAGCAGATCAGAGTAGGCGCATCACCCAAGGGCAGAACAGCGACGAACAGGTCACCTTCTGGACACGGTTGCGTTTTAACCGCAGCGCCATCTATTGGTCATTTTCTTCCTTTTCCACTCTTAACCCCAAATAACAGGCCAGTAAATATGATCCTATAAACACATCAGTTTTCAAAGGCCTGGTGATGGAACAGGAGGAAAAGTGCAGCAGGAACTGCGTTCTTCAGCCTTAAGGTGAATTAGTTTTAACTGTTAAGACATTTGCGTGATACGTTTGAACACATTGCGGTTTCTGATGCTTATTTAATTCCTTCCGCCCTACCCTTGAGCTTAAGGTCAAAGCATCCAATTTACAATTCACACTGATTTATCTATTATGCTCATTGAAGTTGTCAGATGAATAACCTGTTTAATAAGGAAATGGACCAAAAGGTGAGGCCATTTTATTGCCCCCCCCCCCCCGGGTCCTTTTCCAGGCTCGAATGATGAATGTAAATTTTGTGACACGAAGTTGCAAAAGTGGGACGCTTTGCTGTCAGTGACGCAGAAGGAAGAGGAGCTTCGCTCAGGTGACCGAGCCGCTTTTGGGCCCAGGACTCGGGGGTATCAGTCATGGCGGAGAGACCTTGATCTGTGTCAGGATCTGATACAGAGGGGTGCAGAAGGTGGTATTCAAACCCATTTCTTTCAAATGCAAGTCGGCAGCCCCAACCACTGCACCACCTGCTGCACAGTTCATGCCAGTTTGCTGTCATGCTTGTTTTTTGGCCTCGCTGTTGCATTTTACATGTGAAGAACAAGCAATCCAATCCACACGCAAGCAAGTAAAACAGCTGAAGTCAATAAATAAGCAGGACAATAACTGTTATATCATTTATTTTATATTACGGTTATAATAACTGTTAAGTTATATGAAAATGTTTTGAATTGCGGAAGCTTGGGAAAACAGGGATAAGGATGGAAACCTCTGGCTTTCAAGTGACAGCACAGCTCTAGTTTTCAGTTCGTGGCTCGGCGGAAAGTGGGACACGGTCTTCCGAGAGACCTGCCTAAACCCCGGAAACATCCAACAAACGCTGTGGCACATGCAGACAGGTAGAGGTGCCCTCGTGGTCTCCTCTTTCGGACATTTCGCACATCCTTTCTAAACCTCTCATATCCATCCGTCCGCTATCCTTAACCGCTATGGAGTCTGGAGTCCATCATTGCATAAATAATTATATGTCATTTTATTCAGAGTTTGAAGAGCAGGAGCAAAGCGCAAGAGAAACTCTCCACAGCAGACTTCGTTCCTATTATGGATATTGTTTGCAAATGCTGTTCCCCTCTCATATCAGATAATCCCAGTATTTGACTTCCTCCGCTCCAGTTGAAAAACATCTATTCAACAGACCAAGAAAATCAATGTCTTCTTTAGGTCTGTGAGCAAAATGCGTTTTTAAGCAGAATCCCATTAAAACCTACATTATTATTGCGCTGTTAATTTCATTTCCTTACATAGGTTACAGACTAAAATCCAATTTTCACTGTTGTTTCATTTTTCTTCAGCTTCTTGTTAATGTTTGATCCTTCATTAGTTTCGGTTTTTGGTCTCCATCGCAGGTTTGGGGCCACAGGTCCTGTCGCTCAGTGGTTTGACCAAATCCAAGAACCATCAAGGACTCCAGGATGACAAATAGCTGAAAGACCTGATGGCAGATCGCACCTGAACCCCCTTATCACACCTGGCTGGAGTGCAGGCTCAGGTACCCTGGAGCTGCTGGTTTCCTACAGCAGATGGAAGCACCTCCGCATCCCATAATTCCACCCACAACCATCTAAAAACGTCTTTACTGACGCTATTCAGTATTCATTCATGTTTCTGTTTATATGCAAGGAGTCAACTGAGCGAATGTTTGTTTCGGCTAAACGGGCCGCTTTGGTTTTCCAGGCAGAGAAAACAGGCGTAATGAAGCCAGTTGGATTTTAGGAAAACTGTGAACGAGACAAATTAAAACAAATGCAGGCCCAAACCCGCTATTTACAGCAATCAGCGTTCTTTTTCCAAATCGATGCGTTCAACCGTTTCCCCAGTCAGAGTCGGCAGTGGATGGCGCCACTGAAGAGGACCGGCGCTGCAGTTCCAGCCGAGTCCGCCGCCACCCACGGATACCTCTTTCGCTCTAGAGCTGCTGCTGGCATTCAAAACGTTGGGGGATTACAGTTGACCCTTGAACAATGCGGGGGTTAGGGGCGCAGACCCCCCTTGTAGTCGAAAATCCTCGTATAACTTTTGACCCATCGTAATTATGAGATTTGGCTGAAACGTCGACTCTAACGTCATTACCGCCGCTGAGTCCATTCGGCTGGTAAAATAAAAAATAAATAATATTTTTTTTGAAAAAATGGTTGTATGTTAGGATTTTTCCCGCAGCCACTCCAGAGTCTGGCTCGTTCTCCGTAAGGCTCCATACCGCTTCATCTTCATCTCTTCTCATCACTGGCCGTCCACGCTCGACGCTCATCTCCACTCAAACCTGCGCTCAGTGATGGCGCCTGTGAGTGCATCGGTGGTCTGCTGAACTAAAAGAAGAAAAGACCTTAAGCACTCGCAGACCTTCGCTCTGTGTGCTTTCCTGGATTAGGCCTGGTGAAGCCATGTGAGCCTGGATGTTTCCATTTTATTCACTTATTCGCCATATTCGCTTGCATCCTTCCACCAGATTTTGTTTATTAGTACCTGTCGTGCCAGCGAGTCGAAGTCGACTCTTAAATAGAGTTCCTCCAGAAAGTTCTGTCCTTCGCGTGTGTCCGTAGTGTAGAAAGTTGCTGTGCTCTTAGGCACTCTGATTGAATCCGTCGTCTCGTAGTTGATTCTCCTCTTTTTCCTCCATCTTCACCACACATCTGACATCTCCAAAGTGCAATAACCTCAGTCCAGCTTTGTTTTCCTACCCCTGGTGCACTTCAAGCCCTCCCTCATTATCACAATAACTATCAGCCCATGCATTTTTCAGTCTTTTTCCACATCCGTACTGAAGTGCAGAAAACACCATTGCTTAAACAGTTCTACTCCCAGAATATTTTCAAGCTATTCGCCTTCCACAAGTTATAGTTTGTGACACCAAATCCCGGAACTGGGCAGCTAAAATGTTTCTACCTTTTTATGTCACTTCTGCCCCACAAAGTAGGGCATTAAAACTTACTTTAACTTGTATTTTAAACTGAAAAAATGTTCCCAGATGTACTTAAAACCCAGAGATTCAGGGTCCCTGCCAGACCAGCCTTAGATATTTATTTTATGAAAGCAAACAAACCTAGAGGCAGACTGGCTCCAAGGCCCACGGGCTGAATCAAATTCTAAACTCTGTGTGGACTGATGCTTCCCTTCCTGTTTCACCCTGGCATCTGAACCAAGTGGTAGCCATCCCACGCCGGTGCCGCTGCAGCCAGTCAGCTGAAGCCGCACACCAAACTTCTGCTGGAAACCCGATCCACCACAAACCTGCCTCTCCTCTCTGCTTTCTGTGTGGGCGGCACTTCCACAGTTTGTCAAAGTATCCTTTCTGGAAGCTTTCGCGTAGGGGCCACCGAGATGATGGACTGTCACGGCACTCCTTCCCCACTCATGTCTGTTCTGGCTTCAGAGGATAAGGCATCGGTGAAGTGGAGACAGCAGCTCTGGATCCATTCAACCGCTTCTTGTCTTCTTAAAGAGTTTTTTTTTTTTTTTTTTTTACTATTTTTGGGTGAAAGAAGAATTGAAAGATTTGAAGCGAAGAACTCCACAATGACACTTTTTAAGTTTTCATCACCACAGCTTCGCACCCTCATGGGGGTTGGATCTTTCCTGAGAGGATCAATTGGAGAGCAGAGCAATGAGGAAGGGATATAAAGCACCTGTCAATACGAGCCTAATATGCTTCAATTTAACTCACGCCAGATTATGAAGATAAAGCTTCCCGATCTTCTGGTTTCTAAATGGAGTTCAACTTGGGTGGCCACCACCTTGCCGTTGTCTCAGAGATCATCGGACGTGCGCATGTGCGGCTAATGTCATAAATGGATAACAATCGCAGCAATGATGTGTACCGAGATACCCGGGTTCCGCGCGATGAAAAAATACAAAAGAATAAGAAATGAAGACGGTCACTCGATCGAAGAGCGCCAACGTAATGATGGCTTAATGAAGAGCTTTCTTAGCTGCTCTCAACCTTGAATTAAAAATCCATTCGGCGGCAAGCGTATAGGTGGCAGGGATCTCGAGATGCCGAGTGTCTCCAAATGCATTTATATTGAGACTAATAAGGGCAGCTGGAGGCCTCGTGCCAGGATCTGAGGTTCGGATCTGGCTGCGCAGCCGACGAGAAGAACATTCTGCGTACGGTTGTGTCTCAAAAAAGTCCTCTTTTGTTAGCTTAACGTGATCCTTCGAATGGGACGGAGACCAACTGAGTGCACGCCGTACACCCCGGGAGGCTCGACATCCCACACGTCACCATGCCTGTACGCTACGTGTCCGTGTAACGCAGTAGAGCAACCGCAGCTCGATGCGCTACCCCTGGTGAGTGCCATAAAAGACAGTCCCGAAGGACCAGGCGAAATGAGGTCCCCTCCCCAACAGCATTCAGCCTAAACCGCCCCCCAAAAGGACAACGGCTGCGTTTAACTGCTCCATCTTGACCCCCTCTTTCGGCCTCAACACCAAGCTTGCGCTTTGAGGATGGGGAATAGAGTCGCCATTTATTATCTTCGCAATGCTAGCGAGGCACGCCAGTGATTCGAAAGGTGATGCTTTAGCCAAATTTTGCTAAAATACACCCATCATCTGCCTGACATGGATTAATTCATTCAGTGAACTCACCATTTTGCCAATTCCTTTTATTTCTTTAAAAATACGTACATTTCACATATCTCACCTAACTAAAATGAACCTAAATAGACGGCATTTTTTATGCTTGACAGTAATGACAGCAGCAATATTTTGTAATGTTTGTAACTAAATGGCTGAATTCTTTCATGAATCATAAAAATTAAAACGGAATGATGAATTGGGCAGGGCAGTCATTTTTGGACCGTCGGTGTTATAATTGGACTCTGACTCGAAAAACACAGGATAAACGTTTTATTTCCAATAGTGCAAGTGTTTTTGTTAAAAAGAAGCCATTCATTTTTGCATGTTTGTACTGTTTGTTTCTAAAGGTTAAAACTGAATATGCTAATTAAGCGGAAATCGGTTTTGTGATTGGTCGAGATCGTCTATCAGGAATCGGGAGCTTTTTATTGTGGAAAACCCTCATACGGCAGGTATACAGGGAGCGCCAAATGAAGGTCGTCGGCTCCCCGGTGCGCAGAACGGGGAATGGAAAATTTAGAAGAGACATAATAAAAGATATATAGATAAATTAGAGATTCTGTGTAACAGGAAGTGAGAAGTGTGTTCAGTATTTAGATATGCAGAAGTTTGCATGTTTTGCACAGTGAAACATACTGGATGTGGATGTAAAATTACCATGGTAACGGGGGGTTGCCACTGTACTGAATAATAAGCTCACTGTATGAATAAAATGCTATTTCTTCTCATCAGCATTTGTAGCGGTTTGTAGGGGAATGGTGTAGCGCTGCAAAGCCGACCGGTGGCTTGTGGTGGTCGGTGGGGGCTGCTTGTCTCACTGGGCTACGCGGTAGCGGCGTAGCATGTAGCTATGCCGCGGCGCGTTAACCGTTTCTGGCGAACCTGTGAGTGGCGGATGCAAGTGTGAGAGGAGTCCCCGGCAGTGAAACATCTACCAGTTCGGCACAAAATAGAGAAGTGATTTCAGAAGTCATCATTGGCATGAATAAGACAAAGCGCAGTGTGTGACCTTCTTTCAGGTCCACCACAGGACAAAAAAGACATCCAGAATCCATTTTAACAGCGAATGAGGAGCACAAAGTGACACCTTCGTGCGAGGAACCTTATCAGTCTGGGCTGTTGGAGAGGCAGGACTGAGTGCAGTTTCTCATCAGATGGAAGCTGATAAAAATACATTTGCGATAAGGTCCCCTAAGATTAACTGTAGCTGCCTGGGTGTCAGCTGGAGCAGCGCTTTATCTGCGGGCCCATCTGGAAATAGCACAGAGAATTGGGGCTGAGCAGGTGACCTCCAGGGCATGCTGTCTGACCCATAAACAAGTTATTCTTCTGGTGGTGAACTTTCCATCTTTCTCATATTGCTTTCTGAGCAAATGCTGGGGTGGTTTTGCATATCGAGAACCTTCTCAGGTGTGACTATCGCTCATGGGTTTGTTAGCGCTAGCGTCTCTAAAAGACTTGCAGAGGTGTTTTTATTGGCGTCCAGCAGTGTATAAAATCACAAGATGACCTATGATCACCACCTTCTGTGGATTCCTTTGAACAACAGCACTGGAGACGTTTAAGGACACCTTGAACAGGCGGATAAAAAAACGCGCGGAACGGAAGGGCTCCGGATCAAATCCAGCCGGAATTCACGCGAGATGCAACGGTGTTGAAACTGAGGACATAGCGTCTCCCTCGAAAAGACGGCGATGGCTGAGGAAGTCGGAGGAAAGGAGAGAACGACCGGCCCGTTCCACGGTGACGACGAACGCCTCCTTCCTGACATGGGGACAAGGGCAGAAGCTTCTGGAAGAACTCCTTGAACGTGCTCAAGAGTCAGCATGAACTCAGAAGCACCTGAATATTGAGCTGAAATCTCGCCTTATTTCCCAGCGCAGAGAAGCGCGGTGGAGGGAACGTGCACCAAAGCACTTGTTGCGAGCGTACGCATGAACACCTGAGGTGCACTTCAGCACCGGCACCTGTTTGTACAGCACACACATTAATATCAATAACATAACTGGGCTCCTATGACTGCAGCTGCAGTCTTTTCTTTGTGGCAGCCCTGTGTCTGCCAATTGTTTTGCTTCAGCCATTTTAAGACTATAATCCTCAAATTTGAATCGTGCCTGATAGCCCAGGCACCATGGATTCCAGAAAATTGGTTTTACTGCTGTACAATTGGCTAATTCTTCACTCTGCTAATTCATTTACAATAGCAAGGCCAGGGAAAAGTGTGTGTGTCTTCTCCAGAAGAAATCTGGTGCACGGTGCACCTGTTAGCATCCTGGTCTGATGGAAAGGCATCCATCGCAAGGGTATGAAAATGGTCTGACCTCCTGATGCGCAGGTTGCTATTCGATACCACGGATGCGAGAGGGTTCTTGGGGTTAAGGTAGATTTTTTGGGCTTCCAGTTCTCTGACTTGGCTTTATTCCCAACATAAAATATGGATTTCACGTCATCCACACCATGACTGCTTGAGTTTATGTAACTGCCTTTCATCCACCTATGACTTAACTTTCCCGTGTTTTTATGCGTTGCTCTTCATAGTTCGTGTATAGGCCTTTGATATTCCGCTGCAGCGACTGATGCGTATTGTTGTAAACCCTAGAAGGCCCCACTACTGAGATGCAACAAAGAGCAGACGCGGTGCTTAGATGGCACCAGGTGTTTGCTTGGTCCGTGCCTCATCATTGTGACTCATGACAGCAAACAGCTCCAGCAGAGATGCAAATGTGCACGCTTGTAAGGAAGTGTGAAGCTGTGAGACATGTAAATTAGACTGCGTACAGGTGTCAAGACGCTGACAAGACAATGTATAAGTGAGGGGAAAAGAAGGTGTTTTCAGTTGTGTGTGTGCACGCACGCGCACCTGCCCGCCCCCATTTTTTGTTCTTTTTCTTGGGAGCTCTTTCCACCTTTCTGCTTCATTTTGCTGGCTGATGTGTACGTGTTAGCCAAGCAAAGACTTTGTGAGCACCTGGACTCCCGGCCAGAAGAGGGTCTCGCCCATCCTGCCCACCCTACCGTTTCGCCGAGGCTCCGTGCAGGTACAGCTGCACATTTATTCTACTTAGAATATCGCTCCTCCTTCCCGGACCGCTGAAGAAAGCCGAGATGAAAGGGAGTTGTTGGCTGTGTGTGAAAGACAGCAAAGGAATTACCTGATCCATCCGCGTGCCTTCACAGCAGATAACAAATCCACATTCTGCTTCTGAGGCTCAAAATTAAATACATCAAGTCTTTGTCTTACAAATCGTACAGTTGTGAATTTGAAGATGCAGACTTCTTTAAAATTTGTTCTTAAATCTAGCCGTGACGTTTCATAAAATTTCTGTCTGCGGAAAAGCAAACTTGACCTGTGTTTACCTGCCACGGTAGTAGGTGACAGTAAAGAGCACCCAACCTGCACCCCAGTCCACAGTGTTTATGGATCCCGTGTGTTTGTTAACCCAGGGAGTCAATGGCGATTTGAGGAAAGTCGCACACGTTTACGGCCCGAGTCTAGGAGTCGGTGGAGAAAATGGGCTGTATTGCTAATTTTGATCATTTAAATTTTGCTTTATTTTTAACGCCGCTCGAAGCTGACAACATTAAAATAAAGCACGTTGGATTTTTATTTATTATAGAAGATTTTCAAAGAAACTCCTTTGTTAGAAGAGGGAAGAATGTCTGCAGTAGTAAACTTATTATTATTCATATTGGGAAACATAAGTTTGGAGCTGCAAACAAAACGAGTTACGGACAGACTTTCTAGCCGAGTCACTTCTCGCGCGTCGGCACAGAATTTTGTCCTTCTCCGGTGCCCAACTCAAAGGCTGAATGTTTGCAAGGAACATCTCATTAATGTCCTCGAGCGCTACGACCTCAGAGCCCCCTTTCTGAGCCAAGCCAGGACGCAAACAGGGCCTTCGCGGAGGTTTTACGGATTCGCTCCCTGGATCCCCCCCGTGGTGACGTCCTGCCCCCTCAGCGGCTCTGCTTTTCTTCTATGGCCTATTGATCTCAATATGCAGCACTTGTCCCGATAAATGCTAATCACATTCCTCTTAGTGCTGCCACTGCTTCTGCTAACAGCCTTTCAGCTTTAACAAGCACGCGGCCTCACCACTTGATACAGACAATATATCATATTTCCATATATTCACCCGAACATGCAGACCTCTCTGATGGTCTTGTCTCACTGTTCTTCCCATGTAAAGAAACTATCGTCACCTCCATAGATTTTCTTAGAATAAGACGATATACTCGAATTTACCAAACGCCCCTGGTAAAGACGCGATGAAATGTAGGGTCGCAATGCATAGGAAAGTCTTTGCGCGTCGTGTGTTGCGTAACAGAGATAAAAAAGGCCCAATTCCAGAGCAGCTCTGCATATCCTGCCCTGTCTGTGTGTTTACCGCAGTGTGAAACACGCAGCCTTGGCGTGTAAACGGCTGCAAACCGCATTAGAGCCACCCACGGAAAGCCGTGCATCACGGAAGCCAACAGCGAGCGCCATTATGGAAATAATACGTCTTTATTATTTCCAATTCTTTGTTAAATGTCAGGGGAGCCGACGCGAGCGAAGCGCATCTCCGCGCGGGTCGGCGCCGCTGCGTTTTCGGTTTTTCCGCCCTCTCAGCAGACGCCCCCCACCGCCCACCCAAATGCTCCAGAGAAGGGGTGCAATTCAAGAGATTGGATTCACTGTCAAATGGGAAATGCATTTTTCTTCTCCCCGGCACTTAATTACGTCCAATATTCCGAGCGAACGTCGGCGTGCAACACGCTGAAATTGGAATTCGGTCATATTCCGCTTAAAACCATTTGGGATGATGTCACAGTTTTTTGTTAATATTGAATTATTCGGCGGGGGGGGGTGGACAACCTATTTTCGGACGGGAAGAAAGTCATTGTTAGGTAACCTTTTGTAGCGTTTATTTAGCGCTGTTAACATTTGATTTTTAAAGCATCTGCAGAGGTGCAGGACAAACTGATGTGCATTGTTTCAGTCATCCCGTTGAAACGAATTCCTCTAATGGAAGCGTTTTTCTAACTGTGCATACTGGGCCTTGAAAGCTTTAAGAAATGCATTTGCCAAGTAGCATGCAGAGGGTACGTACTAAACACGAACAAATCTGTATGCGTTTGAATATACAGTGGGGCTTCGCTGTGTACAAATACATGAACGCTGATGCCCCATTGTCATCACCGCCATCACTACTGTCTTTGCACAGATTCCCTTTATCTCTTTATTTATCTATTCATATCTATTTACATACTTCAACATGTCTGCGTTGTCTTGTTTTTTTAATATTGCTTGTTAGACCCTGAATAATTTTGTTAACATGAAGGCGGTTAAACACCATGCATTTAGACATTTGCAACATTTATTAAAAAGCTACCAAAATACTTTTCCATCATGATTTTTCATGCCCGTTCTTGCTACGTTATTGTGCCCCGCCCAGATGGGAGGGGTTTCCAGCAGTAGCCAATGGCACCTCAAAGCCCATCCTAAAACAGCCATGATTTCAAATGTCGAACACATTTGCTAGCATGATGGAGGCCTCTTTAACGCCACATCGACCCTTCCCGGGGGGCCGTGCTGTTGCCACGGCCACCTGATTGCATCACCGTGGCACCAGACCTGGCTTATGAAAGACATCCATTTGACCGAATCACGGGCGGCCGATTTACTCTGCGGCCAGCAAGCCGCAAACACAATGAAAAGGCTGTTATATTACAGCGACGATTACTGTAAAGACGCTGAACTGCTGGCAACAAATTGGTCTGGAGGAGAAAAAGGACGGGGGCCACGGTGGCTCAAACAGGACCCTCCTGTCACATGGAACTCACTGTGTATTTACTCTTCTGCAGGCTGTCACAGTTCGAGAAGCAGGTCCACGCTGAACTTATCCTGCTTACAAACATAACCTCTCTTCTGGTGGACCTGTACTTGCTTGCATGTGACTGGACAGTTGGATACCCTGCATGCTACTGACATGCCCCCGGATGATGGATGGAGACATAATTTTACACCATTACACTGTACAGGCAAACAGTGTAGATTTGGAAACCGTGCACCTTAGTAGCCTTAAGGAAACTGTTCTGCATCTAAGCAAAGGAAACCAGTCAGTAGGTGCCAGTCAAAAGATTCAGTTGGACAGGACAGAACAGAATAGGGCAGTACAGGACAGGAGAGGAGAGGAGAGGATAGGACAGGACTTTATCGATCCCTGTAGGGGAATCCATCCATACAGGAGTTCAACACAGAGGATGCACGTAAAACTGATTACAAAGTTCAAAATTAAAAATAAATAACCAATAAATGACTGCAATAAATAATAGAAGACTAAGTCACTGACCATTGCTTGGGTGGCATAGAGACAGATGCCTGTTGGTAATAAGGAACCTCAGCAGAGCTTCTTACTGGACCTACACTGAATAAGCTGGTGGTTAAAGGAGCCACATGGGCTGTAGCTTCCCTCTTATCCTGGCATCTGCCACAGCCTCCACTAATCCTGACCTAACATGCTTTCTTGATGAATGTCAGTCCGTATCTCTCACCAGAAGTGAGGTTTGCCCCTCCAAACACCACAGCACAGAAGATCACACCGGTGACTACAGTTTGGTAGAACTTAAGGAGGATGCTGCTACCTCGGTCTGCTCTGTTCTCTACATCACCGCCAGGCTGTGGGAGCAGTCCAGGTTGTTGATAATGTTGGCGTCCCAGGTGCATGTAGGACTAGGGGTGCAGGACTTTTGTTGGGGTGTAAGGAGCGATTAGGTCCTGCAGGTCCTTTGAGAGTCCTCTGGGTTTTCAGTAGAAGTTCTTCATTTATCCAACATTATTTTTGTACAAAATCCTTACAAAATCACTTAGAGCTCCTACGCTGAACATATCCTGAATATTTGCTCTTGCTTTATGTATAGGTCTCACCATAATTACATAAGACATCTGCTTCATGAAATAAAGATAAAACCAATATGCCAATATTTGTTTCCTTTAATAACAAAGGAGAGTAAAACCTGTCAAATTGAATGTAGCTCTGTGTTGTCTTTTTGCAGAAGAGTCACACGGCGGGGAGAAGGCCACACATACGCTGGCTTCTGGATATTAACAGCTAATATGAAATGGTTAAGCACAGCAGTGGATCCCCAACTAAACACTTAACATCACTGTAGCGGGGAACAGCAGGTGGCACAGCAGTTAGAGGCATAGCCTTGCAGTCGAAGGACCAGGTTTGAATCCCGCTGGTGCTGCCGTGCCTTAGATCGAGGTCCGGTTTTTCGGTACAGAAGATGCTTGGATGCTTGTAGGAAGTCGAGCACCATAGAGATGTTTCACAGCTGATTACAGGTGTGAAGTAAAAAGTAGGGAGCTGGAGGAACCGAAGGGCTAATGGTGACCAAATGGCTCGAAAGAAGTTAAACAGACCGCAATTGCGGGGTTCATTCTGACAGAACAGTGCTGCCAGAAAAAGAGGAATTTCAGCGTTGCGCTCCGTGGCTCAAACAAAGGTGTGAGGGCAACACCAAAACAGATATTGATCAGCTATTGCCTTTCTGCCTCATGAATAACCAGGGAAGACCGGGCAGATGTTCCTCAGTGGCAGTGAGACATGGCAGCAGCCACCCAGTTAACCTGCTTCCTCAATAGCGTTGCTATTGCTAAGGTGTCGTTCAACTTCAAGTTCACATACTAAGCTACTTACAGGGATTCATCTATTTATAAAGCAGGGTAATTTTTACCGTGTCAGCTAAGGATGAGGTACCATGGACACCAGCTGTGAAGAAGCGGGGATCCGAACCCGGGGTCTCAAGATGACTCTCCTTTCACAGTCAAGGTTGAAGCAGCGAGGGATCTTATTTTTATCAATGGAGTCGATTGCTTATGAACACGCAGACAATAAGCAGATCAAATATTACATTTTATAACTTAATGACTGGCAGATGCTTCTAGAAATCGATGCAGTTGGATGCAGATACTTAAGACGCCATCAGACTGGTGTTTATTCCTTTGCCTTAATGTGAATAAAATCCCATACTTGTTTTGCAATTCTTAAATTTTCTATATTTGCTCAGGACTTTGTAGTTGGTTTTTATTAATGCGGTTATTTTGCGCACACTTTTCATCAAACCCGGGCAAGGTTTTTTCTACCCACCATTTCACTACAGTGCATCACCTCCCTGAGGAATTAAATACTGAAAAGCGTTCGCTTTCAGGGGATCGCGCTCCACCCACATGGCTCGGCCTGGTCGGTCAAGTTGCGTGAAGTCACAAAGGATTGAGATGAGTGGGCAGCCGCCGTCTCGGGGCGATCCGTGTCACGCTCCTCTGAGGGAAAGGGGTTTAAGTAAAGATTAACCCAATACTCTCGGACCTCGTGGTACGAATTGTCAGCTGGATTGGCTTTTCAACAAATGAAAGCAATCGCTCATGAGTCTGACCCGGGACCGTGAACGGATTTAGTGATCTAACCACTGTCAGTATTCTTTTGATAAAGCAGTTCTAAACACATCTTAAGGTCTCGGACTGCAGAGGGCACTCTGTGTGTGTGTGTGTGTGTGTGTGCGGTCCTTCCACCAGGAGGTCCTACTCCCAGACAAGTATTAAACTGTCACATTTATTTGGGCTTAAGAAAATTTCTGGAAAAAAACTGCTTTTAACTTCTTTGAATCCTTCTATTAGAGAGTCCTACTTAGAGGTGGGCAGTAAATAAAACATTCACTCTGTTTTTTGAAAAAAATGATCTTTTACAGTAATTTTGCCACTAATAATTTCAACTTAGTTTCTTCCCTGTGGTCTGTCCAGCTGAAGGTCCTGAGCGGCTCTAAGTCAATGAAGTGGAACCACAGCCTCCTTCCTCCAAAAGCCCTCAAGACCAGTTCTTGTCCAACAAAATACCAGCGTTCCTCACTTCTGGGACCCCCAAAGGCCTGTGTGAGTGTTTCTTGTTTCTTCCAAATAAGTCAACAGGACAGATGCGTCCTTTTTAAACCGGCTGCGCTCTTGTTGTCTGTACCGAGAGCAGAAAATCCGTAACAGTTTCTGCAGTTTGTCTCAGTTCTCATAGTTTTAGCACTCATGAAGAAAGGTTTGAGGAAATTCATCAGAACAAAAACCAAAGTGAGTAAATCCCATGGGATTTCCAGGACTGAAAAAGGGAAATTAGCTGTCTTCTGTCAGACAGAGGAGATCAAACTCAGCAATCTGTCACAGTTGTTACGGAACCGACGGAAGCGGCAATGGTTTCACATACCTGTGAAATGACAAATAGTGTCAGGGGGGTAGTTTTTATATATTTTTAATCTGCATTCATTCATGTTAGAACAACTTTTTTCAATAAATTGTATAATTTTTCTGTTATGTTTCTGCTGTTTTTTTTTTTTTTTCCCCCATTTCCTGCAGTTCACGCAACATGAATCTGAAGTGGTCTCTGAGTTTCCAGCTAAACATATGACTTAAATATAATAGAAAGTAGCTAACTAGAAATGAATAAATTCTTTGCATTAGATATTATCGAAGCTGTAATATTCTAGTGGCCTACAAGCTCACATTGAAACAGCTTGTTGTTTGAATCATTTCTCAGTAGAACAGCTGTCTAGCAGCCTAATATTTAAAATATCTGCTAATCATTCCAATATTATTAAACAGAGCAAATAAAAACAATTTATCCAGGTTTTGCAAGAAATCGGTTCTTGCAGAATTTTTTTTCTAAATTTAAATCAAAATTTCCTCATTAATGGAATGTAAATGCTTAGAAGGAGGCCTGCAAAGTGTTCTTAATTTTATGAGCTGCACTTTCTGTCAGAGGGACCTACGGCCTATTTGGGTGGCGCACGTCCTTCACAGAACATTACATTTAGCCACATGGTCAGACTTATTTAGATTTTTAGCACACATTTGGCCAGAACACATTTCCATTGTAAATATTTCAAATGAACGCTAAATCAGAGCGGCAAAACACAAATATTTTGTTTGAGATACCAGAATAGCTTTACCTTAAAGACCAAGTATCATCTTAAATACAGCAGCTTTCATGCAAAATAAACTGGGTGTCTTGAGGAAAAGTCATCTTTTATTACTCACCATCCAAAATTCAGCATGCTGCGATTACTCCAGTTCTCCAAGCCCACGGCTTTTTACTTTTTAAGACGTTCCTCTGTGGGTCACTGAAATTGAATTATTGACTTTGTGTTGTTAAGTAAATGCCTAGAAATTATGTTAAAGGATTTGCTTAAATCCTGAATTACAGGATTTCAGTAGTACTTTGTTCAAAGTCACATTTTTTTTTAAATAAAAATGTAACAGATATCCCTCAGTTTATCCACCAAAATTCTGCAATCATCTCAGGTATAGCTGTAATAGTAATAAAAATGGCCTTCATATTTTATTTAATTTTACTTAAATTTTTGCTGGGCTACATTAAATTTAAAGTAAATTAAAACTAATCCAAAGTGACTCAAAAATGTCTCCACAAAGTTTTACTCCGTCTTGATTCATTCAATAAACATGCAAAACATTTCTCGTTTTATTATTAATTAACGGCAGTCAGGGACGTCAAGCACTCATTCCGTCTGGGTGCTCTTCACCGCCATCTGTCTACTTGGAGGGTAAACACAGGTCACCTTCACCCTGCTGAAGAAAGGAAAATAAAGTGAAGAAAATGCTACAAAAATATACAAAGGAATAGAAAAAGTCGGAGTCATTTACTTCTTAGAACATTTGCTCCTTGATTGTTTGTAGCACAAGACCCGGTAGACAGCAGCAAATGAGGACCAGCACTGTTCACACATAATTCCTCACTCCTGGTTTTGCTACACTTTTCGTGACTCGGTTGAGCCGCAGATGACAGAAAAGCTGCGGGTGACCTTTGTGCCGAGGCTTTACCCTGTAATGACGTGCCCGTATGCACTGCCACGACCACTGAACCCATCCCTCAGCCTTTTCTAATGACACATGCAGAGCGGTTAATGATCCGAACTTCTTCCAAATCAGGCCGCATCGGTAGCCGGGTAACTCCTGGGTGGAAAGCAGTGTGCTGTAGGTCAGGGGTTTCACACCTGCTTCCCAGAGGGCAGCGCTCGGGCTCCGGCCACCTCTCCCAGTTGGTTAATCGGAACCCTCATTTTCAGCTTTCTGCTATTTTGAATGAACGCATGAAAATGTGCACTATTTTGTGAATTTCTCTATAGAAAAATTGGGAAGAAAACATTAGGTGTAAATTGCACCGATAACTAACTACTACTTGGACTAATCTAAGCGACTGGTATGGCTCCTGAACGGAAACCCGTGCCCCCGCCAGGAACCGAGGTCAACGTCTCTGTTTCGGGATGCGAAGCCGCTGCCGACTGCCAGGACGGCGGCCAAGCGCAGCCCTGCCAAATTTCTCATCACCACCGCATCTGAGCCCAGAGAACCTTTTGCACATTCTTTTTTTTTTTTTTTTTTTGTTGTTGTCTGTCACATTCTGTTCTTATTCCAGGAACTGGCTGTTCGATCCACGAGTCCAAACCTCTCCGGAGATTATGGTTAATCAATGTGTTAACAGGCAGCCCACAATTAATGGCATTCAAAGCTGAGAGCCATGGAAATGACAGTTTTAACACATCGAGCAGAGTACATTCAGGTGTTGTGAAAACCACCTACTGCATAATTACTATGATACATTTCACTAAGATTTTTAGGAGGTATGAACAGCGGTGAGGCTTTAGTCTTACTTGCTACTATTGGCAACCCAGCCGTGACTAATTTCAGTCCTTCCTCCCTCCTCCATTTCATCACTTTCATCTTCCTCCTACCTTTTTTTCCACATTAGCAATTGAAATCGGTTTGTCAGTTGACTGCGTTGAGGTAGGACGCGTTCGACTGATATTTTATTGTGAAAATGAAGCTAAGCAAGTAGGTTTTACCCTGGCAGAGGGGCTGGATAACTGTGTGAAAATGTACGCTTTTCCCGAATAGCAACGCTGTTTGTGATTTAAAAATCTGGGGTGACGCGGTGGCCCGGTGAGTCTAGCCATTATAGCGCAGCATCTGGGATGTTTGGGTGGAGGCTCGGTCTTTGTGGCGCTTGCACGTTCTCCCTGTGTCTGTATGAGTTTTCTCCCACAGTCCAAAGACTTGTGTTTCCAGTTATGCGACATCCCAGTTAGTGTTTGGCCACCCTGAGATGGACTGGGGTCCAATGCAGTGCTTTTTTGCAACCCGGTGCGTTATGAATCAAGGATAAACTCCAGATCCCAGTAACCCTGACCAGGATTAAGCAGGTAAGGACATTTGAAACTACTGTATTATAGTATGCTAAATATTATGTCATCGTTGTTACAACCCTGTCAGGTTAAGTGTGTTTTATTTTGTGACTTAAATGCTGCTGAGCTTTTTCATCATATTCAAACCGATTCTAAATTCCGACTGTGAACAGGGATGTTCGCAGAGGGTTATTTGTTCAGAAGTGTTTTAAAATGCATTGTTACACTTTTGTGGCTCTGGGTGGAACTGTGTCAAAAGCGATCACCTTGTACAGTCCATCCTTGACTTACTGGACCTCGATTTTATGGATTTCGGATCCTGCGAACAGTTGCATATTTTTATTCCGAAAAAAATTGAAAAAAGCGTAATGAAAAGGAAAATAAAAATGTTTAACCCTTTTTAGCTTTTATGAAAAAATAACTTCATTAATGCATACAAAAATGCATAACAATAATTTAGAAAAATTTACATAGCCCCCCAAAAGTGTTCAGACTGAGTTGCTTCCGTGTCATATTTACTGCTTTTTGCATACAATTTACTGGATTTTGTATTTGTTTCAATTACAGCACCGACCTTATTTTATTTTATAAGTATATTACAAAAGTGTTACTGTAGTATATAGTGGATTACTGTACAGTATCATAGTAAAAAGGGCTGTGTTTAATTTCATTTTTGGTTTTCCAGACTTTTCCCACAATCCCCCATGTAGTCCAGAAAATGGAGGATGGACTGTAATGAATGGGCGTGGGTCTGAACCCCCCACACAGGCTGTAGTACTTTTGGTCAAGATGCCTTTCCTTGGTGAAAAGTATCCAGCTGTATAAATAAGTAGCTAATTGTGCAAAACTAACATTGTGTGGCAGAGACGTTCTGCCAGTCAAGAGCCTGCAGGGAACCCATTCATTCATTACAAATATTTGGGTGCACACTTTGTCGGCTTCATTTCCCCATCAAACACGCAAATATGGAGCCCTCCCACCCGGTTACCTACAGCCCGCACGTTACTTGTATGCTTCTTACCCATCAGCACTGTTTACTTCAGGTTCCCTGTATAACCAGAGTAAAGTCTACATGGCATTTTATACTGCCAATCTCTGTAGTGCACGTGCTCAATAGGAGCTGAATGGGGAGACTCATTGTTGGGGATGTTGTAATTGACTTGGTTTATATTAATTTTTTGATGTTATAATAACAGAGGGTTGTAACAGAAGATAAATGTTTTTTACAAATAAATCAACTCAAATATCCTGTTGTTTAACTCTTCATATGTTGGGTTGAGATTCCCATTTACTCAGCGTGGATCTGAATCATTGTGACACCCCTTTTGAGTCAAATGGTTCAGTCCTTTCAAATGGTATAAGGGAAGCTGTTTAAAGGGATCCTTGCTCTTTTGAAGGAGGCGGCTGTAGATGATGCTGAGGTCTACTGGTGCTCTTGTAGATGAGTGTGAACTATGCAGTCCACTTGTAAATGTTGTATATATTATGTGCTATTTTTTTATTGCTTATCTTTGGAACTCAAGGAGTTGTGACTTATCAACAATTAAGGAAAAACCCTTGAAAGAGGGATATTCACCCTGCCACCCTTGTGACACATTGTAAGCCTTCTTGGAGGAAGACATCTCGTAAATAAGAGTCATTGTTTTTTTTTTTTTAGGTGTTATTAAATTACACCACATACGAGCTAATGGGTGATGTCAAGGATAGACTAATGGCAGCATGGCAGGGCACTACGGTATCAAGCAATGATTTCAGAATGGCCCCATTTTGGAAAAATAGCACTTTCAGTAACGCGGATGCCGGACACAGCCTCTTGTGAGATCCACTGAGAGACGTTGTTTTCCCAGAGCTCTCCTGTGTCAGACAGGAAGAATGGCAGTGTGTGATGTAGCCTTAAGCTGTCTGCCGGTCATCTATCTACCATCACCGTACACGAACAACACTTTTTTTCTTTGAGTTCCAGCACAAGAACCGCCTGTAATAATTTACAATGGTCCCATTGAGGCTGACAGATTTCCCTTATCTCTCCTTCACCGTACCTGACACTTGTTTCTACCGAATCCAGCTTCTGTGACACCAGGACGTCGTCCAGACTTTCCTCGTTCGCCGAGTCTCATTTTTTTGGCATCGCAACAGCATACAAGCTCTCCATTACCAGCGCCCCCCGCTGGCTCTCTTGTCACGGCGAATTAGAGCCATTATTCAAAGGAAAGCAGTGGGCCGGTAAAAAGGCAACTTGGCGCCGCGTGGCAGAACGCCAGGTGAGTCAGGGACGCCCGCTCCGTGCCAACCAGTTCGCTCGGCCGAGCAGCAGCTGCCTCTGATGGAGGATGATTGACCAGTTTAGGGCTGCGGGTGTCAGACAGCCAGTGAACCTCACCGGCTCTGATGGGCAGGACGGAACCGGAGTCGAGGCTCATTTTCATGTCCCCCTCACCTTGGCCAAAAAATGTGATTAGCATTAGTGCATCCGCTCTCCCACCAGCTTCTCAAGTGACACCTGTCTCAGCTACTCAGCCAGCAGATCCCTGCAGTCTCCTTGGCTGTCGTCCCAGGGTTTGAGGTCACGGCTTAAAGGTAGGTTAGGTGATAATGAGGCCCTGGGTGCCTTCATCTGTCCCTGCATAGCCCACCTCTCATTTCTGAAGGAGGTTATTTTGATCCGTTTCATATTAATAGGGTTCCTCATGCTTGTTTACATTAGTAGTGCATCGATTTAACTCGAGACTTGAGACGATGTCAGCGTCTAATTTGCTTCTTGCGTTTAAGGAGCTGGTTTATTGCATTAAAGCTCTGGAGGAAGTTCAAGGCAATTTACTTTCAGCTGCATCCACTGCCAAAGTGCCATCGGGTTCTGGTCCTGCTGTAGCTAAGAGCTCTTGGAGGGCGGTGTATACAGACACTAGATGGTTTTATTGGAACATTTTTATTTAATGCATTCATAATTTTCTTACAGTTCCTCTTGAAAGTGAGTCCTAGTGCATGTATGATGCAACCATGCTAACCAGTCGTGTCTATTTATGTGTGTATTTTTTTTTTTCTTATCCAGTAATGTTCTTCGCTTCGCAATGTTATCGTTGACATTATTTTTCCCCGATGTATGTATGTTTCCTAAATGTTTCCTTGGCCTTCCCTTTGTACAGCAATAACTATATCTGTGATTGACTGTGGTTCTGGCTGCTTCATCCAGTTTGTTTTGGAAGAATCCAGCGCTTTGTTAAGGTCTAGCTTTAAAATGTCAGTATTTGAACGTCGCAGCTTTGGTTGCACATTCAGGAAATGAGATTTCAATACCACTCACGGGGCGAGCCGGACTAAAAATAAATAAAATGTCTAGTAATGAAACATATTATGACTAACAGGGCTTACGGCAGTGGAGTCTGGTTTGTTCAAACAGGCTGCCAGGAAAAAATGCTGCTGGGTGAAAGGTAAACGCTGGAATATACAGTATTTGTATGTTTCCATGTTCATCCACGCATTTTATTGGGAGCCATATGTTAGCATCTGGAATTAAATGAGTTCAATAAGTCGTTCATTGATTTTAGTCTGGTTTTCGATTTCATGTCCAAGTTTTAGCTATGCAATTTCGTTGTTGCCTTGAATTCACCTTTTCCACGCTTTTTCTTCAGTCGCTGCGTCAGAATATCTGTCGGAACGGAGGATGATATTGTTGCGGAGATGTCGGGTGTGAAACGTTGCCTTTTTCAGTCTTATTTTTGCATTTTTTGCAGAGCAGTTTATTTCCATGCAACCCAGCTCAGTACTGCTGGGATGTGACACTTTCCTCAACCGTAAGAAGGACAGAAAGATTGGCAGAATTGGGGAAACCCGTGAAACTGTGCTTCTCACCTCATGATTGGGGGTTTGAAGGTCATTCCGTCAGGACAAGAAATCCTCAGTTTTGCTATAGATTTGTTTTCCACTGCTGTTCTAACTGAACTGAGCTGGAATGCCTCAGGGAGGTTAACTGCTACTGCTACTTTGACCAGCAGAAGTGTATTTTTGTCCTCTTTCTGAAGGTTTAGAGTTGCTCCTCTCCTCTACAGCCAGTTTTCTTAAGATGATCCCAAATATTTCTTAGTATCTTTGTTTTTTGCTTTGAGCTCATCGTAAGAAGATCAGATGATGATGCTAGGAGGAGAAAGAAGTTGACAACCAGCTTGGATAGATCACTATGGCAATTGACGCGCCCTGCTCGATATTAAGTTCAGAAAGCGAGGGCAGGAGGGATAACCCTTCACCTTTCTGGGTGAAACACCTCTCTCACCTCCCTCCCTGTAGACTAGGTATGAATTTCTCGTATTTACGTGTTATTTTGTCACTCTGTATAATTCATGTCGAACAAACAGCATGAATTATTAACCACAGAATAATGTCGGTACCTTTCCCCTCCATACAGCAAGCCGGTTCCCAAGACAATTTCTACTTTTTCTGATTTTAAACCCTCAGCAAGTAAAGTATGTGGCAGAAGAAGATATTTCACTTGTTCTTGGACCTGAAGAAAGACCTTACCGGACATGTGAATTTCCTGGCATTTTTGAGGAAACAACTTTAACGTTAAGCACAACACATCCTTCCATTAACCTAGTGGATCTCACACAGGTCGGACATCAGCATTTTGGCTTCATTCTTCTGTTTCGGTAGAGCATTTCAGTCAGAGTTGCAGCGAAGCGTCCAGGTGGACACGGTGGACATGATAATTGCAAGGTACCTATGGCTGACTACAGACAAGACGGCACACCAAGAAAAGTCGTTCTGAGATTCGGTCATCACGAACCACTGTCCTCGGGCACGCTTAGTTGTCCTCCTGGGGTCTGCAGCGGACATGCGGCAAAGTGTTCAACATTGCAGGGCGCTGACTTTGTCTGACCTTCTTTGAAGGATTTCCAGATCCGCAGTAAATAAATACATTAACGTGCAAAGAGGTTTCCATTTATGGACAGTTTTGAAAAGCGCTGTTTCCGTTTGAAATGCGACCTGCTGTTTCCCAGCCAAATCGTAGAGCCGTTTTAAACCCCGTTGCATTATCCCATTATTATTTTAAAGCACATATTATCTAAAGCCGTCTATGTGGGCCTAATTTACATTTAGCGCTTTGACCGCTCATGTCTGCGGAGCGTGATAAAGAGGACAGCGGTCGATCAGCCTCAATAGCGGTTATCGCTGTTGATGTCAACCGTTTCGGCACACATGTAATCTTTCAGCGTTTGACACATCGCCTGATAGTTGTTTAAGCCCTTCAGAGCCGCAGTATCGTCAAATTACTTGTTTTGCAGATGTCTCTGAACCGACAGGACTGAAAATGCATGTCCGTGTTTCGTAAGCAACCTACCACGTGTCATAGATGTGTGTCTGAGCCTTGAATAGCATGATGCCTGCTGTAATCCAGGAGCATTTGTGTCAAAGTCAAATTTGTTCCTGCGAAAGAAAAATTTTTATCAAGGAATTTCTAAAAATTTTAAAAAATATTTGTTGCAGTTTAATAGCTTGTTATGAAGGGGGCCATTTTATTTCTCAGTTCTTGGCTGAAATTCTTTGGCTTATATAGTGCAGTTCATTCTGTTTAAAGTGTAACCCCCCCCCAATTCAAAGTTAATAAACTTTGTAGCTCTCAAGTTACTTCTTTGTTAGCCTGGCAGAGTATGGTGGGACTTCCTTTGTTATATTCCTGCTTCGGTTGGTCTGTTTGCAGGATGTTTATTTCTTACAGGTGTGGCCCACTACAGGTCACCTTTTAATACCTAACGTAAAAGGCTTTTGCATCCAGAAGAGGCAGAATCCGAAATATTTTCAAATATATTTCATGGCTGTGCTGCAAAAAGTATAAATTAGATTGGTTTGGCTTGCTGCTTCTTCTTCAGTAAATGAATTTTTCTGCATTCCCCTTTCACCTTACTCAAAACTACTTAAAAAAACATCACATCATTCTTACTTAGAATAATTATTTCAGTTGTGTATTAATCTTCAGTTCCATTGTTTGTCATGCTGGGATTCCGAGTAAACATCACATGGCTTCTTTTCATCCTCCACAAATGGTCCGTTTTAGTCACTGTGTGATTTACCAATATGGGATGGACAGGTTTGGGATAGAACAGATTAGAAGAGAGCAGTGCCAGCAGGGGGGAAAGTCAAGGAGACAAAAGGAAATTGACAAGTTAGTAAGGGAGAGGCGGCAGCTGAAAAAGCAATGGAAAAAGGCTACGGAAGAGGAAAGGCAGGGGATAGAGGTGTTGCAGGAGGAGGTTAAAAGTAGGTTGGTCACACTTAGGAGGGCAGAATATCTAAGAAGGAAGAGGAGGAAGAAAGAGAGGGCAAGGGCTGGTTTCTACAGAGATCCATTTAAGTTCGTGAAGGGATTGTTCAGTCAAGAGAGGAAGGGAAAGTTAGAGGTGTCCAGGCAGGAACTGGAGAGGTATTTAGAGTGTACTTATTCAAGTGCAGGGGAGGTTGGGGAGAGGGGCCTCCCAGTAGATATGCCACCATTGGGAAACATAACTGCTGAAGTAGATGTTAGTCCACCAAAGTGGAGTGAGGTGCAGGAGGTGGTAAGGCGTGCAAAGGCCTCATCCGCCCCAGGGCTGAATGGGGTCCCCTACCAGGTTTATAAAAGTGCGCCAGATGTACTCAGGTTTCTGTGGAGGTTGTTCAGGATAGTGTGGAAGAAGCAGGTAATTCCAAAGGCCTGGCGTAGGGCAGGGGGATTATTTCTTCCGAAGGAGAAGGTATCTAGAGAGATAGGGCAGTTTAGGCCAATATGTCTGTTAAATGTCGAAGGTAAGATTTTCTTTAGCGTGGTGACACAGAGGTTGTCAGATTACTTATTGAAAAATAAGCTAATCGATACATCAATTCAGAAGGCAGGGGTTCCAGGTTTCTCGGGATGTTTAGAACACACTAGCGTGATCTGGCATCAGATTCAGGAAGCCAAGCAGGAGAGAAGGAATTTGCATGTGGTGTTTTTGGACCTAGCAAATGCCTTTGGCTCTGTGCCACATAGTCTTATCTGGGGTGCGTTTGACTTTTTTAGAGTACCAAGCCAGATAACTGGCTTGGTGAAGGAGTACTTTCGGGACATTAGGATGTGTTTTACCACGGCAGGTTACACAACAGCCTGGCAGAGGCTGGGAATGGGGATTATGGCAGGCTGCACCATTTCCCCGCTAGCATTCACTATGGCGTTAGAGTTGGTGATTAGGGCATCCGGTTGGGTGGTGGGTGGAGAAAGACGGCCAGATGGGCTTCGTCTTCCCCCAATTAGGGCGTACATGGATGACATGACGCTGGTGACAACAACAGCGGCCTGTGCAAGGCGGCTGTTGGGAAAGCTGGACGAGAACCTGAAGTGGGCTGGTTTGAGGATTAAACCAGCAAAGTCCCGGAGCATCTCGCTAGTTAAAGGGAAGATAGAGAAAGTTAGCTTTTTGGTGGAGGGTGAGGAGATCCCGTCAGTATTAGAGAAACCGGTAAAGAGTTTAGGGAGGTGGTACACTAGGGAGTTGACTGATGTGGGGCAGGTGGAGCAGCTTAAGGAAAGTGTTGCAGATGGGTTACAGAGGATAGAGAACTCAGGGCTGCCGGGTAAACTGAAGCTCTGGTGCTTGCAGTTTGGCCTATTCCCAAGGGTAATGTGGCCACTGACTATGTACGAGATATCAGTCACAAAGGTGGAGAAGCTGGAGAGGCTGATTAGCTCCTATATCAGAAAGTGGCTGGGGGTTCCTCGGTGTCTAAGCAATGTGGCGCTGTATGGGCAAGGAGTCCTGCAGTTGCCGCTATCAAGCTTAACAGAGGAATATAAATGTGCGAAGGTGCGGTTAGAGTTGCAGCTGTCAGGTAGTAAGGATGACGTTGTAAGAGGCTTGGTTCCTAGGATAGGTACAGGCAGGAAATGGGTTGCGAGGCAGGCGGTAAAGGAAGCGAAAGCGGATTTGAGGCAGCTGGAATTGGTCGGGAAGGTACAGCAGGGACGGGAAGGTCTCGGGTACCGGATAGGAGACCCTATGTGGAGCAAGGCAGGCCCGATAGAGAGAAGGAGGTTGGTGATAGGGCAGGTGCGTCGGCAGGAAGAGAGAAATAGGTGTGTCAGGGCGGTCTCGCAGGGGAAGCAGGGACAGTGGGTAAATTGGGATGGGGTGGAGAGAAGGAGGCTGAGCTGGAGGGAACTGTGGAAGATGGATGCATATCAAATAAGGTTCCTATTAGGAGCGGTTTATGATGTGCTGCCATCACCTCAGAACCTGAAGCAGTGGGGGGGTGAGGACTCCGCTTGTACTCTGTGCTCAGAGGTTGGGACGCTGAAACACATTTTAGTGGGGTGCAAGATTAGTCTGGCGCTGGGCAGATTTACATGGCGGCATAATCAGGTGCTACAGTGCCTGGCGGCAACCATTGAAGATTGGAGGAGGCAGGTATGTTTAGAGCAGGAGGTTGAAGGTACAGGGGTACAGTTTGTTAGAGAAGGGGGTAGGAGTAGATATAGAGGTAGGAAGGAGTTAGGTGTAGTAGGGGGGGCTAGAGATTGGGAGATGCAGGTGGACCTGGGAGGAAGATTAGTGGTGCCCCAGGAAATAGTCAATACAAGCTTGAGACCAGACATGGTGCTGTGGTCAGCAAGCCAACGGGTGGTGTACTTCATAGAACTCACGGTTCCGTGGGAAGGATCGGTGGACGACGCTCATGAGAGGAAGAAGCTTAGATATAGCGAATTAGCGGCGGAAGTAGGGGGGCGTGGCTGGAACGCGAAGGTGAGGCCAATTGAAGTCGGTTGCCGTGGGTTTATAGCCCGATCGACGCTTGATTTGCTGCGCGAACTCGGGATTCGGGGGCGGAAGTTGCAACGAGCGGTGAAGGAATTGTCACAGGCTGCGGAGCAAGGAAGTCTCTGGATCTGGAATAAGAGGACCAGCGCGGATGGTAGCGGGGCGGCGAAGCGATGAGCAGGTGGGTGCCGGCGAAGCATTAGCGCGTAGGTGTCATGGCGGCTAGTGTATTGGCGTATAGTTGTTAGCGAATAGGTGTGATGGCGGTTAGCTGTTAGCAGGCGGTATAGTCGAAGTAAAGTAGGTGGCGAGGGGCTTCTTCCTTTTAGTCGGCGGGTAGAAAGAGCGGTGAGGGTGAGGACGCTGAGGTAAAGAGTCCGTAATGTGAGAAGCGGCGGGGTGGCGTAGTGGTGCGTGCGGTAATGGAGGGGAGCAGCTCCGGGACGCCTGAGCCGCGGTTGAGCCTTCTGGAGGTGTCGTGGGCCTAACTCGACGAAACGCCGACGAAGGAAGGTGCCCACTTGATAACCCCGATGAGATGACGCGCCATTGCTGCGCCACACCATGGTTGGCACTATGGTTGGTGGACGCTAGTTAGCTGGTGAGTAGCGGTTGGTAAGCGTGCGGGGGGTTAGATAGGTGTCAGGATCCCCTTTATAAATCAAGCTCCTGGTATTTAGCACTGTGTGTGTTATATGAACCTTGCTTTAGATCCTTTCCCACCTGGCTTTGAAGCTCAACACAGCATCCACGTATATTAATTTTAATAAAATTTTTTTCCTCTATGGTAATAATATTAAAAAGGTGAACTGAATTTTCCATACAACATCTGAAGAAAACAGCCCAGCGGAGGAAGCGGTTAAGTGAGTAACATAGTGTTACGGCAATGATATGAAAATGCAGAGCAGCAGTTAGTGATGCGGTTAAGGGATCGCGGTATGAAAAGTATATGCAGCTCCGGTTATTATTAGCACCTGTTGTTCATCTGGGAAGGATCGAGTCTATGCTATGGTAATACCCACATTAGTGTTCTTAAGAAATGGCCCTTAGTAAAACCACATTAAAAGGTTAGTAATGCTGCTGGAAAACAGCTCATGCACAGTATAATACAAAATAACTAAGCTGTACCTTTAATAATAATAAATATGTGAATGAACGCAGAAAACTTCATGGTTTGATGGTTTTATGGACAATTAATATACAAATATACATGTTTGGATTTTTTTACTTTTTTAAAAATGTGATCGTGATGAAGTTCTCAAGTGTCTAAAATAAAACTGCAGTACGCGAGGCGGCACTAACTGACACATCACTGCATTTCTCGGCGTGTTCGCACTAACCAGCACACCCGGACGCAGATAAATATGAAAGAGGTCGTTTTCCTTGTCAAAGTACAGGTGACGGGTAGGGAAAGCAGGAAAGGGAGCGGTGCAAAATGCTGCGGCCGCTCGGCAAACTTTCCCGATGTCAACAGCCGTGTGCTCCCAAGCAGCGCTGCAAATGAACCGGTTGGGTTAAGTGCAGCGACGGGTCGACTAAGTTTAGGTGATGGATGTTGCTCGGTGGCATAATTCCACCGTACCTGGGTGGGGAGCAGTATGCAATGAACAGCCGATGAAGAAAGCAGCGGTTCAATTACAGATCTGCAGTAGCAACACCCGGGGGGTGAGCGGTATTACTGTATAATTAAACTCATACAAATGACAGGAGATGCCGAGCGTTTAACCATAAACTGTAACATGAGAATGAGAATTGGACCCCCTTGCCAGTTAACAATGTATACACACAGGGCCATGGCAGATGCTTATAAAGGGAATGTATTGTTTTTATATGAACCCAGCAGCAAAACTCGCAGTCTTCACGCCACCGTTTCTTGCTGATGGTTGAGGAACTGCAGCATGGAGGCCCGGCATGCCGAAAGGCCTACAGCCCTAGAATAAATTAGCGAGGAGGCGGGAAAAGAAGGGAAAATGTCCTTTAATGGATAATGGGTGGTTGCGATGGTCGTGCCATGTTGGACCGGCGTCTTTATCGAGTTGTCTGATTTGACCGTACATGCGTACGCGATGCACGATCCATCTAGCGTGAGACTGCTTCCACGCGTGTTCGAGGTGAAGCAAAAGCTGAAACTATTCGGCTGAACGTCTGTGTTTGGAAGATATATAATTTCAAGGGCGGCTGAGTCACGCGAAGCCGGATGGAGATGTTATATAAAACGGCCCCTGCTTTTATTTGCCGGATAAGGGAACCGGGCCGACGTACCGAGGAGTTACAAATGTTATTAATGATGATTAATTTAAAAAGCCATATTAGTACACCCACTGCCGTGGGTACACACAGATGGATGGGCACGTACATTACAACACACACGCACATGCTCTTACACACTTTATTATTGCACCCATTACTTTTTAATTGGTGTCTATGTGGGTGTTTCTGGGTGCTTGTGTTTCAAGCGTGTGTGTGTGTGTGTGTTTGTGTGCAGGATAGGCACTAGTTATCATTTATTATTCTCAATTTTCCACCATTTTGATACTCACTCCAGATCATTTCCAGGTTAGTTTTTTTCCCTCTGTAGGCCAAACGCTCCTTGCTTGCTCCCCACTTCACTTTTATGCAGTTTACTGGCTTGTAATGGGATGGGATCTCTGTCTACGATGGAAGTAAAGTAATTTTTCACCACCAGTGGACTCTGGAATGCACCAGAACGTGTGGTGGTCCTGGCGCATTGTGATTAAACCAGAGGTACTGGGAATATTTTTTTTCCCGGGGGTGAATCCATGTTTGTCCATCAAGATTCAGGATTCACATCATTCTGCACTTTTGCAGCTGTACGAGAGAACAAAATTCAGTTCCTCCTGGGCCATGGCTTACGAAACAGAGGTGACACAAGACAACACAAACAAATTCAATATACACTGCCACTACCGTCCAGACTTGCATTCATTTTTCGCCAAGATCTCGTATCGATGATGGGAGAGTCGGACCACCGCGTAAAGTCTTCTCCAGCACAAAATCCCAAAGATTCTCATAGGGTTTGAGGTCTGGACTCTGTGGTGGCCAATCCATGTGTGAAAATGATGTCTCTCTCATGCTCCCTGAGGCACTCTTATGAATATAGAAAGAGTAATTAAATAAATAGAGAAAGAGTAAGGTAATAATAAATGGAACTGCAAACAGTGTTGACGGTAGTGGTAGGAGGTGGTCAGTGGTGGTGGTCGTGATCAGCCCCAGTGCTGTCCAGATTTCAGCCGCCTGGCAGCCTGTGGGGAAAAGGCTGCACCTGACCCTGGGATGGTGGCCCACAAGTGTCTAATAGTGTCTTCTAGACTCCCTCCCTCACTCTCTTTCAGTAACCACTTGCTCTTAAGTGGGTTTTATCTCCAAGTTCTCCATCCAGATGATGCCTTATTGTCTGCATCTTCAGAGTCTTCATGGCAAGACGTGACAACTCACAAATAGGAATGGTGAAAGTGGCCCGTACAGTATGAAAAAGACCAAAAGCACCAGCAGGGGGTGCAGTGCTTAAAGCTGCTGCATTGCAGTCAGAAGACCTGGGGTCCATTTTAAAAGCTCAGTTTAGGTTGCTTTAGAGAAAAGAAATACTGTAGATAATGAACAAATTATTAAGGAATCTATTAATTATTCTGATCTATTAGCGTTAAATCAGCATTATTGCTTTTACATTAAGACCCTGAAACCCAACCCACACAAATGTGCAACTACATTCATGAGTTTATACGTTTTTATTTCTCCTTTTAACTCATTCATCGATTCGTTTAAAGCATTTTTTTTGGGCGGTGCGTTATATGCCGACATTTCCACTCCCGCGCGAAAGTGCAAGGGAAGTCAACTTCAGCGGCTGGCAGATAATAATGTCATTCGACGCTAAGTTTCCATTATACAAATGAGAAAATAACGGTTAAAAGTAAATTGCGTGTGTTTTGTTGCCGGAATAAATTTGGATTTCCCACTTTAAGATTAAATCAGCCAAACCGCAAGTCAATTTGTGTCTTTTAAACGCCTGCAAAGTCTGCAGATCGGCATCCCCGCTCCGCGGCTATCGCCTTTGGTGCAACGCTACTGCGAGCAAAAATACAGCCAAACCGAGTTAATATATGGAGAAATGCAAATGAGTGTCTCAGATGATCAATGACGGGGAGAGAAGTTGTCGAGCGCAGCTTCGCCACAGCCATGACGCCCCAAATTGACGTTTTTCTCAAGCTTTTCTTTTTCAACCAATATGAAGATTAACGGAAAGCAAAGTGCAGGTTCGCGCACTTCATCTTCCCGTGTGAGGCTTCTGCGAGCTCGGCGCCACGATGACCTCCGGCAGCTTGTCCCTCCGAGACATGCAAGACGATCGTCGGCCTTAGAGAAACCGAGAAAGCACCAAATCGGTATGCAGGCTGGATCTGGGTTGGGTTGAGAGGGATTCAGCTGCTCTGAGGGACAGAGGGAGCTTAATCCTTCATGGTGGAGCCAATACCAAAAACTTCCAGGTTTCTAATTTTAGACCTCTTCACTGTGGGTGGGCCAACGCAAACACATTTTTTGTACGTTCCACAGAATATTTTACTTTACAGTATGAGCAGCAGTGATTTTTCACCCAGCTCACTCCCTGCTCCGGCCACACTCGGCTCTGTCGTACGTGGTCAAATGGTAGATCTGCGCAGGCCTGGAAATGGAGGCCCTAAAATTTGCTTGAGTCCGGATCCATGTCAGCCAGGTGAGAGTGAAATCTCCACGGCGACTGGAGACACGTTATTACATATTAGGACATCGGGGGAATTACCTAGCAACCAATCTTCCATGTTCCATAATTCAGATCCAAACAGGGAACTCTTACCAACATTTTGACTGAATAATGCATTGTAAATGCTTTCATAAAACGCTATCCTCGATACAAAATAATGCATCATAACACAACGCACTCGCCACACTGCGTACTGTAAATGATAACAAAATATGCCAAATGAATTATGCATTCACATAAGTGTTTTGTACAACCTATTACACAAAATTAGGTCATCTATTGTAGTTGTGCTTACTTCCTTTGCTGAATGGAGAAGTGGCAAAAAAAAGGAGGAAAAAAACACTTCCCAGAAATGCGCTGCTGTCAGGCGGGGTTTCGCTCGCTTCGGTGTTAAAAGTACCTTTTTTATTCATTTATTTCTTTATGTCTGGCTATAACTCGCCCTTAGCAAATATAAAAAAAGTCAGACTCCCCGGTGTCAAAAAACAGAGTTTATAACAAGCGAGCATACAGGGAGAAGAGACGTATACAAAAGTTTGGAAGCTTTACCATCTGAAGGGTTTGGAGGGGAGCCCAAATAAGCTGGCATGGAGAATTTTGCTGATGGAACATATTTCGTTCCTTATCAAAGCGCCGTTTTATTCTTCACAAACTTAGCTGAGCCGCCATGAAAGGAACTTGACTCCCAATCTCCAGTGTCTTTAGCCGAATGCGTAGGATCCACCCACTGGATTCAGGAGACTCTAAACGTGCTGGGGGGGGGGGGGGGAATACATTTATTGACAGCCTTTGGACTGAAGTGCACACACAACAAGAGGTTTTGTAAAAGCAGTATCGACCGTCGCAAAATGCACCCTTGCTTTCTTCTTTCATGCAGCCCGAAAGCGTTATTGATTGTTTTATGGAACAACTGGAGTGAAGTGGATATGCAGGAAGACGGTGTTATAAAGGTGATTTAATTACAAAAACCCAAAACGCATCTACACACACACACACACACACACATACACACACACACACACACGCACGCAAGTAAGCATGGAAACACACAGGTTGAGGATGTGTAAAATGCAAAAGCAGTGTGACTGTCAAGGGATTAAACATGTCGATGTGAGTCCAAAACGCTTTTACTTGGTTTCTGGGCTGCTTTACTCAAAATAATAACCCTTGCAATTTACAGATTTGGATATTTTTATTGATATTTTAAAAGCATTTTGTCAGTTTATTTGGAAAACTGATAAGGAGGCAATTTGGGGCAGCTACCTAACTCAGTGGTACTAGGACCGCAGCCTTGGGAGATCAGCCCACTGGCACGTGGTCATGGTACCACAGTGCTGGTCTGCGGTTGTGTTGGGGTAGAATCTCATGGGGCTTAGAGGAGGACCCTGAGGGACGCCTCTGACATGGATCGTGTTGCGCATCATTCCTGTTTCAGATACTGGACTAAACCCCAGTAACCTGACCTCCTCCATACCCACGGTGTGCGTTGTAACCCTAAGGTCAACGCAAGATCTGATCCTCTGAACTTGCCCAAGAATCGACACACATACAAACGTAACAAAAGTTTACTTTTTCTTCCTGTAGTGCAACAGTCTTTAATGAAGTCCCCTGCTTCCTTTTGCCATTTTAGTTGGCATTATTAGCATTAATACAAATAGCTAATAATTATTAATCAGATGAAAATAAATAAATTACTTCAAATACGGGTCGTCGCCGCAGTCCAAAACAGCCGGATGATTAAATTTATGCTTCCATAAAGACAAATGCGACAAAAATAAGAATCAAACAACTTGATTGTAGCATTGATATATGAGTCACATCAGTTGCTTGCATCAAATAAAAATAAATATTAATTCAAAGCATTTAAATGAATTAATGAAAGCATTTACATGCGTTCATCTGATCTGTCGCGCACCAACTTTTAATTTAGTCTCTCTTTATTTTTTTATTTTTTTAACAGTACTCACATCAGAAGAGCTTTCAGCAAAAGGCTGTTTTAAGTAAAAATAACGCATGATATTTTGCGCTGGGTTCCTCATTTTGCCCTTGATGAAAAAAGCCACTTTGATTTTCAGTTAAGAATCCGCAGCTCGCGTGCTTCGCAAACTTGCGGTTACGGTCCTGAGAAGTTGAGTTGGACGGACTGTGGGTCATGTGAGGTCCTCTCAGGGACCAGGGAGACTTTATGAACCTTGCACGGCATGCCGGGTCTCTCGGTTCATTAAAACTTTCTTTCCCAGCTCAGTAAATCTCAGATTTTTATTGTCGCTCCTGAGAGTGATGGATTCCGTCGTTGATCCGGCCTGATGTTTTCCAGCATTATTAGCTATTATTTCTTATTAACCATTTTTTTTTTACCTGACACCTTTGCCCAAAAGGGATTTCAAATGTTAGGTGGGCACACTAAGCTGCTCGCCGTGATTTACTCATTTAGCACTGTAATTTTTACTATCTTTTCAGGGTAAATATCATCATCAAGGGTGCTACAGCCACGGGGGGTATTCAAAGTCCTCCACTGTAAGGCAAGAGCTATCACCACTATGCCACCTAGTGCCCAGGTACAGGCATGGTCAGAGTGCGTGTTAGTGACACCTGGCTGCTTGTGAACCTGCAGCCTTTTGCTTAAATGAACCTAATGCACAAACTGTTGTTTAATTTGCCGAGTAGAACATTTTGAGGATTTGTGAGGGAGGCGCGCACCTCTCCCTGGATAACAGTGCGACTTAGTCATCCTCCCGAGTCCCCCACCCCCCGAGTGTTCAAGGCAGTCAATAAATAAATTCCTTCGCCATTGTTTCTGAAGGACAGGACAGCCCCTTCGCATTCCATTTAACGTCACGGCAAAAACACGGGCCGACGAAAAAGATGCTTTCGTTCGCAGATTTGTTTGCTTTCGTCCACCTCTCTCCCCCGTTCCTCCCGCGCACTGCATCCTCATACTTTACTGCGCTGTTTCGGCTGTTGTTTGTTCAGCTCATTCATCGCAGGCTAAAAATTACAGCTGCTTAAATATCAACTTAAATAATAATGCTTCCTGCTTGAACTCGGTTGCTGGAAATGACAAACAGCATTATAAGAGGCCTCCTGTTGAAAACACTTTCCTCCTCCAGTGAGCCTCCAGGATGGCGGTTTAAGTCCATCTCCCATCTTCAGCGCTCTCTGTTTACTGCCTATTGTTGTAAGTTTAATCCTCGACCAGCCAGTGCTTTGCAGCCACTCTCTTGGACGTATATGTTTGCTTCTTTCGCATATTTCCATATAAAAAGCTCTGCTCAGATATAAACAAAGTTTTACTCCCAGATGCAACAGCCTGTGCAAGATGCAGATAAGATGTGCAAACTGCGGCGATGGCCCTCCTGAGGGGTTAAATTACATTTTCAATTACAAATATGGCAGCCCTATATATAATTGTACCAGTTGGAGGAGCAGCATGTCTGCAGGCGGAAATAAATGAAGTCACAGCGGTGTGTGAGTGTGTGACCGTGACACGGGCCGCGACACGTGTGTGGGTCCCAGGGAAGCGCTGCTTTCGTATGATTTGATTTCACAGTTCGCCCCGGGGGAGCCGTCCCACATACGCAGCAGCACCTTGCATGTATGTGCGTGTATGGTCGATCTTCTTCTTCTTCTTCTTCTTCTTCTTCATCTTTCAGCTGCTCCCGTTAGGGGTCGCCACAGCAGATCAACTGTTTCCATTTCTTTCTGTCCTCTGCATCTTTCTCAGTCACACCAACCATCTGCATGTCCTCTTTCACCACATCCATAAATCTCCTCTTAGGCCTTCCTCTTTTCCTCTTGCCTGGCAGCTTCATCCCTAGCATCCTTCTCCCGATATATCCAGAATCTCTCCTCTGCACATGTCCAAACCAACGCAATCTCGCCTCTCTGACTTTGTCTCCAAACCGTCCAACCTGTGCTGACCCTCTAATATACTCATTCCTAATCCTGTCCATCCTCATCACACCCAATGCAAATCTTAACATCTTTAACTTTGCCACCTTCAGCTCTGCCTCCTGTCTTTTGGTCAGTGCCACCGTCTCCAACCCATATAGCATAGCTGGTCTCACTACTATACGTGTATGGTTGATATATTCAACATCCAGTGCTTTCTGCCTGTATATATTCAAATATACAGGCAGAAAGCTGCATGTAGGAGCCACACGGCATCAGACCGCTTCTTCTATTGCACTGTAACTTTGTTAGCTGCGATGGAGGGCAAAGATGGGCATCGAACCAAATCGCCAAACACAACCCTCCCTAATGTTCTTTAGGAGGAGGCCTATAATTTCCCTCTTCCCTTCAGATAAGGAGCGTCTGCAAGTGTCAGCCTCTGTTTTTTTTTTTTTTTTTTTTTTTTGCTTTGAGAAAATAAATTTGGATTTTATTTTTGGAACAGAAGGGGTTTCAGATATCTAGGATGCCCAGAGCCAGAATTCAATCTCGTTCAGTTATTTTTCACCTAAATGCCACCTAGCAGAGCGGTAAAATGGAAGGGAGAGAGTTAAAATCTGGTGATTTTTAGGAGCACCAACTTACTGCACCTGTTACCTCCACATGTATTGGTGTAGCTCCAAAGCAACTATAATGAGGAGCTACTTACAGCGATTTATCCATTTATACAGCAGGGTATTTTTTACTGTGCCTGTTCAGAGGGAGTACCTTGATAACAGCTACTGCAGCAGGAGGTGAACCCGGGTTCTTTGAGTAGGAGGTGGCAACTCTAACTGCTACACCACCTGCTGGTTAGTGGCGTGTGTGTGTGTGTGTGTGTGTGTGTGTGTGTGTGTGTGTGTGTGTGTGTGTGTGTAGTCCTGCTCCATTAATGAAATAAGAAATGCTGTGTAATAACTGTATCGGTGCACATCTTGCCACCCATTATGGTTGCAAAGAAATAAATAAATCAAAGCCATAATTTGGGCCGTAATGCAGAACCTAGTCTGTCTGCTGTCACTGTATTGTATTCAAAATTAGTTGTGACAAAACCGAAAAACATCGGGTGGCTTCTGGCCATTAGATTACATCTAAATGCAGTCCACAGCAAAGAAAACTTGGCAGTCTGACCGGCAAGACTTTTCAATTTAATATTGTAATTGAGCAGCTACATTAAGCTACAATAAAACTAATTTAGCATTACTGAAAATAAAAATACAAAAATATAATGCAGTCTTTGCGCAGTTCTCTGGTTGACGGATCATCATCCCTCATCTTGTTACTGATCCCCAGTGTGCAGGAGTAGCAGATGCAGTCAGTAAACACTGTGGAAGTGACTTGAACTAAGGACGTTTGACATTCCCATTCAGTTTAGGTGCTCTGTGCTGCCACCTATCACCTTGGTGGGGAAACACAAGCTGAGTTTGCTCTGTTGAGGACAGAAATTTGAAAAACTAAAGACTGCAAATGTACCACTTGCACTTGGAATGTGACATAAGAAGCTAGTTTGACCAAACTTGTCTCACACACGTGTAAACGCTGTCCAAACTTGGGCCACACGCGCATGGTTTCTACAGTTTTGCTTTTGTTTAAATTACGATAATTTGACGGCTTAATGCCCACGAGCTAAACGTGGTATTTTTCAGCCTGTAAGGTGGTCTTATATCCAGCAAGAGCAAAGCTGGCTCGAAACTGCAGAGACAGGCACTGACTGAAGTGCAGGTAGCTGTGTCTCAAATAGAGGTGGCGTGTTCACATCCCAGGAGGGCCTCGCTGTTGTACCATTTATTAAAGTGCTTAACATGAAATGCCTCTGTAAAAAGTCACTAAGTGTAAATAATTAATGTGCATATCTGTGAGCCACGCTAGTGGATTTGGATAAAAGCACGACCGGAAAGTGAATAAATAAAACACATGAATATTAACTGTTCTGGACAGAAGCTGTGTTTGCCGGATGTGATATCCCCTCATAACCTCACTTAACGCAGCGGCATCCGCAATATCAGGACTTGGGCTCGACGCGTTAAAATTCACGAGCACCTCTCCAGGTTCCGCCCATATGGAGTTTCTCTTCTGACCGCTGCTGACCGCTTGATGCAAGCGTTTACCAGGGTTCAGTGCGTGTTCGCATCTCCAGCAAAGAGTGAGTGAGTCCACAGCTGTATTAGTCCAGGTGAAACACCTTCAATAACCGCGGGGCATTGTTGGAAACCATGCATTTATTCATGTTCCTGGACAGCAGCATCCAGTGCCACACCATCAAGCCGCATTCTCATGCTCTCGCCCTCTCTTGCTCCTGACAAGCATGCAAAGACATCACGTAGGCCCACATCCCAGTGCAGGAACGCATCACATGTGGCCCGAAATGCTGAGTCACACTTTGCTGCCCTAGAATAGGCCACCTGAGACCGCGCATCCTCACCAAAGGATAGGCTTGCATGCGACTGGTTGGTTTTGGCTCTGCCCTGACACAATGGAGGCCAGGCATTCCTGACAGGAGACCCTTGTTTGCATTTTTATTTATTTATTTTTTTATTTTAACAAGCTACGTGCATTCTAGCCTTTCCCACCCGACTGCAGGAGAACGTACTGCAGCGGTCGAATGCAGGAGAAACAGCCGAGCGGCACGCACCGTGAAGCGCATTTAACAAAGGAAAATGTTTCGGACGCATCAGCTCGCTGCCCACATGGATGCATTCTTTTAATGAACAGCCTAGTTAATAATACAAAAAAACAAGCTCGGAAACTACCAAGGCGGAAGAGGATCTTTTCAAACTAGTGAAATTTTTCAAATGAGACAGGACTTGAGGGAAGCAGAGATTAGCACCGACTGGGACTTGTGTGGGCTCCTCTCTCTGTCCGTCAGCTCAGTTTCCATTGAAACGAAGGAAGAAACGGTGAGGAGAGCCAAGAAACCGAACCGAAATCTTGGCGCCGTTTCGAAGGTCAGAGGTCATTTATCCGAGTTTGGATTTTCCCTCCAAGAAGAGGATAATGCAAAATCGCCACTGGCCAGCAACTCGCTTTCTGACACTTTGGGAAGGAAATTTTGCATGGGCGCAAAGAACAATCCGAGGGCGCTTATGTTTCATTAACAGCACCGGCTCTGAATTTCTGCCACGCACAATAGTTCGCGTTTGTAATGCAAACAAAGTGTCTTCTTAGGCCCTGTTAATCGCTCCCGCCCGCTTTTAATGCTCCTCAAAGCGAACAACAGTCGCGCATGCAAGGTCATCTGTCACCTTGTCCCACTGCGCCTCTCATTGTTATGAGATTAACAGTTCCTCCTTCCTTTCCTGGGATGAATCTGCAGAATATTAATGTTCACATCTGGCTGCGCAGCAGAGCATTTTATCCAAAGCGTTCTGCAACCCTTTGCCGGTTGCCGTGCTCACGAGCACCAAGTCTTCCGAGAAATATTTGCAGATCTGAATGCCGAAATGGAGATAATGATAGTGGTCTGACCGTTGCCAAAAATGGTCCGACTTGGATGGAAAATAATGGGAAATTAATTGTTGACACATGAGGACGTGTTGGGAAAAGCACTTAAATTGAACCTAGGTGACGGTGGAGTAATCCAGCTCCTGTATGGGTGCTTCAAGCCGAACTGGAGCAGCTGACGGCTGTGTCCACCCACAGTCCCCAGCAGGCTAACAGAAATGGGCAGCTTGTTGAAGACGGACTTGGCGGGACAGGTGGGACCCTCTTTTCAATGTCAAGTTAAACCATTTGGCCACTATTCAGATTAATATCCGTCTCCAAACACTGACTCTAATTCCCTAAACCATGCCACACATAACTACCCGCTCAACAAACCAAGATGGTGTTTTGTGAGGAATAAGAAACTGCTTTTAATGGGCTCCATGCTGAGAATCCACAGGCCTCCCATCTGCCCGGTTCCCACACACTGCCGCCGTGGCAGAAGCGCTCTCCGTCTGATGGTGTAGCAATTCCGCTGCTGGCATCCTTGCCCGTTTAGCAAAGAAAGACCTGGTCATGTGTTCTGGAACACAAAGAACCCTGCGGAGAGATGTTGAACATCTGCTTGACACGGAAACACTCTGTGTTTCTGCTGGAGCGTGTGAAGAACATGGGCGGGAAAGCGGTATGAGGCATGCTAATGCAGATGTGGTCACATGACAACGTATGTAGGCCACGACTGGGACCTGATTCTATTCCTCATCTACGTTCTTCATACGCAGACAACATCAGGTTCATCAAAATGGGTCTCCTTAAGGATTGTATTCAGCCTTAAATCCACATTCATTGTCCATAGCATTCATAACAGCTATAGCAGGTGGAGCAGAAGCTACAACCATCGGCCTGCAGTCCAAGATCGCCCGCTCGCACTCCTACTCTTACTATAGCGCCCTTTATGAAGGGATACCTTGAATTACATTGACCTGACACAGTAAAAATTAAATAGCTGTATAAATAGTTGCAGGTAAATGGGTGTCAGAAGCTTAGTTAACAAACCCCACCTGAAACAATGTCAAATAAACAAAAGAGCTGTAAATGTCCGTACAAACTGTGTTCGTATGCTGTGAGATGAGGTTAGAAAAGTTTGATAAAGCACAAAGAAAGAAGTGATGGAAGTGGGATAACAACAACTCTCAGTTGAAAGGCTGGCAAAATTGTTAAAAAAAAAAACTCTTGGTTAAATTGGCCCTTAGTTAACGTCCCATCTAAACCTTTTCTTTTTACAAGTGTGGTGGACGTATTATGCACTCAGAGACTTACCTGGGGGCATTCGGTTCTATGCGGAATTTCAACTGCCCGCAGCTTTCATCCCCACAGGAGGCAAAGAGCTCCAGCCTGCACCTCGCACTCGAGCTGTGCTTCCCCTAGGGGGCATACACTCAGGTTCAGCATCTGGCCCAAGTGAATGTGGTCAAAGCAACACACACACACCCACCTCTTAACCTTCACTACCCAACAGTTCCCTCTTAGCAAACGCTCCTTAGTAACCACAGTGACCAAATGAAAGCACATTTAACCAGATGCATATAAATACATTAGTGTGTTGGAAATAAATAATCCATCTGAATACTGGCTGCATTTTTATTAGTCTGAGGATCTTTTACTTATTTGTTAGCATTCACAAGAAGCCCTGTTTTTTTTTTTTTTTTTTTTTTTATCTACATTAATGTGCACCAACTTGATGTAGGGAAGCAGCGGGAGAATAACTAGGCGGAGTGTTGGAAACATTCATCTTCAAGAACGGCAGGGCATTCTAGGAGTTTCCACGCCTCTGTTCTTATTTGCACTTTCAAAGTGATCAGTTGTACAGGAAGTCAGTTCACCTGGCGGTTCAGGTGTCAGTCGGCAGCTGGTTAACATGTTGAAATGCAACTCTGGAGAGCTGGAGCTGCCAACACCGAGAGATCTCAAACCTGCTCCACACTGTGCAAGTAGTTAAATAAAAAATATGAAAAATAGATATGAAAAACAGTGCAAATGTTAACTTTAATATTCCCATCACCAGAACAGGCCCTCGCCCTTGTTCAACTGCTCTGAAGTATAACTACATCGATTAATACTAACTGTACCCCAGAACCAGTTGCGGCGCAAGGGGAGAGACAGAAAATACAGTATTTCACAGTTCATTACAGTTTATTCACATTTCATTAGCGGTCAATACATGTCAGATGCACTACTGTACACAACATACACCTGGACATCATTCCAACCGTGGCACAACCCACCTAGATACAGTCAACAAACACACAGTTACCATAGCATTCCTATTTAAGCATCCATTGTCCACAGGATGTCTACTGTCCTCATCACTCTCCACCCTGCCATGAATCCCAAATGAAGCACCGAAACCCAAGAAATCAGCAGCTGGGCCACCTCTTGTCCTACGAACCTGTGCAGTTGTTGCATGAGTGTTGGGCAATGTCTAACTGCATGCTTTTTTATTTCCTATAAGGCCTGTGCACTTATATAATTTTCTGGATGAAAATGTGAAAACAAATGAACAGACTCAACCTTTTCTTCAATGACAGTTTGAACAGATTTTCCTAAATGACCTTGTGGCAGATATAAATATGTTGCAATAATCGTTTTTATTTTACTAAACATTAACATTACAGCAAATTACAGGATATTTTTAAATCTAACTGTACCGTTCCGTATTCTTCGGCAATTTAAATTGTACTTTTTCTTTGTCTGAAAGCCTGATTTGATTTATTCTGTTTAAGAATCACGTAGCACCCTAATTTCTTAAAATGGCTTGTAACAGCAGACCGAAACTAATCGCACTGGCAATGTGAAATAGCGCTATTTTTAAAGAATTAAAAGAATTTTTGAAGAGATTTTATGCACATCTTTGGCTTAAGATGTAAAATCACAAATTTAAAATGCATGTTGAGATCCATTCTGTGATGATGTCCCTTTCCAAGCAACATTCATTTCCCCTGAACTCTTCAGCATGGGCGTCAGCTCGAGTCCCAGATTTTTCTTGGTTGCCATATAGAAATAGCATGCATTTTTCCAGCAGACCACGCTCAGTTAGCAGCTACACTCAGTGGATGTGTACCTTGCTGTCTTTGCAGAATGAATGAACTTTGACCACAAGCTTAAATATAGGAGGCACAGAAATCAAAATTGTAGTCTGTCGTATTAAAGCAGATGGAGTCATGGGTTGCTTCTTTGACCCGATAGAATGAATTTGAATGAGAAAAAGCTCAAGTTGAGACTTCGAGCGTACAGTTTTGAGAGTTGGTGTTTTGCCATGTTTTTATTTAATTAAACAGCACAGCCTCTCATTCATACACTATTTATCCAGATACCTCAGTTTTGTCTGGAAACTGATGACTCTAAAAGTGAAGATAGAGTGTGAATGAGTGTGTGTGAGACTCCACCTGTGACTGGTATCCTGTCTAGGGTGTGCCTTGCTGTACACCCAAAAGAGGATCCAGACCAACTCAGCATTGGAGAAGTACAAAAATGGGAGCTATGCAATACATAGTGAGATGCGGTGGTACTGTACAGCTCCTGGGCTGCTTGCGTGATGTGTTCAAATCCAGCTCAGGGGGTACATGGGGTTGGCTTCTGTGTTTGCATCCCTCTAAGGGAAAAATATGCCGTTCCTCCTTGCCTTAAAAACCATGTCAGTGGTCACCCAGGAGTCTTGATGGCACTTTTCACTATGATACATAACAGTGAAATGTTACCAAATAGAAAACATGGTGTGGAAGAAAAAAATAAAGTAACAGTTTGGGTGTAGAGAGAGTTACACTTTATTTTCTATAGAAATACACACCGGTGCGGGAGAGCCCCTTCGAAAAGAGAGTCTTCCCGAACAAAGGATACAGGATCATTTATACAACAGCTCGCAAGGTGTACACCCCTCTCAACTGTTTTCCACTTCTGCTCTTTGTCAGTATGACTTTAAACATTGTTGTTATAGGGAACCATTATCCCATCCTAAGTGTGGTGGAGTAACTCCTGATTTAGGTGCCTGAGTTGAGGGAGCTTTGGTTTTATTACTCCTTTACATGCCGCCAGGGTCTGGCCTGGGTCTAAATTGACCATTCCCTTGACCCTTTTACCTTTGCCTTATCTGTAGTTTAAGTTTCCCTTCCTTAAGTACCCTCTTTTGTTTTTCCAGGGAACCTTCTTAAATACCTAACATTCTAGCAAGGCAGAAGTCCCAAATGCTTTATAGCACAATATACCGAATAACATGATCATAAAACATTCGCTACACTATTGGTTAATACCTTTAACATAACAGAAACATGCATTAAGAGCTTAACTTCAAGAATTTCTCTCACAATGGCATCCATGTACTAGAAATCCAAACCACTGCATACTGTGATCAAAATAGCTCCTGCAATATAATTTCTATGACAGTACTCATGTGACTGGCAGCTGGACAGGAAGTCATAGATCTCACAAGAGTCCTTGCTTTGTTTTCCAGCTGAAGAGCCCTGCTGTCATCAGGCGCTCCCTGAAATTGCAGCAGAAAAGGTAGAAGCGTCAAACTGTGTCCGGCAGCAGCCGGAGTCCGACACTCAGATCAGAATCAATATATCCTGTGGCAACGGGTCCATTTTTGGCCGTAGGTGTTCAGGGCTGCACTTCCCAGTTAAAGCTGTTTTATATTAGTTAGGTGGGTCTTACTCAGTCTGCGTCTCCACGCTGCACACTGAGTCTGAACCTTCAGTCAAATCAGAAACACTATCAGTCTCTACCTCCTTAGTGTGTTGCCTTTGATACAGCTCCAGGCTGAGGAGCGTTAACAAGCCCAAAGGTGAGTACTCGCGAATTGAAATTCCCTTTGTCGGTCTGCTGAAGAATAAATAACAGGCCAGCAGAATAAGAATTATTGCGTATAACTGTCATTTACTTCTAAAATGGATGAATCCAAATTCATCATCTCCGGCATGAGGGCGATCTTCATTATGAATCGATTCAAAAGACTCAATTGCGTCTTTGTTTCGAGGAGAAAGAACAGCCTTTTGAAAAGTGTAGAGCAGCAGCGGAGATAAGGTAATCCTTTCGAATTTACTTTTGTACGCAGAAGATTTCTCTTCCTCCGTGGTGTCTATAAACTGTAATTATGCTTGCTTCACCTGTGATCACTTCCAACTCGCCAAAGCCATCATTACAGCGAAGTTTAGACAATCTGCATCTGAAATTCCAGTACCTTGAAATTCGGTGCCGTTCTCCGTGAGTTTCCATAATGCATCGATGTCTGTTGGTGTGCAACAGAACCACCTTGGCAGTAATTTCCTACTGGCCTGTTAGATGTCACTGGATGGCAATTTTCTTTGGTTCCTCGTAAGCAGAAGAACCTCTTAAGACACTTTGCTTCATTGTGGACAGGCTTTGTTTATTCTCCTTTCTTTATTAAAATGATACATTCATTTCGGGTCGCATCAAACTAGCACGGGAAACGGTGTACACGGTTTCAGACTGGGTTTCAGCAAATTTAATTTTCTCTTATAAGGAAATACAAATGTCCTGAAAATGAAAGCAGACAGAGGTAATGAATACATTCAAGCAACAGGGGAGAGGGACCAGAAGCACAGTGAGAACACTGAAGCTGGAGGTCTCGCTCTCATTCCACATTGCAGTTAAGCCAGACGGCTCGAACAGCCCAAAAGTTTCAGTCCAGTTAGTAATGATTCAACTGCTCAGAGAATCCGTTTTTTATTTGGACTGGTTATATTTCTGTTGGTTATTATTGTATAACTATGTTTTTTTGAGACCAAGGGGTTAAAGTGGTTAAGGCCTTTTCTTACACTCCAAAGGTCCCAAGTTCAAATCCCGCTGTTGCTGAAATACCCTTCTTCGAGGTATGTACCCTCAACTGATGCCATAAAACTACCATACTGTGTAAACGATTAAATAACTGTAAAGTTATGCATTGTAAGTTTCCTTGGACAAAGGTGACAGCTTAGCAAAGGTTAAAAGTGTATTGTATATTTACCCACTTTTCTCTCAGTTGGGTTTGCACCCTGTTTTTTTTTTTTTTTTGCCTCAAAAAGATCCAGATTTTTATTTGAGGTTTGTTTCGTCGGTTTTGTGTCCAAAAGCTGCGGGTGTCTCTGAATGCTCGTGCAGCACGGCTAGAATGTGAACAGTGGAGGATCGGCGATAAGGCAGCTGCTGGCATTCGTCCGACAGCTCGATAACACGGCCGTCGTGGTGCCTGCGAGGGGCGACTCTCTTCGATGAAACAATGACAGCCACTTGGTTGGAGCTGAAGTGTTTGGTTTGTCCTGGTGGCCTGCCGAACACTGGCACAATAGAGCTCCTGAAATGCAGAAACCGTGCAGCTAAACTCCGCAGCAAAGCTTGGGAACAACAGCGAGTTTCCTATCACTTATAAGCCACCGTGACCATCTGTCCTGCAACAGATTTCAGCCATTGTGACTGCTTGCTTGTCCCTGTCATGTTTAAAGACAGCGGTCATACAAAAGCTCTGTGTTGTGATATCGTCGTTCGACAAACAGGAGGACATCCTGCTCTGTTTGCTCATCATCTGTCTTTCTAGTGTGTGTTCCTCACTTGTAAAGCATCACTTTGGGGTTGATGTGTTGTTTGAAACAGTCCTCTGTTGTTATGCAAAGGAGAGCTTATGGGCAGTCTGCTGTCAGACCGAGTGTCACATTTGTAGTCAAACATACAGCCAGTAGAAGCAGAACTGAGAAGGTTCTGCAGGTGAAAGCGTGCTCTCGTAGATCCTGCTTTGAATTTGGCAGGAGGAGACAATGACCGGGACAAACATCCCCCGAAGCCGGTTCGCTCACCCGTACATATGTTGCCACACCTGACCACAGCTGTACACCTCCTTTGGTCTGTGGTGTGCAGCGCATGGACAGTCCTGGAAAACCTGACAGTGCACAACGACTGCGGAGGCAAGACTCTGGTGAAACACTGAGCAGCAGTGATATATTTTGGTAAAATGCGAAGGGCAAAAATGCAGAAAAAGCCCAAAACGGTTCATAATTTGCTTGCCACGCAAAGATCCACACTCTGATGCCGTGAAGGTACCAATCGGATGGTGACTTTGCACTGAGAGCCCCTGAAGCGTTTTGTTTTTCAGAACCCAAATGTCACCATTTGCATGTTATTTCTCTGTGGAAATTAACTGAGGTGAACAGTGCAGACAAACATAAATTACCTGTCAAAACTGGGCCGTGGAAACAGCTTGGGGGAACTCTGCTGCCCGCACTTGTTTTTTTTAATGGCACAATTTGGCAGCATCTGTAGGGACAGGGCCGCGGGAATGCCAGGCCGGCCGACACCCACAGGTGGATGGGGCCACCGCCGAAGGCCTCCAGAGCACAGTTCTGTGCTGCTCAGGTGGCAGTGCGACTCTACCGGACCAAGGAAGGCATCCCAGACTTTTGGAGACCACACCCCAGGCCACAGTGGCATTCGGAGCCAAAGTGGGCATCGCTGCAGGCTCGTGGGGTCCAGAATCTGTCTCTGTCTACTTATGTGTGGAACTGTGGCGGAGGTGTGGTTCCTCACGGCAGCTTATTCACCCTTAGCCGCTGTTACAAACACGGGCAGCCCACACCAACGGGTCTTTGAGAGCATTTCACACTGCAGGAAATTAGATAATTATTATGTGGCCGTGATGCCATGGAGCCACTTCATCTGGACCACTCCAGCAGAAAACTCAACTGTGTGAAAGGGCTGAGTATAAAACTGTGAGCTTCCCTGTGTAAGACCTTCTAAATAATATTCTTTGAGCCAGTAAGCATCATGGCGTAGAGATTTATGGGCTTCCTCTCGCTTTGTCTGGTGCATTAACCGCTTTCTGTAGAGCACCCCTCAACCTCCTCAACTCCTCATGCAAAGGATGCAAGTGTCTGTTCCTGGTTTCATGCTCCCATCCACCAGAATATGGAAAAACTCTACCGGAGGGCAGTGTAGAAGTATAATGATGAATGCACCCAGCAGAATGACTAATCCTTCACCATGGAAGCACAAATCATCCAGCTGACTTGGGGTTCAGAGCCCCGCTGTCAAAGGCTGTAGCTGCAATGTTGCCGCACAGAGTCAACCTGCATGCAGCAGCATTTGCTCTGGGAGGAATGGGGAAGCGGGCGGCTGTGGAAGACAGAAGAACTGTGCAAAAAAATGAAGTGAGCCCCCACCGTTTGTGGGGCAGAGAGGTGCTGAGAGCAAAGCGCTCCTCCGCCGCTTTGCCCACGAGGCGGAGCAAGCGTGGTCTTAGCAATCTGCAATAAAACCGGCTCTCGCTGGAGTTGAATTGCTTCCCCTCAGCATGCCGAGCGACCCCAGTGCACTCAGACCCCCTAAATAGATTCTACGTGCATGAGCAGCTCAGTGAGGTTTTTCTCCTCAGCCAGGGTTTTATTTATTTATTTTTGCTCTCTCGCATGGCATCCTACTGTATATCGGTGCCGGAGTCTCACCCACAGTTAACACTGTGTCGCTTAGCAGGCTCCTCTAGGTCTTTCATTCCATGCCACAGTTTACATGAGGGACAAAAGATCACACAACATCACCAAAAAAAAAAAAATCACAAAAAATTCAAAGGATCAGCAATACCGAAATATGCCAATACCCCCATTTCTCGATGTAACAGTCAGTATACAGTATGTTAACACCCATCTCAGTACCCAAGTAGAGAATTTCTGGGACAACAAGCTCTGCTTGAGCGAAACTGATGCACATCAGAAAAATATTTTTTAAATATTTGTTGCTATTACTACTTAAGAAAAGGAACAAAATATAAAGTATGAAACTAAAACTGTACTTGCATATAAACATAAAAAATCCATATTAATGAACTCATTTACTGTTTGGTTTAAAGTGTTGTTTGTCATTGCTGAAATGGGTATATCAGAGTGTCGGTGATACTTTGGCAAAATCAGTTATGAATCATAATTCTCCTCATAAAAATAGTGCAAATAAATTTCTGATATTCAAGTTTGTGGTATTCCAGCCATTTCTAAGAAGCAATTACCCGTCGGGCATAAACAGGGTCTGGGTGTTCCTTCCACTCACTCGTGTTCATTCATATTAAAGCTGCTGTACACGTCTTTTACCCAGGGCACAGCACACCTGGAATGGCCCACAGAAGTCCACAGTGTGGCCGTGGAGATTTGAAAAACATCTCCGTATCCTTTTTGGAAACAGTAACTGAAAGCTCTAGAAACTACCAGTGTAAAGGGCCTTGCCCTTGGCCCTTTTTCAAATCCCACTTCTGACACCAAAGCAGTGCTTTTCAGTCAACAGGAATAAACACAGGTGGCAATGTTGCTGAGGACTTAGAGTTCAGCTGGTGATACCTTGTGGCTGCATCAGAGACGATCTCTCTTTAAACAGAAAGATAATGAAAAATGTGCAATCCATCTAAGTCAATGTGAATCGCAGCATCTACATAGCATGACATAAAAGAAATAAAACCGAACAAGACAGCAGCCTTAGAACTGTGATGCTAAATGAAGCCTGCGAGGACACCATGGCTGGCGTAGAAAACATACAGATGGATGCTGGATCAGATTAAACCACGACACTTCCTGGATGCACAAACGGTGAGACTGCGGTTAACTCTTTGGCACACTATCAGGAGAATTCCTCTGAAGTCACAGAAATGCTTCAAAAAGTTTTATTGGAAAAAGGTTAAGACACCGGGCAGCAACGAGATCGACACTCGTACCCCTTTCAAGACTGCGGACGCAAACCGAGAACAGATCATTCAGGAGCGACTCACAGCAAGGGTCAGCATCTGTTCGACTGCTTTTACCGGCAACAGCTAGGAGCTAAATAAATTATTTATTGCACAGACAAGTAAACTCGAGCCGCAAACGGCAGGTTTTTTACTGGCAGCTCATGCAGACAGCGCTAACAGGAAGAGACACTGCCACCCCTTTACCACAAATTTCCCGTCTGAATTATTAACAACAACAACAATAATAATAATAATAATAATAATAATAATAATAGTAATAATAGTAACAATAATAATTTACAGAATCCGACGTCTTGGACGTTTTTCAGGATTCGTATGCTGACATAAGGTAGTCGGTGTTGAAAAGTTGGAAACGAATTGAGAGGGTTTTTCCGCGTCTGATGCAGTTTCCATCATGAATATGTATCCCGATCAGAGCGTAGAAGTCGGCGAGCAAACACGAGTGTCACTTGTCTCTTTTAAGCTCATTATTTAAGTCCCGTTGATGTGCCAAATGAGCAGGCATACGGAAAACCACAGCAGGAAATGCGGCGTCACGCTCGTCTTTCAAGGGAACCGGCGGGGGGCTCCTTCCTGACGCTCGCCTCGATTTGCATCGGCACGGGCAAGAAATGAATAATCCCTGTCTGCGAAGAAAGTAAACACAACAGCGCTGTGTATTCTTTAAAAAAAAATCATCCTCTGCGGCGGAATATCTTGTCCGTTCTGTGAACCGCGAAAGCTCCCTTTTGATTGAGAAGTGGTGCACAATATGGATTCTTGGCTTTGGGGAGCTCTGCTCCCGCTTGTCCGCTTGTACTCCCATTTGGACGCTCGCCCGGCATCCTGTTAGGTGCGCTCGCACTTTACGGCGGGGGCCGGTTTGTTTGGTTCGGCGTCAGCCACGTTCGCCATCCCGGCACACATAATAAGGAGGATCTTTAACACTGACTTTTTTTTCTATACACATTCGCAAAATTATTCAAACCGAAGTGAACTTTTAGTTTTTTGTTAAAAAATGCGCCCCTTAGCTGACATCTCCACTCCCCAAAATGGAGGTGATGGTGCCCCTAAGGCTTTGCAAATACCAAGACTTAGAATGAGATAATGGATCACTTTGGTGATCTTTTTTGAGTAAAAAAAATTGCGCACCTTCACAGACATTCCGGGACCAGGATAAAAGTCTGTTACTCAGGTGTTAGATTTGACCAAATTCCACCTCATGAGGCACAGTCACATGGCGCTGAGGGTTTCCGGGCCTATTGCCGGGCTTGTTGATGTGACCTGGGCCTATCTACTCCAGTTGAACTCAGCAGGTCTTCTCTTCGACCCCCCACAGAAGACTTTGCATCTGTTCTCTTTCTAAAGAAGCAGAGGCCAACATGACAATTAGGAAGCCGTGCGACCGAAGGGAGAAGAAGTTGAAATCTTAAACCAAAGCTGTGTGAGTTCCTGATGCTAAGCCTCATTCCACATTATTTTTATGCAAAACTTTTGCCAAAGGTGATTTATCTTATTGGTTTTGTGCACTGAAGTACAGCGGTTTACCTGTTTGTACAGCAATTTTTACTGCATCAATTCACGGTAAGTGCCTCGACCAAGGGCACCACAGAAGGAGGTGAGATTCAAACTCGGGTCCTTTGACTGTAAGTCTGCAACCACACATGTACCTGCTCCCACACTGTGTGAAGCATCTATATTAACACTTTCTAATAAGACTCCTTTTCTGTCCCTTTTATTTTGTTGACTGCTTACACCTGCACAGATAACAAGCGAAAATGGCAGACATGCGTGAGGAACCCATATGGTTCTATGTTCAACCCATCCTGGAGCAACAGAGAACGCAGAAATCTTTTAAAACACCAAGCGCTCCAGTCCACCACTAACAAATTATTCTTTTTTAATTCTTCTCACGTTGGAAAGAATGGTTTTCCTAATTTATACACCCAATTACGTTTCTTCTTACAGATCATATGGACACCGACAAAATGATTTTGAACTTTTATGGACGATGACTGGGTGCATTGGTTCTTACGCTTAACATATGTTTTCTAATAGGTGCTTATTTATCAGTGGTTGAGAATCCATCTTCAGATGAAGATTTATTAGGTTTACCTGTTTATCTCTTGTTCTCAAAGTGTTACCAGGAGTGCATTAAATTACACCAAAACTGTAGAGGGGAGTATGCTGGAAGCCAGTGAAGCAGAACAAAGTGAGACTATTAAAAAATATGTAAGTCAAAAAAAAGGGCCGTTAATAATCAGAAACAAGAAAATAAACTATGAAGCAAAGTTGCTGAGGTTTACAAGCTCCCCAGTCTTAAAACAACACATTGCAGGGATAATAAAGCCAGAAATTATTGTACGTTTCCTTGGACTTGCTGAGTCTCGGGCTATTTCTCATTTCTATGCCAGCGACGTTTCTTTTCCTTGAGATGTACTGCTGAATAAACTCTTCCATCTGTGTCCACACTGTGCCACAGGCGGCCGGTTTCCCGCACCTACTCTCCCGAACATGAGGTTCAGTATATCTCCAGTCCTCGAGGCAGTCATCTTTCCGACGTTTATAGCTGGGGACTCATTACTTCACAGTGAAGATGGGAGAGGATTCATCATGGATGGCCGGTGCTCCTCTTTGCCATTCTTCAGTCTTACACCCTCAAATGCACCCGTCAGGAAGCAAACCAACAGACCACTCTTCATGGTTATGCGTTTTGGAGGCGGGGATTGGAAGTAAGGTACATAGGGGACCTTTCCAGCATCTGTAGTAAGACTCCGTGTCGAGCTACGTCCATCCTTCAGTCTGGTCCTCAAACCACAGCGTGAGGTGGAACACACCCTCCCCCGCAGTATGACCCGATGGGCAAAAATCTCTCGATAGCCACATTGTCATATGTCTTGCTTTGCACCCTGATTGGAATCCGTTCAAGCAGCCCAAGGCCTTGACTCATCAGCCAGGCTGAGTCACATTTCAGCTGAATCAACCCTTCACGGGCTGATCTTAGAAATACCGCACAGCCTTGTTAGAGGGTCCACTCTTTTGGGTCATGCATCCAAATCCGAGCCCTCTTGGTCCAATATCAGTCATGCTGTGGTGGGTACCATTTTGGGTCATACATTGAAAATCAAGCTTTTCTGGTCCGCGGTCTTGGTGGAGGGCCTTTGAGTCACGTACTCTAAATATAGCCCTTCTGGTTCGGTATCAGTCACACTCCACAGCTTTCCAAAGGATTTCTCGCTTTAAATCACATACCTAAAATCAAGCCTTTCCGTGCCAATAGCGCTACGGTCCACCATCTTGAGTCATGTGCTTGTCCACTATAAACGCTGTTCCACACCTTTGCCAGAGGGTCCACTATATTGGGTCACACGTCCAAAACTGTTTGAGAGTCTTGTCAAAAGATCAAGACACATTGCTTCCATCTTGAAAGAGCATACAACCCTTTTATCCAGTGCTTCCTCAACATCCAGCAAGTGTTCACCTGACAAATAAGAGCGAAATCCAAACGAGTCAGAAGGTGATGTCTTCGGCTTCTGAGCTAATAATATCCGTGATCTTTTCATTTTGGATTGCGGTAATATCTGTTTTAGAGATGAAAATCATGGATGCTTTTCTGAAACTCTGGTGCCCCCCCGTAAACACTGTCTCAAGGATGAACATCGACTAGTCTATCCCGCTCAAATCCCTCATGATGGAGACGTTTGCATTCCCTTTCTTCGATTTCAGCTCTGATATGATTTGGTCCCTCGATCTTACCCTGCCTGGGGGGGTTTCATTTGTCCTCCTGACACATAACTATACAGTTTGCTAGCAACAGTCGCTAGTCTCACTATAAAAGTGAAAATAGTGATATTGAAGTATTGATTTTTTTCTTTATAACTTTGTAAATGTAATCCCACTCCATTTACTGAAAGACAAAACACAAACACAAGACCAGAGTGAAACATAGTCAACCTACAATGTCACTCTTTGACAGATTATGAAAAATTCATTACGACAAAACGGCATCTTGCTAGTTAGCTACACAATAGAAAGAAAGCAGTTTAATCAAATTTCCATGTCCATTCTCACATAAACGTGAGTTATTGCATAGCAAATTGTTCCTCAAGAATATCCAAATCATATTTGCAGGGCATTTGTGTAGTACCAAAGCAAAACTGACTAAAATTAAGGAAACATTCGTGTACCTCCTGAGCAGCAGCAGCTGGTGTGGTGGTTGGTTTTGTCTCCTTGTAACCTTAAGGCAGTGGGTTTCAATCCCAGCTCCTGCCATAGTTCTGCTGATCAAGGTCCTTACCCTGAATTAAAACAGTCTGAATGCCCTGCTGCACAAAGCTGATTATATTCAACACTTTACGTCACCTTGGAAAAGTGATTCCGATAAATTAAAGTCAACAATAATATTCGATAATATCTTTGCAAATGAACAAGTTGCCAAGTTCCCAAAGCAGAGCAACTCCTAGCCTGTCCCTGTGTTTCCTGCTAATTTTTATTTCAGCACTGTGCCTAATTCATCATTATAATTTCAGAAACGTTCTCAAAGACATGTTTGGAAGTGTTACACCTGTTATCCATGAAATAATCTGTTTTCTGTGTTTATTAGCTTTTATTAAAGGTATAACTAATTTTTATGCTTCGTTCTTCCTGCATAGTTTATAAATTCCATTTGTGCGGTGTACTGTAGCACTAATTCAATGAGCGCCATTCCTCAAGAACGCTTCTGCACCGCCAACCGTGCTGTTACTGTACGCCACGTTGAAGAGAACATATTTTTTTTATGTGTGCATATACCACACTGAAGCAAAGAAATTTATTAGACAAAACAGCAAAGAGACTTTGTGGCTGGAAAGCACTGTATGGACCCACTGTGCTGACCCATACCGCTATTGTCAGAGACCTTGGTTACAACACCTTAACCTCCGCATTAAGTGGTGCAGTTAGAAGCGGGAGATTCTGCAAAGCTTTGAAAAACGTAGCAGGGCACAGCACACTTCCTCTGTGTGTTGTCACTGTTGAATATCTATTGTGCTTTGTGAGGGGTCAGAAAGTCAAGAGCTGCAGAAGGAAAGTAATAGCTTTTGTCGTCCACATTTTCTCCGCTGCCGTCCCTTCAGATTTTATACGAATATGACTAACAAGAGCGATATAGCTTCGCTTGAGGATTTGTCTTATTTGACCTATAAATTCCTCCACCGCAAGTACCGGGCCTTTAGACCTGTACAGGTACTTCTGTGGGAGTCCCTTCGTGTCTCTCGCTGAGCGCTGCCATTTCATTTTTCCTCCAGGGAAATGATAAGTGCTTCGTCCCTTAAAGTAAATACTTTACCGTCAAAGGAGCCAGACTCCAATTAATCCAGTTAAAAGATGCCGTGTCCAAAAACATTGAGAGATGTTTTTTTTTGTGCCATTTTGTTTTTAAGAAGCCCGATTCAGACAAATGCAAGTAATTAAGCATTGTTATCGGGAATAACAGGTGGCATTTAAATTGGTCGTGAGTGCTTCCCGCCTCCAGGAAAAAAGGAATAAATGCACTCAAATTTGTCTATGGAAGGTCCCCTAATAAACTCTGACCTTAGGGCTATGAGATTTTTTTTTTTATTTTTCTTAGATTGTTCTCGATTGTCTTGTGACTCAGGCTGAATTATAGCTGCTATCTTTAGCTTCAGCTGAATGTGATGCCCACAGCTTTCAAGATGGCGCCGGCGAGGATGGCTGCCATCTTCCAGGCTCCTCTTACTCTTTAGCTCTTTGTTATCTTATTGGCACTAACCCTGCATAATAGCGTTACATTTACAAACGCTATCATCACCTACAACAGACAGACTCTGATCGACATCGGGAACGCAGCGAGGTCACTTTTCACAGGCGAGCAAAGTTCAGCGGACGCGGCGACCTCGCTGGACTGCTCTTTGTTCAGCCTATCTGGCGTACCTTGTAAATGGCGCCGGAGGGAAAAGAGCTGGCGTTCTGGTCAAGCTGAGACGTCGTGCAAACCGCCCACCTCTTCCCAGTATTCTTCTAGCGAATATTCAGTCACTGGGACAACAAGCTAGATGAACTGAGAAGCAGGCTGGCCTTCCACCGGGACATCAAGGACTGCAATGTGCTGGTTTTCACGGAGACTTGGCTGGACCCCTCGATTCCGGACTTCGCCATTACACCCCAGGGTCTCACAATATACCGGCAGGACAGGACAACGGAGTCGGGGAAGGTGAGAGGGAGAGGTGTCTGCCTCATGGTGAACAACTTGTGGCGTTCGGATGTGAAGAATATCTCCTCTGGATGTTCCCCTAATCTCAAGCACCTCACGATCAGATGCCGACCCTACTACCTGCCCCGGGAATTTACATTGGTCATTTTAACAGCCGTGTATATTCCACCACAAGCCGACACCGCAGGGGCGATCGACGAACTGTACAGTATTGTTGAGCGGTCGGAGGCTTTACACCCGGAGGCTGCTGTGATTGTGGCTGGCGATTTCAACAGTGCTAATCTGAGGAAAGCCATGCCGAGATTTCACCAGCACATCAGCTTCCCGACACGTGGTGGAAACGCGCTGGATCGTGGTTACACTCCGTTCCGGGGTGGATATAAGGCCCTCCCCCGTCCTGCCTTCGGCAAGTTAGACCATGCCTCCATCCTGCTACTGCCCGCCTATAGGCAGAGGCCTAAGCAGGAGAAACCGGTGACGAGGACCATCCAGCGCTGGACGGACGAATCCGACGCGGCTCCACGTCACTGCTTCAGCGAGACGGACTGGCTGATGTTCCGGAAGGCGGCGGAAAACCGGGTGGAGGAACTTGCCGAAACAGTTACGGGTTTCATCGCGAAATGTATCGACGATGTCATTCCGAGAGTCACTGTATGGACGGAACACCTTCTACGCACGGTTTGAGAAGAACCACCCACGCCTGGCTATGGACCTGAACCAGGATGCTTGCACACTGCAGGTGTCTAGGGCAGACGTATGTAAATCCTTAAAAGCATAAACATACACAAAGCTCCTGGACCAGATAACATCCCTGGTAGGGTTCTTAAGGCTTGTGCGGACCAGCTGGCGGGTGTGTTCACCGACATCTTCAACCTTTCGCTGCTGCAGTCCGTTGTCCCCACATGTTTCAAGTCAACCATCATTGTTCCTGTACCCAAGAAACCCAGAGTCCTCTGCCTAAATGACTACCGCCCCGTTGCACTTACATCCGTCATCATGAAGTGCTTGAACGGTTAGTGAGGTCACACATCGTTGCCTCTCTGCCAGACACACTGGACCCACTTCAGTTCGCCTAAAGACCAAACAGGTCTACGGACGACGCAATCGCCTTCACTCTCCACAAGGCTCTCTCCCACCTGGAACAGAGGAACATGTATGTGCAAATGCTCTTTATCAATTACAGCTCAGCATTCAACACCATCATGCTCTCTAAGCTGGTCGCCAAGCTCAGGAACCTAGGACTCAACCCGACTCTGTGCAGTTGGGTCATGGACTTCCTGATGGGCAGGCCCCAGGTGGTGAGATTGGGTAACACCATCTCCTCGGCGCTGACTCTCAGCACGGGGACCCCCCAGGGCTGCGTGCTTAGCCCCCTGCTGTACTCCCTGTTCACGCACGACTGCGTCGCCTCGCTCAGCTCCAACATCATAGTCAAGTTTGCTGACGACACCACGGTCATCGGCCTGATCACCGACAACGATGAACGGGCCTATAGAGAGGAGGTGAGAACCCTGACCTCATGGTGTCAGGACAATGACCTCCATCTCAATGTCAGCAAAACAAAGGAGCTGATCGTGGACTTCAGGAGACAGCAGAGGAATGGCCATGTGCCTATTTCTATAGCTGGCGCCCCAGTGGAGAGAGCGAACAGCTTCAGGTTCCTCGGAGTTAACATCACGGTACACCAGCGTCGTCATCAAGGCGGCAACACAACGCCTCTTCTTCCTCCGTCGGCTGAGGAGGTTCGGCATGGACAACAGGATACTTGTCAACTTCTACAGATCTACCATTGAAAGTATCCTGACTGGCTGTTTCACGGCCTGGTATGGCAACTGCAGTGCGTCAGACCGTAAAGCTCTGCAAAGAGTGGTCAAGACAGCACAGCACAGACCATTACCAGGCCTGATCTGCCAGCCCTGCAGGACCTCCACACCCAGCGCTGCAAGAAGAAGGCATATAACATCCAGAGGGACAGCAGTCACTCCAGCCACAGACCATTCTCCTTGCTCCCATCCGGAACACGCTTTAGAAGTGTTCAGACAAGGACGAAAAGGGTCCGGGACAGTTTTTTCCCCCACACCGTAAGACTGCTAAACCACTGACCCCTCTAGGCAGTGGGAACAGTCGATCGGGATCTGTCTGTCTGTCTGTCTGTATGTCTGCCCCCCCCATTGTGTAAGATAACCGGTGGTGTGTTGGTGTTGTTGTAGGTTTGCTTGCTGTGTGCTGTTGGTTTGGCTGCTGTGTCTCCCCCCCCCCCCACTCCCCCATGTATATCCTCATACCTATTCTTATTTATTTACTCTCTTTATTTATTATTATTTATTTGTTTTCCTTTTCCTGATTGTAGTATTTATTTAACTATCCTTGTACCTTATTTATTTATACTTTACATATTTATGTTCATATTTATATTACTGAGGATGCCCGGAAACAAAACTTTTCATGGTGACAACACTGCTATGCTGTGTTGTTCGCTCATGACAAATAAACCTTGACTGACTTTTAATATCCAGAGTGCAGCATTTGCTCGCTTGTTAAAGTTAGTTATCAACTTTATCCACAAGGGGCAGCATTGAGCAGCATTCAAATCTGATGGGTGGAGCTACAATTGGAGTTACTACATAATTTATGTCTTTCATCAGTATCATATTATAATATTCTGCTGTTGTCCATTTGTATCAATATTTATCTTAAAGAGTACAGGGGTTTTCGCCACTGGCGCCTCTTTAGCGGCATTAAAGACAAATTAGCCTAGAATTTAGCCGAGTTCAAAAGTGATGTAAATCTAAGTGTGCTGCTTACAATTTCTGGTTCTCATTTTGGTGTTTGTTCCTAATTTCACCAGAGTGCCATGTTTTCATTATTTATTTACATGGGATGGACTAGGAGGGCTAATTTTCCTTTACATTTTAACAACACATTTGCATCCCTTACTGCTCCTTTAATGATAAGTATTTGTCACTCTTTTTTGGCTTAGTTGCCCATTCCAGGCGGGTCCGGGAGGTCCTTGGGCTCAGCTGGACTATAAAGCACAAAATTAGTAGCAATATTCGAATCTCTCGGATGGGTTTCGGGCAGGGAACCGAGGATCAGCCATGCGGCAGATCGTGTTTGTAAGTAAAAGTGAGCGGATGATTGCGGTCTAACAATTACAGTCATAACACTAATGTGCGGTTACTGCTGTACTTAGCACTCACTGTATCCCCCCCCATGCTGTCCCATATTTCCCCTTGGCAAATGCTGCTTTAGTCAGTTAGACTGACTGAAGGAACCCAAGGTTCAATCACAATGCCATCCCTGAATTTACTAGAAAGAACTAGAAAAATCAGGGCAACAGGGGGTATAGTGGTTACCCAGCAGGTAAAAATCCAGGGTTTGCTTCCCTGCATTTGAAAACATAAAACATTACCCAGTTGTATAAATGGGTACATCATGTTAAATAGCTTAGTGCATAAACTGCACATTGCAGGCTGCCTTGGAGACAATGTTCATGCAAATGAATAAATAACAGCAACAAAATCCTCTACTAACCAGTTTTATTCTCTCTGTCAAAGTGTTGCTCATCTCATAACTGTGTTTTATGACGTACACAGTTCTGCTTTTTAAATAGATAAGGAGAAGCTCCCCGTACGTTGCTTTAATCTGCATGGAGAGCTGCACCCTTTGCTGCGCACAGTAAAGCCACCCAAGTTGTGTCCAAGTCCGTATGTTTTTCGAGTCGCCGAAAGGGCTCAGCATTCAGTCATTGCGTTTTCAGGTCAAATATATTACAGCTGAAGCGAAATACCGTCAGTCACTGAGGCTGGCCTCTCGGTGCACATGTGCTCTCGCTGTGATGCTCATGAGAGCTGATTTCTATCGCTGTGTTGAGCTTCCGACCAACCGTAATGCAATTCCCTATTGACCGCAGTTCAGCTGCATATGTATGTGCATCACTATGCCGGCTCCCTGCCCTGAACAAGAGTGCAATCGTGCACGCTTACACAGCCTGAAGGCGCAAAACTCTTCCGAGGCCAACACCCCATGTTGTGTGTGTCAGTATGAACGGTCTATCATATTTCAGCCCCCCCCAACTATATTTCCATTATTTCCCACAGCTGCTGTGCTTCTGATTAGGGAAAGTGAAGTGTTTATAGGTGAAGAAACCTACAGTAAGGAGAAAACAAGAGAAAAACTTGTCATCTTCAGCTGGGATGTCAGCCGGCGGGAGGTTTCATCTGTCGCATCCATTGTGGGATTCCGACACTCAAATCTTCTAAGCAGTCATTGCTTCCTTTTTTTTTAAGAAATGCAGTGATTTTTTTTTTTCTTTGCTCCAAGTTTTCAAAAGGCTTACACTATTTTTTTATTTTTTAAAACCCAGATGGGTTTTGGTTTGCTTTTTTTTTTTTTTTTTTTTTTTACGTTAAGGGATAGCGGTTATTTCTGCACAAATGGCGAGACGTCAAACTGAACACCAAAAATAGGCAAACTTTACAAATACACACCTGTTGTCCTAGGAAGAAAAAGCAGAATTGGTGGGGGGGGGTCTGAAGATGTGGTGTGCAGTCAGGTCACAGCGAATGGGAGAGTCATATGGCAATTTTCTGGGGCCATGGCAAGCAGTGACCTCTGGCAGGCCAATCCTCCCGGCTTCTGCAGAGTATTTTGAGAGCACAGAGTTGTAACTGCTCCCTGTTAACTCCTCCTCATAAGGTAATTAATCATGTTTCCCTGAGGTGGTAAATAAAACTGCAGGGAAAGATGGTTTTAAATCAAAATGTACATTTTTATGCACCTTGGCAGCTGCGATATTTAATTGCCGGCAGCGGTCGAGTCCTTAACCACTGGGCTCAAATCGAGTCGCTCATGGTCAAGCGTGACATAGTGGACAGCAAGTTTTACTCACCCTACATTATTGTACAATTGGAAATCTGTGAAACAAATTCAGGGCTAACAAAGTCAGGGGTTTGAATGACACAGCGCTAACTGCGAGAAGGGTAACTGGTGCAGATGCAGACTGAACGATGACTGCTTTATCAAAATTGGGTATTCTTTCACCAAAAAAAGAAAAAATTCTTTGCAAAACGCTTGTTCGTCATTCGTACAAGGAGCCCCTTGCTTTCCAAAGGTCACTTCACCAGCACCACATATTACAAATAATCGTGTTTTTAGAGATGCCTATTTGGGATCATTTTAGCCAATTTTCTCCACATGTCTATTTTCTAAAATTTTGTTGCGTTCCAGAGTAAAGAGCACCGAGTGTTTGTGTGTCTGTTATTCCTCAGTTGTCGGTTAAGCACAACAGGACAAACGCAGCAAGCCAGCGCATATACACCACATTTTTATTTTGAAATTAATTTCAGCACCGCTCAGTGTTAGTAAAAACAAAAAAATAGAGACAGAAGCATGGTTTTAAGGAACAGATCAAAGACTTTGCATCCCTTACTGCTCCTTTAATGATAAGTATTTGCACTGAACCCGACAAGCAAATATGTTGAGAGACATCTGATTGACTGATCGGAAACGGTAAAAGTAAAGCTACAAATAAAATAAAATAAGGGATGTGCAGATTTCCGTTTTGGTTTGTCGTTGCGAAAAGTCAGCTCTCTGTATGTGCAGACCTGACAAAAAGCCAGATTTATTCTTTTGCCCTTTTATGTAGTCATTTATTCTCAGGGCAACATACATAATTCCATAGCACAGACTGATTACAATTTACATGAATGCAAAGTAGTGCAATATATTATCTTCAGTTTAGCTGTAGGCACTAAAGCAGAAGTACTAAGTGTTGGCAGCTGTAATAATTATGATAGTGAAACAAAAATGTCTCGTCCTTTTTTATGCCGTTCTGAGCTTTAATGATAGTCACTGTTGTCGAAAACTAATGCGAGTGGATCCTCGTTTTATTCTGCTCATCCGTGCTTCAGCGTATTGTATGGTTGAGTAGGCAAATATTTTGATGTAACAGACATTTCTGAAAGTACACATGTTCAGAGGTCTTCGCCAAAATGTTACTTTCCTAATTTAAGCCACCCATCACCTGTGCCACCTTCTCCCAACCCCCTTCCACCCACCCTCTTCCCATCATGCCAGTTCGTTAAATAACTCTAAACATCATGAAATGGTGGTATAGTGTTCATCTTTTGGAAGAATTTATTGCAGTTTTACTATGTTTAAATTTTTATGACTAATGATTTGAATGATCTTAGAATTCAGTGTGATTTAATTCTTTTTCAATGCTGTTTTTAATTTAAATAAGCAGGGTTAACCTTTGTTGAATGAAACTTGCTGTGTTTCTTGGGCCACAATTTATCTGTTTTTGTGGACTTTATGGTTTTTTTTTTACATTTTTTTAAAGGATTTATTGTTTGAGCCCTGGTGCTTTATCATTTGGATATTTGTTTTTGTTATTTGCATGCATTGTTCCTTGCAAAATTTGTGGGTGTATTTTGAGAAGAATGCCCTGTTGATTAGCTGTTTTGGTATTTTTTTGTTCACAGAATTGGTTGTTGTTCTTGTTTGTTATTTTGTTGAATGCGAAATATTTTTTTTATTCTAATTAATGGATTAGTTAATAACAGAGAAACACTTTTGTTTTATTTTTTTAGGGTTTATCTTCCCTGACCAGATTCCGTATCAGTTCATTGTAATGCCGTTTGGTTTCACCACTGCACCTGTAAATATGGCCTCTTTACTCGTGTCGCCTCAAAGTATCTGACAATGATCATAGGCCTTTGTGACATGAAGAGGCCAAGCAGGCTGGCATCCTGGTCAAAGGTCACGATTGTGTCGCCAGAGGACAGCAAAGTTGCCAAGAGAAAGAAAACATGCCAACACAGATGTGACTTGCCTGCCGCATGGGTTTTTCAGACTGCAGGGGCGTGAAAGAATGAATCTGTCATCTACAGACTTGAAACGTCTGCCTCAGCGTTACACTGACAGCACCTCGCGGTCGTCTGTCCACATTTATTAGTCGAGTAAAGGCTGGTGAAACGAGAAGATTGTGCTGTAGTGTTTGTGTTGCCCTGTGTCACCTTTTGCTGTTATATGGGCTCAGCAACTTCATCTTCTTGCACATCTGAAGTAGCAGCTACCATAGTGGTCAGCACTGATACCTGGGGAGGTCCCAGGTTCAAAGCCAACTTTCTGTTGTCATCTCCTTCACCGAGTTTCTTGCACTGAACTGATGAAGTAAAAATGACCCGGCTCTGTAAATGGGTGAATCAATCTAAAGTTGCTTGTCTACCAATAAAAGTCTCCTTCATGGAGTGAAACCACATGGCATTTCCCATCTGTGGTGGTTCCCCTGTCTCCCTCATCGCTGTGCCACAACCAGTATAGCAGAGAGCTTCTGCATTAATGTTCAACATAATGATTTGAATTAATGTTGCGCAGCACAACATATTTTACATCACCGAAGAGGCTTGAGTTCAGCATCTTGCTCAAGTTCACTGCAGCAAAGCCCTTTTTGTGTCTTCAACCAGTGCCTTGCCACTGTCATAAACGACTGCCTTCCTACCAGCGGTCATTCGATATTGCGGCTTATAGAAATGGATGGTGCCGACCCGGCAACAGCCGGCTTCCCAGTTGAGATTCGGCAACTGTGGAAATGAAAGGCGGTTGCCTGAAGGAGAGGCGACCCGGACAATCGGCTGAAGAGTCGCACATGCGGGAAGTGGGTCTGACTCACACAAAGCCCAGTCTCTTTTTCAAGGAGGTCTCTCTTCATTTATGTAACTGCGTCGGTTATAAAAGCAATTCAAGTACAGTTTGTGTTACTTGATGCCACTTATCTATCTCTTTATGTCTTGTTGTTAAATTCCTGTAATAAAGTGCAGCAGTGTGGTAACAACGTTCACCCATCATTCGGTGGTGGCAGCCTTACAGGAAAGGGAATTTCTCCAGTGAGTGACAAATTTTATTGAAGGGACATATCTGTGTGTGTGCGAAATCTACCACATTTGTACTGTGTAAAACAAAGTCAAGCCAATGCCCAAGTACTTCCTATTTACAGAGTTAAACTGCTGCACAAGGAGGATCAAAGTTTTTGTTTTGTTTAACACAACCGTTTGGTTTAGATCATCCTCACTTCCTTCATCCTTGGATAAGAACACAGTAAAAGGCCCTGACTGATATTTTACAACTACAATTAAAATAAAGTTTAACCTTTTCCATTACAAAGAGGTGACAGCAGTAAAAACTTCCTGATACTGTATGTTTGAATGTATGGAGTAAGGAGGAGACCAGTGACAGCAGCCACAAAAACCTTTGGATAAAGAGTTAAAGGAAAAATGTGGCTTTAAAGCAGCACGTTTGAATAATGCCCCCCAGCCAGCTGAAGCAGCTGTTTGCTTAATGTTATCACTGGGACAAAAATTAATCCAAAATGTACAGGTGGCTGCTGAATTTATAAGATCTTCAGCTGTCATTTTTTCTGCCTTTTTTCCTCCTGAAATTCTGCAGTGGTCACAAAATTGCATTTATATGTAGGCTGGACACATTGAGAAATTCAGCTGGGATTCGGGTAGGCTTTGAAAGCAATTTAACATGGAATTAAATGTCAAAAGGATGGATAAAGGGCCGAGGATAAAAAGAGGAGAACAGTGAATCCTAAGGTACTAAGGACTTCAGGTAGACTGTGGTTTAGGCAGAAAATTTACATTCCAGACTCCAGAAAGCCCGGCATTATTTAACCAAACTCGACACAAGACTGACATAATTTAACAAAACCCAAAAAGAACCCAGCATAAACTGATGAAACCCAACAAGATCCTAACACAATTTAACCGAAAGCTAACTTGAAACTAAAATAACTGAGCCAAACACACCTGGACCCAAAGTTCTGATATTTAACGAAAGTGAATAAGAGTCTGACACAACTTAATTTAATCCAACCGAAGCTTTAAATGCCTTTTCAATTTTCCAGTCAGATCCAAACAAAACCAACAAAGGTTTCAAATATTTACAGACTTACGCGGCCAAGAATGGGCACCCAAGTGTGTTATTGAGTCGTTTCACAGTTCAGGAAAATAAAGGGAAGTCAATAGGGAGCAAGACTCAAACCCATTTGATGCCTATTATCCAAACATGGTAAAAAGTACACTGTAAAAGGATGAAGATATAAGAACAACTTCCACTCAGACACAACCTTAGAGCAGTGGAGCACAAGGTACAAATGAGCAAAATAAATGAACGTGGAATATATGGTTTGCGTAAAATAAGGATATATTTAGGCTGAAGTTCGCCACCATGAAAACAGAAACTTGTGTGAACTTTTACCCTGGCATATGCATTCAAAGAGCTGAGCTCAGAAGTTCCAGCTAAGTTTCAAGTTTGTGGGTCACCTGCTTTTTTCAAAATCTTGGGGGTGGAACCCAGCAGGTCATTCTATCACTGGAGGGGGTAGTACAGAAACGTCAAAAACTGCACGACTAGTTGACTCCATATGCAGAGCACAGGCCCCCCAAGATGTGAACTCTCTTCTGCTGGTTTGCTAGGTCCAACCACCTTACAGTGTCAATAGGCCAGCAGTGAAAACTTTGGTTGATACAGAAGAACTCTTCTTTGAAGGCCAGAGCACAATATTTTATTCATCCCTCAAACTTAATTCAGCTTTTAAACTTGACCTCTCAGGTTTCGAACTCAAAGCTAATCACAGGCACTGTGTCTGCAGTGTCCGGATGTGCTGAAACAAAGACCAGATCCAGCCCTCTGCGAGATCAGTGCAGCACGGTTCATGCAGCAGGAGAACAATTTTCGATCGGCTTACCAGAAGACGCAACCATTGAGACACTGTAGATTTTTGTCATTTTAAGGCAAGCACTTCAGCTTGACCCATAAGATTCATTTGAATTATGGTTAACCGACCTGCATCTCACCTAATAACAAATACAGTCGTAAATGTGAAGATTCTTGGTTTTGACGTTAAACACATTAAATTCACAACAGGGGGCAGACCGATTTTTTTTTTTTTTTTATCATGATACTTTTTCTCTGCCACAACTTACACATTTTCTATTTATACAGTAGTTTTTTTTACCATATCAGTAAAGGGCAAGTACCTAGTGCATGGGTACTACAGCAGGAAGTGGTGTGCGAACCTACGTTCTTTGGAGATGAGGTAGCAGCGGTAAGCGCTACACTACCTCCTGCTCTGTCTGTTGTTCTACCACCAGGGGCAAATTATAAAGACCCCAAGTACCATCTCCAGGGCATCATTAGGGGAACTGCGAAGATGCTTCCAGGAGGACCGTGTAGCACTGACAGACTGGGTTCCATCATGGCGGATTACTTTGATTGACTGGCATTACGGGATACTTTACCTCATTCCTGACTTGAGCATAGTGTCCATCAGTCCTGACCTCAATGTTGTGGTCTGAGGGCTCTTTTCCTCTAAAAGATCCCAGATCTACCCCAGATCTTGAGGGTGACCTCTGGGCTGTGGCTAAACTGCAAAGGGACCGACTGTGATATCAGCAGCACCCTGACTGTCAAAAAAGTCAGCAAGAGCTAAGATGTCCTTGACATGAGAAGGTTGCCGAAAGAAGGTGTCACCCTGCTGTGGCACCCCAGGAAAAGGTACTTAACTTGGATTGACTCAGTAACGTATAAAGTGTTAAAAAATCAAACTGTGCAAGTCACTTTATTTTTTATAAAAGTGTCTGCTAAGCAACTAAAATAAATAAATAAGGATTCTGTGGCGCACAATGAAATCCGCTGCTTTGCCTGAAGGAATTTCACTGCGAGAAGCTGATAGCTGGCGTGGAAGGACACTGCGGCAGCGAGCTGTGGATTATAACGCCAGAGCTCAATCTGTGGTGGGCCAGCAGGGAGCGGAGACATGGGACGGCTGTTTCGGAGAGCTCTGTCACTCAGGATGCTACCCTTCGGATCAGCACGGGCCTTGGCTTTGGGCGACCTGTCCATGTCGCATCTGTGCGTTGTGGCTCCGGCCAGGGTGTCATTCGTCTTCCCATACAACCCTCGGGCGTTAGGGCTTTATCAAAGACCTGCTTAGAGCGGAGCCTGGGCAATGGCCCAGCTCTCACTGGGGATCCGCGGCACCATCCTCTCAGGGCATGCTAATAGGCTGCTGGAAGTGGATGCTTCTGGCTTCTCACTTCCTCTGTCTTTCTCCTCCCCATGGACAGCACAGTGGCGTGAGCCCAGGTTCACAACGATAGCCTCCCAGCCAGAAGCGTGTCAGCAATTCACCCCCTAAATGAAGCAATGTGCACCTAGCATAGAGTGACACAGTGGCTAATGTGAGCACGAGCACCAAGTGGTTAGCACTACGCCCCTTTAAGGCCATAATAAACATTAATGCAAGGCAGGCATTTATGGTTCTTGCAGATTAATGCCATAATAACACAGCTTGGTGAGCCCGGGAACACAGCACAGCAAAGGAGGAGGGGACACATAAAGGGCCCTCAGGGGATGGGGAGGGCATCATTGCCCCCTTTTGGCACATCCCAGAATGCACAGTCAGGTGTGGGTCTGGACAAGGGAGGGCCACTGGGTGACTCAGCAGAGCGTGCGGCAGCCCGTACTCCCACACCTTCTCTTTAGCATTCAGCTTCGTCTGCAGCTTTCCCAGTTTGGGAGATTATAAAAAGTCACAAACGGAAATGGTTTGGAGACGAAGGAAACCGACAAGCTCAACGAGAAAGTCACCAGGGGCGGGGTTTCTGCAGACCGAGTTTGTTCAGGCGCTCGACGGCTCATACAGTCGCGTAACTCGAGTCCCACGCTTGTTTCCTGCGGTTCCTCAGATTAAGAAGCGGATGCATATTATAGTGCTGGTATGCATCGGGCAGGCACATTTATTTCCAGTACCGCAGTCCTAATATATTGATTTCTTAGATAATCCCATAAAAATGACATTTTATGAATGAATAAGTGGGCCGCACCCACCAGGTGCCCATTATAGTGAGGTCTCTCTTTTTCTACCTGGTGTAGAGCCCAAAAGCCAGCATGCATGTTGAGTGGATGATCTGTGCGGGAGACAGCAGCCTCATCGCACCGAGTGCGCCTTGCTTGGGTGTCAGCTGCGTTGTGGGATTGCAGCAGCAGAGTGACACAGAGCGTGCAGAGGCAAGTGGGAATGCGCTTTCCAGGGTGTGAATTAGACCTGGAATGGCCGGCTTTCATTCTTGGAAAAACATTTTGTTATTCTCAACTCATGGAGCAACAGGATCCCAGCGGTGCGACCTGAGAGGAGTGTTAGCCATTTCTGAGGATCTATTGAAGAAGTGTGGTGGCCATCATGTGTTGAAGGCTCATGGAGATATTTTGATGCCTTTATTAGGCATTTGAACTTGGAGAATTAAGTTGAAGTGGGCAACACATGACTACACACCCCGAGCAGCAGGTGGAACTCCTTTTAGACTGGTCACCTTCCAGTTGAAGGACCTGGCTTCAGCTTCCATCTCTACCTGCTTCATCATTCATCAGAATCCTTATCATGAACTGGTCCAGTAAAAATGACCCAGGTGTGAAAGAGGGCGGATTCCAGGTAGCTTAGCGTACAAACGTGGTACCGTAAGTCACCTTGGAGAAGAGGGGTCAGGTAAATAATAAACCTGTTTTGTCTCATTCTTTGTCCTTTTGCGAGTAAGTTTCCATGGAAACGGTGAACTCATAATGATGCTCAATGGACGTTTTATGCTGGCTTTAGGTTTCGGCTTTAGTTTGAAGCATATGCATAACTCGCTTATTCATTTGCACTTGAGTCTGAGTGGAGATAAACCCTCAGGTTCACCCTGTCAATCCTCCATTCCATCACACCGAATACCCATACGCTTTGCACAGTTTGACATAAACACGGCGCTGAAAGAAGAACAAAAGAGGGAACAAGGTGAAATTTGCCAATAGAGACTCTTACAAATAGGGCAAAAACAATCGAGCGCAGCAAATCACAGCAGCTTCTCTCTCTGCGCACGCACAGATTTTTATTCATCTTCAAAGACCCTTTTTTTTTTTGGCTTTTTCAAAGATTCATATCCCGCCCTCGAGCTGTGATTTTCTGAAGTTCTTCTGAATGCTTCCAAATTAGTTAGCGATACTTAAATGTCACCCTAGTCCAATCCATTAGCTCTGTGGAAACTGTTAGCTATTATGCTAGATGCGGACTTGTTCACTTGTGGTCAACATTTCTATTACACCAATGTTATTACCTTAATGTGCAAACCTGGGGTGACACTGGGACTTCTCTGGGGGCCAAGTCGCTGAGATTTCTTATTCATATTAGTTCCGCAGCTGGATCCAGTGCAGTAGCTTTTAACATAACTGCTTTATGTGTTATTCTGTGGGCGGCTGCAAACTTTTGCTATCTTGCCATCTTGCCGTGTCTTCTCTTGCTTCTTGGTCTTTCTACAAAACGTTTTGCATTCTTATGTTTATAATTCATCATATAAATTATGTCGTTGTGTCTGTGACCGCACCATGGCAAAGGCTGGCGATGAAGTCGTGAAGAGGTCACCAGAGATGTGGAGTGAGGGCATCAAAGTCTTGATCAAAACTTGAGTCCGACTCACATACAAGGAACAGGGAACACGTTGTCTGAATTGCTTTGCTCTTAATGTGTTTGCTTCCACAGTATTTTACACAAACAAATACAATTAGATGCGGGGAATGAATTCGTGCCAGGCCTTCATTTTATTCCCGGCCAAAACATGAGTTGGTGTCCCCTTCGCACCTTATAATCCATGCGGGCCTCTGATGGACACCAAGATTCTACTGCTGCTATCCAGCTACTAAACTAAGTTCAAATTTTTGCGTTCTAAAGTAACACATTTATTACTAAAGGGTATCCATTCATGCCTCACATTTATATTTACTGTACTTTCACCTTTATTTCCACTTTACATACACATTCCTGTAAATTAGTTTTATTTTTATGGCATTTACAGTATTCGCTTCAGAATTTATGTCATACCAAGTCTGTTAGTTTAATTTGGTTTTCTAATCTTAAATGTGTCTAAAGGAAAATCCTCTGTGTTAAATGTCTTCCAAGTGCAAACATTCTTGACCAACAAGGTGTTAAATGATCCTTTTGTGTCTTAATTTATCTTAACTTCACACTTTTCCTCATCCTGTTTGTTAACCCCAACTTGAACCGCTAACCCCAGCCCTAAACCCTAAATATTACCCCCTAACCCTAACCCCTGGCCTAAGGTTTGTCCTTGACATTGTTTCTACCGACCTCTGCTCGATCCCTCCACGAGGATGCTGCATCAACCTTTCGTCAAAACCTTTGGCGAAACGTCTGTCCAGCTTTTCTCCAACTCCACCTACCGAGTGTGTTTTTAAGCAGCCCGATGAAGAGCCCCAAGCATGCCACCGCCCCACTGACTTTAATGGAAATGTTACCAGCATTCGACACAGACCATCATGACATTTCGCCGGCGCCCCCCCCTTCCCGAATTTCTGGATCTGCGTTGAAAGGACGGCCGTCTTATCTTGCCAACTGTGGTCATTAAATCGCCGTCGGCGACCGTTCATTAGTCTGTTTTTAAGGCTCACTTTTGAATAACAAGGTTTTATCCCAGTCCACCAATTTCCCCGTTTTGAGTCGCCGCTCGGGCAGCCACAGTGATAGGGGGCCAATTTACACCATCGCCTTTAAAGATAGATCTCACCAGTGGCAGCCAGTGTCACAGGAAGAGCGGCTGGGTAAGAAACAGAGGGAAACTTCTTTTTCTCTGCTGCGATTTTAAAAGGGGTTAAAAGTTATATAAAAAGCCTAATGCATGGTTTTTAACCCTAATTTTGGGTAAAAACACCAACTCCTGCAATTTACCAATTTGTTCCGTCGCCAAGGTGAACCGGAGTGATGTTCTGCCTGTTTTGTCTGCGTGTTGCTCCAGATTCTTTGTACGTGTTTCCAAAATCAGGTGAAGCTGAACCAATTTTATTAGTCTGCTACTGCTTTTCAAAGGTAAATATAACACATTTTATAGAGAAGAGGCCATTCTTCCTGGTCCTGATTTCCACTCGTTCTTGTTTATGAAATTTGGTACACTTTTGCCTTTAAAAAAGCGCTGTTTTGCATTTAGCTTTTCCGTTCAGTGCAAATGGACTGAAAGGACAGGGAGTGGGAGACGCCGGTGGCAGCGGACGCCGCTGGCCTGTTTCAGAAGATGGGCGTCACTTACTGGAGTGCGACAATTTTTAGGTCTAAGTAGTCGACGGAGAAGTGTTTGGTGCATGTGCTGATTTCTGTATCCATTCGTTCCTGCAAACGCCATTTCTTCAGCAACACCAGGTCACAAAAGCAGCATCTCCACGAAATAGGGGGCACAACAAATACAGTTCTTCTAGAAATGATCGAGCACTGTTGTCCTGAAAGGTGTGCGGAGATCCCGAGAACTGTTACAAAGACTAAATATTAACTTTATCTGGCCAAAGAGAATCCATCATGCAGGTCTGCACATAAAGAAGAAAGTGAGAATGGACCCCAATGATGAAATGCTAACGTTAAAGCTAAGAGAAATAAGACTAACACATATTTATAAAAGTGATGTGTGACATCAATCTGATAGACTTTCCTTTTACCTTTAAATGTATTATTTAAATAACTTGAAGTTCCCCACCTGCTGAATGTATGCCGGCGTCACAGGTGAGCGCATTAACTGGAACTGGAAGCTGCATTTCTCTTGCACTTTGCCTGTTGCCAGCCTGAAAGGGCCACCCTGTGAGCGGGAGATGACTGTGCTTCTAGCAGGATGTCACCCTTGGACTAGGATGCTGACATAGCTCAAGTGTCAGTCTTCGACCAGGGCTTCACAGGGCCCTGCTGCTGTGACTGCGGAATCCCCCCCATCCCAAAGGCAGCACTTCCAGGGCCTTCACAGCAGGAATTACACACAATCCTCCCAAAATCCCGCTTCCCAGCCTGCTTTTCCTTATCTGTTTCAGTTATGCTTAGTGTCTAAGACATAGGCTGTGCCAAAAGAAGGTCAGATGCTTTCTAAAGCATGTACAATGCAACCTTTATATCTCCTCTCTGTGTATGTTAGGTGGCTCTTGCTAGACCTTTTCGATGCAGCGGTCAAATATCGGGCAAACGATTTCACACCCGAACACCCCATGAATTTGCTCCTGGTGCAGCAAACCCAGCAGACGTTGCACGCTTTCATACCAAAACAGCAGGCGGTTGGAATGACAGCTTCATTGCGGTGCCTCCCAGCCAACAGCCCTATGAAGGTAGAGACCGAGTGACAATCATCGCTCCGGCGACTAAACCGAGGGCTACGACTCAAACATCCGAAACAGTGCAGCAGCAAGGACCTGTCAAAGTGTGTTTCTCTTCTCCCAAAGGGCTTATGCAAAGACACATGGTAAACCAGCAGTGACAACCTGCTCCCCCATCCAACACCTCCCACTTCGGGCTCACTTGCAGTAATGCATCTGAGTTGTGAAGCATCTCCAAGAGGGATGCAGGTGAGATGATCTTAGCAATCAGCTCAAAGAAACAGGTGAGCATATCAAGTACAGGTGTGTCCCTCAGAAGTATGGATTAACATCCACATTCAAATACTAAGCTGCAGACTGTGTACTTTAAAGATGGCCTCTTCTTATTATTATAAACTCTTATTAAGCTGATGGCGTACGCTGGCTTTGTCCAAACCAGCTTATAATGATGTGTCCCTCACATTGTCTGTTGGAACCCCCCCCCCCACCCCTATTCAGTTGTAAGAGAATTACAGAAGTTCTGCGTAATGAGGCTTGAAGGCAGTCCATCACCCTTCAGCAGTGGGCTGCCACAAAGCACCTGGGGGGGGGAGTCATCCAGGGGGGCTCGTATCAGCGCTGCTCGGATTGAACAGAGCACCGATTACCGGAGGTGTGCGAGATGGTCCTCACAGCTGGTAGCTCTTGGAGGAGTCATGTGGGTCCCTGGGGTACAGATGTCATGTTGATTTATAAAGCTGTGTGTCTGTATGAGAGAGAGACAAAGGTGTGTGTGTAGGTGTGTGTGTGTGTGTGTGTGTGTGTGTGTGTGCACGCGCCTGAAATGTCGCAAACGTCGCTCCAGCAGGACTAAAAGATTTGAGAAGCAAATGGACCGCGACGATAAAAGCTTCGTCGTGAAGTCGTACTGCCTCCCGCATTCTCATCGAAGGCACTGCAGCCGCGCGCCAATGAATGAGTGATTATATTTAATTTGACACATCGGGCTCTGTTGTGCTGATGACCAGAAATGTAGGCGTCTTTTTCAAAATATAATTTATGTATATAAGCTTAAGGCGTGTGCTGTGTGGATTAAACCGCGGCGGCTGAGCTACACAAACATCTCAGTCTGAAGAGGTGCGATGAAAGTGGATGTTGATGTGGTCCCGGTGAGGGGCTTGCACAACCTCCGCCTCCATTAGCGGTTGCCAGTAGCAACAGCCTTGTGCTCCCCACTCCTTGCAGAGGGGGACTGGCACCGGCGTGGGATTTATTGAAAAGCCTCTTTGTCACTGAGCATGCTCAGTGCATCACTCTTCAGGTTGGCTGCTCCTCATCACCACTTCGGTGCAAAAGGATAAGATGGTAGCTGAGGTGTTGCCACAAACAGAGACTGAGATGCTGGTGGGGTAATGGGGTGGTGGGGTGTAAGTTCCAGGGATGTTCAGGTATCCAGGGGAGCAAAGACTATAGTTATGGATCTATCTAACTAGAGATAATTTACCTGCATCCTCAGCAGCTGGTGTATGTACACCCCTGAAGGTCTTTAGTGTGACAAGCAGGACCACTGAGATCAGGTCTCTCCACATCTGTACAGGGGCTGCAGTGATACCTACAGCCAGCCATGGAGGACTAGTTTAGATCAGTTGGAACCTGGAAGCACTGGTGGATTGTCTACCGTTATGTAGCAAAGAGGAGAGATATATCTGCTCGCTGCTGGAAGCGTACCAAAATCCACAAAGGCAGCTGAGAAAGAGGTGTTAGCTTTAAATTAAAACAGAGCCGATGCCGGAAAAGTGAGACTAAACCCTTCCGAAAAACAACGGTACTCCTAACCACCATGATAAAATGGACTGGTAAGTTTTAAGATGATAAACTGTCTAATGGAGGGAAAAAAGGGAGAATTAAATTTACCCTGAAGATGAACTGGAGAGGCCTGCTATCACTGGAAGGCTCTCTACAGGTAGTTCTCTCCGTCATGGTGTGTCTGGAATTGTGACCCATAGAGAAAATTGAGGTATTCTTGCACTCCTTTGGACTGCTGTTTTTTCCCCATTCGGTTTTGTGTTTACTGTGTAATTTGTCTTTTGTGTGCTTCACCTAGAAAGACTCACTTTGTAGTGCCAGACGCTCTTTCTGCGCATTGTTGTAACAACATTTGGCTGAGATCTGACGCCAGACGGCAGGCTTTGAATCAGGAGAACTCTGAAAACTCCACACACAATCCCTTTCGATCGCCCTTTCTGCCAGCCCCACTGACATTTCCCAAATTGTGGTGACGGCCCAGAGTCGATCAGAGATAGACAGATTGCGGTCTTTCAGTGTCACTCTCTCTCTCTCTCGGCATCTGACGGCCAGGCCATCAGTGGGTTTGACATTTGGTTGGAGACGGACCCTCCTCGGGCCTTGTTCCGCAGTCTTAAAAACACCCAAGCCCTTATCTCCCATCACAGTTCTCATTATTTCCCGAGGTTGTCTGGGCAGTTTAAAGGCTGCAGCCACGACCTCCGCTGGCCCGCTTTCCCTACACGGGTGCCGGTGACATTTCCCCGGCCGCCAGGGATCAGCTGAGGGCAGGCAGCTGTGAATGCAGCCCTTTGTTAAGGGTCAGACCTCATTCTGTGGTGGGCTCAGAAACCAGCACCATGAGTCAGGGGGGACCCCACGCCTGGGTAGGAGGACAGAGGGTTGTTGATGGAGGTCTGCTCAGCAATCCCAAATTCGGACCGGAGCTGCTCAGAGCAACAACTTCACACAGCCTCTCACATCGAAATGTCCTTTCGTCCATTTAATGACAAATTTTTTATAGCTATGAAGCTATAATGGTTGACGCGACATTATAAAATGGTATTAATTGAATTAAACAACGTTCCGTTGAAATTCAAAGTCGGTGGGGATTATATGATTCGGAGCATCATTTTTTCCATTAGCTTGGGATCTAACGCAGACTCCGTTTTTTTTTTTTTTTTTTGGTTGTTTCGTTTTTTTTGCAAAGTGTTTGTCAACGCGTTTTTGCGGCCGGGCGACTGCGCGTCACCCGGCCCGGGAGAATCTTGACGCCATCACTCAGTCATTTAAGGCCATTTCGGAGCCCTTCGGTCGTCATCGCATGAAATTATGTATAATCCGCCACCGAGAAAGGAAGAGCAGGACTGCGCTCAAAGAAAACTTCCTCCCCATCCCGCTTGCGGATGGATGAAGACAATGAAATGGCCTAGAAAGTTTCCCATGGCAGAATGTGAGCCAGAACTCCGTAAATCACCGATAACAGCCGCCGTGTCTTCCTCGTGGCATCCAGTGTTTTTTCCCGCTAATTCCTCTCGCTATGATCTTACGTTTTGACCTCGGTTTCTCTTCTATCGCAGCCACTTCCTGGGCTAATGTAATTTCGGAGCGTCTTTGCAGGTCTTCTTGCGGCATAAGCACCTTCATTTATTAATCCCTGCTTAATTTATACTCCCGTGGTAGCGGTAGGGTCCCGGCAGAAGGCGTGCGTTCAATGGGATCGCGATCTGAACGGTTGAACAAGGGATATTCGTGCTTCCGGGATGAAGTATCAGTTGACTGATGGACAGAGTGCCATCATGTACACTCGCGCTCACACCCGCACGTCTCGCTTTGTCTCGAACCGAGTGTCGACTTCGTCGCCGAAATAAATGTTAGTTACAACCGACAATATGCTTCGGAAACATTGTTGTTTAATACGGCCACATCTATGAATTGAATCATAAACGATTCGCTGTGCTGCAAGTCAACGTCTTATTCACGCAGTAACCGTTTAGGGTCATAGGGTCGGCTCAGGCCCCGTTGCTCGGGACGCAATCGCATGTAAAGCAGCCACATCGCCTGCCGTTAAATAATTCAGAATATTTCCTAATGTCGTATTAATGATTGTGTTATTATGAATTATGCAGAACACCGGGATGACAAGAACCTTGCATTATTTACCTGTAGCGTCCCGTGTATTCTCGGTTTGGAACAAAGTCTCCATTTGTGGTCGTGACAAAGAAGAACACTTAAGCTTCATATGTGTGCCAAGCCTCAAGTCGGAGAGGCATCACTGCCTCCGTTGGGTGGGAGCCAGGAGGCAGATGGTAGGGGGCTGCCAGTCTTATTTATGTTGTTAATAGATATCTTAAGCTTGCTGAGATCCAGCTGTTCCGCCAACTAATGTTTTACCGATTTGCTGTATGTTGTTTCTCATCGCCATCACAGGGGTCTGCCACAATGGGAGGGGTTAAGAGTGGCCTTGAGTCACACAGTGGGGTGGTGCTGAAATTGCACCTCTTAGAACTGCACGCCCTGCAGGCTTCTGGGAGGATGCTGGCGTGTTCGCTTGGGGTCGGGGCCCGCCCGAGCACGGGTTCGTTCTGGACCAGAACCGCCCGAGTAAGGAAAGTCCGTTCAGCTCAGACAGAGGCTCCCAGAGTTATGGCTGCAGCGCGGCCGCCATAAAAAGCCGATGATTTGCACCGTGTCAGGATTCAATCAAAGGGAAATGGGAGTTCAGACCCATTAACATTATTGATCTTTGGCTCAGAAGTAAACAAGTCAGAAATGAAATAAAAGCCTCTCAGACAAACAAGCGAAATGTCCTTCGCAGTCATCGGCTAATTTTTAAAAATATTTATTTTCTGAGTCATCTACGTTCAGAAATCTACGCGGCCCCTCTGGAATCCATGTGCTCGGCATCTAAAGTGACTTCGGTCCCTGCTGAAGCCCAAACAGCGTGGCGCTCTGTTTGTATTTGGGCAATAACAAAGCAGGACACGTTTGCTAACCTGCTTTGTTTCATTTGTGCCGCACGGTAAAAATTTAATCATAATTTAGAAAGCCATCCCTAATCCGTGTTGCGGGCTGCAAAACCGCAATTTAAAGAAATTAATAATTCAGCTTGACAATAATTTATTTTATGGCGCACAATAAAAGATATTAAACTTTAGTCATGTATCTTTAATTTTATCCAATTATTAGTCATAAATATAAAATCACAGGCAAAATTCAATGAAAAATTCAGCCGCATCTAATTAACACCGAACATGGATCGGTAAGCAGGCACACCGGAACGTTATAAGATCCAAGCCCAAAGACAACTGTAGAGGAATCAGTGTGTGTGCTCACGGTCTCATGTTTGTAAAACAGTGTAAAAATAATGTTACATGTTTTATGATAAAATGAAAAATGTTTAAAAAGTAGTACATGGCAGGACATGGTGTCCTGACCCTCCAGGCTTCCATTAAGGCCAGCGGATGTGCATCTGCACACCTAGGTCAAAGCGGGTTAATTTCCCATGATGACACAGTTCCAGTCATACGGGGAGACTCTCGGAAGCACACCTCAGTCCTGCGTTCATCTCCTCTGGACATGCCCTGAATTTTGAGCCGCATTTTAACAAGCGCCCTCCGCTCAGGGGAAATTCCCATTTCAACGCATGTATTAATGCACCCATTCCAATCCCACTGCCCAACTGAGCTTCACTTTAACTAAAGAGCCTCGCTGTACGCTGCTCTGCCTGTGGTGCAGCAAAAGTTGAGAAAAACAAAAACTTTTGGATGGAAAGTGCAGGGATCGGCAAATAGGGCTAGAACCTCACTGCTGTACCTTCAAAAGTCAAAAGAGTCAAAAGAGTTTATTTGTCACGTACATGGTTACTGAGTATACCATGGAGTGAAATGTACTCTGATTCCGTAGGATAGGGGACTGTGCAGAAAAATGAACAACGAGTAAAACAAACAAACAACCAAACACCAAGAAGACAAGAAACAAACAGCAAATAGATAAATAAGATCGGAGCTGTATTTCTCCAAATGGCATTTATGCATACAAACAAATGAAATTGTAGCCAAAAAATGAAAAAGGGTAAGAGCCGTGCCTCACACCTGCTGGGCTCTAGGTTCCCACAGGGGTCTGAATCCAGCTTTGTGTAGTCTGCAAGGTCTCCCCATGTTCACTTGGGTTGTCGCAGGTGCTTTGACTACCTCCCACAGTCCAAAGATATGTTTCAGGTCAGCTGTGACTCTAACTTGCCCACACAGTGTGTGAGGGACTGCATGTATGTGTGGCTGACCTGTAACAGATTGGTGACCCTGGTTCTGAACCCCAGAACTAGGCGAGTTGTTATTCATAATGCATGGATGGATGGATGTATGGATGGATGGAAGAGGATCTTTTTCTTCTAGGCTTCCAATCTCATTAACGGCATCACTTTGCTGACACTTGGCACTTTGTACTCAGACCATATTCCATCAAAACATATTTATTTATTTATGCATTATCCACTACACACCCACTAGCCACCACCTCTCTCCTTTTTCCTTACACCATTCATATTGCTATTCCTGGTGCTCCATGGTGTTATTTATTACATTTGTAATATGTCTCCATATTCTTATGTGCGCACCATGTTTACTGTGCATTTGGTCAATAGTTGGATTTACCAACTCCTGAACGTGCACAAATCACCTTTTGTTTCTGCTGTATGGCCAGTGCATGGTGGAATGACAGCAAAGTTTAAACCATAACCTTTGGATCACACCAGGCCTTATTCCTTTGCTTTTGAAGTTCTTTGAGGGACAGAACCTCACGTATCCCACCTCACTGCCTGTCTGCAGCTAAACTCCACCACTTGGCTCAGTCTACTGCCCTCGTCGTGACATCCGCCTTCAAAGTACTTCAAAGTCCTCTGACGTGCCTCCGGGACAAAGCCTGCATGCGAGATGACCAGGGTATCTCCTCCACGTGTATTCATTTGCTTTGCTCATGTATTTATGCATTCAATTACCTGTGGTGGAGCAGTTCTCTTTGTCCAGCCTTGTTACTCCCTATGGGCGACTGGTTCATATTCGGATTTCAGCAGAAAACCCTAGACGACCCATGATCCTCATTACTATCAATAAATGCTAAAAATGTATCTTCACAGCCATCCATTCATATGGGTTGAGAGAAAAATAGACTTTCTTTGTATTTACTCTGACTTGCTTCCCCCCGAAATGTTGAACATATAGATTAATAACAGAATCACACGTTCAAGGCAATGGAATAAATGGTTTTGCTGACCGCCACCGCGACCACAACCACCCACCTCCTCCACACCCCATTCACACCCTCTTCCCGCCCTTTGGCAGGGCTGTCCAGCTTTCGAAGCCGCCTGTGGCATCTTCTGCCTCATTGCACTTTCTCTGCAGGTTGAATAATTGAGCTGAGTTGAATGAGTGCACCCCCCCACGGGACAGTCTTCAGTGTCATTTACCGGTAGCATCATCCCCCCCCACTGAAACCCAGCCGCTCTTTCACGCTCACCCATGCGGTAAAAGAGAGAGGAGAGCAAGGCTTGTCAGCCCCACACTGGACACCCACATCTGCCTTGCTGTCAAGGTTGTCAAGGGACACCGCCCTCCGACAGCCTCGAAATACAAGCCACCAATACGTGGTTTCTGGATATTTTTAATCAGATCGATATTTATTCTGGCCATTATTCCTGGTTCACAACAACCTTGTTTGCGCTGTAACTGATCGTTCTTCTGAATTTACATTATCCTCCAATGATGTTATCGCGTTGCTGCGAATTCCCTTACGAAAACATGTTGTTGAGATGAGGATTTAGAAAAAAGCTGTACATTGCCTCATTATGCCTCAGCTATCGACTTACTTACAGATTTTGAGAAATACATTTTCCACTTTATTTTCTGATAAGTTTATTTTCTTTGCTTACTGTTTTCAACATTTTCTGTCTGTAGTGGCGGAAGCTTAGACATCCAGCAGATAGATGGCGGTAAAGACCACCGAGACAGAATAAGAGAGTGGGATCACCTTAATTCAACTCTCTACCACTGTGTTCACAGCTCCTGTCTGTGGTCCTGAGCGTAGAGCTATCAGTACCAAAATGAGGAACGTCCCACATGTTTGTGCAATGAATCGATCAACAAGCAGTGCTGAACAGGAGATTGTGGAAATGGTTTATCTTTTTCTACTCATTTTGAAATACTTAAATTTTAACAAAGCTTGAAGTTAACACAAATGGTTTAAAAGCCTTTGAAGAGCATTTGTATTTATCATTACTATAGCTGATGTTTTTACAGAACCCAATAAATGAGCCAACGTACTTCTCTATATTCTTATTAGTTGCCACAACAATATGTCACAAAAACATTTCCCATCCCTGCTGTGTTTGTAAGCTGAACAGGCAGCAAAGTTAAAATATTTTCATCGGCAGCAAACTGTATGCACACGTTCAGTATATTCCTCCAAAATGTATTACTTAATAATAGGGGTCAAAAATGTAAGTCATATTACTGAGGAGCCAAAAATGCATAGTGTCCTATGAGAGGAGAAGTTGGTTGTGGAGACTACGTTCGGCCGTTTAAATGAACTCATTCGGCTTCGTGCTTCAGGTGAATTGGCTTTTCAGCCAGTCAAAGACAGACTTCATGTCCAGGATCCGCACAAGCGCAGTGAGCCGTAGAGGAGTCTCCATGCTCTCCTGGGCTCTTCCAGGCCTCCCTGCTCTGCTTCTGCTGAGCACACTGGGCCCGCTGTGGGACGTCAGCGATCCAAAGTCCTTCCAAGGCGGAGTTATTTTCAGAACCGGGAGCAAAAAGACGCTGACCGGGGAAAAGCCAAAGACATCGGGGTCCTAATGGGACGGTTCGATATAAAGCTGTTTCCTCTGTTAGCAAACTGAATGCCCTACTTACGATGGTATGAGAATAAGGATTAAAGTACAGTCAAACATCCCATCACACCCATTTCTATTAAAAGAAAAAAAATCACTCTTACTATCTGAAAACTACATGTCAGCACACCTGCCTGCTCAGGGATTTTTGTGTACTGCAAGGGCCTGTTGGGCTCCTGTTTACCTCTGTGCTCTTTGCCCTGCCTTCCCCACCTGATCACTATTATTACCCTTATTATTGCCTCTTGTGTACATGTGCATAAATGAGAGGGAGGACAGAGGAATGGTGAGGATGCAGGGAATAGAGTTGGCGAAGGTGAGTGAATTTAAATACTTGGGATCAACAGTCCAGAGTAACGGGGAGTTTGGAAGAGAGGTGAAGAAGAGAGTGCAGGGAGGGTGGAGTGGGTGGAGAAGAGTGTCGGAGTGATTTGTGACAGAAGGGTACCAGCAAGAGTGAAAGGGAAGGTCTACAAGATGGTAGTGAGACCAGCTATGCTTTATGGGTTGGAGACGGTGGCACTGACCAAAAGACAGGAGGCAGAGCTAGAGGTGGCAGAGTTAAAGATGTTAAGATTTGCATTGGGTGTGACAAGGATGGACAGGATTAGAAATGAGTATATTAGAGGGTCAGCCCAGGTTAGACGGTTTGGAGAGAAAGTCAGAGAGGCGAGATTGCGTTGGTTTGGACATGTGCAGAGGAGAGATTCGGGATATATCGGGAGAAGGATGCTAGGGATGAAGCTGCCAGGCAAGAGGAAGAGAGGAAGGCCTAAGAGGAGATTTATGGATGTGGTTAAGGAGGACATGCAAGTGGTGGGGGTGACGGAGAAAGATGCAGAGGACAGGAAGAAGTGGAAACAATTGATCCGCTGTGGCGACCCCTAACGGGAGCAGCCAAAAGAAGAAGAAGAAGATTATTGCCTCTTGTGCTTCCCCAATAGCCTCTCTTGGTGGTTTATTACTTTGAGTATTTAAATCCTGCGTTTGTATCTTTTTTCTGTTGGACTGTGATCCTGTTTTGTGGTGGTGGTCTGTTTTTGACCCAGGTTCTCCTAGCTTGCTTTTGAAACCCTAACAAATTAGTGGTAGTCAACATTTTGCTGTGTCGCACTAGAGAACACTGAGCTTAGAACAAGGAGTAAAGCGGTGTATCTTTACTTCAAACCTTGAGAGATCGTATAAATGTTCTTGCAAACCTGCCGGAATTATTTTGTGTGAACGTCTGAGGTTTTCTAAAATTACAAGTTAATAAGCGACTGAAATGGAGGCATTTTGAAGGATCATACCTGCAGGCCCCGAGCAGCATCTACTGCGGCCTATTTTTCGGCAGTAATATAATTCTCCAGGCTCCAGTGGCTGTAGGGTCTCATCTTAGTACTTTAAGCAAAAAAAAAACACTGTGAAATAAAACCAGGCCACCTTCATCTGTTGAGGGGAAAAAAAAAAAAAATATATATATATATATATATATATATATATATATATATATATATATATATATATGTATATATGAGAGAATAGGCAACTTGGCACATTTGGTCGTGATGCTAAGCTAACTGTGCTAACCAACCATGATCGAAGGCTTTATAATTCGTTCTTGTGCATCAAACAGTTTGGGAGTCACCAAAAATATTAGAAATACAACTTTATCATGGCGTGAAGAGCTCAAAAAATAAACTGAACATTACAAATCATTCAAAAAATAAGGGGAAATTAAGGCTTGGATGAACACCGGAGCGAGAGATCTCTTCACCCATGTGGCACATTCTCCAGTATTTCCCAATTTTACTCTGAATGCACACCCACCAGGTCTAGCTACACTCTACTCTGCTGTGTGTGTATGTTGTAAACACACCTTATGTACAAAGCCGACAAATGCATAAAGCGGTTCCCTCTTTTTGGTTACGTGGGCTAGAATACAAATAAGTTTCATGGCCGAAAGCGAGAGCTTTTGTCCGCCTCTATCAGCTCTTAGGGAAGGCGCTAAACAAGCTCTCCATTTGAAAAATTGGTGTCAAGCCGCTTTATTTAAGTGTCTTTAAAAGCTCCGCTCTGTCAGGACTAACTTAATGCTCCAAAGGCAGCTGTAAGGTACTCATCCAATTCTGACAATCTTACCTGACATTTCCTTCCAAAGCGTCTTCAGCATCTGATAAATTCCAGCTTTTTTAATGCCTCTCTGTGCTGTGATCTGCTGCCACGCTTTGTTCTTTTATTTCCCTCCACGATTGTTATTCCTCGAGTCAATCTGTCTTCTGCGGTCGGGGAATTAGAGAAATTACAAAAATTCTCAACTTGTGCTTCTCGGACGACACAGAAATGAGGTACCGGATGCCAACCAAGCAGAGCTCCAAAAATTGTACGGGAGTTAATCGTAAAGACAGGCTGCCTTGAAGACGTCCGCATTCCTTGCGCAGATCATCCTGCGCTCCTGATCACCTCCAGTGTTTTTAAACCCCAACACCTGTTTTATTCCAGCAGTTCCACCATACTTCTGTCATCCTGATGTTAACTTCTTAGCCAAGAATATCTGTACAACTAAATTTAAGTGGTGGACAATGTTAGATCTAAAATAATGGATTCTATAATATGTGATGTTTAGGTAGAGCTTGGTGTGACAAATATCTAAGACCATTATTATCTATCATTACTTAGTAAGTTACCAGTTATCCAATTCCGCACAACCGGGAACTGTTTATGCAGCCAGATGCCTTCACCAATTCCAATATTTGCGACTGTGCACAGCAAGTAATGCGGGACTGTCTAGCAAGAGTTCCCAAAACGTCAAAGTATTTTTATGCTAATGTGTTTCCTTGCTGTTTGCTTGCACATTTCTGGCAGCATCTCAGTCCACAATGTTTCAAAAATGCAACGTACTGCTATGCCGCCGATAAGTGAATAGCTTATTGTTAGCATGGTAGCGCAAACTGAGGTTAGCCGGAGTCAGAGTCATATTACGTGATGGTTTCGTGAGTCCAGTTAAATATCCCAACAGGTCCCAGTTTTTACCATTATGTAAAGACTGGTCAGAAGTGCACGAGATTCACCAAGAGCCCCTGAATTAGTCATAGGCAGGGACGCACAAGTCCCGGGGTGAGGCTGGAAAGCGGCAAACGGTGAGAAAAACGTCGTGTTTGCTTTGGCGCGTCCGCGACGTACTCAGGAGGTCTGGAGGGAAAGACGAACTGTCGCCGTCTCGAATCCCGTTTGGCCGAATACGACGCTGTGCAAAAGTATCGGCCCCCTTCTCGATCTCCCCTACAAATGCAGCGTTTGCACAGCAGCAAATGGGAGGACGCCAAAGGCCAGGGGAGAGCGACATATACATTGAATGCAGAAGACTGGTCTCCAGGACAGATGATGATGCATCTCTTAACAGAGCGTATTCGCCGCCATCCGAGCGTTATTACTCAGTGCCTCATGAGTACAACAAATAATCGGCTTCATTTGTTTGCGCCATCTGTGTTATTGTTATTTAACTTCGTACTCATTTAATTTCCTCCGGTATTTGATTTGGGATTTTCTTGCTTTAGATAATGCTTTCTCATTGTGATTAAATATACTTCTGTGTCGGTCTGTTTATCTCCCGCGTGGAGAGAATCCACTTAAAATGGATGTTCCTCTTTGTACGCCCGAAGTAAAGAAGCGTCTTTTTGTGTACGCTTTACGCACCTTGCGCCTTTTTTACGCACCTCACAATTTAATAAAACGACGTGAAGGAAACCGCCGGTTCCCGAACACGCTTGGCCGATTTGGATGTTGAGGAGGACCGACCCTGCGCTCGCGACGGTCAGACGCCGGCCGTGATCCTCATCATCGCGGCCAACGTCACCTACCATCCCGACCTTTGATGTGAGCTCCCTTGTGGAGCTGGAAGGGAGGTCAGCTGCCTTCACACAGATCCAACAGTAAAGCTTCGAAAGAGGTGGTTGCTCACAGGTCTCCTCAGGCTACCTGAGTTAATGGCGCCATTTATCTCAATCTGTGTTTAATCACCATTTTCGATCCCTTTAAAGGGCCTGAGAAGAACCCACAGCAGGACAGCCTGCTTCAGATTCATAGCCCCATTCCTCCCCACACAGCTGGAGTGTGAAGGCTGAATTTGGACCTGTGGGAGATTCTCTTGACTTTATTTTTATTAACTGCTAGTCTTTAACCTAGACCTCCTGGAGTAAATGGAGAAACCCAAATTCCATCGGTCATTTGTTTGTTTTTTTTAAAACTGCGTGTCCCACTGTGGGTGGAGAAGTTGCTGATGCGACCTATGGTGTTGGTACTGCCTTGCTTCATAATGTTCTTGAAGAGTTTCATGAAAATATGCCCATGAGGTGGAAACCAACGTTGCTGTCGTAGGTGAATACGGATCGCTGAGTTTTTCTTCTGTGCACAGAGTTAAAAGATCCTGACAATGTGCCAAGGAGACGAGACGCCACCGGGTTGAAACTTATATCCTCACATCCTGGTCTTGAAAAACCAGCCTGTGATGATGTTCCATGGAGGAAGAAGTTGACCAGAAGAACAGAATGATAGATAGCGGTCGAGGTGATAGTTGAGGAAGAAAATGAATGCAGGAACATTTTCTCTTTACCGTGCAAAACAGCCACCGTGTGTTGGACCTGGGCCAGCTTAAACCCCAACATGTCCACCTGCATTTACAAAGTTTATTTTAGCCTGTTAGGTTTTTAACATGCTTACAAACAAAGCGAAAGTGACAGGAAGAAGAATGATAAAAAGCTCTTAAAGTGATGTCTACAGACTGCCGTAATAAAAAAAAAAAAAGGAGAGGAGGAGCTGCTCCACTTTGGATTTCAATCAGTCTTGATGGTGTAAAAACCTGCTTGTATTCCACACCCATCTCCCCAGGAGTCACATGTTCTCCTTTTCCGCTCTCAGGCTTCCCATTTAAGCTTGTCAGTGGGGGGCTGCTCGGATGAGGGAGGTGTGGTCTCGCCTAGAGGTCTTTCCATCTACAAACAGTTGGAGTCCTGTGGAGCACGGTGGACAAGGACTGGCAGGTGCTGGCACCTGCACACACAGATGGCGACGCGACGGACTAATGTCTGCACTCCGTTGGCAGAATCTGGGCTAGTGGAACTAAATAAGATTAGCTGAGGCCTGCTAGCGGAAAGCTTCCACCGTACCGACGGTGGCACCTGTCCCATCAAACTAATGCTGGGAGACGGGCAAAATTAACCCCCCGAATGTTAGGGCCGCATCCCAAACTGGATGCTGCAGTGAAAAGCCAACATTTAATACCCCAGGGAAGTGGCTTAAATGGTGGAACAAGGAACAAAAACTAGCGCAGTTGGCTGTAAAGCAGCTTGTGTTGGACTGGACTTGCTGGCTGTGGCAGGGGTGGCTCAAAGTCACAAATAATCCGCCTAACAATTTAATAGGCAGTCTTCTACAAACCGGCTTACATTCGTAGATGTTTTACTGTCAGGTTTAGTGCCTTACTGCCGCTGTAATATTTGGCCACAGGATGATGTTCCTGCTATTTTTCCATCATGTAGCTGGCTACGCTGATTTATTGTGCTGCGTGGCTGCATTGAACAGACAGTACGAACCATGTCCGTATAACCTCTGGTATTCTCATAAACCTCATGTGTTACAGTAAACGTCAAACATCTGCAAAGTACAAATTGAAGGTAAAAGTAGCAATAGGGTTGTGAGGAGAACCTTCCCATCGGCCCCATGCCGCACAGCATCTACATGTTAAATGAATGAGGGCTCTTCTTTATGATCTACTGGAAATATTTGGTTGCCCACCATCATGATTCCTAGCCTTGCCCATCATGACCTTCTAATGCTTGTGTTTGTTCCATATGTGGCGTAAAAAAAAGAATCTTTAAGTTCCTTAGTTGTCTGTTGCTGTAATAGGGATCTTTCTAGGGTGCAAGGGGTTGTTATGTAGCTTGAACCAACAACCTTCAAGCTTCCAAGGCTTTGCTCCAAATTATGAAGCTTCAGTTATCCATTGAAATCCTCGGCTGTATAAATAGATCAAACCAGATAACGTTTTGTTTTGAGTTTCTCGAATAGTCATAAATATACATATGCACTGTGCTTTCCTAGCTTTGAAAGCAGTGCAAGGGCTGCGCTGGTTTTCCCAACGTGATTTCAAAATCCAGAATGTCAGCTCTTTATCCAAACTGACAGTAACCCTTGAAACAGGCCCCTCAAACCCCTGGCTCCCGGTAAACATGGAGACACATTTCGGATTCTGTAGACAAGCCTCCCAGACACATAAAATATTGCTGCCTCATCTTGTTAATCACAAACCGATAACAGCGGCACCGTCCAGGAGTGTGTGTGTGTGGGGGTGGCCAACTCCCTTTTCGGGAAGTTCTGAATTCCTTGTGCGGCCAAGCCAGGACGGTGACGGCATGATGGTGGACGTTGCCGCTCTTCGCAGTGCTAACTGCTAATCTGGTCTCTGTCTCTTCTGGAGAGCAACTTCTAGTATGAAATACAGCATCGCTGACACAGTTTGTGTCTTTTTTTATTAAGCTGTCAACGTCCCTTTCATTAGATGGAACCAAAGGAAATATATTAAGACCGCGCACAATGAAAACTTTAAGAAATCTCCATGTATCTTTTTTTATCTCCCTGGTAGGCTCCTGAATTATGCTAAAAATTTCTTAAGTAAAGTAAGTATGAGTCCCTTTAAAGCCGTCTGAGTCCCGGTAGTGGATTCGGAGGAGTAACAGGGTCCCATTTGTTTGGTTGCAGTCCATGAAATTTATTTTATTATTTCAAATTACATAATAATAAAGTCCATTTCACCCCATTTTAAATTTGCACCATTTGGGCCTCCAGACGGGATTTGTTATTCCCTTTTCTTAATTTTAACCCAGTGACTTCTTAAAATGCTGAAAGTCACTTTTTTTGTCATTCTGTCTGTCTGCCAGATGTTTAAATGATTGTTTGGTTTGTATGATGATGGCAAGCACGCTGGAGAAAAATGTCTGCTGCCGGGTGATTCAGGGGCCACCACTTCTTCCTGGTTTTTGGAAGCTTGGCTGACCCACATGACCTGGGAAGGGGTGCTGGCAGAGGGTGAGAAGAACATGGAATGGGGTAAACCATGCTGTTACCCTCTGATGTGTGAAGGAGCTGAAGATGGCCGATGGGGAACTTGAGCCTGAGGAGTGGAGGCCAGCGGAGATAGGACCGGGTAGAAAGAACCACAGATAAACCACCCGTCTCCTCGTCTCGGGGCACTCATATCGGCTTGACTTCTCCAACGGCCTTGAGAAAGGTTCGAAAGAGCTTTCCGAGGCTTTCAAGCCCTCCAAGCGTAATAGCTTCGGCAGCATTTCTTCAGGTTTTTACACCTATAAAAGACAGAAGAATATGGATTACTGTATATACCTTAAGGCCTCTTGGTCCTCAAGGATAAAAACCCATTGATGGTGGTTTTTTCACCAGTACAGGAGGCTGCCGGTGCTTCACAAACCTCTTGACATGTCAGTGAAAACTGGGTGCCTGGCAGCCATTCAGCCTTGCACGTCTCCTAACCCCTTCTCACGGCAGCTGGAGGACAGCTTTCTGCAGGACTGCATGGTTTCAAACGGTTCTGTACAAAGCACCTGGAGATGGACTTTTCCAAAAGCTGCTGACACCAAATATCTCCAAGTCAAACTGTAGCTTACATAAAGCATGAAGGAAAATGATGCTATATAAGCTCAGATAGATAGATAGATAGATAGATAGATAGATAGATAGATAGATAGATAGATAGATAGATAGATCCCTCAGTTCCCTCTGTAGTACCCAGGAAATAAATACCTTTTCTGAACTGACACCCCAATATGTAAATAGTAAATAATAGTAAAGTGTAAAGATTATTTAATCTAATATTTAATTTATTCTGTGTGTGATTTTATTTTGCTGCTTCTGTCTTTCAGAAGTTCTGCATTTATACTTCTCTTGTCCACCTTATTGTGTAAGAGAGCGCTGTAGCGGCGAGAGAGCTTCAGGAAGAAGTTCTGTTGTTCTGCTGAGCAGGTCACCAGCTTGAGTTCAACCGAACCGGGGCCAAACGGGCCCCATGGGGAGCACAACACACAAACACTTTCGGCGACACGCAGTAACACTAAATCTTGGCTCAAAAGATGAAAACGCAATTCCGTGTTATGGATTTAGTAAATCCTCCACAGCCTGAACTGATAAGGCCCTTCAATAAGCAAGAGTAAGGGATTAAACTACAGCAGGCCGTGTTCTTGTTGTATATTTTCAGCATACTTTTCGGATTTCTGACAGGAGCGCCGAAATATGAAACATTAAGACCTCCTCTGCAAAACACATTACACATGTATAAGGACTGAGATGCTAAACAAACATGATTCAGCAACTATTTGTTTGCCGACTTGAGAGCTGAGATTTAAACAAAACGGCGGCTACGTGGCTACTGGAAAAATATATAAATAATCTTTTTTTTCCCCGAAGCAACAGATTGTGAGCTTCCATAATCCAACAAACCTGTGAAACTTCTTTAAAAAATTGACAAGATGCTTTGCGACATAAAAATATTAACAGTAAGTACTTAAATGACTGCTGTGTGTGTGTGTGTGTGTGTGTTCAAAATGAGCTGCGTGCATATGAATGTTTCATGTTCACAGACCGAGTTTAATAATTTATAAGGCACCAGAAAAACCAAAGCTTTTAATCGCGCGCCGTTGCATATTAAAAGCTCCGGGACAGAATGAATTTTGATGTTGTCGCGAATCGGACCAGGAAGTTTAGCGGCATGCCGTTGGTCACGGAGTCTGCCGTCGTGCCCTTGAGCAGAGTATTTAACCTCGATTCCCTGGAAAAATAAGTAATAATAAAACAAAAATCCAGGCCGCATTCGGATGGATCAGAGGTGGAAGCCAACAGTAGGTGGGATCCTAAGATGAAGAGGGATCTCCTCTGACTAGATGTGTAATGTAAATGACTCAGTGAATCAGTTTGTTATAAGCAGAGTGACAATCCCATCTTCCCCAGCTTAGAGCGAAAAGACTTTGCTTACGCGGGAGCGGGAACTTGGTCTGCTCCAACACAGAAGGAGGCGAAAACCAGATGTTCCAAAGGTGAAAGAGGAGGTCTTTGAGAAGGTTGGTGTGTACACTGCCTCCTCAGCTTACCAACATAAGTTGATAAGTTGAAGAATACAGATGTTCTATCAAATGCTTCAATATTGTTGCAAATAATAATAATAAAATCTGTGAGACCTAACACCAGGCGTGAGCTGTAAACACAGTGCAGCTAAATTGAATTAGCGTGGTTCAGCACCCGTAATCTGTTTGCTTTCGACGACTATTTATTAGCCTGTCAGGTAAATACAGGCCCAATCTCCTCTTCAGTTTCCCTCCCCTGCGTCTTTTTTAATCGCGTGCGAACTGCAGACGCCTTTGGCTGCACTTTGAGTTTCTCCTAAAAATGTGGTAAAATCGGCTGTGCACAGTACGACACCGTAGCGGTGAGGCCCGACACGATAGGATGATCTTTATGTATATATCATATTCAAGAGTAAGGGATTAAACTACAGCAGGCCGTGTTCAGGCGTGTGTGTGTGTGCGCGTGTGTATAATTCAATTGTAGCATTTATAAACTGCATATATTAAAAATATAATATATGTTATTAAATATAATAACTTGGCAGTGTATTATACTTAATTATACTTAATCATATCTACTTATAATTTTACATATTAAATATCTTTTCCAATATTTCAGAGCACTCAATATAAATGGTAAAAAAATGTAATTTATAATTGAATTTTTGTATTGCCTGTTTTTTTTTATTATTATTTTGTTCAGTTTTATACTTCAAATGTTTTTTTTTTGTTTCCCCCCCCCCCATTTCAGGTTCATTTCTCCGTACGAATATCTGAGATGAAAGTGTTTCTCTTCTCTCCGCACTTCATTGATTTTGATGCATTGATTTTTGATCTTTCCAGAATGGCTTCACAAACCTTGAGGTCCTCTCTCTTTGTTCAAGTTTAAACACAGAGAGGAGCGCCGCGTCTCCCAGACAGATCACGTCCTTCCTTTCAAGGGGAGGGAAAAAAAAAAAGTCATTTCAGATTAAGGGATTTATGGAAATATGAGGCTCAGTTTCCGAAGTGTTGTGTCAGTTCTGACATGCAACCATCTCCTTTTAGAAGGAGGACGTCTGTGTAGAGTCCAGCAACTCTTCTGTGTTTTAATGACTTTCATTTATCATATTAGACACTTAAAAGTTCACAAAATTGTGGTTATATTTTGGATTTGATTGATGCACATTTTTATCCTAATAGTTTACAGACCCGTTTGTTCCAGCCGTTTGTAAAGTTTAGAACCGTTGCTAAAATCCCCAGCTTAAGAGTTCAGTCAAAGTCTTCACTGGAGTTTCAAACAAGGACCATTTTGTCTCACGTCCACCTCATCACCTGCAAGTTTCCTCCTGTCCACTGAGCAGATGTTATTTTTGTCATTAGAAGATGGATGACAGCTATTTGCATTTGTATGGGAGAGGCTGCGCCTGGCCGGGGATCTTCTCAAACCGGACCAGTTCAGACCTCAGGAGAAGCACAGCTGTTCTGTCCCCAAGGAGTCTCAACGCAAACTGCATCGCAATGTCCAGCTGCATGAATTAAATTAAAGTGGATGAAAGACTTTATTTTGTCAATAAGGGTTATAATTTGGTAGCCAAGCGGTGCCGGATACTGACAGGCACTGCTGGGCAATTTCCTCCAACCGGGATCTTCTGCAGCTCCCTTTGTCTCTATCTCTACTACGGTGCCAGCTTATGTTCTGGGAAAAGATGATGTTACTGTTCCCCTGAACAAGGTTCTGTATTAAAAGATCCAGGTGTTATTACGCATTAAAATTGGAAACTGCAACACACGTAAGTGAGCTGGGTTGGCAACTGAAATAAACAAGCAGTAATAAATAAAACAGTTTGCAGGGTTGGACCATGCCTGGTTGCTTCTGATCATCAAATGTCCTCAGGCATGAAGGAAGTCCTGGGATGGCGGCACTGTATGTTTAAATACCCTGTGCGTCTCGTGGCCCTTTCTGTCCAGGGATGACCTCCTGCCCAGGGTCCCTCTACCGGCTCTTGACCCAGCACCGCCGAGACCCAGCTTCCTAAACAGAAGGTCAGAAGATGACACATGTCCACCGCAAGTTTCTTAGAAACTCATCTGCTGTATGATGATCTTCTGGCCTGTGCCAAACGGGTGGGCATCCAAAGACCTTTTCTCCAGGCGGAATCCCAAAATGTCAGAGATGTTCCCTTTCATTCAAGAGCTAGTCTCTGATCTTCCACCCTGAGTCTGAAGGCTTCCATAACGGTGAAGACCGTGAGTTGAGAAAGAGAAGTGTATATTCATTCATCCCTCAGGCCGAAATTCTCATAAAGTCATTTATTCTGTGGTCGTGTGTCACTGATGTGCCAAAATGGTGAGAACTTTGTGCTTCAAGCACCTGTAATGTCTCGCCAACCATATATTTTTTCAGCGCAACCTCTTAAAGGTCTTAGAAATATCCATTCCACCCACTTGTAATTGGGGAAACATTAATGAAATGTGGTAATGGAACCAAATCTGGCTCACTATGTTGCATAAGAGTGAAGATGGCAGGAAAGGTTGGGAAACGGTCGTTTTTGCCCTCTGAATCTGTGGCCTTCTGGTCACAAGTCCAGTCCACTAATGGCTCTGGCAGCCAGAGAGTTCTGAAATCTCCACCACGTATACGTACAGGGGGATAAAATGCAGAAGAACACATGCCGTTTTCACTCCACCAGAGAGACGTGTTTGGTAGTCAGGGAAAGTCTGCCGTTTCAGATGGTTAAATGGGTTCAGAAGGGAGATAATTTGCCCTGTTTTCCACTTAGCGATGCTTCCCCTGCTCGAGCTAATCTATAAAATGCATTTGCTTATCAGACAATTTTATCTAAAGCAACTTCCGTGGCTCACAATTTCACACTTGGCCCATTTGTATGGCTGGATATTTACTGAACCAATTGGGGTTAAGTGCCCCGCCCTCCATCGAGTTCGGCTACATGGAATTTTAACTTGGAAGCCATTGCTGGCTCACTTTCAAATAGACTACTGGCTCCCTTAAATAGTCAATCCACCCATTTTGTTAATAAGACCAGGATACCACGGTAAAGGACGTGTTCTTTTTTGCAGAAAGACATCTGTCTTTGAGTACTGAAACTCAAACCGCACCACCTTTCTGGGCTCAGGACCTAATGGAGATATGTGCCTGTTTACGTCTTTGACCATTTTCATTGCAGTATCCAGTGCTGTCAGAAGTGTTCACCCCCCCATTGATCGTCTTTCATTGTGCTGGCCTGGAAAGTCGAATTGAGTTCTTTTCAATTTAAGAAGCGAAGTAATTTCTCCTGTTTCAATTCCAGGCGAATTTCTCGACCTAAGATGTTACAGCGGGAGGTGAGATTTAAACCTGGGTCCTTCCAGCTCTGACCACTGTACCACTTGCTGCCAAACTTGTGTTACGGGAGAAAAGTGTGGGACTGGCACAGATGCCATGTTTTACTCAGGCCAGCTAGCCCACGATCTTTCAGAACCAACTTCTCCCTGCCCATCCATACTGGGTTAGGGTCCACATCTGTGCCAGAATCATGGAGTGGGGAGGATTATGGGAGCTCACACAGGGCTGACTCCCTAATTTAGGAGACATATTCAAATCTCATTTAGCTGGAGAAGCAAATTTCAAACCGCACGTGCAATGGCAATTATAGACTCACACATTTACAAAGCAGACCGCAGGAGGTTAATATTCTCTTTATACAGTCTCGTTCATTCGTGGTTCAGGTGGTGGATGTGGGCTGATCTCCTGCAGCACCACAAGGCCCCCTGCTGGAGACCTAGCCAAGATGGCACTGCACTTCCATCCAAAAAAACCAAATCGGCGAAGGCTTCAGCCACACCAAGATGAAACCCCGGCCGAACAGCTCGCCGCGTTTCCTCCCGAGCGACACCGACAATCGGCGTCGCACTTGGATGTGACAGCTCTTACGCAGTTAGGTGGCTCTCTTCCAGCATTAAGCTACTTAACACAGATTTATCCATTTATACAGCTGGGCAATTTTTACTGTATGAATTCAGGTGGAAAACATTCATCAAGGCTATTACAGGAGGAGGTGGGAATCAGACCTACAACCTCCTGTTTTGAGGCAGCACCGATGACCACCACACCGCTTGCTACTATTCCCTGATCCGCTTGCACCAAAGCGTGTTGGGAGAGATGAACGAGATTAACTATTTCATTTAAATTTGACAACGAATGATGCCGCAGTAGTCACAGGGCACAGACCGGGACCTGATGGTTGTTTGCTTGGCTGAATATGTCGTAAGAAATAAGTGCTGACTAAGGACATTTTGACTCGTGCGCTTTGCCGAAGGTGCATTAAAAACTGAGCTGCTTACCATCCAGACCATTTTTACTGCACCAGTCAGTGTAAATACATGGGCCGCTCCAGCAGGAGGTTGAACAGCGATCCTCCTACCACTTTAAAGAACCTCCTAGAAGCTCTCTTTCCCTCCTGAGAGTATCGGTCATCTTTATCAAAAGCAACTACAGCAGCAGCAACTGATGCTTTTCTAATCACAGCTACTTACACCGATTTACCCATTTTTACACCCTGGGGAACTGTACTGTACTTTTTTAGAGTAAGTACCTTCACCAAGAGGACCGCAGCAGTAGCTGGGATTTGATCCCGGGTCCTTCCTTTAACCACTACGCCATCTACTGGCCCCAGTACGTATCCACAGGGCCTGATATTGGTCTAGACTTCCTAGACTTCTATGTGCTTGTCAGAACATCCAACGTGTTTCTAGGCAACATCAAAACATTCAGTTTCTATCCATCAGAACTTACTTAGGGCAGCAAAGCAATAAATTATGACAATAAAAATATAATAAATTAAATTAAATTCAAGATTCAGTTCTTGAGAGTGGTTTTTCCATGAACCCAGACACAAACATGGTCATTATTGTGCATAGCATCTCCAGCAGTTTTATTACATTTCACCTTTGCGCTTAATTTGAATAGTGCCTCACCTTGAGCTTTGCACCACTGTGGCTGGACACAGCTAGAGGACGTTCCCCACGTTGGGTCTCAAACTGATGACTCGAACTATGCCCCCCATGGGCAGGTGCACTTCACTGCTCCACCTTCCCCCAGTCTAAATCTGGGCTCATTATGTGGCTCAGCAGTACAGAGCCGGCGTCACTGTGACACGGTGCCATTAGCACGGTGCTGGTGTGACAGCTGCGGAGCCCGGTGACTCAGCGATGCCACCTCGGCTCCGTGATGAAAGCGCATTCGGTGCATCCTTGTTGTTATCAGAATTCGAGCTGTCGGCTTATTTTTGCTACACTTACCGTTTTTTTTTTCTAGCACTTGCCCATCAGATGGACACTGGATATCTACTCCCTATCCCACTAGTGCAGATACGTTAATGGACACATTCTAGATACCAGACACCAGGGTCTTGCAAAAGTATTGAAACCCCTTAAACTTATCAACATGGCCTTTCTTCCAAATAACACTGACACATCCCAGGGGTTCAGCCAAGGTCCTCAACTCAATCCCACTGAGAATCTGTTTGAAAACTGTGGACCACAAGTATCATCCAAGCAACCTGAACAACGTGCTACACATTTGCCAAGATGAGCGGGCAAAAGAATTATCTTTGAACTATGTGCAAACCTGGTACAAACTTACCCCTAAGCACTTGAACTTTTGTTATTACAACAAAAGGTGGCTATGCCAAATTTTTATGTGGGGTTTCAATACTTCCGCAAGCAGCTTATTTCAGATTATCTGCAAACCTTTAATTTATGGTATTTGGGCTCTGATGCATATGAGTTTACAATAAGAATAATGGTTGTAAAAATATTCGGAATTATAATTTGCAACCCAGGCATAGCTGATCACTTTCACGGGGTGCGAATACTTTTGCGAAGCTCTGTGCATCATATGTTTATATCACATATACAGTAAATGCACATATATGCCACATGTAGTGTAACACACAATACCTACATATAAAATTATTTTGTATATAAAGATATTTTTGTGAGTTCGGCAACGTGCAGGGCCGATGCTGGATTTTGTCGCGCTCAGCCGCAGGTTACTCACGCACCTCGTGAGCAGGTCCTTCGCCGCAGGAAGGAGCTCATGTGGTTTCTCCTGGCAGAGACTGAACAAACATCAGGCAACACTTCTGACTCCAGACTAATTTCCCTAAAAGCTCCTTATTCCTGTCCCACTTGGCTGGAGCCCGAACCCCGTTGTGGAGACATCCTCCGTTACCCAGGGCTATGCGGAAGCACACTGTGCCATTTCCCTTCAGATGATAATTACAACTCCTACAGCTGGCCTTAGTGTACGTGTATTTCTACTCTTATAGAAGTTCCTGCAAACATGAGAAAATAATTTCATGCAGCATCTCTTGTGAAAGTTATATAGGCAGGCAGGCAGGCAGGCAGGCAGGCAGGCAGATAGATAGATAGATAGATAGATAGATAGATAGATAGATAGATAGATAGATAGATAGATAGATAGATAGATAGATAGATAGATAGATAGATAGGCAGGCAGGCAAGCAGGCCTTATTTGGACCTTTAATAGTATCAAATAAAATTGTGCAATATGCACTGCCTGGCCAAAAAAAAGGTCACCGCCTGGATGTAACTTAGTGTTATGATGTGGGGTTGCTTCAGTTGGTCAAGTTTAGGTTCAGCAACGTTATGTGTCCAAAAATAAGGTGAGCTGACTACCTGAATATACTGAATGACCAGGTTTTTCCATCAATGGATTTTTATTCCAAGATGACAATGCCAGGATTCATGGGGGTCAAACTGTGAAAGAGTGCTTCAGGGAGCATGACAGAGATTTCATTTTCACACATGGATTGGCTACCACATAGTCCAGAGCTTAACCCCATTGAGAATCTTTCAAATGTACTGGAGGAGACTTTACGCAGCGCTCCGACTCTCCCGTCATCGATACAAGAAAAATGAATGCAGCTCTGGACGGAAATAAATGTTGTGACATTGCATAAGCTTATCGAAACGATGCCATGGCGAATGCATGCCGTAGTCAAAGCTAAAGGCAGTCCAACCAAATAGTAGAGTGTGTGACCTTTTTTTCGGCCAAATAGTGTATGTCGTCTGTATATGATGGTAAAACATGTAAGTCAGACATGTTCTGTATTTGTTTGTTCATTTCCTACCATGGCCTTGGGCTGCATCCTGACTTACAGCCCTGTGTGATGTTTGCCCCTTTGGACATTTTCAAAGAGCAGGTTAGGCGTAGGAGTTCTCCTTTGACGCAGGAAGACAAGGTCAGAGACGTTGTAATTCCACAGCTGAATCGTGAGGCCACAGACGCCAGGTTCCAAAATGCCCACGCTGGAGATGCCCTCTGCTGGCACAGAACAGAAGGTGCCCCGCGACACTCTGGCGCCTTGGCTTTGAGAGTGAGCCAGGTGCTGTGATGCCTCTGTGTGCTGTGATCTCATCTTGGGTCACCAGACTTCCTCCTGAACATCCCATGCCAGAAACATTGGCTGCCACCAAAAGAAACCCTGAGTCTGCCAAGAGGGACAACCGAATAAGATGGTGCAAGAAGACTGTCTTTGATGGACATGTTGATGTGCAGCCTCCTCTGATGAGCCCACCACCTTCACATCAAGGCATGAAGGGAAGATATTTATTTTTAAAACCCTTTCACTGATTCATAAAACCTTCTCAGACAATAATCAGCTCAACCAATGTCATATTTTCATATATTTTTAAATAATCGTTCACTTGAGCATGAAAACAGGACTGGAAATTTATCGGTTCCAGCCTACTGCTCCATTTTCTGTGGGAATCTTGTGTCCAACCACGTCTCTGGCACACCTGTCCCAAAGTGTAAGGAAATACCCAAACCTCCACAGGAAAAGTAACCCCAAATTCGTCCTTCTTACATTTCCTTTTAAGGTCTGGCCCGGTCACGGTGAGCTTCCTTTGCGTTCTCATTTTTTTAGCCTCTCCTAAGAGCTTCAAGACACCACGCATTAGTGAGAGGTGTGAGTGCAACACGCCTGGCATTAATTTTATTACGGGCCTGAGATATTGGACTGCGCAAGGGCAAGTAAATCTGGGTTTTCCAGCTGGCTCCTTCATCCTGAGAGGAATAGGAATCAAACTGGATCTGGATAAGAGAGGATTATTGAGGTTCTTCTGCACACTGCCCATAGGGGGAAGATAAATAGCGACATTTACTGAATGTGTAAAGGTTGGTATGTCAGCTAGAGAGCCGGAGCAGCCGGAGAAGATCAACAGAGCACCAAACCTGCACTGATGTCTGCGAGATACTGAACGGTAAGCCCATGGCAGGAATTGTCACATCACCACGAAACAGTGAACCAGGTGTGAGATCGCACACCAGGAGATGTGTAGTGCAGGATGGGGGGACATGCATGTGGCGGATGGTGCTCTGGAGTTCTGGGATTTTGTGTGAAGCTCAAGGTGTGGTGGTGAAACCCCTTGGAGGGAGACAACATGGAGGAGATGTTACCAGGAGACTCTTGCTTGGTTTGTTAGCATGATGTGTGAGAGTTGCTTCTTTCCCTTTGTGTCAGGTGTTGGTTGCGTGAACAAGAACTGAACCTCAACTACAACTGATCCATACATCTCAAGAGTGTTTGAACTGCATTCATAATTTTTCATTAACACCTCACCCTTTACTCTGTCTATCCATCCATCTACCTAGGGGTGTCCAACAGCCACATTCATTACTGCAACCTGGTCCAGCGATCCACAAATCCAATTGACATACCGAACCCAAAATATCTATTTCATTTGTTTTACTGTATTTTATTCAAGTGCTATATCATGAGCGGTAACTTTACCATCGCGTTTCTATGGAATTTATAGTATTTATGGCATAGCACAGAAAATATTAAAAATGTTACAAATGTTTTTGTGGCTCACATTTCATATCCATCCATCTATCAATCTACCTGCTGCCCCAAAACAGTCAATCGCAAGAAGTCATGTATGTGAAGTGAGTGTGTACATAAACAGATAAACATTTTTTTTCTTCCAACCTGCATTTTACTGGCAATCCTATCGAGTCAATCTGCTGTGTGTGTGTGTGTGTGTGTGTGTGTGTGTGTGTGTGTGTGTGAGCGCGCGCGCGCTTGTGTACCAGGCTTGGAAACATGTCAGAACGGGAGCCCTCCTGCACCCGTTCCACTCAGCAGGCTGCGAATGCTTCGACTGTCAGTGCGTTTGTGCATTCGGGGGGTGGGCGGGGTGTCACACTTTTGGATCCCACCGTTGTTCCTCATCTTCAGTCGCAAGCGCCCCTTTTTCTAAAAAAACGTTTTTTACTAACCTACCTCTGTCCAACCTTATTAAACTCCAAGAAGTCTGAGCCCTGTTGCTTTTGGTGATCGGGCCCATTATTTAGCCACATCAGCTTCAGCACGACACCCAGCTCATAATAACAGCTTCTAAATATAGCAGCATTTCTTCAGGAGGGATGGGCATAATAAAAATTGCACAGGTGCCCTAAATGAGGGAAGTGTGAGCGCTGGTTGAAAGAGAACGCTGGCAAGCGGCGTGTACGCGCACGACGGCAGCCGACGCTGCGGCACGTGGGAAGCGACCCCATTTCTGGCAGCGTGAGGCAAGGTTTGCCGTCTGCAGGCGATCGCTCGCGCGCCGCGCGGCCCTCGTACGCGCTTGGGGACGCGTCATTGCGACAAACGTGCCGACGTGAATCGAGCTGTTTCCATTGTTTCCGGCGTAGATTTAACAATGTTTGCGTGGCAGAAATTTCCAAGACAAGAGGACCGCTGGGCCCACCAGCGACTGGGACATTCAGTCACGCGTCGCATTTAGACGTACACCTGCGATTTTTTTATGCCGGTCATGAGCTGCTGAAGGTTGCTGTTTGTAAATGTGTTCGGTGTCAGAGGTCCAGGTCGGGGAGTAAGAATGTCAAGATGTGGGGGCTACAGCCAGGTATGTTTGCGCAGTCGCTGGAGTCGCTGTGGATCTTACCACCAGAGCAGGGATTAAACTTTATTTATTGGAGCCCAAATGTGTCTGCACAAGAGGCCTTCGCCGAGGATCCCGCACGGCACCGAGACACAGAATCCCCGGTGAAATCAGCCCCTCAAATCCACCTGCGGTATAATTTCCTTCTGAACGTGGTACAGAACTGGCTAGGTTACCCCATTTACCAGCATATTTGCACACCTTCTAAAGCGCATGTTGCCGCTGTGTCCAGGCCACCTGTTTCAGTTCCTCGGTGTCACGTGCCCTGTGCTACAAGTCATCTCTGAATCCCCTGTGCCAGTGACCCTCAATTGCCCTCACGGTGTAAATGTGTTGCGCTGCTTGGGTATAAATACGGCTGTGTGATGTTGTGTTGTGTTGTGCCACTCTTCCAGTTCTTCAGTTAAGTCTGCAGTTCAGCTCTTTGCAAGATGCTTTTGCTTCATTTGTAATCGTCCTTTTGCCCAGACAAGAGGAACCGATGATCTGCACCACGTCAGACGTTCTCACACGTGCCTTATGGCAGCATTTATCTGTTTGCTGCTTGCTTCCCCAGCAGAGCCAGCAAAGCACTCGGGACCTTTTTACACGTTAACTGCACTGGGTAACATCTGCCGAGTTGGTCCTCCAGTCTCACTAGCAGAAGGTGAGTGTTTGAGGCTCTGAAGCACCTCTTGCACTCATGAACTCTCTGCGAACTCTCTTGCCTGGGGTGAACAGTCCCTGAGCGAAGCAATACTCTCCAATTCCTGGCCTGACCCTGGATCTAAACCCTTCGGTGCTGCTCTACTCAGGGGACTGTGATTTTTAGTCAGCGATCAATTCTAAATGCAGGAGGAGTGATGGCTTCCTAATGGAAATGGGGGATGTTGGTCGGTTCACTTTAGCCACACATTGCGGTTCTGTATTCTCACGTTATTGTAAATAAAAGTATTAGATCCATGCATCACCTGCTTAATCCCAAACAGGGTCATTGCAGTCTAGCCCCTACCCCAGAACTGCTAGGTACTAGGTTACTACATCGGGATGGGATGCCAGCCCACATAGATTCACACTCACACACACACACACACACACACACACACTGGGTCATTTAGGGTGACCAACTAAACTGAAATGCATGTCTTTGGACTGTTGGCAGAAACCAGAGTACCTGAAGGAAACCTACACAGACTCAGCAGGATTTAAACTCACATCCGGCCAACTTCCATGAAGTATTACAAAACAGACAAACGTACTGGTGAACTGCTGCAGCTTGCGAACAAACCTGGGACGGGAATTCAGTTCGGGATTCGATTTGTTTCTACGTCCAAAGTCATTTTTACCGCAGCCAGTAAAAGCCGGATGATAAGCATGAGCCTCTTTTTATGAAAAGGTTATGTTTTGTAGAGAAATAAGCAACAAAACTATAATGCATAAAAAAATGTCATTACCAAAAACCACTTGTCAAGTGCAAGGTTATGTTCATTCAAAATGATTGAAAATGAAAATTCAGGAATCTTCGCAATGCCATTGACCAATGCATCACATTAATATGTGCAAAATTCCATCACATTGGGGCTAGTTTTGCTAGCGTTACTGTGCTACATTACCAGTAGAAGTTTAATAAAGCAAATTTTATTTATTTAGTATGTAACTATGGTAAGGGAAGATGCTTTCCATTTAACACTGAGTATTTTGCTGCCCACCAGCTTTTGGTTGAGGAAATCCAAGTGTGGTCCTCGGTCAGGAAACGGCACGGATGGCAGATGCTGGATCTGGGGAGTCAAAGAGGGGTTTATTAAGGGTTGGGTAGGACATGACTGATGGGGTGTGGGGATGTACATCAGGCTTGCATGGGGGGTCTGCAAGTCACATTCTTCTCTCTCACATTCTCTCTTTCTATCTGGTCTTCTGTTCCCAGGTCATGGCTGCTACTACCACTGAGAATGGTCAAATGTGGAGGGGTTATTAGAATCGGGTGTGCGGCTGACTTCTCATTCTCCACCGCTCTAGACGACTCACACCAAGTTACTTTCCGTCCTCAACCAGCAGAAATGCTAAAAAAAATGGTGATGGTGTGATTCCAAACTGGTAAGTAAACTTGGTTGCTTTCCATCTCACGTGCAATTCATATCTTGGTCGAGTGAATTACACGTTCAGTCAAGCAAGTGTTTTGTTAGCATTCCTGGTCACATTGTCAGCACATTTCTGCCGAAAATGCCTGCTCACCGGTCAGCCGTAGACCCAGTGCTGGAATGTGAAGTCGGCCTTATTTTACTGTAAGCACACAGTTGTTCGTGCGTCGGCAGTCTGTCTTGCTCTGTATTATGTGCGTAAGAGGTGAGCGCACAATATTAGTTGCAGGAAGTCCAACCGTGCCTCCGTTGTGCTGATCCTGGCGAGGGTTGCGGTTTCAACGGGACCACAGCTTTCAAGTAAAGGCATTTTTCATTCTAGCATGTGTCCGACATACGGTGAAAAAGTGAAATACAAATTGTAGTGCCAAAAGCACACCACAAATCCTCATCGTAATTCCACCTGAGAGGGGGTGAGATGTCCCCCGTCGTCTTGTTTCCCGGACAGAGGGATGCAGGATGCGTGGCTCTTTCCCATCCCCTTGACTAATCTCCCTGCTGGTGTATTAGCATGTCGCCCAAATGGCTATTGACACAGCTATCAGCCGATCAGTTTTTTCCCTACGGGAGATTACAGCGATAGAGCCACTGAGCGCTTTCTCTTCCCATTAGGGTCGATATGTTGGCCTGCCCACACAGAAATGTATATAATCCAGTTTTGGGCAAACAGCACCAACTGCAGCGTTCTAGACAAAATAAAGTCGGAATTAGCTGCAGCATCACTTGGAGCCAGAGAATATTAACCTATAAATATCTGGTAAATCTTAATACGGCTTTGCTAATATTAAGGAATGGTAGAAACCAGCCGTTTAACGTATATCAATGTTTAACTTTGGGCTTGCAAACATTTTCTGGCTCGACTTGCGTTTACTTTGCCGCCGACGAAGAAATGACGTGCAAATAAAATTCTTACGCCGAAGCGCGGCGCACAGGAAGGACGAAAACTAGTGCTGCTGCGCCGTTCATCTGGCAGGGTGTACGCAAGCATCGGGAGCATCTCACCGTGTGTAACAGAGGAAAAAAAATCAAAAATGTTTACAGCATTTACACAGCCATAGCTTGATCAGCACTTTAGCTGCATCATTCAGAAAGGGAGCTTAGTAAAACAAAGCTAAAAGACGTCATTAATACAGAGTATTCCGTAAGTGGAGCATAAAAACGCACGCGCGCTAATATTTAAAATAGCTCGGTCATACCTGCAATAATAGCAAATAAACTGAGAAAACGGTCTTTTGTGGCTAACAAATAAAATGCACAAAAGTCAAAATATTAACATTTCTTTGCATATGGTACATTTTTATGAGAAATTGTTGAGATTAAATTAAAGAGCATCATAGCAAAAGAGCACTATACAGTAGGTGGTAGCTAATCGAGGTGTTACTGTGCTTGAAAACTGAGCTGAGCAAAGAGGAAAACAGCAGAAAAAAACATGGCCCATCGACACAGGTCCCTCCTCTGTCCCCTCGGCCTCGTCCCAGTCATTCTGTGGCAGTTGCCGTGTTTGGGACTTTTGTTTGCCGATGGGGTGGACAGAATCACTGTGAACCAGAGTCTGTCGGGAACATAAGGGTAACTCTTAGTCATGCTCATCACTCAGCCGGACGCCACTGTCTCTCCTGACCACGTCTCTCTCTTCATGTGGCCATGTGGTCAGATTATTTTTATTGTCTGTAATTGCTTTGCTTTTGACAACAACATGTTTGAAGAATTTTATGACTGAACAAGCAAATATGGTCAAACTATTCTAATTTACACATTAATGATACGGTGCAACCAGTAGTTTAACTCAGTTTACACCCCTGCATGGACAGCAGTCTATATGGAGATTCAACCCCTTTTGGGTGTGAAAGCTCCTTAAAGTGCGACACGTACAGTAGCCAACCTGATCGATGAGAATTAAGCGTCCTTTAAACTGACCAACCAAAACAGGAATAAAACAAGGAAGTCCCACCCACACTCTGCCTGGAAAACTTGGACAGTGGAGAAACTTGAGAGCAACAAAGGTTATTTCCAACCAGTGGGTGTCAGGTTCAGACAGGATCCTCAGAATTGCAGTTATTTGTTGACTTTTTTCTTTAAAGCAGTTTACAATGTTACTCCACCCCTGATGTTCACAGCCAGGTCATTTTTACTGTATATGTTTATAGCTTAAATACTTTTACCAAAGGCACTGTAGCAGGAGGGGGGTGTTTTCAGCACAAGGCAGGAGTTCTAGCCACCAGGACGACACGTTTTTGCCGATGGTACGGCCACTAGTCAGGCCATGAGGCTGCCCACATAACTCAGATATTACTGTACAGTAATAATTAAATGGGTCTAGCGTACCTCCACTGCACACAGTATATAAATTCTATTTTAAATTATTATAAATTATAGTTTTATTTTTCCAATCCTAACTCACTGAAACAGGCAGATCAGGGAATGCAGCCATCCGGTTATAAGAAATGCTATGTTTAAATATTACATTCATCACATAAGGACAATCTTTCAGGGAGGGAGGGATTTTTTTCATTTTGTTTTCATCGCATTTATTGATAACTTACCGCTGGATAAAAGCAGACATTTCACCCTAGAGCTGAATTTCAACTTCCGTCAAAATTTGACTGTACAATGTTGCTCAGCATGTTTGGATGCTGTTTGGTTGAAAACTCAGAAAATAAAAAAGGATTAAATTCAGAAAGGGTTAAACGGCTCTGGCTGGTCTCCTGCTCCTGGGTGACCCACACCGGACCATCGCCCAACATCCAGGAGAACTGGGGCCGTGGCTCCAGCCCAGGTCTACGGAGCACGAGGACCAGCGGAGAAAACAACCTCATTGAGAGCCGTCCCACAGGCCCGGCGCGGTTATACATCACCGTCCGTGTGTCCAGCATGGGGAAATGGGAGTCAACAGCAGAGGGCCTGGGCGATTTATCAGGGCCAGGGACGATGTCAGGGTTTCGAACACCTCTGACGACAAGGGAGTCATCTGATTCTTGTTTGCCCACCTTCTTGGAATTGTTAGCTTTTTTTTTTTTGTTCTTGCTTTTCTGTATTATTTTGCACTCGCTCCAGTTGCCACAGCAACGACAAAAACAATCGGCCTCATGAAATCCTACCTACCTGCTCGGCAGCAGCCATGTTGTTCCACAACCAAAAAATATGATTATATCATATTTTGACCATTTACTTAAGTTCATTTATTATTTAATGATGAGCATGATGTATTTCGGTTGCAGCACAAGCATGGCGGCCAAATCCAGCCCTTGCGAAAAACAAGGTACCGCGCAGTAAGTGGGGACGGGACACTGTGGTGCCCTGCGGCTGAGCGTGGGAGGAACGCGTTACAGAGGAACAAAGGTTTTTGCCTTGGGTAAAGAGGTTAGGCCGTATTTCTCCAGTAAAGTGCTTAAGTGAACAGACATCATGACCAGCCAGTGTTGAGTTTGGACCGTGAGTAGAGCAATAACTCACAGTAGAACCACTCGCTCTTCAGAAATTCCATAAACGTCACATAATATATCCGTAGGATTAGTTATGGCACAGGTTTTAATAAGTCTGCACTCGGAACGACTAGCGGCTGACTGTCTGTAAATAACTTGTGTCGCATTAAACCCGATTTTGCAATTATATTCATATCCCGGAGCCAAGTGCACTCCATTACATCCCATTGTTTTAAATATTAAGTGATTCTGATATTTTGTCTTTTAGATTAGAATATTGTTATTCCCCCGTCTTTGCATTTTAAATAAAGCTCAATAAATAGAATAAATTTAAAATTAATACAGTAAGACTAAGCACTTCTGCAAGTCATTTGTGCTTTTGTGACTTTAATGAGCTTTCATAACACTGGGGTTGCACACAAAGATAACAGTTCTATTAAGCTTCGTATAAATCAGTTTGTAACCGAAAAAATGCTGCTCGGTTGCGAATCGCGGTCAGTAATGCAGTATTAGTGGCATAAAATTGTAAATTCCATGGCAGTTAGCGCTGTAGCTCAATGCTAGTGGTGACACAGCAGAAGCAGTTAGCCGTCGTGCCGAAGTAATGCGGTGGGTTCCGCGTATTAGCGAATTTTAGCAAATAAGTGTGTGTCCGTGTTTCTAGAGGTTTATCAGCATTACCACGCCGCAGGAAGTGGCATGGCTGACAGCCCTTGCTTAGAAATGGACAGGTTCAAGGTTGGAAAAACTTCATCTCGTTTGTTCATGTTAACATCTCAAGAACATCTGAAGGTGGTGAAGAGAAACAATCCACTCTTGCCCATTTTCGCTCATAAACATGACACTTGATATACCTTTGGCAAGGAAAATGTGACAGTTCTGGACCAATCAGGTAACAGACAACACTCTCCAGACCAGGTTCAGTTAGCAGGTACAAGGACCCGAATGCTATCTGTGAGTCGGTGAGAGGTTAAGGGCTCCACCAGGTCAAATAAGTTTAGTGCATCCAGAAAGTCAAAAAGGTCAATGGCAAACACTCACACCAAATCCATCAACCGGTTTCAGACAGCCACCTATCAGGTTCACTTGACAGTCCGCATAAAAACCCTCCTCTTACTTCCATGTTTTCACATTTTATGTGATGCTGACATCCTGTCAACTGATAATGAAATGTTTGCACCTAAAATCTCATGCTTTCAATTCACTGAACAATTAAAATGAGTCTTCTGAGCTGACAAACTCTTCTTTTAAGGTAAGATTTTTACTTACCAGTTCCGAAACTGAACCAGAACTCTTGGGATTGACCTCTGTTATACCCTTGACAACAGTACTTGACCCAAGCAGCTGAAATAAACCTCCAAGTTGTTAACAAACAGATGTATCTGTTTATAACCTGTGTTCTCTAAGTTAATTTAGATTTCACCACGTGTGCAATGTCATTTTTGCCGCTACGAGATGGCTGGATCTCACCGGGCTGAGGGTTGGCCTCATTCCTCGGACCCAGACGGTCTTGTTGAGCCAAGCTGTTAGGGACCACAGCTCTCCTCCTTGGCCACCCTTGCAGACTTACAGCCAAGGACATTCAATACGCCCCCAACTACCCAAACCACCTCAGCCTTAACAAGTGTTGCCAAAGTGCAGTAAAACCAGTGTCAGCCCAACATGTCCCCCCAACCCACAGCTCGCCTGTAATGAGGAGAGAAATGATGCGGTAAGCTCTGCAGGGACAGCTGCAGACATCCACAGTAAACAAGAGGAAAAGGAGCTGCCTCGGTTCCACAGCAGCTCTTTGGCCGCGAGATCCCATCAGCGTGAGATGTTAGAGTGATAAACTTGATCCGGAACTTCAAAGCGGCGAGAGAAAAAGCAAGCAAAATTGTGATCCTGAGTTGTTACTGACCCTGGTGCTTTTTACGGAGATGGCGTTCATTTTAAGATATCCCTTTCTTGCCTAATGACTCCTTGGGATGAAGATCAATCTTGCCACATCACACGCTGCTTTTTAACATCTGCTGCTCTTCTCCTCCTGCACTCCAGAACGGGTAACAACCACAGAATTTTTCATACCAACTCTGAAGTGGATGTATTAGCTTGTCCTGCATCGGGTCTATTCTGCTCACTTCATATACTCTACATAATTCATATGACTCATAATCTGAATGTTCACCCTTATATGCAGATGAATTTCTACATTTTACGTTTTTCCCATTTACATTTCGGGGGATTTAATGGATTTACCGTAACTGCTTTGTGGTACTGTATGTCTCAGGAGTCAAACTGCGATCCCTGCCTGGGATTTGCAGTCGGTGCTTCTTTGTCTCAGATCTTGCTGTGCATATGTTGCCAGAACATGCCGACATATATTAACAAGATTTCATAAGCTACTCGTGGATCGTGCATCATTCTTCACTCTATGGACTTGTGCAAGTCACGTGGCACTATATGCTCTCTTTATGTTCTTATGTTCTATCAAGACCAAAATGTATCCCTGTTATGGTTTGCCACTCTTTCATTCAACAATAAATACAGCAAACCCTGGCATAGCATCGTGAGTGAGGGACAAAAAAACATTCTACTGTGTAAAATTTAGTGTTGCCTAAAGAAAAGCAGAAAAAATGTTTTCTATGTTGCATACATAACCAATGCAATATGTATTACTGTAATAATATAATGTAATAATAGAATAAGAGCCCCCTCTGATGGAACAATATGCTGGCAGCAATGATTCAAACAGAAGGCTAGGGGACTGGACTGTGGGAACATTGACTGTTTCTCTGCAGAATATCTAAACACCAGCACTCACACAGCACAACACGCCCGCTCCAAAGCACTCATACACAGAGATGGTTCACAATCCACAGTCTTCCTATGACTTAGCAACCTATTTAGAAAGGTGCAGCAGGAGTGCCTTATGGGAAAGCCACGGCACACCCCACAGTCACTACAATACTAATAATACTGCGGGTTGGTGGGTGGTACCACCATAGCAGGGGTGTGGTCTGACCTGACTGGCAGCTCCCCATTGCCTGCTCCTGTCCAGCCTCAAAGAGACTTAATGAGTACCAGAGGCAAGCCGCTGGCCCAATGGGGGACACTAGTTAAACCTTCTGATCTAAGGAAGGGCCCTATGGAGCAGAGAGCTTGTGAGCAGTGCTGGTATGGCTGCTCTACTTCTGTTTGCAGAATTTTTGTTTGCTGGCTGTTTTGAAGTCCTTTATAGTAAAGACTTGTTATCTGGTTCCTTTGTCCTGTCCCTCCCCCACAACCAGTCCCCATGCCAATAGAAAACTTACTCAAACATGCGTTCATCTCCAGTAGATCCTGTACCATTGCTGCTATTAGATGAAGATGCTTATGTTTGAAAAGGCAGCAAGAGGATGGGAGCCAGGCGCTTTGCATCTGAATTCATATTTTGTAGGGCAAAGTTTTACTGTACAACTGTGAGTGCTGTTGTGCTTGTTCTTTGTTTTTTTTTAGCTGCATTCTCAATATGAGAAAGATGGTTCTGTGGGTTTAGAACAAAATCCCATTTTTAGATCACTGGGGTCAGAGTTCAAGAGACACCATCTTTACTTTGTTCGGCCTCCTCTAAATTCCAGCCACTTGCATACTGGAATATTTTCATGCAGTGACTGCCATAACTGTGCAACTCCACGCAATCCTTACGTTGCTTCTATTTATGAGCTTTTTTGGACAGTTACGGGCAACCAAACAGCTTGATTTATCTACAGAGCCAGCAATTGTAAATTTGAGGCGCGTGGCATTTGCGGCGATGACTCCTGGTGCATCTTCGCACAGTCCTGGTGTGTAACAGCAGAGCAATCGCACCTGGCAGCGTCGGCATGGCGCCGCGAAAAGGCACCGATCTCCTCGGCTATTATTGTAAACACAGCAGTACAAGCTCTCGCGTGTGTCCTGCCCGGTGGAGATGTCTGCAGCAGAGCGGGAAAGAGCTCAAGTTGAAATTGAATTGCTGAACCTAATCTTCTTCCCTGCACAGGGAAGGAGGAGTAGAGAAACTGAACACGTTTTAATGGTTCAAGTGTGCATTTCCCATGCAGATCGCTCCTTCCGGAACGTGTTCACTTCTGACACCGCCGGTCGCGTTGAACTCAACGAAGAAAACAATTACGTGACGATCGTTCTCCGAGAAGCGACCTCGGTTCGACCCGGATGCGTTTCTGTCGCCAGGCGCAGTGTTCTGCGAAACCGCCGTTGTAAGTTCCCTACGAGCTCAAAAAGAACTTTGATTAAACCGCTGCTCAGTTCGGACAGTACATTTCCATCCTTAAAGCCTCGCCCTAGCGACTCTCCGGTGTTGCTATGGCAACCCGGGATGGCTCCTCGCACCTGACCGACGCAGAGCGGTCGTGGTCCCCGGTTCACAATGACCCTTGAAGGTATTAATTAAGCACTTAATAACACATTTCCGCGCCGTCCCCGTCGAATCGAGACAGAACGCTTGAGCGCCTGGCAAGTGGCAGAGTTTGCACGAGGCCTGGGGATTAGGCTCTCATCACGCTCTGAAGAAGAGAACGGCTAAAGGCAACATTTACACCGGCAAGGCAAAGCGAATTAGCATTATTATTACCATCAAGACCCTTAGCAGACACCCTAATGCAGAGTGACTTACAGTGCCCGTGACAATAATGCATAATATATTAAGGGACCGAGTACAGTTTAACAATAATCTGTATTCAACACAAAGAGTAGAATTGCATTTCAATAGCGTTTTTTTTGTTAGCACTAACAAAGCTGGTCCATGTTTGGTGTTAATGAGTCAGCACGATGGAGAAGCAATTGGATGGCCATATAGTGTGTGTGTGTGTGTGTGTGTGTGTGTGTGTGTGCGTGCGCTAAACCTAACTCAATATGTCCAAAACTGGCCCATAGGACAAGAGGATGTGGAGTCAGGAGTTCTGGGTTTGGGATTCCGGTTGGGAAAGTTGTTGGGAGATAGTGGATCAGAAAGGTTCTGGTTTGCCGTCTCTCTTCGGGGGTTTAAAAAGAGGATTTGAGGCAACCAGGTACTTATTGGGCGGTCACCAGGTGTATGTTTTTGGGCGGGCATGGCAGCCAACAGTGTGGGTGTACAGTATGTGATGTTCCAGGTGCTGTGTAAGGAATCCAAAGTGTGCCGCAGCCAAAGACCACAGTTACCGCAAATGCATGTTTATATGCAAAATGTAATTATAATGTATAACCGGTGCAGCAGTGGTGTATGAGGCTGTTAAAAGAAAGACAAAGCGGATGGATCTTGACAACACCAGATGGTCCATTTTGACTCGGCTAACTGTAATTCTGCCCCTTTGCCCTTTTTTTAGGCCTGTAGCAGTCGGGAGGAGGCCTATGAGGCTGCAGAGGAAGCACCTAGATGGCTGTGGGTGAGCAGAGGTGAGCTGTGGTGTCAGGTTAGCACTACCTGGAGGCAGGCCAGGGCCTGGTCAACCCCGGTCAGGTCTCCTAGGGTGAAGGTGTATAATGACGAAAGCGCTGAAACTCCCCGTGACCCCAGGTTGCGCCAGTAATGATGCGTCCAGGTGGATCGCGAGGCACGTGGTGCAAAAAGCAGCCTAAAGCGGAGGAGATGCTCCACATGTGTGACTGGGTTCATATTTCATCCAAGCACCACTGTTTTAAAATAGGCTGAAGTGGAATTTAAGACTCGTGTTTTTCATTCCTGGCCAGTAGATCCCTTCCTTGTCAGTTTTACCGATGGCTTCTGCAAGCTATTAAACTATTGAGATGAAATTGCTTTCCGTGTGAGATAAGGCCCATTGGCCCAGATGCAACATATCATAAAACTGCTTTATGTTGAGCACTTTTTAAACGTAATGGATCGCCCGCGTGAGCAAATGCCCTCCCTCCGCAACACTTGTGCGCTTTATTTAAAAATTCCTTTTTTCCTGTTTTGCCCAATGCACGGGCAAATATGCAAATAAATAAGACAATAAATATTCCTAATCGCCCGCGGGCATGGTAATAAAACAGCGCTGCACCGGTGTCGCGCTTCTCCCTATTTTGCTCCGAGGCGCCGCGTTCGTGAATCAGTAGAGAACAGGCAGTGTTATTAAAATGATGCACAAATCCACTCGGCTGATAGATTAACCGGCACCCGGCTGTCAGGCTGCTGCTCTCCATCAGTTTCCTCGGGGCCTGTCAGTTGCTGGATGCGGCCTTCATGATTTCGGAGACTAAGCTCCACCCCTTCACCAGAAAACAGCCTGCACCATTTCAGGGTCAGTGAGGAGGGTGGGGGTTGTTTGTCCCGTGGACGGGACAATATCATTAAAGCGATTCAGGAGCTTGGTAGGCGCTGTGATGGCTAAAGCTGCCATCTCTCACTTGAAAGACCCAGGTTTGCATCCTGCTCCTGTTGCAGGGTCCTCGATTAAGGTATTTACCCTGAATTGCAGTAAAAATTACCCTTCTGTTGGAATGGGTACAGCAGCGCAAGTAGATTAACAATGCGAGTCGTGATGGAGAAACGGGCCAGGAAAACCAACAAATGCAAAGGTTGTTCACCTGATTTAGCAACCAATTCCTTTTCTGAGTCGGACCTGTCAGGTCTGGACCTGATCATAACCCGGGCAGGTTGGTTGCACCTCGACCAAATGTGACAGCGAACCTTGTAAAGTCGACGCTGATGCTCACCCACACAGAACAGGGGTTTTAGAGGTGAGCTCCTACAGTCTCCTTTGTCGGGGGGGTTGCCGGAGGGGTACGGACCTGGCTGCAGCTGCTTGATCCAGCTGTAAACACGACTTGAATGATACCCGTCCTCTGCTGTAGTGCTGGTTTGGTGTGAGTGAACAGCCGTTTATCTGACTGGCATTTACATGGCATTTAATGCAGCACAACTGAACTGTAATGCATATGGAACGTCACCTCAGGAAGGCAGACACGGTAAACATGATGTTGTGTGTGTGTGTGTGTGTGTGTGTGCGTGCCCTGATGGGAACTAAACACAAGTTGTTTGATTTCGCTTTATGGTAGTTCACCTAATTTTATATACTCTGTGGCCAAAAGTATACGGACACCTGAGCATCACCCCCATATGTCCTTGTTGAACCGCCTATTCCAAACCTATGAGCCTTAATATGGAGTCGTCCCCACTTCTTTGCTGCTATGACAGTCTCCTCCTTCTGGGAAAGCTTTCCACCAGATTTTGGGAATTTGTGCCTGTTCAACCACAAGAGCATCAGTGAGGTTGGGCAGCAATTTCGGGCCTGGCTTGCAGTTGGGGTTCCGGTTTATCCCAAAGTTGTTCAGTGGAGTTGAGGTCAGGGCTCTGTGTGGCTGATCAAATTCTTCCACACCAACTTGGGCAAACTGCATTTATGGAGCTTGCTTTGTGCATGGGGGGGGGGCACAATCATGCTGGAGCAGGAAAAGAGCTTCTTCTTCCCCAAACTGTGGCCACAAAGCTAGAAGCACTCAGCTGTCTCAAATGTATTTGTATGCTGTATGGGTTTGAGCCCCACACTGGGTGTTGCTGCGAATCCAGCCACAAGGGGGTGCACCTCTGTGCCGGTCCCAAGCCCGGGCAAAATGGAGGGTTGCGTCAGGAGGGGCATCCGGCGTAAAAATCTGCCAAACCAAATATGCGAGCCGATCCGCTGTGGCAACCCCTGATGGGAGCAGCCGAAAGTCGGTTTATGGGTGCAGCTCAACTTGGTTATTAGAAGGGGGGGGGTCCACATACTTTTGGCCATACAGTTGATCAGCCTCTTTATTCTTCAAGTCCGTATATTCTTAAAGTTTGACTTATATAATGTTCACACATCTATCCACACCATATATATCACCTTCAGGTTTTGGATGATTTTTCAGGGATTAAGGATTCTCTCAGGACTGTACGGATGGAGGAAAGGTCAGCAAAAGTAGTACAATGGCAGCCTCTGTCCTCTGAGGGAGCTACAGATCTCCAGCAAAACAACGTTTCTCAGCTTTTTTGTATTATGATGTATTATTTTGTTTTACCGAAACAGAAACAGATCATGTTTAATTTACATGCGAGTTCAAAGGACCGGTTTCTAGTTTTCTTTCAGAAGGTGTCGTTTTTCAGAGCCGCCACCGCTTCCTGTTGTTTCTTGTCATCTGTACGTCTCTGTGTGGAACTTCAAACAGAAGGAGGCGTTGTCCTTTGGTGGAAGGCAGCTGTCTGGGGTGCGGACTGGCAAGAAAGCGGATCTGTTTGCAGTCGGATCGGGACACCTAAAGAGCTCAGCATCAACTGCTCCCGAGGAGCAAAAAGTTTGACGGAGACGCAGCCCTGTCCGCCAGCTGTCCTCAGCTCACCTTCCTCGGAGTCGGCTCGCTTTGGCATCTAGTACAGCTACAGCTTCTCTACCTGCTCCCCCTAGGGCCACTGCAGTCGCGGGTACCCGCATTGACTTAAAAAAAAAAAAAAAAAAAAACAGATGGCCCTTAGCCGTAACATTACATATAATTCAAATATTTGAATGCTAATATTTTGAGAGCTAAGAGCGAAGTGTGCTAAAATAGCACATTGTCGACGGGACAGTTTTGACGGATGTGAAATTGATCGTCATGCAGGATGAGCAGCTTTTCGCCCCAACTGGACGCGACACATTTCACACTCAAAGAGAGCGCTTCTCCCCAGGAATGTGGAATAAAATTCGCCCGCAGGGGTAGAGAGAGGTGTGTCTGTCTGTCTGCACCTTGCATCACAACAGCAGAATAACTGAGGAATTGAGCTTGAGATGTGACTCAGCCGGTTTGGCCTGCAGCCGGCCAGTGGGGGTCCCTCTTTGGGTGGGCACTGGGGTCATTTGACTCACCTGCACGGGTCCTGCGGGTGTGGTGGGTGAGTGCTGTCAGCCACCTATTCACTTAACCCAATTGCACCCTTGCTGCTTAATGGGGGTTTCGAGCAACTCTAATACCGGTGTCCAGCCATTGTGTTATTGTCTGTGGGCGGCCTTATTGAACTGGAGAGCGAGCACAACACCTTTTTGATGATATTAAATCTATAATATAGCATCAAACTTCAGAAGTGACAGTAGCACCGCCATAGACTTAATACATTTGATGTGAAACAGCCAAGGCCAATAATTTGCTTTTTTAAATGAATTCATTGATTCGTTTGAATTTAAAAGCTGACCTGACTCCTGAAAATTTGAACCCAGGGCTGTAGTTGGATGGACAGATGGGCCCTGGAAAATGCAGGTATCACATTATCAGCAATCCCTCTACCTGAAAATTCAATTCGATTTTATTTTTATATAGCGCTCTTCTCACTGCAGTGGCACAGAGCCCTGAACAGACATGTCAAGTCAAAATTTGCCTTTACTTCTCCTGAAAATTTGTATCCGTAATTTACTGTTTGAATCTGGCCTGCTCGGGGCCTTTGGCTGCCCTGCTGGCCATTTTCTGGACTGCATGGCCATGATCTCCTGTTTACTTCTGTGCTCCTTGCCCCACCTTCTCCACCTGATCCTCATTATTACCCTCATTTTTCCCCAATAGCCTCTCTTGTTGGTTTATCGCTTTGAGTATTTAAGTCCTGTGTTTGTACTGCTTTTCTGTCAGATTGTGACCTTTTATTCTTGTGGTCTCTGCGCTCCTTGGTTTTGCCATGCTTCTCCTGACCTGTTGAATTGTTTATGTCCATCTGTAGTTTCTTGACCCTGTTTCTGTGGACCCGTTTTTGCCTGGCATTTTGAGTTGCTTGCTTTTGATTTTGTTCCTCCAGCTTTTGACTCCTTTTACTCTAGACCTGTTTTGTCCCCTTGCTAACTGGACATCCCTGTAATAAATCTCCTGCCCTTTAAGTCTGCGGTTGGGTCCTGACTTGTGACCCCTGACAACATAGGTGCTTAAGCAGTATTTGAGGGAATTAGCTGGGGTTTGTGACAGGTGCTGAGACCATATTATTCTTCCGTTTGAAAATAATATGAGCTTCTGCTATCTGGTCAGAAGCTATGAGACACATTGGCAGAAATAAATTAAATTTGGTGAAGTAGCCCTACTGTGGGTGGGGGTGAGGGGTTTTGATGCCGTAGTGATGCAGCAAATCGGCAGGTGGAGTCTGACATCACTGCGTTTGCATCCCAGCATTACGTTCTTGTATATGAGCTACAAGCTGCTGCATCTATCTTGGGGGACGGAGGAGGGCGGTCGCTGTTACTCAGCGTGGATCGAGATGATGGAAGTGTCACAAACTGGCCCTGTTGTATGTAAACCACCTGGCATGTGCGGTGCACGGTTATCGCTCCTACTTTAACGTAATGGTAGATGTCTGCTCCTGCCCCCTGCACTCCACCTGGTGCGGTGAAATTGTTCATCCGCTCCATAAGGAGATGGCATATGGGAATATTAATTTTTACTATATCTATTAGCTTTGATTTGCTGTGTAGCACTCACGTGTCTGGTTGTGTTATTTGGAAAAAAAAAAATCCCATCTTCCTGCAAGGCACTCCTGTCTCCGGGCTACGTGTGCTCCCTTGAAGTCATTCTTACATCAGTCGGTTTCAAGCTCCTTTTGATGAAAAGAGACATGGTTACAGCAAGGAAAGTAAATCAAGCCTTTAGTAAACCTGTCTCTCTGAGCAAAAATATTTAAATAAGCATATTTTCAATCTTCTTTAAAATGGTGCAGGGGTACAGCAGGTAGCTCCGGTGCTTCCACGCTCCTCTGCTGTGGGTTCCAATTCAGCTTAGCCTTTATTGAGTTTACATTTTGTCTGGGTGCTCTGGTTTCCTGTCACAGTCCGAAGACCTGTGTTTCAATGAGCCTAAATTCCCCCGTTTTCAATTCAGTTTATTTTTATTAAGCGCTTCTTCTCGCACAGTGACCCAGAGAGCCAAACAACAGATTAAACTGAACAAAAAATAACCAGGTATAAAGTTGCCCTACAGGAAAGACTCCCTATACTAGAGTAACTATACTGGGGAAAAGTACAGTAAAGTAAGCCAGCCTGTATGGTACCTGAGGAGAGAACAAAAAAAAACACCCAAATAAAAAGGGTGAGGGAGAAAAATAAACCTCTGGGGGTCCATCTGCCAGCAGCTGCTCACTCCTCCCTAGAAAGTAAAGGCTAAATAAACTGAAATTCAGGTGCAGGCAAGTGTGATATTGTAGTGAGGTTTACCGTAGTATTTGCAGCACAGTAAGTCACACTGTGTAATAGAGTAAATGAATAATCATGGACCTCACTTTGGAGAGAAGCATCTGTTAACTGAATAAATGTATGGAGATGCTGAGTACCTGATGCATCCTGAAGAAGTGCTTTTTCTGCAGTCTGATGGAATGATCTTGAAACCTCCCCCGTTTGTTCCTTTTGGCGCCGTCTGTGTCTAATATGCTGGCTTATCTGTTGGCTATGAGCCTTTTAAATGGATCTTTGGCAATGAGACGCGTCCTCTAAATGTGACAAATGGCCTGGAAATGGACACTTCCAGCTGCTGCAGGGGACGTCATCATTACAGATGTGTGTGTGTGTGTGTGTGTGTGTGTGTGTTTTCCTGACTGTACCAGGATATATTTCACATACTGCCACTTCATTAATGTTTAATATCACTCTGTCACCTTAAAGTACATTAGTGTTGATTGTACTTCACATATTTATTAATGTATTTTCTCTTTTTTCAGGATTCTGTGCTTACGTGTAGCTCAGTCATTTGTTTAGTCTGATGATTCAGTAGTGGAGCATTGCTTCCTCTCAGAACCTAGGCTTGAGTCCAGCTCAGCCTGTGTGGATATTGCATGTTCTCCAACCCTATGTGGGTTTCCTCTGGGTGCTCTGGTTTTCTCCCACAGTCCAAAGAGGTGTGTTTCGGGATGACTGGCCACTGTAAATTCCCCATAGTGTGTGTCTAGCCACTACAGATCAACTGCAGGTCACCAAATGGTGATGGTTGACTTCAGGAAGGGCATCTGGATGTAAAATTGCTGCTTCAATTCCATGACCCCCCTCCCCACACACACACACACACATGCATTTGCATGGCATCCGAAGGCAATGGCTAACCTGGGGTTTCCATGTGCAGCATGAGCTCAGAGAGGAGGCGAGAGGAAGAGCGAGAGTGATTTGTTTTATCTGTAACCTTCAGAATGTGGCCTGCCTTCAGGTGTTGGTGGAAGTGCCATCATACTGAATCTGACTTCTGGCAACCACTTGCATGGTTTCTGTGGCAAGGGTGGGAATGGTAGTTTTTGGTGTTGCCTTCCATGTATGTTTGAAGGGGGCAAACTCCATACCAGCTAAACTCGCTGGGCCACCCTTGGGACAGACCGCAGAGCTAGAATAATCTGTTTGGAATACATTTGATGCCATAAGTACAGCAAATGCTGTAAAAGCAGGCATTTTGGGGATGGCTCAGTAATGTAAAACCTCAAAGGTTATCACCACTCTCCAGCTGATATTATACATCTCAACCGGCATTTTTCCATCAATGACGAAAAAAGAGTGCTGACATGAGCACATCCATTCATCTGTCATCGAGAAGCTTAAAAAACACGATAAAATAACATTAGCCGCATGTCACTGCTGCCATATGGATGTCTTCCTAGATACTTACCCAATGGGAGATCAAAATCTGCAAAACGATCGCAACTGTTCTGATAAAATTTGTGCGGCTGCCCACAGAAATACTTAAAGCCTCGTCTTGCATTTTCCCAGCATGCAGTTCTTTTCCAGTCAGATCCTTTCCCCGGCTGCAGATTCCATCCTCACCAGCTGGGGTGGTCCCACTTGAACGGTCCAGATGGTCTTCCGTCACCCCTTGGACACACAGAGGGCAATACCATTTTCCCCAAACTCACTGAGGATTTTTATGTTTCAAAGATTCATGAGTGGGGTAAGTTCTGACACCCAGCATTTCCCTGATCTCCACCAGGGTTACCTTTGACTTTTAAAGGAGGTGTCATTCCTAATGAACCTAGCTGGAACCTAAACCGAACCTGGTCCCGATCGCCGCGGAGCTTTTAATTGGTCCATGCTACTTCTCCATCCATCGGTTGCCACGGAGACCTCAGTCTAGTTCAGTTCTGGGCCATGCCCTCTGCCCCATCTAAATCAGACTGGCTCTCACGTCTGTCTGCCCAACCACTCCTCCCCTCGCAAGGACTTTGACTACTAAAGCAGGAGGTATCGCTTACATTAATCAGAGCAGGTCCACCGCCTTCAGCTGCAGGAAGACATTAACCATGTTTACAAGGACATATTTTATATTGAGGTTCTATTTTATCATTGGAGCCCATGCCTGCACCAAAGTCCACAGCTCAGGGTTTTATATATACGACAGTAAACTTCTCAGACGAAGTTGGCCTGAAAACCTGTAGGGTGTATTCAAAGCCCAGATGGATTCTGGGAGGTTTCAGTGGCATCCGAACATGACGAAGAACTAAATGATGTTCCTATGTGAATGTTTATGCTGCTTATTATTTTCACGAGCTTTTTCGGAGATTTTGTCATAAATGAAGTGGCACTGAGAGCAAATAAAAACGATTGTTTAATACTGTAGCATCACTTCTTCCCGAATGTCACCTGGGTGAAGTGTGCTCAGCTGCGGCCTCCGCCGTTTGGGTACCACTTTACAGGAAGGTGACAATGATCATCTTCATATTGGCTCTCAACTCATGACAAATCAAATCCCTTTGTTTTTCACATTTTGGCTGTTGTTTGTAAGTGGGGCAGCAGGTGGCATAGTGATCACCTCCATTGCATCGCAGTCCAAGGGATTGAATCCCTGCTCCTGTTGAACTTGTATTACGTTAATTTTCATTTTACACGATAATGTAAATCTCACATTACTCGTGACACCTTGGCAGCCTCTGCAAATGAGCGAGAGCGGTGTAACTTCAGTGTTTCCCATGTTCTCACTGTGTTTACTTTCATTTCAACCAGGTGCTCTGGTTTCCCCCCAGAGTCCATGATCTTAGAAACCTCCTGGTACAGACAGACAGCTACAAACAATTCGCTGTATTTTCATTTTCAATCCCAGATGGTAACTTTAAGTCCACAGTTGCATCTGTTGCAAAAGCATGGCTACAGCAGGTACTTATAAACACCCACATACAAATCTCTCTCTGTAAAGCTGAATCTGTTTGTTTATTTGTTTGTTTTCACACTGACAGAAGACACAGAACGTTTTCTTGCACCCCACACGCACTGGTGAACTTTGTCTGTCTTCCTGTCCATCTCTCTCTCTTTCTGCCTTTTCTTTCGCTCTCTTACACATACACACACACACACACACACACACACCGTGCTGCACACATCACTGATATGAAAGTAGTAAAGTTTGGTGTTATATATTTTGTTTTTTTTTTCCCCTTTCTACTTGGCTAGGACTCAACTAAAGACAACCACTTCAATGGTAAAACAGTTTGGTTATGTAATAGGTTTTTAGTTTTTACCTTTTTTTGATCTGGGCAGCGCCGGGGACCTAAGCTGTTACAATAACAAAAGTAAAAGGAAGGATAACCCGTTCACATGCATGGTTTACTTACTGCTAAACGTGTAATGTTTGTTGTCGCAAAAACTAAAAACATGTTCAAGGCAAGAATAAGCAAGCATAAATGTGTAGTCAGGAACAAAAACAAAAATCCCCTGTGGGCAAACATCTCAGCCCAGAGATGCTGGTGCTCTCCCTTTTATCCGTCTGGAACTGATCAAGACCCTGCAGTGGTTCATGTAACCGACCCTTTGTCATCTGTTTGGAGTAAATGAATCTACTTTATTCTGCCATATCAATATGTTCTATGGCTTGTGATTAACAATATGTATGTATTGTCTACACTGCATTATTTTAGCCTTTTTGCACCTTTTTTTTGGGCCACAATGGTGTCAATGTTCAGCTGTTGGTCATTTCTGTACAACTTTGTTGTTACAAAACCAGTTCCGCGATTGTTTATAGCTCTTGTCTTAACATACTTCCGTACATCAGAACCTGTCACATGGTCCTGGTATGGTATTTGCACTGCCGCTTGCTCGATGCACGGGTGCGCTGAGGACGACATCTTGCCGAAACACATTCACACAGTAAAAATTAAATCCCACTATCTATTTCCTCAAGCCTGTGTGTGCTTTTCCATCTCTTTTGCTTTCCTACAGTAAGACATAAAACTCATTTAATTCAGATTCACTGCTCAAGTAAAGCACCCAGCACTCGCTCACACCTAATGCCACACCAAAAGCACTTCAATTGTGACTGTCTGCCCCGAGCGCTGCTCCTCTTTTAATGAAATGTTTGCACTCTGTTCTTTTTCTTCTTCCTGCTTGATGTTTATCTTTCTGTGTGAAGTCAAGTCACATAAATATCCGCACAGTTGTTGTTCTCATTGTAAATGCATGCAGTGTAATTGCCAGCTAGTCTGCACAAGCGGTCCCCGTTTCAACAGAGGCATCGGCTCTGTGTGCCAGTTGCCGATTTCCATGTGAGACAGTGGGGGAGTCATGCGCTCCTTGTGGTCGACCCCCCTGCAGTCTTGTGCTACAGGTGTTGTTCTGCACATAGCCCAGACTTCAAGGACCTTCTAGAAATGGGTGCATGGATAAAGCAACAGGTGGAAAAGTGCTTAGAGCCTCCAACTTGCCTTCAAAGGGCCCAGCTTGGAATCCTGCTCCTGCTGTGCTGCCCTTGGGACCATAAATGGCAGCTGTGTAAATGGATAAATCAGCTGGAAGTAACTTAGCATTGTAAGTTGCTTTTGAGAAAAGTTTAAGCGAAATAAACACGCAACTGCTAAGAACTAAAGCTTCTATATAAGTAAGGATTCCACAACCAATATTACAACATTTTGGTTAATTCAAAAGGCATCGCAGCGAAAAAGGGTTGGCACAGCAGTTCTTAAACTGGTGGCCTCAAAAGTTGTATGCAAATCAACAGAATCAATATTTAACAGGGAAACTATTTTTGCCAAAGATGACCAAAAATGAACAGGAAATAGGAAAAACAGCGCCACCCTGTGGTCATTTTAACTGGCGAGGACATTTGCAGTTTCAAATGATGCCCTTCAGTTAATATTTACCCCACAGCACAGGGAGAATAGGAGCAAATATGGAGCATCTTCTAACCAGTGCAAGTGTAAACCCCCAAACAATTAAACAAAAGTAAAATCCAGAAAGTACAAAAGATAAACAGAATCCAAGAAACAGAACAAAAACATCGCTTCAAGCACAACTTAAATATCTGCCATGCAGTTTCATGTGTGATGGAGGAGATGTGTTTGAGGGGGAGGCTGTGGTATTTAACTCCTGCAAAGGGGAGTGAATTTTTTGCATACTGAGCCCTCAAAGCAGTCCGTGTCACATAAACAGCCTGGTCACGTATATTTCCCCATATGAGGAACTGGACACGGTGGATTCGTACTCAGACACGTTTGACATACAGAACAACTTCAAAACATCCAGAACAAGGCGGTTGAGAAAGGTGTAGTGTATCATGCTTAAATTTTGAATAAGGTGTATGAATAAATAATACAAAGCCAGTGCAAACAAAGCTTTATAGTTACTTCCAGCGTGTGTAAGCATACCTAAGTAATGTAGATATACAGATGGAGGTGGCAATATTAAATGTACATAAGCGTAGGTTCATTAAATACAGTTGTAGCGTGATGCTAACTTCATGTCCATTAAAGTTTGGTAATGTCAGCGTTTGCATTTTGTTCTCCGCTGAGTCCAAAGAGGGAGGAGTGTGAAATGCAACCGAGCTGCAGATGAGGATCATCCACGCGGACCGGGGCTCGAACACGTCTCCTCGCGTCCCCTCCAGACGGGGGCAGGAACGTGAGCACGGAGGCTGAGTGGATGTTTCAAAGGCAGCCGGGGCGAGGGGGCACTCGCATCTGCATTCCTGCGGCACAGCGGATTCCTGCAGGACGACGGAAATGGCGCGAGGCCAGAGAGCCTGTCAGTCGGAGTGCCGAGCGGCGGCCCCGGCGGTGGAGAGAACTGAAAGACGAGCGGCTGAAACCACTTCATCACCCAAGGCCCTAATCCCTCTCAATACACAGGCCTTGAAATGTGAAATCTTCCCCAAGAACGAGCAGCGTGGAAGTGTGTGCGCGCTGAGCTCTGCATGTCTTCGGTCAAGATGTTCACGCGTGTTCTCGGAGCTGAGCCGAATTACGGCACGCCGCACACGGCGCGGCACGTGTGGAAGCGAGGGCTTAGTGACGGAGCCACAGAAGTCTACGCAGCCATCGACTGGACCCGTTGGTACATAGTAGGAGAACATCAGAAGCAGCAGGTGGCACAGTGGTTATATAGATAGATAGATAGATAGATAGATAGATGTAGAAAATGCAGCTGTATTTCAACTGCCTGACATTGCCACACATGTAGGCATGTTTCTCTACGCTGGAGATAAGCATCCAGCTCACGGAGAGGCCTTACGCCTGCTGCTTGGCGCCGGTCCGATTTGTCCGATGACTCCATGACAGACCAGACAAGCGCCGGGGCCTGGCAGTTTATTTCTATGCAAATGAAATAACCCCAGAAAACATAATGCTGTCGAGAGATTAGAACAATTATCATTATGGCAAGAGGGATGAGATGAGATTGGCAGGAGTGTCACCGGGAGGGTGAAAAACCGGCAAGGAAGAGAGTCGAGCCGCCGCTGTCAGGCAGGTGCTTCAGCTCCTCACGCCCTGATTGCAAATGAGCCGTGTGCCCAGCGTGTGTCGGTCGGCCCGCGTCCTCAGCACCGAGCAACAGGGCCCCCCGTGGACCAAACCGGGTGCGGCCACACAGCTCCGGCTGTCTGAGCCGTGACTCTCTGCTGCCCTCATCTGGCCGCCCGCCTTTCCGCATCAGCAGCCGTTTCCTCCCGTAGAGGCTGCGGGTCCGGAGGAGAAGAAGGGCACGTTTATCAGGAAAATAATAAATGCGCAGTTTCAACACGTGGCTTATAATAATGCCGTGAGACTGAAGATAAGAAGGAGGATGAAGATCCGCTCACACTTGGAGCTCAGGGAGAACTGCAAACATGCAGCTCACATTGACGTGATGCCCTGCTCGCATCATCACAGGGAGCTCACACTGGCTCTGTGTGTGTGTGTGTGTGTGTGTGTGTGTGTGTGTGTGTGTGTGTGCACGTGTACACGTGTTAGATTAATATCGCTCATCTGAGATAAGCTCATTTTTACGTTTCCAATAAATGTTTTTTTACAAGTCACATCCAATAAGAGATTCCGTTATTCTTTTAAAAATTAACCAGAGGAGCAGCCAATCACGGAGCAGATTGCCAGACAAGCCCCGCCCACGTTACAATGTCACTCACCTGCAGGTCATGCAGCAGGACTCTTTTCTCCAAGTGAGCACAATATAATGCCCCTCTCTCTAAATCGGTAAGCCGATTAGGTTCTTGACAAATGTGTGTTGTCCGCGTCGCCCTGAACCTCCAGAGAGGGGCGCTGGAGGTCTGTCATCTTCTGAAGGCACAGCGGAGAAACGAAGACTTGCAGGGAAGGCACCAGAATGTCTCCACAGAGGCCCTGAGCGACCAGGTTTCACCCAGAATGGAACGCGTCTGCCCCGGTTTGGATGCCAAAGTGCGCCATCGAGAGGGCGGGGGTCGGGATGGAAAGCTGCTGAGTGAGGTTCAAATCCGATAAGCGGAGACATGCTGTTAACTTTTTATGCATGTATTTATATTTATGGTACTTCATGAGCTTCCGCAGCCCAAACTTGGGGTTGGGGTGCATCGCCATCGTGATTTTCCCTTTGAACATGACAAGGTAGCAAGGGTGAGTACAGATGCTAGAAAAGTAAATAAAATAGGGTGGGAAGAAGAACACATTCCACTCTTCAACCTGGAGGGATAATGACCGCTCTCAACCTCTCTGCTCTTCTCCACACATCTTTCAAGTCCTACTTCACAGATCTCAGAGATGGATTAAGAGGGTAATTATTGACGGCGAAAAGCCGAGCTGTTATCCGCCCTCTTTCTCCGTCTCTCTCACGCCACGTTTCCTGCACTCGCTTGCACCCTTACCCCGGAGGAGGCAATCCATTACACAGCGATGCCCATAGTGGCACAAGGAGCTCATGGCCTGGTGAGGTCATAGAACACCTAACTGCCCACTTGAGCAGAAGGAAAAAAGAAACTGGAATTGTAAGATGGGTCGGCTCAGAATCGCAGCACTACTGATCCCTGTTTCCGCCAAACAGGCCGGGTCAGAATCGCATTACCGCTGATCTCTGTTTCTACCAAACGGGTCAAGACAGAACCGCGGTACCGCTGATCTCTGCCTCTACCAGACAGGCCGGGTCAGAACGGCCACACCGCCGATCCGTCCATGAGACTCGGCGGTACAGACAGCAGCTGATGTTTTGCAGCCCAAAGCTTATCTCCATGTGCAGCCCGTCTGGATGGACTGCCAAATACAGCCTGTTTCTGCCACCTGGAGACCCATCCAGACGGCCAGTTAATTACTCGGCCGCGATCGAAAGAGGTCCGGCGCACGTACGGAACTGTCTAGAAGGTTCGGCTTCAAAACCAGTCAGGAGGTGGCACCGGAGCTGACGCGCTTCACTACGTAACCAGCTGTTTAAAGCATAAAGGATTACCCCAGTAATGAATTCCCCAAAAACCTACCTCGAGGTGCATTTTGTTCAACTCAAGATGTAGTTTCCATTGGTTTTAATCGCAAAAATATTTCGTGCAATCCTGAGCCCCGAAATCGACAACCATTTATGTAAAAATGCCATCAAATGCCACACGGGCTTAAAGCAGTGGATTGTGTTACACGTTACATGTAGGTTTGTTCAACTGTCCTCTTATAGAAATGATTTTTCTATGAGTAAGATGAAGTACGGTGGGCCTTGAGTTGTATGAATTCATCATCCATCTCAACCACTTTCCATCAGCGGGCATGCTGGGGGGGGGGGGGGTGTACAGATGGGCGATAATTTCTAAGTTAGCTCTGTCTTTCTCTCTGTTCTGTCTCTTTCTCTCTCCCTCTGTGCCTCCTCCCCCCACTGAGGAATCTGTCCATCTCCCTCAGCAAGAGACATCCTGTCGAACCCTTTCCCAAGCACCCGCTCATCTCCACGCTCTTTCTCAGGCCACGCATGCCTTTCCTCCTGAGAGCAGCCTGTTCATGGAAGGAAACCTGGCACTCTGGACTCTGTTTAGTTTTCATATTCCCTCTGGTTGCCTGTTTATTAAGCGCTTCCGTTTCTGCTCATGCACAGCGACAACCTCAAGACGCGCTTTCGCAACTGAGCATGGACCGTGTACGAGAACATCAGATTCATGCTTATGGGTTGGAGCCATAAAGACTAAACAGTTTTAATATATATCTGTTTGTATTCATCATACATTTCTGAAACGTGGAAGCATGTGGCATAAAGGAGGCTGTCATTCAAACTGGTTAACTGAACTTTGCAGGATGCAACCCTTAGAAGGTCCTCCGCCACTAGAGGGCAGAAGTATGCACATCAGTTCTGATTCATCTCCTTCGTGGTCCGACCAGCCGCTGTGTGAATAGTGCTTTTGAGAACCCCAGCCCCACGGCAGCAGTACCAAGCCTCTGTTCCAGATTCCAAACAGTTATTCACAGCATGAACAAGCAAACCGCATGTAACAGAATGATTCATCCCAGCACCTCCGGGCCGATCCGAGCCACACCCTGCCATCCGGCATCCAGGATGTGCAGAACACAAACCCATGTGTCTAATTCGAACCTCAGGCGGTGCTGACAACGTGGAGGACACACTGTTAGCTGTTTGAATGGGATGACTTAACAAACCAAAGTGTGAAAGTCTGTCAGGTGCTCATAGTTTTAATCCTCTTTGCTCCAGGTGGAGCAAAAGACACCAGCAAATCTTCTCCAAGCCTAGCGGTCCTGGGTGAGCCAGCTAGCAGCTGGTCAACCATTTGGAGAATTTCTGAAGATTTTGTTTCCGTAGCAAGAGGTTGTTCCTTGGTGGGTTGCTAGCCTGACGCCTCTTCCTTTCACATCCTGGACTTGGGACCAGGCAACGGCGGAGTTATCGGGTGCTCATAAGCGGTCAAAATTTTTCCACTTGAACCTCGTGAGGCTGGAAACGGAGAAAACTTTGGTCTGAGCTAACTGAATACACGAGTTTGTTTCACAGCAGTCCTCTCAGAAACAGCCCGACAGTGACCTCAGCGTTCTTTGTTTCACTTCGTGGCCCATTTCTATCTTGCCAAAATGTTGCCATTCCAGTGTTTGAGCATGAAATCAAAGATCTTTCCATTGTGCTATAAATGACAGCTGCAGACCTCATGAGGGGGGCAGATGCTGTGTTATTTCCCATTTTCCCAATTTTGTTTATTTCCTGTACAATCTTTGATCATTAGATCTCTGTTTTTGTGGTTCTCCGTCAGGTCTGCCCAGCGAAGGGAATCCATGGTCCAACAGGCTCTTCCACACCTAGAAAACCCAGCTCAGAATTTGGCAGGGCTCGCGCAGAAACATCTAAAATCTCCACGTGTCCATTCCAGTCCCTCAAGTTCACCACAGTGGGCCTGGTTTATCTTTAAAGGATGCCAGCACAGCTGTTTTTCTACGACTCCCTCCGTTTCCGAACGGTTTTCTTTGCGACGTGTTGGCCGATATTGGCGAAGCGACCAACAACCCTCGTCCCCAGCCGGAACGCCGAAAACAACAGCATATCCCTCTGTTTGTCATTCATTCATCCCCCAGCGGGGTGAAAAAACACTCCGGGACTAAATCCTCGCTACCTTATGTTTAACAAGTACCCGAAGGGAAGTGGCGATGGTGCAAACAGCAGTCCCCATGTTTGCTTTCAGCTAAGCCTGTCGTTCCTGAAGGGGAGCACACATCTCCGCCGCTCTGAAGCGGTACATTTTTAATCCCGCTGGAGGATTTACTACCTGGGGACTCTGCTGTGTCGACAGAAAACAAATCCGAGGCTCCAAATGGAAGTCGGCGCCGCTGCCGTAAATAACGTCATCGACGATGATGCGAGATACGCGCAGCCACATATCAAAAGCACAGCCCAGTTCTGACTCCACTGTTATTGGCTTCAAGCTACAAGCTGAAGTACCTTTTATAAAGATGCGGATGACCGAAATGTTTCACTGCCTTCAAACGAAAAGTTTCTATTTGCTCTGCAAGACAGTTCGGAGGAATTATGGAATCTCTGAGCGCTCTTCTGGAGCTTAGCGCTGTGTGATCGTAAAAATTGGAAAATGTCGACCTTTCGGCCCCGGTGGAATGCGTTTTCAGCTTCTCGGTGTACTGTTTCTCACTACGTGTTGCCGCGGCCTAGTATTACACATAAAGAGAGGAAAAAACTAAAAAAAAGAGGGCTGGGACGATGCGCTTTCTGTCAAAGCTGCCTGGCTGTTACACGTGAGTCACGCAGCGGGGGATCCGGATGGATACGTGCGCATTTCTGTTCATCTCAAGGAGACGGAAAAGAGGAGGCCCACTTCAGGACACCTCAGACGTGATGAAAAGTGTGCTGAAGCACCTGAGGTCAAGCGCTTAAGCGAGAGGGGACCCTTAACAGCAAATTAAGTACGAAATGATAGCTGCGAGAGATGGAATTTTGGTACCGAGAGATGCTCGATTCCACACTGGAGCATAAAAGCGGGTGCAGCGGCGAATGCTGTTCATTACGAAGGATTGTGGGAAAAAAATAAACATCTGTAACTCTTTATTCCCATCACCCCTTCCTCTTGTTTTACTTTTTTGCTAAGATCCCACCTGAGCGACTAATCCATTTGTTTCGCCTTTATTAAGGTGCGTCCCGGACCTGCCGTCTATGGGCCTGTGGGAACCCGGGAGCTCCGGCGACGCTCGGGCCTCCCAATGACTGCCGGGGGGGGGGGTCGTTCCCATTTCTGAAAGCCGTGGAACAGAAGGGCAGGGTAGCAACACGTATTCCCTCGAGTGAGTGACTGTGCCATCTGCAAGTATTTATCAACTCCTTTTTGAACTTTATAGCCTGCTTTTCTATCCTCACTTATTGCAGACTCAAGGTCCCCGGTGCCTAATTTCTTTGTCCTATAATCTGAGCTCAAATTATACATTCGCCGCAAAAAAAACCCGTCTCATATGAGGAGTTTCCTGGTATCGCGCGGTATGTGTAGACGCCGATTTCGACAACGGGACACAGCAGAAAACGCAGTTAACGCAGAACGCGGGGCCGTTTTTATGGGTGGAAACGGTCTGTCTGCAGTGTAAAACCGCAGTCCCCGTGGCCTCCAGCGTCCAGCGCGTTTGAAAGGCCGTTTCCGTTTTTGGTATTTTTCATGCGCTCTCGTCTGCGGGTGCCAGCAGCGGGCTGGCGCCCTAAATTTCCACGCAAACGTTGAACAATGTTAACATTTTCTTCCCCCCTTCACACTTTCCACCCACTGCAAACGGAGATTTATATGTGGAATAAGGTCCGTCGCACACTGGGACCTTTGTTCTGCGGTGGTGTCACCTTCACTCTCAACGCTCTCAACGCAGAGTCAATAATGCGATTCCAGCGGCTTCATTTTGAAGGAGGACGTGGGCTGCGGTTGCTCGGTTCTGGAGCTTTCCGTAAGTCTGCCTGGGAGTGGTACGAGAGCGGCGGCAGAGAGCAAAAACAAGGCGCTCGTGCTCATCCGCTGCGGAAACGGAGCAGAAGCGGCAGTTCGCCGTCAAGAGGGCAGCTTGCGGCACGAGGAGATGGGGCTCCTCAACGCCTCGCTTTGCTCCTGTCGATCTCGCTCAGATATGCAGTGCGTGCTTCAGAAAAATGTGTTTTACACTTCCTTTTTAGCCCCCCAGTTCACCATTGCTATTTCTCGGCAGTTTTACGCTTACAAGGGGGTTCGAAATTTTGGGGCGAAGGCCGCAATCATCATTGCAAGCTGGTCCAAGGGACACGTGCAAAAATCACAGTGGCATAATAAATCTTAAATGTCAAAAAATGTCTTATTTTCTTGTTTTATTTAGGCTTATTTATACTTTATTTATTTATCCATTGTGTGTCTGCCTACAATACAATTGTATTGTCATTCAATGTAGTAGAATTTATAGTATTTACGGAAGACAGAATACATCAGTAACATCATAAATGAACATGGGGGCTGGGTTACGTGAAACGGCAGCCCGTCCGTTTAAACACCCTGATGTAAACTAGTAAAAGCAAATTTATCCATTTACCTTTCCTCCAAAGCGACTTACACTGTTAAGCTGCTTACTCTGATTTATCCATTTATACAGCAGGGTAATTTTTACCGTGCTCGGAGGCAGCGGCTCTAAGCGCTGCAATACCAAATGATATTAACCTGTGATATTAAGCCGTGAAAATGTGCGGTCAGTATGTTCTGGTGCAAGAGACAGTAGTTTCATTAAAACTATGCGGTTTACAGCAGAGCCGGTTTGGGCGAATTGCTCACTTGCTGCGCAGATGGTTTGTTTTGGCAAATATTTATGTTAGAATTTGCTCAGCTTGTTTAAAATTTGGCAGTTGTGTTGTACTATCATTTTTCAGTAGCTGAGAGAGCGGTTAAGAGGACTCACGTTGGCGCTCCGCAGTCCCCAAGGCACATTGCAATGTACCGCGGTCCCCGCAGCTGCCGGAACAAGAAAGCAGATGGTTGTGGAAAGAACTGTGAGCTCAGCCAGCAGTTGGCGGTACGGAAGAATGGTCAGCGCTAGCGGTCAGTGCTAACAGTACTAGCACGGTGGTATGAGGTGCGGTCGGCCTGCAGAGGAGCTTCCATGTGTCATCCCTCTTCCTCTATCTCAGTTACATCCATTGGTAACAAGATGGTTGAAGAATCCGCACCCCGATACCTACAGGATCTGTTCACTTCCTATATGCCACCAAGAGTACTGTGCTCCTCCACCTTTGCCCTCTTCATGGCTGTTCTCGTGCCCAAAACCAAAACCCTCTAGGATCTCAGTTTCGGGCTCTGATGCGGTGAAATGAGCTGCATCGGTTCTTCAGAGCCGCTGTATCCCTACCAGCATTCAACAATGGCTTCAACACACATCGCTTTCAGAAACAAATCAAAATGGTGGTATCGGACAAACTGTGCTTTGACCATCGTGAAACAACCTTAATATGTTTGCTGCAAAATGACCTTCGGCTTGCACAGAGTCATGCATCGCTTTAAAAAACGCAGCTTTGACAGCATCGGTCGCACCTTCAGTGAGAAGATCAGCTTGGATTGTGCTGCCCGCTGGCAGAATGCAGCTGCCTTCAGATTAGGGAACCCCTGCTGTTCAAGAAGATATTCAGCTTTGATGTTGCTGATCTCATATCAAGTCCTTCCTGGACTTGAACCCACAACCTCCAAATGAAAAGTACATCTCTTTTAGGCACCTGCTGAAACCCTCAGCACAGAGGATGCATCCATGCTGCAGGACTTCAGCACCATTAAATTCAGTGAATAAATCAGTATGAAGTAAGCGTCTCCAAGGATACCCGGACCTGTGTTCATCACACTCAGAGTTTCACTCTAGAATTTTCTATATTTTGACTCACATGAGGTTTTATGAAGTCTTATTTACAGCATGTTTCCATGTGTTATTTGGAGAGGTTGTGTCATCCAGTGAAAAGTCTCTGTTCCTCTTCCTTAAGAACACGGATTTATAGCCTGCCCTAAGAGGACGAGGCAGAGCGGTTAAGGAACCGAGGTTACGGTCGAAAAGCCGACTGTTTAAATAGCAGCACGTGGCTGTGTGCAACCGCAAATGTGTCAGGTGAATAAAAACCAGAAAATAAAGTTATTTATGAAACTCGGTGTCGGTTCCTCATTTTCTTTACGAAATCTTGTCTGAGGTGTCAATTCAGCCTTGAAAACCTGCACCAGCACTCGCTGCCTCCGCTGTTGTTTTTGTGCTCAAGTTGAGACGCTTCGAGCGGGCACGGACGTAAAAGTGCCATCGCTGCAGAGGGCCTGCATCAAAATTCCTCCAAACAAAAATGACCTTATGGCCAGTATTGCAAGCAGGATCTGAAGCACGGTAATACACGGTAACTCTGGGAAAGATGGGCGACACTTCAATTCGAAGCGTCCCTCTCACTGCAGGAGGGGCAGAAGGAGCCGCTCGAGTTTAAAACTGTCCAGGGCTGTAATTTGAGAGACTGAGAGAGATCCAGAAGGCTGTTGGTGTTTGGTTTTTTCACCGGGGGGGAGTCTTGCTGCTGCGAGAGTGCGAGGGGAGGACTGAGGGGCGTGGGGGGTGGGGCGGCCACTCCCGCTTTCCTCCTCCGGCCCCCTTTCATGAAAACCAGCTGCAGCAGCTCCCCGGTCCCAACTGGAAGGCAGTCGTTTGAATGGAGGACTGAGGACTGGACTAAAGTGGCCAGCATGAGAACCTTGCCTCTACCCGCGTGCACCTTCTTCTTGCTCCTGCTCCTTCTGCCCAGCCCTGGCGATGGAGGTAAGTGTCCAGGAACGGCCTGATGGTGGCGACGACTATTAATGTGCCCCCATCTGGGGTCAATCCTGCAGCTATTTTTTGTTTTGGGGGGAGGAAATGGAAGTGCTTCCATCTCGGGTGCCGTCCCATCTCGGCTGGCGGTCGCCTTTAAGGGGAGTCGCGCTGCAGCTACTGCACTCGCCTCCGCGGGGATTCCAGATGTTCTGGTGCTCGGGATCACTGCATCAGCCGGGACACTCTGGCAAAAGACAACCTGAGTGGCAGCAGGTTGAACTCCAGGGAGAGAGGGACCTTGGGGGGGGCGGGGGGTTGTATCACAGGTATGTGTTTGGTGGGGTGGTGCCGGGGGTTTGAGAGCAGCCCGCGTGTGAGGAGCTCCACAGTTCGCCGTGAAAGGCTCATTCACTGGAATCGGGGGGGTCAGCGGCTTGGCCGCTACCGGCAGGAAGGAGCCCGAGCGGAGGGCGGGGTGCAGCACAGAGCGCCACAGTGTCCTCTGGTCACGCTCCTCTCCAGGAGATCCGGCCTGCGTGGGGTTTCTTTGGCACGGCAGGGCCGGGGGGGGCAATAGAGGAACAGACGTGGTGATTTTTGTCCCAAGAACAGAGGGAGATCAGAAGCAGAATTTGGAAAGAGCTCAGAGCCCCCGGAAAGTGGCACCCATTTAGTTATTGAGCACGGGAGTCATTCTGCACTTTCCGTGCCAAGGCTTCCGACCGCATCCATGGTCGTGCGGCTGAGGGCAACGGATCCCGGTCCAGAGTCCAGGATTAGTCGTATGGGATGCAAGCAAAGCAGATTGGCTCATTCTGGGCTATGGCTGCACACACGGTGTTGAAAATGATATTAACAAGCGTGGGACACACGACCCAGTCAGCAGGATCTCCCGATCGCACAGCCGTTCTACCCTCGTCTCTATGAAAGAGTCTAGCAATGGTGAAACTACTGTCCTGATATCTCTCAATGCGATTTATCGCCCATCCTGCCTATGAAGCAAACATAAAGACATAATTATATCCTAACATGATAACTGATCATAAAATGCATATTTAGAAAAATACAGGCGGCAGCAGTAGCTGCAGATGTAAGCCAGGGCAAGCACTGCAGAAATAAAATTATATACTATATTTATTGTTCCAGTAAACATTTGTCTGGTCGCCAGTGAATCTGCCGCAGCCTGGACCATAGTTCCATGACACCAGGAGTAACCTTTTTAGTCATTTGTACAATTTTGTGGTTGGTCAAGCACAAGCTGGAATGTCAGACACCCCCACCTTGGCCTCGTGGACAGCGCAAGGCACTGCCATGACAGCACCAGCAGGTCACTTGTGTCTTTTGAGATGAGGGTTTATTACTTATTGTCCATTTTTATTATTATAAGTCAGTCAACTGTGGACCATGTTAAGGTTTTGAGGCTTCCTGAGAGTCTAGCAAGGCATGGCCGCTGGTCCATACACCACATTGTAAAACCACTGAAGGATACCAAGCCCTTGCTGGGTGGAGACAAGAGACTAGGCAGCCGCCACTGTTCTTCCATGCCACTGAAGTGACAAATTTACTCGCTTTCTCCTGCAGATTCAGTTTGCTTTTCCAGGCCCCTGACATCCAGGGGCATGGAGATTTTTATTATGGATGCAAAGTAAAAACAGCTGTATGTGGGTAATCCGAGGTTACGGTGGAGTGTGGTAGTCCCCATCAGCGTGGTGGTGCAGGGTCAACAATACCCCCCGCTCAGCGATATCGCTCTTAGACGATGTCGACTCCAGAAAAGCTTCGCGTTTGCTCCCCGTGTGGAAAAAAGAGCATCGAGAGACGTACTCGTGCCTCTTCGCATGCTCCACCCAGGCCGCGGGTTGTCAAGGCAACACCATAAACAACCACCACTTCTGTCAGAACCTTCCGCAGGCGACCCTGAGTGTTTCTCCGTTGTCAAAATATTTCTCGCCCCCCCCCCCCCCCCAATCCAAAATGGCTCATCCTCAAGGTTAATAAACCCAGTATTTGCTCAGGAACATGGATGAGGTCACCCAGTTACTTCCCCTGCATCAACCACTCCTCCTTTCTAATTATGGTCATCTTCTGTTTCAATGTAATATACAGGTTCCAGTTATTTTGTTGTTATGTTTCTGAGCAAATAGGTGGACAGAGAAAATGTACTCATTCAGTGGACATCGGCAAAGACTGGAAAAAAGCTCCATCTGTCCATGATCTGAGTAAGACCCATGAATTTCAACTATAATTTGGGGCATCCTTCGCTGATCTGTATCTCCAAAGACCGCACAACATCACACCCTTTAAAAGGCTTGAGATGTTACATGTACAAATAATCCATAGTATAAAATAATTCTTAGAAGTCTGATTCTCATTAAAAAGCATTTCAATTCAGGATGGCCATCAGGCCCTTTCTGTAGTGACTTTTGGTGGGGGCCCCCTACTGGACAGAGCTGTCATTGCTCATAGCCTTGACTCAGTCACTCCGGAGCAGCCTGGCGTTCGCCGCAAACCACATCAATATTCTGCAGCACATGGGCAGACGGAAAATCATTAATATAAGCGCGAAAAGCAGTAATGAAGACAGGAATTCCCTATACAGTTTGCCTGTTTCTCAGACAGTAAGAGACAGCACGTTTTATACAAATTCTGCTTTATTTATGGCCCAGTTGGATGGCGGAGGCCAGAGGATTCGGAGGAAGATTTACAGTCGAGTCTAGGAAACGCACAGCTGTGCTTTGTTAACCAAAGCTTTTCCAGAGTCCCGATGCTGTTGGAATCAAGATATCCGCCAGGGGTACCTGGGGTAGCTCAATGCTGCTATATCATGATGGCTTCTGGTCTCTGAGTTCACTCACCCAAAGTGGGACCCCATTCAGGTCCGTTCCTCCTCCAGAAACACAGAGAATAAAATGGGCTTCTCTAGTCACTCGGTCATTGAGCACTGAGATCTCCTTAAATTTAAGCACCATCGAGTCAATGTTAGCTCTCGGTGAGCATATAATGTAGGGTCTCCAGAATGTTCTGTCCTCCGTTTCAGTCCTGAGGCTTGAAATGGACCTTGAAATGGAAAGTGCTAAGGTAGGCAGTTGGAGTGGTGATGACATAACTGTGAGCTCTTCACTTCCCATACAGCTCCACCCAACCTGTTGACAGCTCCCATTTTGAGGGTCCAAGGAGAAATTGGCCTAATTTTAAAGCTGGAACACCAGTCACCAATCTGCAAAGTCCAGGACTTTGTGTAATATATCCAGGTCATCAGTAGGTGCTCCCGAGTTGGTCATTCCTCTAGTAGAACTTAAAGAAACATCACAACGTATGCAATGCCCACAGCAGCATCTGCTTGTTGTTGGTCTGCTGTGCCTTGGAGAGCAAAAAATGTTCCAAAACGACCACAGGAATGGCCCAATAATTTTGTGGAACCGTCTCCCCGGGAATGTATCCCAGCCCCATTTGATCATATCATTGGGCCTGAATGTGAGCCAAAGGGTCTCAAACTGAAGGGTTATGGAAGACAATGACCTTGGAGACATGAGAGAACTAGGTTCCAGCTTAAGAAAATGCTCCATAGACCAGCATGCTGTGACCAGAAGATGCCCTTGTGATGGAGGCTTTGGGCACTGATATCTCCTTTGTAAGCCTTTGTGACTTTTATGTGTTACTCTGTCGGTTTTTTTTGGCCTCATCTGCTCTAGCAGAGATGGAAGTAGCGCAGTAGCAGTGGCAGTCGTTGTGTTCATTGTGGTTTTTGTTGCTGTGGTTCAGCTGAGTCGCTAAGCAGGAACCGTCGCCCATGGCAACAAGCAACATCACATCACATAAATATTTGTGGAAATACAAACACGGATTTAACAATATGCTTATGAAAACCCCATTTCTGAAGCCTTCCTACGCAACGGATCACTTTTTCTATCAAACCGCTTTTGATGAAACAGGAGATTGCAAAGTACACTCCAGAATACTGCTATTCCGAAAAAGCGATGGCACCAAAATAGAAAAACGAGAGCTGATAAACGGCAGCTTATGGCTGCTGATTCATGTCTGATTTATGAAAAGTGCTCAGGCAAGGTTTGGGCCTTCTGAGTCACATCTGGAGTCTGGTTCTGGTAAAATTACAAGCTGGAATCAAAAGCTTGTTGTGCCGCACCTCCTAATATAGACATAACTTGTCCTCTGTACATACAGGGAAAAAACTGGGAAGCGGGTTTGATTGTTATCATAGAGGACATTATTTGAAAAATGTGCAGTGCCAGGGCCTGCTGTAGTGCTCTCGTGTATTTAGTTATGCATCTTTGCAGTTTCCTGCGGTAGTGAAATGATAAAATATAAAACAGAAAGAGAGAAAGTGAAAAAATGTTCCGGTCGATGCCGTCCGGTCAGCCGCTAGACCGTTTAAAGGTCCGGCAGACACCAGCTCGGATGTGTAGATAGTTGTGATTGATAGAACAAACTCCCAAAAGTGCTGTGTGAGGGGTTCCGGGAGTGCTTTCTTACAACAGCTAATAAAAAAACAGCACATTTGTGGCTTTTTTAAAAGACAGTGACAGCTCGTGTGAATCCCCAGTGCCAAAAAAAGTTTTTCACGCGGACACTGTAACTATGCGGACGGGAGCCGCCTTGCTGGCACCCAGCAGTGCGATTCGGTTTTTCCAAACGTGTACGCCTACAGACTCCTTCTCTTATGTTGCATCGCGCTCGTAGTGAGTAAAATGCAAGTCTCCGCAAAGGCTCTCCGCAGCTTCTCAGCGGTACCCAGGTGTGGCGGGAAGGGGGGAATCGCAAGGCATCTCGAAAACCTCTTCCTCCTCTGCAAACACGGACCACCTACAGGTTCACGCTGCTCGTCTCTCCAAAACCAAGACAGGAACGAGTCGTCCGCAGCTCCTCTCTCCCCAGCTCGGACGTGACAGCGGCGCGTCTGGAATGCCTGGGAAAACGCAGGGAGAGAGTTAACGTTCCGGGCCTTTCTGTGTGCCTCGCGTCTGCCACGGATGGCTGACTTCTCCTTTTACTACCATGTGCTTTATACATACATGCTATTATACTCCGACGCTTATTGGGACCGTATGTTCTTTCATTATTTTCACATCACCTAAATTGTTCAGAAAAGCAAATTAACCATAAATGCAAACAGATGAGGCAGAGATGCTTGAAAAATAATAAAGCAAAATGCATTCAAATTATGTAATGGAGGAATCGAGTTCGCACAAAATGATAGAAGAGCTATTGCTTTTGGAGCTAGGTAGATGCTAAACGTCCGCAGCGGCTGCAAACTGAGGAGGAGCATCAGCGTAACTAAAGATAGCGTCTAGGCGCGCTTGACCTCTGGTTATAATTTATATTCTTACTAGGAGCCCCACTCTGACCGTGACATATGTGGTGTTTTGAAAGATGAGCACCGCAGGAGCGCTGTAGCCTACGGGGAAACCCAAGATAGAGACCCGTTGGGCCCGATCACAACTGGTTCTGTTTTGAAACCGCTTTCTGACCCCAGAACCTCCCTTGTGTGCATGTGAACGCCACTTCAGTCGTCTGCGGAAAATGGTTCGCGCTTGTAGGGGAGGGAATAGGACAGCCAATGTTCCGTTGGGAGCTGGAACTCTTAGACAACGTCGATTTTCGTCAAAGCCGGCTTTTGTCTGGAAGTCTCGCTCAGGTCTGAAGTGTCCTAAGCAATTTGCATGCGCTTCATCAGAAGTGGAATGGGACAACTCGAGGTCTGAGAGAGGCTGAAGTTCTGGCAGCTGACAGACTTGAATAGACGCTGCGGGTAAATATAACTGTACCGCGGAGTGTGGTCCCCATCGTGGAAAAGGGGGCGGTTGGGATGGTTCTCACGGATTCCTCGGCTTGTGGCCAACAACGTGTCGTCATCCATAGACTGCCGAGGGGTTTAAATAACTCCAGGAGAGATACCACAGTGTCTCGTCCCTCCGAGTGAGACCTGCCCCTTAGGGGGTCGAGATCCACTGAGATCAGCCTTCCCTTCTGGAGCTATGCTTGCTAGGCTTCATCTAAAAGTGTAAAGGGATGCTGGGTAAAGCCGGTGGAGGAAGGAGCCTAAAACGTCATAGATTGTCTACATATTTTTATAGCTTTTCCGACATAAACTGCCAGTGCGGATTCTCTCTTCTGAAAGCAGAACTTCCTTCATTAACTGTACTTGAAGATCTTGTTTAAGTCCCAGGCAGGACACTGCTGTTGAACTACAGAGCACCATCCACCATGGTGAATGTTCTGTGATCCATCTCTTCAAACTTTTATCATATGAATTCCTGCTAGTCCTTCATATAAGTGGTGGTAGAATGGTTTTTTTCACCTGTTGTAAGGAGGGAATCCTGTAATGTCCATAGGAGGAAGATGAGTCCCAAACATGGTACCATTAGTGTTTGAAGGCATAACCCAAAGGTTACAGATTGCACTGCGGCCATGTATTCTCCACACACACACACACACACACACACACACACAAGCCAGATAAGCTCTAAAACATTATGACTTATTCACAATTTTTCAGAGTTAACACCACTACAGCTGTTTCCCAGCTGGTCACATTGCACACTTTTTTATGAGGTCCTTGTCTGACTCTCACCCATGACCCAACATTTATTTTAGAGCCTTGTGGTCTGCATAAGTTTCAGCAGTCCTATCCCACCCACCAAGCCACGATAAACCAGGGGCCTTCAGTTTATCTCCAAAGAAAAGCTCCTTCAGGATAAATCCTCTGGAGTTACATGTTCTTTGGGAGCTGCTGTGAACCCCTGTTTAAAGATACAAAAGGAGATGGCCATGAATTAAGAGCCAATAATAACAGGAAGTCACTGCTAATATCATGATGAAATTTTCTTGTTGCGGCGATGCTATTGGGCTCGATCCTGCTTTTTCCTGCTTGTGTCATGAGATCAAACAAAGCTCCACTGAGAGTCAGAGAATCGCACGACTCTGTCACAAACTCAAAATCATTCCAGCTCCTTTTCTGCTGCAATGTAATGGGCCATGGTCACCAGTGTTATAACTAAGGTCTTATTAGCCAAAGGATGTGGATGACCTGCAGATTCTTGCACCGAAAGAGTTGACTTCCAAATTAATGCTGTGTGAGATTTGTTGCCCTGACTTCTGCTCGCAAGCAGTCATTTGGGGCTGTGACATCTTTCCATAGTGAAGCTGCAAAGCAGCAAGCTGCGACTGTTTGGCGTGCACTTAGCTTCAGGGACAACTTGTCGTCACATTGTCATCAGTTCCCCTTTATAACCGTACTCCATTCACGTGTCACGCCCACAGGGTACAGTATTTCTTACAGCATTGCAAGTCCTGCCCGTGTTCTGTTGAATTAAAGAGGGGAAAGGCCTTTTCTCACACGGCCCAATTTAGAGCAGAACCCTGCCTTGTTCAAGACTGACTTCCATTTGCCAACTTCTCCTCGACCAAAGTGATTCGCGTATGTAAGGACAGTGGACACACTGAAGAAGGACCTCGCTGATCGTGGTAGCACAGACCTCTTCGTATCACCTGTCCATTAAACAGCTCAGGAACGTCCCATATCATCGTGGAATGTTGGTGGAAAAGCGCGGTAATGAATTCCAGAGGATTCAAGATAGCGTGGGACAGACCGCCAGCGTGAAAGTGATAGCAAGGCATGCTAGTCCACGTTCATGACTCTTTCTGTCTCACATCATATAATAATAATAAAAAAGGCTGGAAATGTTTACTTTAAAAACAAACCCTTTAGGTCACAAGTGGAATTTGTGAAGAATGCATTAGCTGTTCATGAGGTGCACATTATTCTTATACCAGCCGTGTGACAGTAAAAATCTTTATACCTCATCCCAGAAAGCAAATATTAAATTCCTTCTTAGTTCTTGCTTATTAACTGATCTCGAGGTAGTTCAGTTTTGATGCTACCCTTGCTGTTCCTAGACAGTTTAGGAGGGCCAGCCTGAACAGATGTAGCCATCCACCGCAGTGACCTATGTGGTCTGGGAGGTAGAGTGCAGGACCCATAGCAGATGGAGCCCCACTGTCATGCTCATGAACACTTGCCCTCTTTCTAACTAGTATACATTGCTATAAATAACTCATATGAATACTACGGTACAGCGAGGTGTTGCGGGTCGGAGATGAGCTACTCGCACCTGACATCAATGACAGCAGCTACAAAGTTTGCATCACTGTATCGGTCATTTCCACTTCTTTTGCATTCTGCCTTAAATACCAAACATGTGGTGTGAGGCCGTTTACATCACAGACCAGTGACATCGTGTACATGCAAGAGCGGTTTTCTTTCCTTGTACCCTTGCTCTCGAGCGCTTGGCTGCCAAAGAGTGCCTGGGCTATGTCGCTGGACTCCCGCATGACTAAGTTGTTAAAAATAAACTCAACTTCCAGAAGCCGAGTCCTTACGAAGCGACACGGGAGCCCTGGGCAATACTGCCGTTGGAGTCGGGAGCTGGGACAACGCCCTTGTCACACAGCCAGAAACGTGCTTGAGAAACACAGCGGCCTGCCTTCTGGAATGATCCCTCATCCACACAGTCTAATTTCATTTATAAAACCTCCTCTCTTCTGCTTCTCTGGCTTCTCCCTTTCTGGCTGTTGACTCGTTCTTTCCAGCTGTACTAATGCCGGTTTGGCCCAGCGGCGCAATGTCGGTTCAGCCACAGAAACAGATTTATTTTATTTTTTCATTGGCACAAAGGCTCTTTTTTATAGCAGTCTCTGAAAAATTTCTTTGTTGAGACGGTGCTACCCAGCCCCTTGTTCCGCTCCTTCTGCCACCATTCCACCGCAACTCCGCCTGGTCTCGCCTCTGTCCTCACCACTCCCAACTCGGACACAGGGCTCTGGAAGTCGGCGTGGAAAGCATCTGACACCCTACCTTGCAAAGCATGCTGAGCATCTCGTGGCAGAGCACCAGGTGGCAACGTCCATTGCGCCACCCCTTGCACACCCAACCCTGCCTCACCCCATCCACACTTTAATAACCTTAACGGCTCCATTTCGGACTTAACTACCAAAAGGGAGGGCAAGCGGGGCTCACAGTGTGCTTGTTGGATAACAACGGAGTAGAAGAAGAGTAGCTGGGAAACTGCGGATGAGATCTGGCTACTGGCCCTGCATAGTTCCACACTCTGTGCCAGATCTCCCTGCACACAGAGCTGCATATATTCACACACACATCTGATGTCCTATGCCTGTGAGAACCTCACATGCTAACTGCCCCTTTTTTGCAGTAAACAATAACTACACCCCAGCAAAAATATATTTCCGGATTGTTGATATTTTATGGGGGGGGGCATCCCTATAAGTTTTGTGTTTGCCGGCCTCATGGAAGTATTTTCCTTGCAAAGATTCTCCACGACGAAAGCAAATAAATTGCAATCTCACATACACACAGATGCACGTGGGCATGATACCTTCCTCTCAGAAGCATGGTGCTCATGAGGCCATGAGGATTTTTGGAAAGACTTGAGACCAACTCGTGACAAAATGGACGTACCGCCAGGCTGTTGAGGGTGAGGTGCGGCGCATGGGTGGAGTGGCCGCATTCAGGGTGGCCCGGACACCGGCGAGGCGACGCGGTGCCGTCCGGAGACACGAGCACTGCCTCTGCCTCTTTCTTGGCCTCCATTGCTGTCTGTCATTAGAGAAGATTGATGGGTTCAGAAGGTCTGAGTTCACTTTGGTTCCACATGACTTCCCTCCCCTGCAATTCAATGTCATTAAACCCCATTGTGTCTCCTCCACCGGCGGCAGTACCCTAGCAGCAATATGAAGTAGACGGTCACATTTCCATTGGGAAGAACGGTGTGTGTCAGTGTGTGTGTCAATGTGCATAAGGCTCGGTCCAATTGCATATATAAAAATGGGTTCGTTCCTGTCCGGTCTCCAAGGTGACAAGTATAAAATATGTAAATGCTCATAATGGACTTTTAAAAGCTTGGCAGTAAGTTGCCCTGAATGTGTGACACTCTTACTGAGCTCACCTCACATGCGAGATCATGGCCGTGGAATTCAGTTTCCTCCCAGAACTAACACTCGTGACAAATCCACTTATTAATATTTCACGATGACTTTCATAAAGTCTCGCATTTATTTGTTCTGCACTTCAGACTTGCGTTCACATGCATCAGCAATGATTCCTTCTCTTATGTTTCACTTTGGCATAGTTGTTCATTACTGCTGTATATATGATCTGGTCCCAGTAGGATTCCTTCCTTTGACTTCCAAGCTGAACCACAGAAGAGTAAACACATTCGTGAAGTCAGTCACGCAAAACAATGCACTGACACACTGCTATGGGGTTCCTCTTTACCATCCCTCATCTTCAAAGTGGCCGTTCCTGCCATCACAAAGGGCTCCTTAGTGGATCGGGTTGACGCGTTAAACCGTACCACATGAGAAGCTGATTTACTTGTAAAAGTCACTTATATTTAGCTTTAACATGGGATACCAGGTTACCATATTAATCTTTTCGGCTTCTGCAGACCATTTGAGATTCCCTAAACGCACCGTGAGTCACTGTCACGAGAAAGTTGCCTTGAAGCCTCAGCTGGTGCAGCCCGAGTTGGGGTGTAACAGTTTAAAAAGACGTTTCAACTTTCTTGCCTGGAGGAAGTTCCTTCAGAGCGGCTTTGATCATCAGCTTGGCGCTATTGTTAATCTTTATTTTGCCTTACAGTACGAGGCTTGCACACCAGGCTATTTGCTGTGATTTACCCATTTGCAGGTCGGGTCATTTTTCCTCCATCCATTCGGGATAAGTTCCAGAATGGAGGGGGGCTAGGGCGGGAGGTGGGGCTCAAACGTATGTGCTTTGAGCGGACGGCTGCAGCTTCGGGCACTGCGCCACCTTTTGTTCCTATTGACCCAGAGTGTTGTGATGCTCGGTGTCCTTAAGTAGATGATTCAGCTATGTTTGCTCTTTTGTATACAGGTCTGCCGTAAACTTTGGGTGTGACCACTGTCAGTGTAAGCGTCGGTCTCGCGGTCAGTTTTAAGTCTGTGGTCGGTCAATCTGAGACTGAACATGTGTGGTCCTGGCACCTGGCTACAAGAAATTCCAAATAAAATATACTGGACCCCTCCGTTTTCCCCCACACTCTTCCTCTGGCTGAATCACAGAATTGTTCAGAGTCAACAAACCATGCCATGCACTCCCGTTGTTTTGAAGCAGCCACCCTGCTTTATTTCCATCATTTTTAAAACTGTGTTACAGGAGTCTACGGAATTGATTCCTTGTGTGGTTTTCCCCAGAAATCACATTTTAAAGATGTTATCACCTCTTGCACAGAGCCATACTAAGAATTCAGTTCTGAGTCCAGTAAACCACCAGAACTTGGTGTCTGTCTGCAACATGCATGCAGCCTGCAGATCCCCACTTTCTCACTCACTTGTCTTTTTATTCAAAGTGACGCACAGCAATGCTGGGTAAATACCATGGTGAACGCTTCTGCAGCAGGGTGCTTCCTGGGGCTGCAACCAACTACATACAGGGTTTTCCTTTCTGTGTTATTTGTGGCTATGATAGCTAATTTTGTGTGTGTGTGTGTGTGGGTGTGTGTGTGTTTGGAGGATATACACGTGGATGTTTGGAATGCTGGACTGGGCCAAGCACCGGTTTCAGCCTTATAAAGCAAACACAGATGGCTTGAGTGTTTGTCCTTTTCTATCTGCGAGGTCTCATTACATTTAAGGGCAAAAGGGAAGAGCCCCCCCCCCCCCCAACTTTTACCCTGCGCCAGGCTGCTCGCCGCATCACTCACCAGACCAAACATTCACACCCTGACTTTTTGACCCTCCCGCACTTGTGCACAGACATACGCACACTTAGATCCACACGCACGGACCCACACGCAGACAACATGGGAACGCAAATGTATACATTGGTGTGTGGCGCTCGACCCCACGCCCATAGAAACATCCATCAGCGACTCAGGTTGGTCAGCAATGTGTAAGCGGTGTCGTCACGTCTAGCTGTCGTTCTGCTCAGAGGTGAACAAACCCCCCTCAGTTCTCGCTGCAAACGCTGCTGGGATCATTTTCCCATTTAAAGCTGCTTTGTTCATCGCTCCAAAATGACTTTTGCCACTAAGCCATAATCAATAACATCTTAACAATACAGACATCTGTCCAGTTTTCCACTTTTCTCCATCTGTCCAACTATAGCTATAACAAATATAACATACTTTGTTTGACTTTTTATTTTAACATACTAACTGCAAGTCGTATTAGAATTGGATGTTTAAACTGGCACAAACATAAAATCTGTTGCTTCATCCCATGGTTATGAGCAGCGTTCATTTTTTTCATCCTCAGACCGGATGTCTAGTGAAGATGTTTTCTGTCCTGTTCAGTGATACAGCAGAAACCTGCAAACCACCGTCCCCCCAGCAGACTCCCCATTTCTTGTTTAACTGTTCCCTGACTGACAGTGTTCATGTGGGGACCATGTGTTGCACATGCAGTCTCACACACACACACACACACACACACACACACACACACATATATACAGAGGCTGGGAGGGCTGTATTATTGCAAACATCTGTAAACAGTTTCACAATTTCTTCATTCTATCGTTTCTTTTCAGGTGCAATATTGTCTGTGGAATTTAATACATTGAAATGAGTAAAAATCTGAAATGATGCATGAAAAAATTAAACACTCATGTGTCAGGCCAAAAGTTTTTGCTAGGACAACTATCGTGTGACTAACCAGAGTGAAGTAAAATTTGAATGGTTTTACTGGAGATTCGCACCATACCGCACTCTTTTGCAAGTCTTCATGGGGGCTTGCATGCCCGTTCAGAACCTGTAGGAACCCTTTTGCCGAGACCCATGTATCAGCCCTGAGTTCAGCAGACTTCAGGGTGATGCCTCTGTTTCTAAAGATGCTGCTTTGGCAGCAGGAGTGCTTCCGCAGGTATGAAATCCACCCCATCCGCACCGTAAACCCCCTTGCATGTTTATACTGTAAATGAGCGTCAGCATCATGAGCGACTGGTTGTCTAAATGTGATTCATCACAGCATAGTCCTCGGAGACTCCATGGCGCTGGGAGTGACTCTCATGGTTTTTCCAAACGTGGCAAAGATGCTCGGGGTGTGTGCAGCCCAGGAGTGACAAGGCGTAGGCAGTCTGAGACCTGGTTTACAGCCTCTAATTACCACGGTACGGGTAAAACAAAACAGGAAAAAGTGGTGCAACTGGAAAATTTCAGCTGTACGAGAGTGTATAAGACACAGAAAAACTGTTTTAACCAGGAAGATCATTAACAATTCCAACTGAGTCCACATGATTCCTTACTGGATGTGACAGGTAGACAGGGCGTTGCAGGTTGCTAAGCAACCGGCCTTCAATGGTTCCTGAGTGAGATGGATGGGGTGATGTTCTGAAGTACATCAGGGCACAGATTACAGCCCACTGCAGGGGAACAGCTGCCCTCTTGGGGGCGGTAAGCAGCCACTCTTACCAACTTCATAGGATTCAGCATCTTCAGGGGGAAAGGATCTCAGCGGGGTGGCTGAAGGAGGAAAATACCTCACGAGCCTCCACTCTGGACGCATGTGGGACCAGTTCTGCATTTGGGTTCCTTGTGAAACTTCTGAACTACAAATCTGTTACATCGTGGTGGAAGCTGTGGGGTGGTGCGGTCAAATAGCTGAACTTGTGACCAGGATGGTGCAAGTTCAAAACCTTGGAAAGGGGCTGCTCATACACCCTTTGGGGAAGTAAACAGAGAATAAATACAAAAATCTTCTTAATGCAAAAGCTCAGGGTGAGTTCTTCTGCTAACCAAGAATGCAATAAAAATAATTGCTCAATAACTTTTCGCGGTTTAACCCTCAAGTCCTGCTGAAATAGTTTGCTGCATTTTTTTGGCCAAAGACTTTCATGCAGCACAGACTGTACATTTGCTGCTCTGGAAAATGACAGTTTGTCTCTCAGAAAGCGTCACAGAGAAGCACATTTCCTGAGGAAATCAATAGTGCCCAACTGCCTCAAAATAGTCACTATTACTCAGCCGCAGTCTAATGCACCACAAATCTCCCGATGATGGGAGAGCTTCCCCAAAAACAAAAAAGTTAAAGTGACTGAGCTTGGTTTCCAACCCTGAGGGAGTTTTCCAGTTCTAAGACGCGTGTTTCTTTACTGCTTATTAATTGACAGGGATGAAAATGTGAGCATATCGCTTCCACGAGGCCGACCGCAGCCGTAATGTGGGAACATTTTTCAGTTTTGTGGTTTGTGAAATATCTGTGAAGGCATGTATGTGAAGGACGTTTCAGGACTTATGTCTGCTTGTCCTCCGCTGAAGACAGAATTTGAAACGGTGGGATGCGTTTCAAGGATGTGATCAGTCCGCAGGTGTAAAGCCCTGTGGTACCAGGGTACTGTACCTTCCATGAAAGTCAACCATGAGCCTAGAATCATTTTCTGCACCCCCTTACATTACCTGAATATTGATGTCACCCGGATGCTGTACCAATGATACAGTACATTCATCACGGGCAGCAGGAACATCTATACTCCTCACCTGTAGCCCGCAAAGCTCTTGCCTTTCTCTCCAACACACCAAAAGGTTCTGTGCATAACCCTGCATGGAGCTGTACGAAAGCGAGCATTTTATTAAGAACCAAATCTAAGGATGCGCTTTACTCCTGCGGGAGAGATTTCGCTAATGGGCCGCATTTTCTCGATTTGGTTCCATTTCATAAACAACTTCCGTATTGTTGTCAATATGCGTCCTCTTTCCAAATACCAGAGTTTTTTTTTTTTTTTTACAGTTTTGCAACTGCATCCTTTAAGATCTGCAGCTGTAAACGCAGACCTTTGGACATCTGCACTGATGGCTGCAGTTTCTATGACACTCCACAGGGTCATGAGCTCCAACAGAGAGAACTTATCTCATATTCTGATAAATTCTCAGACCTTGCTGTGCCGTTGACTCACACAGGATTGTGTTCTGTCATGGTTAAAGCATTGGAATCTGTCTCTGAAGGTTGCTGGTTTTCATCCAGGTTCAAACTACTATTTCCATCACTCAGCAAGACTTTAAGGGCTCTTGGTTCTTCTCCAGTGTCTGGCTGCTGCTGTGTGGGAGTAAGGTCTGATGGTTGTTACTTTGTGTGTGAGGTCTTTTGGTTGCTACCTTCACATCTGTTGGTTATCAGGTCCCACCCAGTGCCTCGCTGTCGTGTCCTTCAGTATGCTACGCTGTTCCAAGTCACCTCACCCATAGCCAAGACCCCAGCTGACTAAATAAGTAAAATGTCTGTTTAATAGATGGCATTCAGCTTTCTGAGGATTTATCAATAAGAGCAAATTTTTTAATTCGCACAGGGCTGTAGAGCAGCCATCCAGAATTAAATTTATTTCAGAGTGAATTCACCAGATTTCACTTTCTCTTCGCTTTCAAATAGAGAGAAAACTAAAAATGTCAATTTAATATAAACTGCCGTGTAAGATATAAAGAAGGAAAGCTGTTTCATAATTAAAGGTGCCCGTGTTGGAAAGTTATCTAGAGAAGTTGTAAATTTTACGCTTACAGCAGCTTAAAATGCCTGTATTATTGAGTAGCCGTTAGCGCTTTGTGCTAAACTCTGACACAGTTTCTGCAGTGGGAGGAAGGGTGAACATCATTCAGCCCGGAAGCTGAGTGCGACATAAGGGTAGAGGAGTAAGGGTAAGGAGGTGGGATGTGAATATTCTGTATTCTGTAGGACAGAGGTTTGGTGGCTCCTTATGCCAGTGCCATCACCAAGTGATGATCATTCCACCGGTCTGCTAAATATCATGCTTCACCTGATAGCGTAACTGCTTCATGAAAGCGTTCCCTAGGTCAACCGCATCCAAAGAAATAAGGCAGATTTGGGTGGGATCTGAATTATCTTAAAGCATACTGCTGAAGCACCTGGGCATGGGATTCAGATGTTGTCGAACAAAATTCCAGGTGGAGATCTGCTGTGGCACCTGGTCCATGGGACAAGAGGACGCAGGTTCAGGAAATCGGGATTATTTACACCTTCTTCTGAATGTCTTGGGCTGGGGTCCCCTACGTTCCACAGCTGCTCTTGTGCACTCCAAGGCTCACCTGCAGTGAAAATCATGCATCTGAGAGACTCCCATTTCTGGCCTCAGTGGGAGGTGTTGAACTGTGAGGAGAATGAACAAACAAGGGAGAGATTGGACACCGTGCTGTACTTGGGTAGCTCTGCAGTCTTTTTTCCATGGTTTTATTCTACCCCAGTTTATTTTTGGCTTGTTTATGCAATTTGTCCTAAAGGAGGGTAGGGTGGGGCTGCAAGAACAGTAGCCACTCTGGCAGGAGCATGGACTGGGAAGCCTGGACGGTGGCGGGGGGAAAAGGCTCAAGCATTTGCAGGGAGGTGCCATTCTGGCCCAGGAGCTGGACTATGAATCATTGGGAGCCGGTGAATAAGACGCATGGATGGGGAACCTCAGGGCTTCGGAGCTCCTCCGTTATAAGTCTGTTAGCTGCTAAAGACCAAAGGAGGTTAAGGAGCACATTACTAACTTGCTGACGCTCGACACTTTCATAAACCTGACCCTGAACCAGACAAACACTCTCCTGGCCCTGGGCAGCAGGGAGTCCAGGGGGTATAGCCAAAACCCCTCAAAGGGAAACTCCCTAAGGGTTGGCTGAGGCCTGTGAACATCATTCTCTGGCGACTCAAGTGTTCTGCTTGCCAAAAGCTCAATGTGCAAACAATAATGCGAGACATGCGCCCCCTCTGGTGCTGTGTGGCCTCAGTGATCGCGGTTCTAACTAATCTGGAAACTGTGGTGTTTATAGCAGGGGCTTTTGTGTCCAGTCAAGGGACTGCCCATGTTAACTGGGCTTTGACTCAATTATAGGGATTAATGAAACGCTAATGTGTGCCTCTCATTCAGCCATGGTTGTAAATAGTCCATTCCACCCTGTTCCCTTCTGTCCACAGACCCTGTCGCTCAAGGTCATTAGATTTGCTCAGCTCCGTTTGGGGCGACCCTGAAAATCTCGCCCTGGCATGGTGCCCGAATTTTGGCCAGTTGTTGCACAAACACCACCCCTCTTTGGGGCAAAGCAAGGGCTTAGAAGGGCCTGATCTGAGCCAGGTGCTGGAGGATGGGTTGTAAAGTCCACCCCACTTACAAATGAAATCGACCAAGCCCCCAGTGCCTGTAGCGTTCCGTAACCACATCTTCGAGGACCCGCTTTATCGTCGGGGTGAGGTTAATGTGCTGTGACTCCCTTAACCCCCCAGCCAAAACACCGCCCACTAAAAAAGCAGAGGAGGAGGAAAAATCAGGTCTCAACAATGATGGGTTGTTTCACCGAGGGGCGTCTGTGTCTGCGACTGAGGGCAGGGCGGCCCCCTCTGATGTGATGGCGATTATTTACTCAGGGCTCACCCGTGGGGGGCGCACAGAGGCATCCTTTGTACTGCCTGCTCATAAACAGTCTTGCCCCCGTGCGCCTCCACAATGCCACCGTTGAGTATACTGTTTTCCTTCGGGCAGCCCTAGGTGACTGACATCATTCGTCCGGTACATTCTGTTGCGGCAGTTAATTCTGCTCCGTCATTTCAGGGTGAAGGACCTCGTGCTCCCCGCAAAGGGACATCAAAATGGATCAAAGTCCTTTGTCAGGTTCCCGAATCAAGGGAGGTTCTCTCGATCCCATGCAGGGATATGAGGGAAAAGGAAGGCTCTGGTTTTCATAAGATGGCATTCACATGCATGATTTACAGTTACCGGGCAGGCAGCCGCTGACTCTCTAAGCCCTTTGAACAAATTTAATGCTCGGCGTGCTGCTTTCTTTTAAGCTGCAAAAGTACGTATGCTGAACATGTGGACCAGACAGTCCACGTTGGGCACTGATATCCGTTTGTAATTTAGGAAAGCTGGGTGACATTTTGTTGCGTCTGGAACCATTTAGACCCAATGATTCTCGGGGCAGCGGGGGGTGTGGTGGTTCTGCAGCTAACAACTTGCTTCCAGGTGAAGGACCCAGATTCAAACCCTCATTCAACCTGCAGCACTCTTGATCACAGCATTTACCCTGAAGTGATACAGCAAAAAATACCTTGCTGTGTAAATGGATAAATTAGCACAAGAAGCTGAAATAAAAATCTTGGACAAAAGCATTCGATAAATGGATAAATATTAATGAACTCTGCAGTATGCACTTGGAGGAAAAATGTGGCACTTTAAATCGAACTATGAACTTCTCAGCTGCCCGAGGATGTGTCGGCAGACAAGGGTATGCAGTCTGCGAGGGGAAGATATGGCTGTAGGGTTAATACGTTGGGGACCTTCAGCGCAGGCTTCTCCACTCCAGGTGAGATGTGACATTCAGGGAACCCCGCTGTATAAACACTGTCCTCTCAACAAAAGACAGCTGCAAAACGTTTCCTCCCCCGATCAGCCACAACGCAAAGACCCATTATTTTAGATATACTCTCACTATTTTTTTTTCCTATTTCTACACCACAGTACGAACCTATAAACAAGCAGGACAGGTTGTGTTTCTTTGCAAAATGGAAAGCGGTGGTTTTGTCTCCAAGGCTCGGACCTCTGCAGCAGAACACTTTTAAGCACTAGCGGGTCGGTGATGTATTTCCCATCTGCAGAGGCCACACGCTGAAGGGTTTACATTAGGGCTGTATTTATTTTATTTTTTATTCCATTCCCTCCTCATGCTTCAGAAAACCTCTAGGGAGGGTGGAGGAAGATGTCAAAGGAGACAAATCCATGTTCTGGTTGCATTCACATTGTCCACAACCAGCCTATGGAAGTTTTATTTAAAAATAGAAATTAAAAAATATATAAATAAGTTTTATTTTATAACTCCTCCTCTCTGTAATGAAAGTTATATATTTTATTTAGTCATACTGGTATTACTTTCAGTACCCAGGTTTTGCAGTGCCAGGACTGCCCTGTGTGTGTGTGTGTGTGTGTGTGTGTGTGTGTGTGTGTGTGTGTGTTCAGGTGACCATCTACAATCTGGGACTCCCAGCCCCACTTCAAGAGGCTCTAGGGTTCATTGCTGGTGCTCTTGTTGGGTCGTCTCCCAGCAGCAGTCAAAACAAACCGAGATGGGCCTGGATATTAACCATGACCATCTTTGCACACTTTGTCAGACAAGCCAGAAAGATCTTCCAGAAGTGCAGAAGACCCCAGAGAAACTCAGCCATTTCAGTTCTGTTGTTCTAAAAACATTGTCCAGCCTGACCAGGATCTGTTTCCCTGCGTCAGCATCCTCACCGGGCAGCATTGCTCAACCAAACCAGTGTTTTCCCACACTTGACTGCAAGGGTCCCGCTACCAAAACACACAAAGTCAATCTGTTTCCCAAACTGGTGGTTAGATCTCCTGTTGCCATGGCAGCAGTTTCTGCCTGGTTGCAAACCGCCGCCTGGAAAAGCGCTGACCCTGAGCGATGACCACGGTGACCACACGCACACATCAGAGGGCTCGCTCACAACTGACCACAGGCTAATGTTACTGGTACAGATGTTGTACAGAAGCTTTTCCGTACAGCTGCTTACACAACCTGCAGAATTACACTCCGCTCATTTGTATTGCACTTTTGCCAGAGCGGTTCCAGAACTGCGGGACCTCTTCTGGGACTTGAACCAGTGGTCTTTTGGCAAAAGGTCCACGTCCTTAAAAACCAATATGGATGCTAATGATCGATGATCAAGGGGGCCAAAACTCTGCGGGTCACACATCTGGTCAGGAAGTGGCTGAGTTTGTGGATACTGCTGTTAGCTCCTGCGGACACCATCCCCCATGCAACATTTTGAAGACACAGGACCCCACCGTAGTACCTTTGAGCATGGCGTTTGACCATCATTTGCTCCCGTAAAGATCTAATCGCAAGCTTCACGGGATGAAAGCATGACCTAGCAGTGAAGGTAGAACTATATGCAAACTTTTCTAGCCAAGTCTCAAAAGACGAAGTGTTCTTGGTCGCACGCTGGGGATCTGACCACGTCTGGAGGTGGGGGTGCTCTGCGTATGAGAGGCTGGGAATTTTTCCCCTGGGAAACTGGGGGGAAGTTGATTCTTGCACCAGAGAGGGAATGAGGGATAGAGTGAGCACTATAAATACATTGACGGCTAGCCATCTGCACTGGACTAGACCCAGGTTACACTGGGCCCACAATAAGTCACTGTTTCTCCAGGCGTGGTGTCGCTTCCTGAACCAAACCCGGGTGTCCAGAGAGGTTTAATTCCAAGCTCTGAAATTCCACGCCTGATGTGCACTTGAGCATTCTGAGATTTTAGCTGGCCGCAATACATCTGTGATATTTTGGCATTGAATCAAAGATGCTGAAGTTCAGTGATTTTCCTTCAGGACATAAATATGAGCCTTCGAATTAATGTTGCTCCTGTATAATTCAGAGTAGACTTTAGAATCCATCAGTTCTGCATATGCACATCTTTGAGTTCAGATGCTTAGGTCACTCACTTCAGTTCATTGGGAGAAGCTGTTTGACCAAGCATCCAAACATCCTTGGAGTTAGAGTTACCATCTCGAGTAGTTTTGAGAAAGGTGACAGTGATGGAGGCCTGTTGACATGTGTAGCCTATTTGAAAACCCCTTGTGGGGCTAATGAACTCCAGGTCCCAGCAAATGTTGTTGTGTTTGCAGCGTGTGTTATGGACCAGGTGTCTCCATGTCTGATCGGTGACCAAACAAGAAAATCAAAACCACCTGGCCCAAGATCCAGCTCCGTTGTTTCATTTCCAGGTTGAGTGACTGCTTTACAGTCTTCCGAGGCTGATCCAGATTTCTTCATTTAATTCAGCTTGCTGTTTAACATATAAATCCTAAAACCTATTTTTTAGTCAAATATCGGCTTTACTGCTCTCCTGTTCTCCTCTTGAGCCCATGCAATTTTCTCTTGCCAAGAGACACAACGGTAAAAAATGTGTCCATAAAGCACAGATGCAGCGCTCCATAATGCTGCAGTTAACAAAAATTTTACACTTCTCTCCGTCAGTAACAGTTGTTAGCTAAATGTCCAGAAAAACTTTTGCCATAAGTAAAGTTATTCACCAGAATAAGGCACAAGGCAAAATGTGGTGTCAAAAGATCTGATGTCCTTCCTTGCTTTTTTGCGCTTTTGACTCACAGCTGTGACTTAGTACACTTATTAGTTGAAATGGCCTTTTTGCCTTCTATGAAAATATGTTCTTAACACTGGACTGCCACTGTATTGTATCTTGAGGCGGGGATTCTGGGCCGGATGGACCGTCCGCGTTTCCAGGCAGCTGGCGATGTTCTACCCACCTCCGACTCCCTTTGCTCATTTGGCTCACAGCGGAGACACTTAGTCACACACAGCTTGATTCACACGCCTGCTCCTGCTGACTCCCTCGCGGCACAATCGGCGTGGACGGGCGAGTCCATGGACATGACCCAGCGGGAGAGAAATTGAGCAGAAATGCCACCACCAGCACTGGGGCTTCAGACTAGAAGAAGCTGTGTGCTTTTGGCTTTTAGCTTCCACGGCAAATTTTCCAAGCTAACGAAGCACGGGGCAAATTCTTGCGTTCTGCTCCTGTCGGATCTCAATGCTTGCAATTCTCTTCAGCCCAGTGCCACTGCTGAGCCAGAAAAAGCTCCGCTTTCTTACAGAACATTAGCCTGCAAATATATTCCCGGTGTCAGAATACATTTAACTCATGCTGATGGGTTTGTATGGATACGTGCCATCGGGTTGCAATATGGAGGCTTATTATAGTCAATCATTGTATTTATTAGTTTCCATGCAGCCACCGAGGCAGTAATGCCCTTCATTTTGAGCTATGAAAACTGTTTCTGCTATTTATGATGGTTCATAAGAGTAAAGGCCACCTCCCAGCACACGTCTGTGACCGGGTGAAACATAATGTTCTCGATCTCAAATAAATCTGCTTAAGCACACATCTCACCCATCCTCCTCGCCAGAGTCTTTGGCAAGGCTTCCATGGTGACCTCTCACCCTGATAGCTGCATGGCTCTTGATCGTGGGACTCCCCTATAATGAAGAAGTGCAATTCGGGAGCAATAACAGCAGGAACTTGCTGACCTCATGAGAACTTTCCATCGACTCAGCGGCTTCCATGGTTACATCTCTGCGAGTTTACATAATGCGTAGAAGGGAGGCCAGTTGTTAGCTATTTGGAGCGGGGTTAAACCCTGAAATATCTTTGCATAAACGTCCAGAGGTGATGCACATCTGGGATCCCGAGGAAGGCCCTCGGACGCAGGTTGAGCCTCAGGTACATATTGCGATGACTGCGTCTGGTGGGACACAGTCCCGGGACTGCTTGGTAAACATATTGTGCTCAGCTATGGCTCAGCTGCGTGGATTTTGTATGTTCACTTCATGCTTGCATTAGTTTCCTTTGGGTGCTCCAGCTTCCTCTTACAGTCCAAATACATGTGTTTCAAGTAAAACGGTGGCTAAATTGCACCTACTATGTGGACGTGGGAGTGCATGAGTGTTATTGGCCTGTGCTGAACCCTGCCTCAGACTCTCTGTTGCATTATTAGCATTCATAACCTATATTAGCATTGAATTCATACTTTAAGCGCTTTAATCGATGGTTTTAATCGCAGTGTATAGGATTATGCCTGTTAGCGTTAAAAACAATCTCACTTAAACTGTCAGATATCAAGTTATTCAGATGGATGCAAAAAATCCAAGTGTGTACAATTTCAAGGGAAGTTGCCTGTTAACAGTTAATAGAAATATTCAGTTTTATTTTCGCTCAGTCTGATTTCTTTCGCTGTGGTTGAGGTGAAGACATCATTATGCATTTATACAAATATGTCTGGCATCTACACCTCATTTCAATTTGCGCCCTTAACCATTGTGCTTCCATTTGTCCTAAATCCACAATTTATGCCGTGTCCCCACAGCATCATACTTTGGAGACAGTTTCTGCAGAATCCACGCCATCCAAGATGTCACCTCGTTCCACCTGTCGCTGCAGTTTAAGACAAGTCGAGGCAATGGGCTTCTTCTCCTCGCTGCCGGGGAGCGGGACTACCTGACCCTTGAGCTTCTGGGCGGGCAACCACGGGTGAGGGCAACAAACAAGTTAAACACATTAGGGCTGCTCTTGAATTTCGACCTTCAGCTTTTTGTGACTGTAACATTTTTGTTTTTTAGCTTTTAACAGAGTGCCATTATTCAAAGGAATATTTGAAACATTTATTTACAGTTTTTATAGCACTTATAAATCTGCACCTGGATTTTTTTGGGGAAGGAGGACACTGTCACTCAGCATTCAGCACTCAGTGCTGTGGCTCCTCTGGGACATAAATATAAATATAAATATAAATGTTGGGTCACGGTGATGTTAGCTGACTTAGTCTTCCCCCTGGAGGAGGCACTGATGCATTTTAAGCTCCTTATCACTAAAAAACCGAGGTACCCACCAGTCGGAGGTGCATTGCTGCCTCGACCCATTTAGGAAATGAGTAACCTTGAGAATAAGACTACGTGTTTCAAGTTCATGAGCAGCACCTGTCACAGTCAGACAGAAGGAACAGTGCAAGAGTTGTGATTTGTATTTGTATTCCAGTACAATTTTTTATTTATATGTACAGCACAATGACAGTTTCAGCATTTTAATTCCAGAATGAAATGGCTAACAGATTTCATTTTAAAAAAAACCTGGATTAGTATCAAATGTGCAGTCACAAATCTTGCACAAACCCTTATGGTAAACTAACAGAACAATCACCATGATAAGGTTAAATATTTCAGTGCTTGCTTCTCACATGGCTCAGCTCTAGATGATGAATGAGGGAAGTGTAGGAGATGCACAAATTAAATGGTGATGCATGAACAGCTTTGCATTTTTTTTGACAGGTGCGAATAAACCTGGGTTCTGGTGAGCAGGTGCTCACTTCAAATCTTGGCCTTCACTTGAAAAACCTGTTGGAGCACACAGTGGCCATCACGCGTCAGAGCTCCAACCTCACAATGGTGATCGATGGCCTCTACAGCAGTTCACTCACTCTCCCAGAAGCCCAGGAAGACCTCAACATTGATGCTGGTGTTTTTCTGGGAGGCACAGGTAGTCTACAGGCAGCCTACCTGGATCCATCAATTCCCCCATTACGAGGCTGTATGAGCAATGTGAAGTTTGAGTCCCATAATTTCGACATCTTGAAGTCTGAGGCATCCGAATGTGTGGACACCAAGGAATCATGCAGCAGTGAATTTGAGGCTGTAGGTGGCGAAGCTACCAGCTTCATAAGTCCTGATTCTTTTGTCTTATTTCCAACATGGGGATCGGCTGACACCCGGATCCTAGAGTTTCTCATAAAGACCACTATCGAGGATGCACTTCTGGTTTTTCATTCTGGTCACAAGGAAAATTTCGTAGCACTTGGCTTGATGAGCGGCTACCTAAAAGGGCTTGTTGACCTTGGAAATGGAATGGTTGTGCTGAACAATGCTCAGGTACGACTAGATGATGACCAGTGGCACCGCGTCAAAATACAGCTTGATCAGGGGATGTTTGTGATGAATGTCGACAGTCAGACAACAACGGTTCCACTGAGTGGTTCGGAGAGCTTGGATCTCACTGGAAATCTATATGTGGGAGGTGTGCCAGGGAAGATAAAAGAAATGCTTCGAGACAGTACTCCATTTCTCCGCATGGAAGAAGAAATAACTTCAGAGTCCTTTATTGGCTGTTTGGGTGAGATAAAAGTGAACCAGAAAGACCGGAGCCTACAAGATGCTTTAGTCACCAAAGACATTCACGTTAAGTGCGACGGAGAAGACTATGACTATTCTACCTACGATGAAGAGACTGAGGAGGTCACCACTGCATCTCCAGTTACCATCACATATGCTGATGTAAAAGCCAACGAAAGGCACTGTAATCCAACCGACGACACACCAGAGATCTTCCGAAACATCACAAAATTGCTCGACGTCACTCCGCTGCTCGTCCCTGAAGGCGGGGAGGCATTTGTCGACATCGGCAACCTCCATCCCACATTTGATTTAGACAAGGCAGGTATCAGGCCATCACAGATTATCTTCACTCTTCAAAAAGAGCCTTGGTATGGATCGGTGGACATGATCACGAGCAGCAAGAAAACCAAAAAGTTTACTTTTCTCGACATAATCAATAAAAAGATAAAATATCTCCATGACGGCAATGAAAGGTATGGAGATCAGATACAAGTGGAGGTTGTCGTGCACAGTTACAATCAGCTTCCAGAATGTTTAAGAAGCCCTTGGCTGTACAGCCTTCCGGTTATGATCTCACCAGTCAATGACATACCGCAGCTAAGTGGAGGAGACATCCCCATTACACAGCATGGGCGCACCCGTCTGAGTCCTCGGCTCATAAAAATTGTGGATTCGGACACACGATGTGATGATCTGATAGTCACGGTTAAATCCAAAACCAGCCTTGAAGAGGGCTACTTGGAAAATGCAAAGTTTCCAGGGAAAAGCACTGATGAATTCACCTGCAGAGAGCTGAAAGATGGCAATATTTATTATGTCCACAAAAGTGGGAGTGTTGCCGGGCTGATGCTACAGGTGTCTGATGGGCATTCGATCAGTCCCCTTACCAGCGTCAATTTGGTAGTGACCCATCCGAGCTTGAGCTTAGTCACTAATACTGGCCTCCTGCTGCCTCAAGGAGGTAACTCCACCATTGGGATCCAACAACTAGCAGTGGCATCCACTCCTAAATATGGAGAAGTCATTTACACTGTAATCCAGGCCCTGAGATTCGGAGAACTTCAGATACTGACATCTGAGGGTAGAATGAAGCAGGTGATGTCATTCCAGCAATCAGACCTGGAGCAGGGCCGCCTGAAGTACGTCAGCACAGATACGAGCGATCACGAGGACATAGCTGTGGAACGCATTCAATTCAACGTACGCCTTGGACAATTTGTTCTCCAGAACAACACTTTCCTAGTTAAGATCACACCATCTGAGGTACGAATGGTGAAAATGGCTCCAATAGAAATAAAACAGGGAAAACTAAAGGCAATCAAAGAAACGGATCTTGAAGCTGGCGTTAAAGGAAAACATGTGCAGGCAGAATCTGTGAAATATATCATTGTGAAGGCCCCAAACCTTGGGACACTGCAGCTTCTGGACAGAGATCTTGCCGAAGGTGACAGTTTCACACAACAGAACCTGCAGCATTCTTACCTGAACTATAAAGTAAAAACCCACAGAGATGAACCCATGGAAGACAAGTTTCAGTTCAGGGTTTTTGCTGAGAAACAGTACTCACCTGTGTACACCTACCCCATAAAGATCCTGCCTGATCCAAATGTTCCTGTTATCACCAATGAAGTACTCACTGTGCCTGAGGGTGGCGAGAGCTTCCTGAACAAGGAATATCTTTGGGTACAAACTAAAAACTCAACCGATTTTGTGTACAGAATCATTAGAGACCCTCAACACGGCCGTCTTATAAGAGATTCCCCACCCGGTCAGCCTAGATTTGAGGGAGCAATTAAACTGTTCAGCAATGAGGATCTTCTTCTGAACAGACTGATCTATAAGCATGATGGATCAGAGACCAGCGAGGATGATTTTGCCTTCCGTGTTTTTGAACAGCCCAAGGGTGGGACAGCATCTCAAATCCAGGACCAGGAGGCTTTTAGTGGAGTGGTCAGAATATCAATCCAAACAAGAAACGACCACGTGCCTCTTCGAGTGGTGGACAAGATATTCAACGTGGTGCGGAATGGGCAGCGGCTTCTAACCACAGATGAAATCCAGTTCCGCGATGAAGACTCTGATTTCAATGACACACAGCTGGTGTACATGCGCCAGGGAATCCTCTCAGGCAACATCGTTTCAGCTGAGGACAGCTCCCAGCCACTCTTCCGGTTCACTCAGGCTGACCTGAGAGACAAGAAGGTCCTATTTGTGCACCACGGGGCAGATCGGGAGCGGTTTCAACTTCAGGTGTCTGACGGTCTACACAAGACCACTGCGCTGCTCCAGATTCAGGCCAGCGAGCCAAACCTCCGTGTGATGAACAACTCCTTAGTGGTCATTGACCATGGTACCACAAAGACCCTTGACACAAGCTTGCTGAGCACAGAGTCCAACATGGACATCAGAGATTTCAATGAAATCAGATATGAAATTACATCACCACCAAGCAGTGGAAGAATTATTGTCAGCGGAGTAGAGTCCTCCACGTTCACCCAGGAGGACCTGAGGAAAGGTGTGGTATCGTACCAGCACGACGATCAGACACTGAGGTCCAAAGACTCCTTCAGTTTCCGCGTTCAGTCCAAAGGTCTCGCTGTGGAGGCTACATTCAGGATCAAAATATTCAAAAATGGCTACCTGTCACAGCCAGAAGTTGTAAGCAACGAGGTCATCATTTCCTTTGAAGGAGAGCACACCGAGATAACTGAAGAACATCTTAAGGTGCGTGTACATTTACTCAGATGACCGAAGAGTGTGAGTCAGCCTTGCATATGATATGCAGCCAAAACTGTTTTGCAATGTAGCCCACAACAGTTTGGCATACGAAATCGCAAACATTATTGTCTCTCATTAGCTTCTACGTGTAGGGTGTTGTGTATTTTATGTGTCATAATCTGTAAAATATGGAAAATGTCACAAGTCAATCATAAATTTGATAAGCACGCCCTTAGGACCCGAGATGGGAACGTCCCACACACGTTATTAAAGTGCCTCTTGCTAAACATTAAGTGCAGTGTTCTCACATCCATTTGGTTTCAATAATGTTGTTGCTTTTTTGCCAAAGCTTTTATCTGAAAGTCTGTAGTAAACACTGCAATAGAGCAACTGCCAGATTTAAACATTGTTAAATATCTGTTTCAAGCATATTATAAAAAAGTTAAACTGTGTGATTCATTTCTGAAGCTGCATTATACTGTAACCGATCGCTACGAATGCTCTGTTAACAGCTAAGTTGTTTTCCTCTGAGCTTCCATCCGATCGTCTATGTGTTCCTCTACAGGTGGAACAGCCAGACATTCTGCCTTCCGAGATGGTGTTCGCCGTCAGGGAGCCACCCCGCCTCGGTCATGTGATCATGCTGTCCTCCAAACCAGACAGCACGGCCACCCCCGAGGTTGACTACGTAGATTCCTTCACCCAGGAGGATATAAACAAGAACCGGGTCCTCTATGTTTCGACAGCAGTGCAGGGCCATGATGCCTTCACTGTGGATGTCAGCAACGGCTTCACCTCCACAGAGGGTCTGCAGATTGAAGTGAACATTGTCCCTCAGCTTGTCCCCGTGCAGGCAGTGGACTTCACCATCAGCGAGGCTGGCAGCGTAGCGCTCAACAAAGACATCTTGAATATCACACACCCGTTCTACAGCTCCTCCGACGTGAACTTCATCGTGGAGCAGTCCCCCAGCCATGGGAGTATCCAGCAGTTAGACGGCAGCAATGATCTGAGTTCCTTCACCTGGGATGCGGTGAGTCCTTTTGCTCCACCAAAAAGAGCAACTCTAGCTGGTATCAAACACAATCTCTGTCTTCAGATCTCAGCAACATGAACAGGTGTGAGTCTGGAGTTTGGATTTCATCAAGACTCCTACAAAAAGCACATGAAAAAATACCGAAAGCAGATTTCTTCCGACACTTATGCATACCCAGCGCTCTGGAAACAGTTTCAGGTCATGCTATGTTCTCAGTCTCCTTCATAAGTAAAGAGAAACACATTGCAGTTGGGAACTTCGGAGCAACCATGAACTAGGATTTTGTGAAGAACAAACGACACTAAACAATAACCAATGTCGTGACGCCAGCACAGCTAAAAAAGTGAAGGACTGAAAGTCGAACCCTCACCGGATGCTGGGAAAACAACAGCGCTAAAACGTTTGAACTCCCGCATCATTTAAAAACAAAACCCTTAAACAAGGTACCCTTTATCTTAGGTATGAATTTTAATAAAGTAACCAAATAATGCTTTATCCTTCTAGGCAGCGTTGTACTTATTATTGTTCCACGTCCTTGCGATAAAAGGTAATCGTAACTCCCCTTGACTTTCTTTTCGCTGTTTTTAGGTGACTTGAAATGGAAAGTAGTCACAATGAAGCTTTTATGCGGTGAGAAATCAGGGGGAAGGGTAAGATGGAAAGAGGTTTCCCCCGACAAGGTTGCGAGGGCCTTTGGGCTGAAAAACAGAGAAAAATACATGACTGTCATTGGAATCCACCGTATAGCTGGGACGTAGAGCGAAGCATAGTGGAGCTTGTTAGTCATCTGCTCCTCGTGTTCCCGCTTTTGGAGCTATGTGGAAAATTTGACACTAATGCTATGCTGCTCAGAGCCAAATTAAACTGGCCCATTATATCACCACGGTCGCACGTGTACACACATCCCTCATTCACTCTCCCTTATGAAGGCCCAGTTGTTGAATTCTCTTTTGTGCCCCAAGGGGTATAAACATCTGTGAGTCCGTTTTTGGAAGGAAAGGGCTAGAAATAATCCAGACCCGTTATTGTCCATTTTGAACATTATCGTTTGAGTCTCCTACGCTGGTGGTGTGTCCCCTGGACCGTAAAACTTTAGCTAAGCCAAACCAGTGAGATAGCACAGCAATCATCAGAAGGAGTTGTACCTACCATTTTGGTTGGGGGGTCAAAGGGAAGCACAATTGTCTTTAAATACAGGAATAGAATGTTGCATTTAGACATTATTCGCAATCTCCCTGCCAAACTTAGTGGAACAAGCGATTCCTTTCACGGCTCCGGAGAAGAAGCAGAAGTTGCCCCGAAGGAAACTATTTTCTTATAGTTGCAACAGCAAATAGCTGTGAAAATAATGTCACAGGGCACAACTTTTTGGAGATTCCAGGTTTTTTTCTGCTGGTGTTTCCCTTTTTTGGGGTAACTGGTAGCCAGGCATCTCTCTCAGGAGGCTCAAAGTCAACGAACCATGGCTCCCAGGGGCAGTCCCACCCTGTCTACATGGGGTGTGGTGGTCCTCTTGGAGAATTGTGCCTTACATCAGATAGTGGCCATGTTTACTCCAAAATCGCACATCTCCATGACAGTTTTACGGTAACAAATATAATGGCTCATTTTGTACAAGGAGCTAAATGACAAAGAAAATGATGTCCCTGACTGCTGGTTAAAACCCCAAAAATAGGACAGTTTTCACTAATCTATGTGCTGCAGGGCGTCATGTAGCACTCCCGGTCAATAGCAGGTCTACAAACATATTCTTAAAGTGCAAGCTGAAGCGCCAACCTGTAACTCAGTTAGCAGAACCAAGGACGAACAAGGCACATGTAGAAGGTCATACTTAAATGTATACTGAACATAGTTATGTATTGGTGTGAAATTTGCTTTGAACCAAGGGTAACTAGCCCCTTGCAGCCTAGAGATGCTCACATCCTGTAGCGTGAACTTGGGTAGACCAAGTCCCAGTTTTGCCGGTTCTAGCCTCAGTCAATGTAATTTTCAAGTCAATAAAATTGCCTAGCAGTAAAATGTATAAATAATTTATTTAGTGTCAAAACCTAAGAGTGAGAGTCACCTTGGAGAAAAAATCAGATAAATGAATAAGTAATAAAATCAGACCTGAGTGTTACTGGCCTGAATGAGCCAGGTGAGTGTTTGGGAGGTTACAGCTTGTTCATGAGCAGATCAGATTCTAATCTGCAGTGTTTTTCATTCCAACACAGGCTTACGGGTTTTCTCACCTGCAGAAAAGCTGGCATATTTTCATTGAGTAGCTTTGTGTCGACTCTGGTTATGACTAAGTGGTTATACAACACCTTCCGTATGTGGAACACTACAAACCCATAGTAAACAGCCTAGACACATTTATCCAGGATAGTTATGAAATTCTTCCTTCCTTACTTAGCCAAAAAAGAATGCTTCAGATGACCTATCTTAGGTTACAGGATTTAGTTTAGTATGCATTTTTTTTCCATAGATTGCTCTGTTTGAAGCAGAAATGCAAAGTCTGTTCCAGTTCCCACCGCAACACACATAGGAAACTAAACCACCAAACCTCAAAAATGTTTTGTACAAGCTCTGTAGTTCTGTGAAGGTCTGACCTGAAGGGTGAAGGGACACGTGCAGTGTTCCCAGTCCATCAATTCAGAAGGACACAACTTGGGTCTCGTCCTTCTGGACTGAAGACAAATGAAGGGACAGAAAGGTGCAGTCAAGGGAGTGCCCCCTCTGCCGGGGGTTTGCAACTGTCGTATCTCCCAATCAGAAAGCTCGATTGTGCAGAAGAGGCCCAAGGCTAGTCAGACCAAGGCTGGAAAGTCACAGTTTGTGTCGATACACCATGGCCTCGTGAATGCTACATTGCAGCCTCCCTGCCTTTGCATCGCTTTCCATCGATGCATCCACCCATTGTTGTTAGCCGCTTAATCCTGAGCTTATTCCAAATCACTGGGCTCCAGGATGTCTCCTTCCTACGGGCTCAGCTTTCTTTAAATACTTTACCAGTTACTGTGTGTTATGTGTGTGTTCATTTCCTCTTTATAAACACAGAAATCTAAAATTTGGGCAGACATTAGTGATGGCTGCTGCTATGCTACTCCCTTATTGTTTTGACAGCAGTTTGTGTGAATCCGAGAATTTGTGTGTGCTTATCGTTCCCCAGGTGAAACAGGGTCTGGTCTACTACATGCATGACAGCAGTGAGACAACCAATGACAGCTTCACCCTCATGGCACTCGTGTCCAATCTGAACAGACACAGCCAGCCAGTCACCTTCTCTATCACTGTGCTGCCTGTCAACGACGAGCCTCCCATGTTGGTACGCAATACAGGCCTTGAGGTAAGGGTCTCCTCCACCCCAGGACTGGCCAGAGCCCTCAGGGTTCCAGTACTTTCTTGGGATTGGCAATGTGAAGAGTTCCACCATAATCATGTGGAAAGCAAGCGCATGATTCAACATTTTGCGCTCGTCTGTGGTTCCCTGTTGTCCTGGTAACACGTATTTTTGGAAACCCCTTGTCCATGGCTGAAATTCAGCTTCTGGGGCAGCCAGGGAGCCGACCAATAGTGACTGTTTTGTCATTCCCACAAATTGTGATATAATGACATGTCTCCAGTAACCAGGGGCAAGTTTCTCCAGTGGAAACGCCGGAGCCGTCTCCTCTCTCGCACAGGAAGCCCGAGAAGGGTTCGGGGGGATGGCTGCGTGGTGGCAATGGATGCTGGCCACAGCTGGCTTCCATTAGCCCCCTTCTCACTGAATGGGGCCTTTTCTTTCTGAAGCCCACCTCACCGTTGCTCTGCCCCCCAGACACTTCCCCCCTAAAACTTCCTCTGGCTCATGACGGCAGATTTCCAGTTCGGTTAAATAGTCTGAGTTCAGGTAAAATGGACCTGGCGATGACAAAGCAGCTCTTTCTGTCTCGGTGTGAGTTGCCTCTAATATTTATTAGCATTTTGCCTTGCTTTTTACTTACCATAAGCTAATGCTGTACAAGCAACAAAAACAAACAGGAGTTGGTTAAATCTATTGATCTACATGAGCATTTTCTGTAGATCCACTGTTCTCGCCTGTTCCCTGAATAAATTCCGATGTACGTGAAATAAATGAGTGGCATAAATTTTCACCGACTGTCTTGAAGAAATTCAGATCTTATGTAACGAATGCCAAAGTCAAGCCAGAAACGTGGCGCCGACTTTGGCATTTCATTTTTCCTAAAGAAATCTGCGCCATTTGTCTCCATCTGGTGGTGGTGCTGAGGCGCACTGGTGCTGCTCTTAAAGTTCACTGCTAGAGGGCAGCAGAACCTTCTGGACTTATTTATACACAGCAAAGGCTTAAAGTTGTTTTTTTTTTTAACAAGTAAAAATAGGTGCCTTTTTGAGTTTACAGCGAGACGCAGAATGGGTTTGCAAGCCACGCGGCAGAGGGACGTACTCGTTTTTTTGTTCTGAGCGCGCAGAGAACGCACTGTTAGCACGGAATTTTATACTGAGCTCAGTTCAAGCCCCGCGATGGAGCTGAGACATGGGACCAGCAGGGTTAGGGGCAAAAGCACAGGTGCACACTTATAAGAGGAAAAAACAGGTGAAAAAATGGTTCATTCTGAAACCTTCTTTCAGTTAAACAAAGATGAGGCCTTCATATTTTGCATGCAAATGTGCATTTTAAAGATAGATGTAAACATCGACTTTACGGACCCCTGTGTGAATCTCGATCCTGTAAAATGAAGAGTAAAGTGCTTCCGCTGAACTGATACATTGAACCTAAAATCAGCATCCTTTATTTCTGCATAAGCACTCCAGCCTCTTTGAAAAAGCCTGTGATATCCCAGTTTTCATCAAAAATGGTTTTTTATGAAGTATTGATGTGTTTGGCTTCAGCTGCTTTTGGGAGAAGAAGCAGAGATTACAGCCAACATGCTGAGCACTGAAGACCAGGACACCCCTCCGGAAGAGATTGTTTATTCCATCGAGGTTCCTTCCAACGGCATCGTGGTCCTGAAAGTGTTGCCCGACGAGAGTATCTACAACTTCACACAAGCGAACATCAACAACGGCGAAGTCGTCTTTATTCACAAAGGTACGGCTCATCCAGCGTTCATAATGGAGACATCCTAGAGCCCTCGGCTGTAGTTGAAATTAATGTAATAATGCACGCTGACTCACTGTACTCTATGGACCCTACAGTCTATAGTGTAAGAGCATCATTTTAGGTGACTCATATACACGATGGTCTCTGCAGTTCCACCTAACTTGACATATCTTTGACCTTTGATGAATTCACATACATTTGCATTTATTTTATGAGGCGACATTACTAAAAGCTGAGTATTTTCTTTTTACGGTAGTTCAGCTTAATGTTTGCTGAAGCAGGCCGCATACTGCCTAACCCAGGGGTGCCAAAGGACTCCCCTTCTAGAAATACAGACCTGCACCCAGTTGGTCCCTTGTGGAGTACCTTAAACACCTCATGGCTTCCCTTTCTGACCAGACAGGTTAACTGTGAAGGCACAGCAGACTCACAGAGGAAAAAAGGCCTGAAACTTAAAAACATTTCTGCTTAGGAAATGTCAAATATTTCATTTTGCTGGCTTTAAAAAGTATGCATTGCAGGATAAATACACTGCCCGGCCAAAAAAAAAAGTCACCACCTGGATTGAACTTAGTGTTATGCTGTGAGGTTGCTTCAGTTGGTCAGGTTAGGTTCAATGATATTCTGTGCCCAAAAAATGAGCTCAGCTGACCACCTGAATATACTAAATGACCAGGGTTTTCCATCAATGGTTTTCTTCATATTCCAAGATGACAATGCCAGGATTCATGGGGCTCAAATTGTGAAAGAGTGCTTCAGGGAGCATGAGAGAGGCATCATTTTCACACATGGATCGGCCACCACAGAGTCCACACCTTAACCCCATTAAGAATCTTTGGGATCTGCTGGAGAAGACTTTACGCAGCGGTCCGACTCTCCCTTCATGAATACGAGATCTTGGTGAAAAATGAATGCAACTCTGGACGGAAATAAATGTTGTGATATTGCATAAGCTCATCGAAACGATGCCACGGCGAATGCGTGCCGTAATCGAAGCTAAAGGCGGTCCAACGAAATATTAGAGTGTGTGACCTTTTTTGGTCGGGCAGCATATATTATCAATAATATATGTATCTAAGCCATATTCCTAAAATGTGATTGTCTGCCAACTTCCGATATTGTGGACCTGAAAGGTATTGAGGGAAACGCCATTAATGTTAATAAATGCGACTGTGGATACTGTAACTATTAACTGTGACTACACCACTTTACCACGCCTCTGACTTTCATACCTACAAAACCAAGCTCGCCGTTTACTGAACCACCTCCCAAAAAGCTTCATAAATGCTATATTTACTATTTCTACACCACTTTTACGTGTATTTAACACTGTGTCGCCTAGAAGGGAAATGACTCAGTCTCCAGATCCCATTGGTCTACATGCGACAGAAATGCTGTACTGAGCTGAATTCTTCCCCAGGCTCCCAGTCCGGAGGGTTTGCCTTCACTGTGACCGATGGAGAGCACACGTCACCTCTGTACCACTTCCTCGCGACCGCCCGCCAGCTCACCATCTCCATGGAAACAGAGGGGGAGCTCATGGTCTACCCAGGTACCCTCCATCGGTCTGGTTAGACACTGTGGGGATTGAAGAACACACCTGGAGGGTCAGCATCCCACGCTCACAGGTCCTATTCATTTTATTGCGTTTATCACGATAGCAGGCAACAGCCATTACGATAAGCACTTCCCGAACTGGAATCGGCGGAGCTGCGTAACATGGAGGCGAGCGTGTCCTAGAAACAGCAACGCCAGACAACACAGAAGTGGAGGGGAGACAGTAGGAGAAGAGAAAGCAGACGGTACCTCATGCATGGTGTGCATTTTTCTCTTCTCCCAGGAACAAGGCAGCCAATCACAGGAGAGGTTCTGAAAGCCGTGACCAATGAGGACGGAGACGAGATCACCTACCGGGTCGTGGAAAAGCCGCGTCTGGGCCGGGTTGTGTCGGCCGCCCGCAGGAACCAGCTTGAAGAGGTCTCCAGTTTCACCCAGACTGAGGTCAGCGTTAGCATTAAAAATTCCACCGAGTCAGAGAAAGAAAATATGCTAGAAAAAAATGCTATAAGAAATGATTCAGAGGTTTGCCTACTTTTTCCGTTCAGGGTAGAAAGCTGACAAATCTAAGACATTTTATTACTATGCGTGCTGGTCACCAGGTGGTTGTGGGATCTGTGATCGTGTTCTTCTGTCCGGGTTAACTGCTGCTGCATATTTAATGGTCCAACCTGCACTGGACATGGACAGTAATGGCTGAAACACTAGAACCTGACATCGCGCCCTCACATGACATCTTATATGTGGTACAGGAGACCAGAGGGAAATGGAAACTGGGAACAGGACAGGGAAGGTCAAAGAGCTCATGTCCCCGATGCAACGTTTGGGAAGAGTATCTGCAGGGTTTCAGAATGAAATCATCCTGCTTTTATCATAACCCCACTTAGAATCCAAACAAAGCCAGCTATTGTCATTTTGTGATTATTTCCCTTATTTTAGCCTGGTAGAAATGTTTCATACACTATATGGCCAAAAATATGTGGAAACCTGAGCATCGCACCCATATGTGCTTTTTGAACTTTAATATTAATATGAAGTTGTCCCCCCCTTTGCTATAACAGCCCCTATCCTACTCTTTTGGGAAGGCTTTCCACCAGAATTTGTGTCCATTTGGCCACAAGCGCATCACTGAGGTCAGGCACTGTCAGGCGAGAAGGCCTAGGTCACAGTTGGTGTTCCAGTTCGTCCCAAAGGTGTTCAGTGGGGTTGAGGTCAGGGCTCTGTGCGGCCATTCAAGTTCTTCCACACAACCCTGGGCAAAGCATGCATTTAAGGAGCTCACTTTGTACACGGGGGGGCAGCAAAGGAGCTTCTTCCCCAAACTGTGGCCACGAAGCTGGAAGCACACGGTTGTCTAGAATGTGTTTGTATGCTGTGTGGGTGCAGCTGAAATGGCTCAGCTCAGTCATTATAGGTGGGTGTCCGCATACTTTTGGCCATACAGTGCAGCTATAATGAGAAGAAAGTGTTTTTACTTATTTTGGGTAGATTTTTACTGTGTTCAGGAATTGGATAACAGAGTCCCACAGTAAACCTTGTTCATTCCTGTTTACCGTGTCACCCAACTGAAGTGTCCGTCTCACCTCTGTTCCAACAGCTGGAGTCTGGATCCATCTTCTATGAACACAAGATGCCCAGCCAGCCTTTCTGGGCAGTCCAAGACTCAGTAAAACTTCTGCTGTTCTCACACCCGGCGCCGGACCTGGAGCACATCCTCCCCATCACGGTGTCCTACAACTTAGAGACCCGCAGCGGAGCATCACAGCTCTGGAAAAATGCAGGTACGGACTGGAAGAGGTGCTAGGCACATGCAAGAAGTTCAAAAGACGCACCGGGTCTTCATCTCATGAACAGCGAAGATTCAAATTTTTTGATATTTTAAAAGTTTTCCTGTTTATTTGTTTACTTTTCCCCTTACATTTTCTAAAATTAAAAGCACCCAAATGGAATGGATGCTTGACAGCTCCTCCTTAAGTTAACCTAAGTCCACTGTTTACAGGTCATGTCTAATGTCAAACACAAGTTTGTGGGGACAGGATATTTTTGCATTCAGTTATTTTAAAAATGTTATTTAAAATAACACATTTTAATTTGGTTTTAATGTAACTAAGACAGCACTGAGTTAAACTAAAAACTAAAAGAGTTGTATCATAAAAAGTTGCGTATGTTTATTGCAGCTATGTCTGAGATTTTTACAGATGAGATTTTAACCGATGTCTAAATGGAGAAACATTCTGTTATTAACCTTTTATCGATGGCAATAAAAACCGTGTTTGGAGCTAAGAACGGACTTTCCATCGTAGCATCTGCTCATTTAAACGTTAGACCAAATACTAAGTACAAGTACTAGGTTTATTTTGACTGGTTATGCGGTTTAGCATTTACGCACAGCACACAGGATAGAGAGCGAAAATCTCGACGAACCCCTTATTCCAGCTTCCGAAGCTTCGCACGCTCCCGTGGTGCATCATCTGCATCTCCTCGGAACGCTGGTTGTGTTTGCCGATTGTCAACCTGCCAGGAACTGTAGCTGCTTGTAAATATCAGAGTCGGGAGCCCGGCCCTGGGTCAGAACCGCTGACATTTTGTCTGCACTTGATGGATGTAAGTCAGATAAATGTGCTTTGCTTTGCCTTTTTCACAGGGGTGAGCAAAGCAAAATAATCAGAAAAAGTGAAGTTGCTGGAACCAGTTTACATTTGTTTTGTGGACAGTTTGTACATAAGGTTGTTTATTGCTGTGCGGAGTGTGCAAGTCAGCAAGGGTACTTCCTTATAAAACAACTTATCTCAGCTTGGGAGGTCTTTCAGAGGAATTTGTACTAAGCGTCTCTGTAATTCTTAAACTGCTAAACCCTTTATTGATCACATCTGATCTTTCAAATCAACGATAATAGATGACATGTGTGAAGGTAACACGTGTTCTCTGTTTTAATACAGGTCTCAGTGTTGCACAAGGTCAACGGGAGGTCATTGGCAGCTCCAACCTGGATGCATCCAACCTGTTGGCCAGTGTTCCAGAATCCAAGAGAGATGCCCTGCAAATTGTGTACCAGGTAATGCAGTTCCCCTCACATGGAACCCTCATCCTGGGAGGTCAGGACCTGACCCAGGATGCACCATATTTCCTGCAAGAAGACTTGGAGAAAGAAGACTTAGAGTACCTCCATAAGAATATGAACAGCGCCTCTGACAGCTTCTCCTTCAGTGTACAGCTGAACCCCCGTGGGCAAGGCATGCAGTCCCCATTAGGGTTAGTCATAGAGGAGACTTTCAATATCACTGCTAAGTACCACGACCTCAGTCCTCCAGAGCTGGTGACCATGGATCAGCTCTTAGAGGTTCTCCAGGGGTCCAGCGCAGTACTATCCAAGAAGTACCTCAACACCATGGACGAGGACAACACACCCAATGAGGTTTTCTTCACGATAGTCAAGGGTCCAAGCAATGGCCGACTAGTCAACGCAGATTCTGGCAAGGAAATCAAAAGATTCACCCAACAGGATGTCAACACTGGACGGGTGAAGTTCATCAGTGATGACAGCCTGGCCGATGGATTTATAGAATTCTTTGTCTCTGATGGAACACACAGCACCGAGACCTACACACTCCACATTGGCATCCTAGCACGAAACCTGATACTGGCCAGAGCCGAGGAGATCCAGGTGAGGCAAGGGGATGATGAAACACCAATTACAGAGTTAATGCTGAAGGCCACCACAGGTAGGCAGAATGAAGAGGAGGTCCTCTACAAGATCACAAATGTTCCCAAGTATGCTGCTGTGATGGTGGACAGGCTACCCACTTCTGCTTTCACACAAAAACAAATCAAGGAAGGAAGGGTGAGCGTCCGCTTTGTCAAGTCCACGTCTTCAAGGGACAGCGTGGCACTCATGGCCCGGAGCAAGGCAGCTAACGTCTCCGCCGTGCTGAATATTACCGCAAAGCCCTTAGTAAAGCTGCCCAACAACCCTGTTCTGCCAAGAGCCACGACTGTTCTGGTAGATACCAACATCCTGGATGCTTCTGCGCTAGCGAACAAGACCAGGGCTACTCCATCGTTCACCATTACCCAGCAGCCACGAGGGACCAGGTTCGTGAGGGTTGGGGGCGGAGGAGATGGCCAGCAAGTTAGCACTTTCACACAACAGGATGTAGAAGAGAAACGGGTGGCGCTGGAAATTTTGAATGACACCAGGGCCGGAGACCAAGTTCGAGACAATAAGGTACAATTCGTTCTCTCAGCACATGGTGTACCCCCTGCAGAAGGGACGCTGGCCTTCAGGACAGCCCCTTACAATGCCTCAGCAACCTATGGAGCAATTCTCCTTAAAGTTCCTAACTCCAGTAAGAATGAGGCAGATGAATTAAAGCCCATCACACCATCTGACAAGGAACGATTGTCGCGCAAGAACAACCTGTGGGCCATTCTCATTCCAATCCTGATTATCATCTTGCTCCTGGTCCTGGCTGCCATGTTGGCCTACTACCTGGTGCGACGGAACAAGACAGGCAAGCATGATGTCCAGACCGTCTCCGCCAAGCCCAAAAATGGGGAGGCCAACCAGGAGACATTTCGAAAGACCGATGCTGCCAACACCATCCCCATGTCCAACATGGACTCCAAGGAGCCTGACCCAGAGCTGTTACAGCACTGTCGGACCACAGGCCCAGCTCTGAAAAAGAACCAGTACTGGGTATGAGAACTCATGGCGGGCCAAGAAGAGAAACGTAGAACTTCTCCCATTACAAATGTTATAAACCTCTATCAGTGTTAAAAACAAACCTCTTACTGCATTAGTACTCTGAATCGAGGCAAACTAAGTCTATTCTAGGTGCTTCTCAGTGCGAGTGCCTTCCTCAGGTCTTCAAACACTGACAATTCCTCTTTTTCGGTCTAAAACAAACCTTTGTTTGTCTCCAGTTAATTTATTGTAGTTCACCATTGCTGGACCTTAAAGATTTTTGCATGTAAGAGACAGAAACTAGGGTTGAGGCAGCAAAATTTCAAAACTTTCCTCTAAGCTCTGTCATCAGCATTCAGTTAGATATTTGATGCTAAAACGCTGCCTTTGGGGCAGGCAAATGAATATTTTTGAGCGTTATTCCTATTCAGTTGAAAAAGGACCGATATGTATATAGTAAATGGCTTGCATTTACTTTTTGAGTTATAACTATGCGTTATGAAAGAAATGACAAACTGCCCTTTCTGAGTGGTTTTTGTTTATTTTTCTATAAATGTATTTTTTATTTGTTTTTGGTGGTCCCGGTTTTCGGGTTCCGCGTCCGGTAGACGGCGCGCTGCAGGTGAGTCTTTTACACCTGGAACGCCCCATAGATTCACTGGACTGGCCGACGGCACTGAACTCCACTCCGCGGTGTGGATCTGTACAACCGCAAGCAGGAAGTGACTCACCGGGGGCTGCAGTCGATCCGTCCTGCTGGCCGACAGACCGGAATGAAGTCATCCTCAGCAGTGGACGGTCCCGTTTTTGCAGCCCTGTAATCGAGATGCCACGAAGGCCGTACTGAGCTGTTTTTTCCCCCGTGTTGAAAACGGATGCCAGACCGATCTGCACTCAGCGCCACTCGCCATCTCAAGAGGAAAATTCACGAGTTTTTCGTGAATGAGCTTCTGTGCCGCTGCTGTCGAGATTTCTTTACTTAGCAATTCTTCATAAGCACCAAGACAGGGAAAATGAAGGGAAGAATAGAGGAAGCTTGTGATACTGGTTATTGGACTGAAAGATTTTATTTAATGGGATAAATGTTCTTTTCAGAGTCACTACAGTCCACAGTGCCATTACTATTTTTATGGGCTGCAATAAAAAAAAACTGCATTAGACACACAAATAGAGCATTGTGTGTGTTTTATAGATTACTCTGTAAGGCAGTCTCATGATTCAGCCTAAGGTTTACCTCCTAAAACAGTGTGGCCCCACATCATACACCTTCTCCAAAGAGTGGACATTTCCGTTCCTGTAAGACCCAGCGATCCTGTCACGTGGAAATTTGACATCTTTCTGATACCTGTGTCATCTCCCAGCTAACACTGTTAGCAGTTTTTCCATCCACCCGTTTTTAGCTACAGCTTATCTGCAAAGGATAAGACATTTCCACAGTTCACAGGATTAGGTTTCAGAAGGTTGCTGAAAATCAGACATTTTCCTTTATCGGTACCCAGTTCCTGAGGAAATGGAGGTTAGCTATATAAGCCATAAAGAATTGCTAAACTAAGATGACATTTTAAAATGCATCACATGACAGAGTGCTTTGGTTTAAGAGTAGTCATTATTTCTTTGACAGATGTGTAATTTAGCTTTTCTTAGGTGGGCTAAGAACAATATTGACTACAGGCCTTGCTTCATATCCCCACAACCTGTGGGTTTAAACACAACTAACATTCCAAAATGTCACTTTAATAAAGATTTTTTTTTTTTTTTTTAACCAGTAACTCATTTCTAGCCTGACAGGTCCTTAGATGGTATTTGTGTAGATGGTACGAATTTTTTAAATGTAGTAAAATGAGGTCGTTGAATTATATTGGCATTCTGTAACTGTAGATGAGAGCATCGTTGTGAAACGTTTGGACAGCGTTAACGTGTGTCTGGTAGGACAGGAAGTGGGAAAATGAGGAACGTGGTCACACCGAATCTGGTGCTTTGCAGTGAGCACTTGTCGTCGGTTCCAAAAATCCACACCTAAAGAGCATTTCCGTTTGGTCGGCATTTTTAATTGGATCCGCAAAGGCTGCATCCGATTGGTCGGCATTTTTAATTGGATCCGCAAAGGCTGCATCCGATTGGTCGGTATTCCTAATTGGATCCACAAGGCTCCATTATATTGGTCATTGTTCCTAATTAGCTCAAATTGGTTGCTATTCCTGATTGGCTCCACAAATGCTACAGCCAATCGACGGATATTTCCGATTGGCTCCGCAAAGATCGTGTCTAATTAATTTGAAGGAGACTTCCTCCTGTTGGCCTTACAAAGAATGTTCTTCGGTTGTGCCGCAAAGAGTGGTCCTGAAAGGTCGATGCACGTTTGACCTGCTATAAATAAGTATTTTTGTGATTTCTATCTTAAACCCAAAACACAACATGCTAAGCTACAACCGTAGGCCCTGGCTGAGTGCCGACTGACGTGTCTCAGGAAACGTTTAGTTCTCAGAGGTGCCAAAAGCTACGAGACACTGTTTAAGTAAAGAGGAATCTCAGGAATTGCGCGTTTCTTTTACTTTAAAACAGCCCGAGATGCCTTTTGCTTGTCTTTCAGTAAATTTTCTACAGACTTCTCACAGTGCCTTTGGCCACGTCTGCTATTCTGGAACAGCTTCTGTAAGTGCTAGCAGTGTTGCTCTGCATCAGTGTGGTTATCACAGTATAAAATGTGCCTTTGGGTTTCAGGAGGTGCTGATGCTGTAGGATGATCCCTGTTGCCTTTAGCAGTCATCCCCAAAGCTCAAACCCCTTTGCAGCCCAGCTCACCACTTGCAAAATTTGGGCTAAGCCTTTGCATGAAGTCCTCTGCAACTTCTCAATGCTGTAAGTGATACTCATGCTGGGTTTTTCACTCTTAACTTTTGACTGTGTAACCTGTCCATGGCTTAGGAAGCAAACAATGTATTAGAAATCTGGATATATAAAATAAAGAAATTTGCCACAAACTGATTTTTGCAGGTTTTTTTTTTTTTGTTCACTTTTGTTAGCTTTTTAACTGCTGAGATGCACACATGCCCTCTGCCAGCAGAGGGCACCACTGTGCACTCAAGACTTTTTTTTTTTCTTTTTTAACTGTAAAGGAGGCGGCCTTTCGTCAGCATTTAAGAACTCTTGCATCTGCACTCATTTTTTCCTATGTTCCTCACTTTCACTGCACGTTCTGCCCTGTTTCCCTTTCTTCCTTGTCCACAGCTACAACTGTCTCCTTCTCCAGACGCTTTATAAAATGCGTGCAATAAGCAAGCCAGTAGGTCATTTTCCTTCCGCTTGCCCTGCCGAGGGTCACGGTTCTCCTCTAAAGGAAAAGCAAAAATATATTTAGCAGTAAAAACAGCCTGTAGTTCAATAGCGCAATCCTTTCAGAAGTGTGTATTTGTTTGATTAAACCATTATGGCCTGCTTGTCTGAAGTTCCTGTTATAGGTTTAAGAGAAATCCTTATTTCATTTTTTTTTTTCTTTCTTAAAAAATAGGCCACACAGACAAATTAGTATGTTTGGTATGTCAGTAGGCATAACCTCTCGGAAGGAGAGAATTGGGCTTTTGGCAGTAATCGCACACACAAGGAAAGGGAGTCTGTTTGTAGTTCTCGGCAATGGTCTAAATGGGATCTCCAGCAGGCCAGTAATCCTGGCACCCGGGCCACCTGTGAAAAGGCTGACTATGACAGAAATTCTGATACCGCTGGCCAAAGTTAAAAACCAAAGTGGCCCGGTGCCCGGGATCCTTCATGTGTACCACAGCACATAGAGAGAGAACCAGCATTCTTGGTGACCTTCATAACTGTCTATAACCCTTAAACTAGAAAGCTGCACTGTCTGAATGCTGTAACCATGGACACTGATACCTCTCTCCCATCCCAAAAGATTAACCCTGAATGAAAGTGGGAAAAGACAGTCAGTTTCAAACTGCATTAAACAAATTTGTGCACAAGATTCTGGTTAAGCCTGGTCCAAAGGTACAACAGTAGAGTCTTCATCCAGGATTTGGACATGGAATCTTTAGTTATGTTCTAGATGAAGAGCTCTTGTAATTTGTCTGGGCTCGGGTTTGGAATTAGGGACAACCACACATCCCACCCCTCTGTAGCACAGGGTCCATCCTGTCTTTGGTTTGGGTAGCACCATGGAAGGGTAACATGAGCCTGGTAGGTGCTCCTGTTGCTGCAGGACTCACAATGACGCCTGTTTGTTTTGTTCATCCAGAAACCGGAGATGAGAGGATCTGGTCACAAGCACTATGTAATGAGAAACGGAGGGTGCAGTGACCTTTGAGCGCAGAGCTGTAGGTGTGTGTTTACACACACAGGTGAAAGACATCAGCATGTCAACGTGGTTCCATTCACTTCTTCCTCCTGGTGAACTGCGTCTGTGGGACGCCGCTGAACTTTACGTTCATGTATGGCTGGGCTGTTACGTGGCTGTCTGGAGCACGAAAGCAGACGTGGTCGACATCTGTCTGTTCAGATTAATGTCGTGCATATCATCACTCTGCTGGGTTTATGGTCAACAACTGTGCCTGACAAACTGAACCAAGACGGAGAATAAAACAGCATCTTTTAAGAAACCTGACTCCTTCTTGGGGGAGTGTTCCAGTACACAGTGAGAAAAAGGAAGGCTCTATAGGAGGTCCTGACATGCAACCCTGCTCAAACACACACATTAACAGCCAGGCTCAGCCTGATGGAACCTGAATCCTGTCATTATTGGTCTTAGTGACTTTTTTAATAAAAAATAATTTTTAGAAAATGGATCACTCCCCAGCTAGGAATATTTTTCTAAACCAACAAAAGTCCTCAATCTATATCCTGAGACTCAATAGCAAATACATCTATCCTGCAGAATGCTAGTATCATAGCGTAGCACCTTATATCGTGCCCCCACTGCAAGTTTGCCACAGAGTTCACTAGGTGGCGCTGCAGAGAACAAACCGCTGTGAGGCTGCAGTAGATCGGACCGCTCTAGGGGACCTTGTCGAGAGTACAGACAACATCAAGGGGAGGCTGCAAATTTCAGACCGCACCATGGGGTGTTGTTCCGGACAACAGAGGCTGTATTATATCCAGCTGTGTACGGGGATGTTTTCGATCAAAAGAAGTAATAGAATAACATGCATTGAACACACTGAGGACATTTTCGGAGATTTCGGCAGGTGTGGAAAGGTAGAGAAGGTCCCATACCACCTTGCAGAATACAGCTGAGGGCCCGTGTCAAAGAGCAGGACCACTTCCTTCAGTCGTTACTATGGTAAAGGTAGCTAATGGGCATTATTGCGTGTTCTCTGCTCAGCTGGAACACAATCCAGAAGAACACCCCCCCCCTCCGGCAAAGCTCTCTGCAGCTACCGGTGGTCAGCCACTAAGCAATAATCCCAAAATAGCTAAACTAAATAGCAGGAGACAAAATAAACAGCAGCAGAAAGTTGATTCTTCAACACGAAGCAGACCTTTCGCAAACTCTGAAGGATCGCACTAACTCTCTCCCATCCACGTTGCAGTATTGCCTCCTCCACCAAATTCTTAGTGGCAGGAACATAGTCAAATGCAACCAAGCAACTGGGAAGTTATAAACCCTCTGTGGCCAGCTTGCTGTAGTAGCAAGTGTGGATGGTGATAATGGGGAGGTGGCCCCAATAAGAGTGAGGGTGATCATGGCCATACCATCAAGTCAGAGGGTCAGTGTTCAACACCAAGGCTGCCCACCCGGTTTATGGCACCTGTTGTGGTCGGTTCCATTCCACATAACAGGAAGTGACAGATGTCTGGTGGGCAGATTCTCCACCGCTCGCCCATGGCTACGTCTGGCCTTAGTTACCCAGTTAGCACTTCCTTTTACCCCAGTCTGCTTACTGTTTGTCACTGACACCTACACCATTTTGCATGTTTAAAGAAGCTGGTCAAAGTTTCTGATTTAAGTCTTTTTAAAGACATAAATGCAGAAAGATTGAAAAGAGAAGTGAGACTCCAGTTCTTAAATCTTGAAGGTACCTTGCTGAAGCGATTGGCCCTTTTCTCCCAGACTGAACCTACTGTGATGCTGACCTGTGCTCCTCTGCACCTTTAAGAAGGAAAAAGGACCACAGTGAAAAGGTTGTGAAAGGCAGCATGATGCTTACTTCTTGATGAATAAAGGCTTAAGATAGGGTTTCACAAGAGGCCTAAATGTCAGGCTTCGCCAATGCTTTTCCAATTAACTTTCTCTGTTTGAATCCAACTGCTGAATTTTACACAGCTGCAATTTATGCTCTGGCACGTAAGTTCATTTCCTAACCTAGGCCAGTAATTTTAGCCTAGCTGCTTTTTCTCGCCATGAGAAAGCTCTGCATCGAGGCCTCACTGGCATGGCCAGATCTCCACATGGAGACAAGCCACAGCTTCACAGGAGGAGAAGCTCATCACCATGGCGATGTGAGGCTACTCGCAGCTTGTTGGTGCCAGAAGTGTGATCAACACATTTAATATATGTCTCCTCTGTCATCAGCCAGCCTGCGTTATTTATACTTTTTTCTGACCTTCTTCTCCAAACTGGGCTACTTTGTGAGGATTGTACACTAAGCTACATACGATTATTTATACATTTTTTACAGTAGAATAACTTTCAGCTTGAGGGCCTCACTCAGCAATATTTCAGGAGTGGCAAAGGCGCCAACCACTATGCCACCTGCTGCATCTTCATTTCTAGCATTAATTCAGCTTCACCAGCTCATTTGTCCAAGGTTCTTTTAAGCTTACATAAATGTCACATTTTTGCTCAAGCTCAGTACCAGCTTGTGCTGTACAGATAATATTATTTCCAGTTTTAAATACAAGGATTTATAAATGCGTGGTAACAGCCCAGCCCATGCTGTGTCCTGAGCAGGATGTTTTGCACACATTCAGAAAATAACAATGAATGTGTGTTTCAAGAAATCAGCAGACACCTGAGAGCCAGCAAGGTTTTTGGATGCATTCCATGTGTGAAGCTGTCCATCCGCCTCCTCTAAACATGCGGTATCAAAGGAATGTCCTCCATACGGTGCGCTTGAACCGAACGCTGCAGCTTGTAAAGTTTGGGAGGAGAACTCAAAAACATGTAACCTGTAAAGGGGGCAAAATGAAAAGAAGTCTTTAGGAGGGCATACATTTGAAAAAGTTATTTTGAGCCAAATTGGGAAGGTTTATTCAGTAGTTGCACAAATAAATACAAAAATCTCGGAATGATTCATTTTTAGGTATAAATGTAGGTGAATAGCTTGCCATCTTTTGTGTAGAAGTGAAAATGGGATATTTTGGGGCTTTTTTGTCCGTGTGATAGCGTGAAGAACTTGAGAAACTATCTAGCTTTCACAGCGCACTTCTCCAGGCAACCTCCTGTATCTTTAACAACAAAAGGATTGTTTGCCGCTTTCGTAACGTAGTCTTTCCTGGGCTCAAGGCTGAGGTCTGGACCTCCAGAAGGGATACATGACATGCTTCTGAGGTTTAACACTGAACAACAGCAATCATGTTGCTGTTATTAAGTGTTGAGCCTGTAGAGAGCTTTGTGGTCCATGGATGCAGAATGCAAAATGCAAGAAAGTTCTCTTCATCCACTTATGTCCTTAGCACAGCCAGAAGTGTGTCCACTATCACTGCAATGGATTTCATTCCATCTGGTTGCTGGTTGTTCTTTCCTTTCTTTCCCTCCATTTTTCCATCAGTCGATTTCATTTCGAGGACTTCCAGTGAGCGTTCTGGCTTGATCTGATCCAACGTCTATCCATGAAAAAGAAAACGGGTCTCTCAGCCAGCCAGAGGACCGAGCAAAAGTGTGAGGGCTGAAGTTTAAAAATGCAACACAAAGCATTTGCCAGCAGATGGAGATGCTGATTGCTGCCATGGGGGTCCCCGCTGTGCTCCATCGAGGGGCAAATGTGGCCCACAGAGAGCCAGACATGGCAGGGATTGCTTGTTGTGAAGGGAGGTGGAGCTCAATGTGTTTCCTTACTAAGGAATTTCATTTTGTTTTAATTCCTGGATCCCAAATACAGTTTAGAATTCCCCACAGAACAACTCATTTTGAGGCAGAAAACAGGGCTGTAAGGAATTACTCGTCCTGTCTGGTTCTTTTACACCATCCGTCTCCATCTGTGAGGAGGGAGTGTTTGTAGGAAGACAAAGCGGGGTTGAGAGCTGCTGACATACTACGCTGAGGAGTGAAAAAAATAGCAGTAAACTGGGCATCTCAAAGCTGTCAGCATGCACAGTCAAGGTGTCTGAGTTTCCAAACGGTTTTTAGTTGAGCTTTAGACGCAGACACAGGATGCTTATGTAGCGGTCAGAAGTTCAGGAGAGAAATCATGCTGAAGGAGATGGGTTTGAGACCTTTCTTGACAGCTAGGAGGAACTGAACAGCTCTGAGTGACAGAGGGGGTTTGTAGGAGCTCGGTGCCAGGATGTATGACGGTCCTGCAGGACCTGTGGGTAAGAGGGTGCTCATCTTCTGATTTACAAGCTGTTTGTGCTGCCCCTTGTAAACCAGCAAAACAATGTGTGCGCAAATCCAGAAAGGCTACTGTTGTCGCACCTTTGACCATAACCATATCAGTAACAGCAACCAAAGAAGAAATGGGGGAAATGATTGAGATGGCCTGGAATGCCTTGTGATCTCTCTGCCATGCCATAAAGCCCCAGGAATAAACATTTGAATCACATTGGACACCAGTCTGTCCGTCCAGGCTGTTCTTCCACAGATTCCTCTCAAGGTAACACTGTGCACAGGCGGCATTCTGGGTTCAAGCAAAGCTAAATACACTTTAAAGAGAAAGTTTCCATCAGAACAATATTGCTTTTCAGTGTCGCGGGGCAAAAGAAATTCATGTTACCAGAGTAATTACTGCCAGTTTATCTGAAAGATCATGAACCCCACGGAGGCGGAGTAATGTGAGTGCTTTGATGTTTTTAGAGATTGTCTTTGCTGTGCAGTTTTCCCAAGGCGAAGGGTTGTTTGGAAGGGAATGTGAGGAATGCGCTCTCCGAGTTCCGAGGAAGTGCCTGTTTTCGTCTCCAGAAGGAGAGCCAGATGGGGCTGCTGCTGTCACAGCTGACTGGGGGCCTGAAGAGAACCCTCTTGTGGGGGGCAAAAGGGGGAGGAGCCACCAGAAAATGTTGGTGTGAGGGTTCAGAAGTAGGATCGAGTCGAGATTATCAGTTCGATGTTTCAGATGAGAAGCCAGTGGAGAAGAGTGCAGGGGAAGGAGCCAGTGGAGAATGACAGTGCGATGCTTTAAGGGGAGGAGTCGTTGGAAAAAGTTTAAGGTTTTGAGACTTCAGGGGGAGGAGCCTATGGAAAATGTGGGAGTGATGTGTCAGGGGGAGGAGCCAATAAAATAAGTGGACAAGTTTAAGGGCTAGAGCGTTTTGGAGGAGGAGCTAATGGTATTACGCTCTTTTGGCTCCTCCTCCATTATAATATTTTCCATTAGAGGGGGAGGAGCTAATGGCGATTGTTAGTGTACAAGCTCAAGGAGAGGAACCTGTGGAAAAAGTGTAAGAATCAAGAATCAAGAAGAGTTTATTTGTCAAGTACATAGCAACCATAACAAGAATTTAACGGTTTAAAGGACGCTGCTACATTCATGATAGAAGGATCTGTCTTAGCCTCTAATGGACTAGTTTAGATTAACAATGTTGCAGAAAAGAGAAGGAAGCTGGAAATATAAATTTCTTGGTCTCTCCCACTCTCATTTAGCAGTCCTGAGAGACACTCCTGTTGTCAACAGTCTGGATGAAGGCAGGAGCCAGGGGAGGTGGACATCTGTGAGTCAGTTAATTCATCTCCTCTTTCTACTGGGGTTTAATAATTAATACAGAACAACAACCCCTAAACCCCCAGTGAATGCCGGTGCTATGGCTGTCCAAGGTGCAGAGATCACATCATCAGTGATGCCATTACCTCTCTTCTCTCCAAAGGCACAGAGTTATGAACATCTAAACATTCAGACCTGTACTGCACACTCTCAGAGGACACGTGTGAGAGCAGATGTACAATTAGGACACTTCGATACGCATTACAGTGAATTCTGGAAGGACCCACGTGGCAAATGGCGAGCAGAGACAAAGCAGTCATTGAGAGCCCTTCTGAGCTCATATGGTTCCGTCTCAACATGTCAACATTTCATGTTGTCATTTTTCCCACTGACATTGGCCAGTTTCAATCTGCAGCATTTCTTTCATTAGTTTGTCACATTTTTTGTCCTTTTGTCTTATTGCCTTTTAAAGGTCAATATACATCTGAGTTAATGTTAACCGGATGACATGTGAAACGGGAAAGTCAGAACATTCTGAAGAAAGAGCAGAAAAGGGTATATCTGTGTTAATATATGTGTATTACAATTAAACCCCTAGGGTTTGTGGTCTTTTGGACAAGAGAAGCCATCCTAGCTCTCCTCACTTCTGTTGTGGACCTGCTTTCATCTTCCCACCTCTTTGTAGAGTAAAACATATCTGGGCTTTTGGAGATACTTACGTCTTATTTACTTTTGGAGTTACTCCTTCAATTATTAATCCAGCAGTTCATTCAATATACATACTGTAGAAGCAGAGAATGTCTGAGAAACAGGAAGATAAGGGTGTGCCGTAAAGTCCGTATCCAGGTCATGACCGCACGGGGTTGTTTGTTCAGATTTGTGTTTGTTGAATTAAGGCGGTCAAACTTTACAAGATCGCCAGCATAATAAGCTTCTTTGGTAAAATTATTATCCTCCCTCCAGTTATTTCACGCATGTCTGGGAAGGGGTGGAAGTCGTCACCCTTTAATAGTCGCACGTGTGGTTTCCCATGAGCTGCTGTCCATATGTGCGGCAACAGGATTTCCACATGGGTCAAGGGCAGCCTAAAAGCTCCGCTTTCCTAACAGGATATTGTTAACATGTGAAAATGAAAGGAATTCCTTGAGAAGTGGCGAAAGTGACAAAAGGCTTATGTTATAGACAAAGATCTCCTGTCTTGCTCTGTTTTGACAAATGTTTTTATTTTCTCTTGTAAAAATGTGTTCCATTGCGTCTCTTCAATGCGCTGCGTTTCGAAATAAGATTACGCAGCCGGCATGAAATGCGCTAAGCTGATATCATGCTGAAGAATTTGGACCAGCTCCACTCCTGCAGATTATGGCCCCTCCTTCATTTTTCTAACCATGGGGTTCTGAGGTGATGCAGATCTACCCCATGGATTTTTGGAACTGCCTGGGTTGTTGCTAGTGGACTGAACTGTGGTGATGATTCTTGATGGTCCACACCTAGAGAGGGGGCCCATAGAAATTCCAGATTGTTTTATTGAAACAGGATCTGGGCCCCGAGCAAAATTTCTCCAGAATCTGTACATCCAGCTCTGGGAATGGCACCTATTACAGTGGATGACTTACACACCACTCAGTTTGTACTTTCACATGCCGGTTTGGTTTCGGCAATGGGAGATTACGCAAATGAGGGCCTCTTAGGATTGGGTGAAATAAGACCAAAGAGACTTATTTGTGATTAATAGCACCCTGTATAGTCCACCATAATGTATGACTTTAATAATTAACAATTAATAATTAAATAATTATTAATAGCTATTTCCTTAGTGCTGAAAAGTTTGCTGAAGGGTGAGGTTTGCATCACCAGAGATGCATCTCAAGGAGTCTTTGCCAAATGATGCAACGGAATAATTTGCTGGCATCATGTCCCCGCGCTGCCATTGTGGACGGCGATGAACGCAGTCTTGGCAGGCATCACCGGAAATGTCCTCATGAGCTGCACCCGTTTTCAAATGCGCGCAGGGCCGAATTCCGTCATGCGTCTGGACCGTGCTGCCGCAGATGTGGCCACAAGTCATTCCTCTCTGTTTATATGAAGTGAGGATGCACAATTGCACTTTTTTCGCTTCCTTGATGTCAGTTACAGAAACGTTGAAAACTGAGATGTCTTTTCTGTTACTTGCACAGATTTCACATAGGCCTCTAATGCATGTTCATATTTTGTAAAAAAATTCCACATGAAAACAGCCTCTTTTGGGAAAGCTACACAAATTTTTGATGCTTATTATTATATACATACACGTATACATCTATTTAGTGCTTGTGTGCAGTATTTACAGTATAAATGTAACATAAATATAATGGATAATGGGTAACATACACCCTGGTCCACATGATGGAGAATTCAAAAGAGAATATTTTATATCTATGAAATTTATATACATGTTTTGCATACTCTATAATACATCCACCACTATGAAGGCAGCAGGCTGAACTGAGCAGGCAGGGTTAAAGATGTTCAAGCCATTACATCTCAGTCACAGGTCCTGGGTTTCAATCCCATCTCCTGCTGTAGTGCCTTTGATCAAGTAAAGATTACCCAGCTGCACAAATGGTGAATCACTGCACGCAACTCTGTATGATGTTCAGTCACTTTGAAGAAAAGCTTCAGCTAACTGAATGAAGAATATAATTATTACTTAAATTTGCAGTGATGCACCTGAGATTTGATGCTAGTCCAGGTTATAGTCAAGATTTGAAAACAGAGGCCGTGGGTTACGAACAAGAATTCTCCAAACTTGTGCCAGAGACACACATATTTGATATGTCCAGGCTTGACTCATACTGATTCTGGCCCAGTTTAACCTTCTCAGGTGTCAGATTTATTTTTCGCAGTATTTTTCCCTCAGAGTTTAAACCCTGATACTGTGCACCAGGGTGACTTCCTGATCATCTCCATACCCGAGAGTTTATAATAAATCTAGTTATCGTGTCTGAAATTTGTTTTGCATCTGATTCTGAAAGGAAGTTACTTTTGCTCTGCTGACAAAATCACACGTGAAGGATGAAAGCAGAATCTGTCACTCTCAAGCTCAAAATGAGAAGCATAAATGAATGTGAGTGGCGTGTGTGTTCATTTCTGAAATGGCCTTCAAACTGACATGTTTTAATCCTGCACATTTTTTTAACTTCCAGAAATACTGTATCGCAGGGGGTGGGGACGGTTCCATGAATGCCATAAACACAGCGTGCGCTTGTTGTGCAATGACTGAATGGATAACAGGCAACGTATGTTCTGGTCGAGGTGGGATGTAGGGAATGGTTAGCCTGAAGGTCATGTTTTCTGTTTGATACAGCCCATAAACACACAGTCATTGGTGGGACTTTCCATCTGGATGCTGTAACCGCAGAACCTAAACCACTAGAATGTGTGTGTTTTATCCAAGCAGCCCAGAAGTGACGCTGCAACGCTGGCCTCCAGCATCAGCCGCACCCCACCAATAGAATGGGCCTGAATGCATGGTCATGGAAGGGTTCGACCAAGGTCAGCGCACCCACAGTGAAGCCTGGTGCATTTCCTTCTGTCAGGACTCCTGCCTGTACTAGAACTTTTGGCCGCCCTGCTGGCCATTCTGTGTATTACAGGGCCATGTGCTCCTTGCTCCACCTTTCCAACCTGATCACCATTATTACCTTCACTATTATCCTCATTATTACCTCTTGTGTTCCTCCAATACCTCGTCTCTGTTGTTTATTGTGTTAGCTATTTAAGTCCTGTTTTTTTTTTGTTTTTGCCAGTTTCTTATCAGGTTGTGACTGTTTTTTTTGTGCTGGTTCCACTGGTTTTTGATATGTTTGTGGCTGATGAATTTGATTTCCCTGTATTAAATCTACTTCACTGAGTCTGCAGTTAGCTCCTGATCTAAAAGCCAGGCACCTTCCCTCAGAGACATGGCTCAGTCCTAGAATTGCTGCTGGCTTTAACTGATCTTCCCTCCCTACATGGCGTGAATAACCATATTGCTGGTGAATGCTGTAAAATTCACCTGCCAATGCTTTATATCTCCCACCCTATTTGGGACATGAGCTGGAGATCCAAGGTAGGTTTCTTATCAGATCTTGTTCCTCAATAGCAAATAAACTTCATGCTTAGCTCTTTTACATTATTTTTTTTCCATAAACAAAGTCAATAGCACTAGTAGAGTGTAACTCATTCCCAATATTTGAGCTTCTGGTTTCTGAGTTTATGATGTAAAGAGCAGTATATATTAATACCCATCTCAATATCTGAGTCCAGAAGTCCCAGCATAACAAGCACCTATTCCAAATAAATCTGAACCACATCAGAGAAATATTTCTAAAATTGGCCAAAGTACAAAGGTGATGCCAGGTGGGATCACTGCATCTGTGTTCTCAGTCTTTGCCTCATGTGGCCTGGGCTGAAACGTAGTTTGCGTGTTGTCATTTTTATGTATAATTCTGTTAAGTTAAGGTTCCCATAGTAACAGTTCATTGCAGTAATAGCCTATTACTGTAGATAAATTGCAGTTTTTTCCAGTTTTCCTATTGTATATTGATTTCTTCATTTTTTACATAAATTTGACCAGTGTTTCTTCCTATTACTACTATTAAGGAAAGAAAGGTAATGTATGGTACTAAATAAAATGTAACTGTGTTTAAACATGCAAACATATATTAACTATTTGGTAATTGGATAATTGGTGTCTAAAGTGTTCCTTATCAAACCAAAATAGGTATTTTAGAGTGTTAAAATTAACTGGTGTTTCTTCGATGAACCCACACAAAATCATACCTTTCATCATTCGAAATGATGGAAATAACTTACTGATATCAGACTTTGGGGTTTTTGAGCCATTTCAGGGCAGTAGTTATGTTCAGATACCAGGGTACACACGTATAGTGCCTCCTTGCTGGATCTTATCTGTAGATGGCGGTAGGGAGGACACAAAACTGAACTGAAGGGAAGAGGCACAAAGGAAGGCGCCTGGGCACAGGAATAGTGTCCAGGCTGGTGGCAGGAAGCTGTGGCTGGGCAGCACTGGGGCTACCAGCTGTGAGAGGAAGCGACCATCTGTTCCTCCCTGCCATCGGGATCCGTCCATCAGCGTTTCGTACGACAGTCCAGGAACCGAGCACCACTCTGCCATACAGCCTGTTGTCGCACCTTTCACCCGGGTTCCCAGAGCAGGGTGCTTGTTACCTCCGCTTTAGTGTACAGTGAGTGCATGGGGGGACAGTAAGCTGAGAATCTCCTCCAGTCCCACTGTTCAAGTTCAGTAGTCCACTATTTAAATAAATCTCATCCAATTCAGGGATGGTCAGTTGCAGTTTTCAGGGCCCCCGAGATTAGCATTTATTTAGCAATGAGTCTGCTGATAACATGAGGGTTGCTGCCAGTTTTAAGGCCTTGGGTTTGAATCCTCACCCTGCTGCAATACCCTTAATGGAGGTGCTTACCCTGCTGTACAAAGGTAAATTAAGGTGAAATCAATGTAAGCAGTTTAGTGCACAAATCCAGTGTGGTAAGGGGCTTTCGAAAAAAGGGAATAAGTAATAAAAAAAAAATAAGCAATTTAAATCTGAAACAGGCAGTAAAACAGAGTAAATAAATCTGTCCAATCTGGACCCTTGGTAATTTTAGGATTAGTACAAAGTCAGCATGACTGGGCCATGTTTTGTTTTGAGCCCCGTTTCTCTGTTGCAACAGGATGCAGTTGCATTTCTGGTTGTTTCCGCCTGTCAAGGCCCACCAGGCTGTTAGAGAGTTCAGCTGAGATTCAAATGACACACTGACCAACTGGGGGGGATGTAACCAGAGAAGCCAAAAGGGGGCAGCTGGTGAGGACAATCCAGCAGAACTGAAGAAGCCGTGTTTGACCTCAAGACTCGGGCAGGAAGTAAACAAGAAATCCTTGCCAGTTCGCCAACTTTCTCTAATTTAGCAGCTTCTCAGAAGATTTCAGGGTATGTTCTCACTGGCCATATATCTGTCCTCTTGATCTCCAAAATAGAGTTCAGTTCAACATGTGAGCACTTCCTGTCTTCCAAAGAAACACTTACAGCCACAGATTAAATTTATTTGTCTCCACAAGAGTCTGTTTGAAATGTAGATGTTGGTTCTGGGTTATTTCTCATGCAACTGATAAGTAGGGAAAATTATAGGTATTTTTTACATTCAAAGCTGCATTAATCCCCAGCATTTTTACGGACAGTGTTCCCGTACCCCTCCACTGTCTGAAGAGGAGCTTCTTCTACCCTGTAGAATCACTTAGCATCTCGTGAGGCCACTGCTAGCAGTTCTGTAGCAGGAGTTTTGCAGAGAATACGGCAGACAGGTTGGAGGAAACATCCAAACATGTCTACTGTGGCCTATATGACATTAGGTCTTGGCTGGACATGAGAGCTTCAAACTGTTTCCTTCCCGTGAAGGACACACAAAATATGCTGACATTGCATGTTTTATTAGAGCTCTGTTCCCATTCATTTCGGATGTAAATTGTTTGGGTATAATACGGAGGCGGTCTCTTGAACGCATTTTCTCCATTTAGTTGTGGAAATGTATTTTCAAGCTTTTTGGACTTCTTCTGCCAATGTTTCCTTCCTGATCCCTTTACTAAACTATGTCTATTTTTTGTCAGTAGGGAAGTGCAATAATGGAATAAGAAGACCTTTAGTCCTGGCAAGCAGAACGTAGCTGCTGACGTCATTTTCCAGCTCCGCCGGTGCTCGTAGACTCCAAGAACCGCTCTTCGGCGTGTCTGTGCAACAGGTAAAACCAAATTTCCTGCAGTACATAGCAGCCAGAATTATGTGATGGGATTTAGATTGTACACATAGAATTCTGGGGCAGTTCAGGGCAGGATCCTTAAAAAAAATTGTCTTTGGGATGGGGTTAAATTTATAAAAATCCTAATTTGTGCTGGTTTATTTGATGCAAACAACAATGGTTTTCCAGTCTGGCTGTTAACCTGGTCTTACCTTTGACAGCTGACTAAAAGTTGTTGCCCACTGACTGTGGAAGATGTTTATTATCATTATTTTTTATATTTTAAAGTACCTTACAGTGTGAGAACTGTGCACTAAAATAATAAGTGAGGGTAATGGGCTTAATCTAGGCCAGTCTTTACAAGGGGAAAATACACAGGAGCTACTGGTATTTTGTGACATGGAAGTCCTGAACTGGTAATCTGGAATAATTCACCATTATATTAATTTTATTATAACATCTAGAGCCAGGAACTGAGATTGACTTTCTAACTGATGTAAGGCTACAATAAGTGCAGTTTTTTCCACACTAAGCACATTCTTCCAAAATTTACATTAGCATTTATTTGACATTTTTCTGTAAAATTAGTTAAAATCTTGAGGTACTTACAACTGTTTTGTATTTATACAGCTGGGTAATTCTTACTGTATTAATTCTAGTTTAGTACCTTGGTCAACAGTATTACAATGGGAGTGAGACATCAGCTGCAAGGCAGTGGCTCTAACCACTACGCCACCTGCTGCCGGACTGAACCTCCACTGTTGTACATCCAGGAATGTGTTTTTTTCTTCTTAAGAAATCCTATAATGAGTGTGTATTTCTTATTTATGTATTTGAAGAGCTGTGCTATTTGTAGGATCCAGCTCCCTATTTGCTTGATAAGAGGCCCAATCTGGCAAAGGGAACCCCAGTGAAACCCCAACAGAACAGCCGAGCATCAAAACTGGGGCTGTAATTGTAACTGGCAGCTTGTGCTGAAGGTGTGATAAAATTACTTTAGACATTAGCAGTTAACCTGTGTTTCCATGGCAACATGGAGATGTTTTTCACTCAGGTGCTTTGTGTGGCTCTGGCATTCTGGTATTGGCTGTGTTTGTTTGCTGGCTGGGACCCTTTATGAGGAATTCCAGGCGCAGATGAAGGCTCACATGCTTTTGTGTAGAAGGCATCAGCACAAAATAAATGAGGCCAAAATCATAGAAGTTTTCGATAACAAGAAGATAAGAAGCTCTTTATGTGAAATGTTGAGCGTACATTACCGGTATGAGCCAGTTCTCATTTCGTCCTTTACCGTTCAATATCATATCTGCAGGTCACCTCTTATTTTATTCTTCTGAAGGACCAAGTTTAACAAATACACCCAGTTGTGCTGTTCCAAGTAGCGGTACCTGAGGTCTATTCAGCTAGCATGCATTAAGCTTCATAAGGAGTCTTCTGTCTCCGTGCCACCAACCTTTCATTAAATTACTCATTTGTGCACTTTTACTCTTGCCTACAAATGTGCTTTAAATCTTCCAGTTTGTCTCTGCCTATCTTGGTGTGTGTAAGCAGTTGTAGTATTATGCAATTCTCTTTCGGATTATTAACATTTCTCTCTGTCGAGGTTCCAGGACTTTGTTCAAAGTAGCTTAGTGCTGAGGTTATTATACAAAGATAATTTAAAATTTATTTCAGGTAACCTTCAGATTGCAAGATCACAACACTACCCTTGGCCTCATATTATTATTATTATTATTATTATTATTATTATTATTATTATTATATAATTCCAATGATGCTTTTGTCCAAGCTGACTTACAGGGATCATAGGAATGTGTTTGTGTGAATGCCATTCCTATGCTGAGCACTAAAAAGCTAAAAAAGGGGTGGCTCAAACAGGGGAAGGTGGAGCCAAAGCTAACTTGCAGTCCAGGAAAACACGGGCAGCTCAAGAGAAAATGAAAAACAAAAAGGCTCATCCAGTTGGACACAGCGAGCGCTGACCTAGGCGAGCAAAACATCTTGAGTGTCGCTGCAGGATAAGAATGCCTGCAACTCACTTCTCTAAAGCGCTGAAGACAGGCGCTCCGCCTCGGACTGCCTGAGATGTTCCCTTGGCGCCGCAATTGTTTGTTTTGAATGAAATATTTTCAAAAGCCCAAATTGTCCTCACTCTGACACTTAACTTGTGAAACAATATTTGAACAATAACCTTTCTTCACATGGAGCGCCTGGAAAAATACCCAAGTGCTCATTTTCGCCATCGGGACATTGAAAGGGGTTGATTTTGGAGCAATAAGATTTTGCTGCATATTTTTCTGTGGCATTTGATATGAGGACAGAGGTCCTGCGTTGTGAAGTCAAACAAACCGAGTCTTTCATCCCCTGCCAACGCTCCTTGCTTTGGAAAACATTATAGGTCTTTCAAATAGGAGTTTGTGTATTGTTCTACTCAGCAAACATGGGAGTCCCTGTCTAATGCAGGCAGAAAAGTGATGTTTGAAACATGAACTAAGCTTTGATAACAACTGCAAAACAGCACCTTGATCTTATAGAAGCGGATGCTTTTCTTTTTTTATTTCCATCTGACCAACACGTCGCAGCTTTCGGTTTTCTGCAAAAACTTACCGTAAAGTCCACAGAGCCCCACCCCATGCCCACCACAGAAGAAAAACAGTACAGTGTTGTCTTCCTCTTTATTCCCATCTGAAATTATGAAATAGTGCTTGGCGGGCTGGAGGACGATGGTGAACAAACACATCAGCCTTTGCTACAGTCCGCAACGCTGTCACAGAAAACTCCGGTCTGTTGCGGCACATTTAATTGGAAAAAGGGGAGGAAAAAAAACTATTACAGTCTGAGGAATGTAGAACAACTTGTTCTTATTTACAGTAGAAGGCCAAGACTGATTTGTTGGAAATCTCTGGAAAAAAAGAAAAAAAAAAAAACAATGAAACAAAAACCAAAAGCTTTGGTGTGGCAGTAACAGCGCCGGGTTCGCCGCACCCGTCGGCTGCGCAGTAGACGGAGAGAATGACGGCATCGGCCGACCGTCACGTTAAACGGTCGACACCCGTAGAGTCGCATCACATAACTGACAGCGCATCCGGATTGGTCCCGCACCAGCGGTTGAGAAAAAATAACTCTGGTTAGAAAACTGGTCCATTTTCTTGTGTCCCCACACGACCCATTCCAAGGAAATCGTGCGGACTGCAAAAGCGTTGCAACAGCTTTTACAGCTACTTTATCGTTATAATAAATCCAACGTTTAATCCGTTCCACAGCTTTCCGCCATTCTGCAGTCAGCAGTCCGTGGTCCAAACATTTTACAAATTCTGAAGGCCAGAGACAGTCACACGGTAAACATTTACACTTACCTAAATTCGCATTTCTTCAAACCAATTCAAAAAAATCATAAATTATTTCAAATTGGCTAGTTCATTGTATACAGCAACTAAACCACGATGTTCATCTACTGGGTCATATTTATTTCTCTTTAATAAGGCTATGTGTTTTTTCGGAAATTATGCTTAAAAAGCTAAGCAGGCTCTACTTCAGCAGCTTTGTAAGTCAATAACCAAACTAATGTAAAATAAATTTGCTCAAGTTACTGTAAATCAACACGAAATGAGACTATCGACTTTGGTCAACAACGTACTCCAGAGAAGGACGTAACCCGGGCCAAGACGTGGGTGTCACGCAGGACCCCCCTCAAGCAACGCTTGGAACGCTGATAACATATGAAGGCAAATTAAACAAGGACTTTGCGGCAATGAACCGATAAAAATCAACATTTCTGGCCAACAGTAAAAATACAAGGAATAACCACTAAAGGGAACTGCGACTCGCGCACTAGGATTCCTTTGGGCAGTTGCTACGTGTTCATGGTTTTTCAGAAACTTTTTAAAGTCACTTGTGGGCATTGTTCACCAGCGTTTCATTCTTTAGGACTCTGAAGAAAGTAAGGAAGCACAGAAAATTAAAAATAAAGGCTGAAGTCACAGCGGAGAGCTGTTTTTTTTTTTTTTTTTTTTTTTTTTCTCCCCCCTGGTGGAGAAAGTTGGGGATGAAGTGTTTGGATTTCTTCTCCATGGGATCAGGGGAGGACTGGTGCAGAATTCTGTGGACGTGGGGGGGACAAGGTGGACATGGGGTGGCTCTGATCAGCATTAAGGCTTCCACACCCTTTGTCCTTCTCCACTAATAGTGCTCTGAGGCCTACTGAGAAGAAAAGAGATGTGGTCCACTGTCCCCACTGCAGATGCTGCAGCTGCTTCTAGCCTGACACTATAAACTCAACAACGGACATAAATAAATGGTTTTTAATGTAAAGAGGCATTTGGTCATAATTTCAAAAAGGAAAATAATAAAATAGCAGACAAAACGTCTGTTGTGGGTTTCCCTGGTAGCCAGCTTTATGGCTGCAGATCCAGCCTGGACATCAAGCATCCCAAGAAGCACAAGGAGCAGCACAGCCAGTTTGCAAAATAATTTCCGGTGTTCCTTCAGTGGAAATATTCAAAAACTCTGCCACAACTGGCTAAGCTGTCACTGGCACAGTTCATGTTGGTCTCTCAATCCCAAAAAGCCTCATGGCCTGCCTGTGCTAGTCTGCCCATTTTCTGCAGAGGAAATTTCCCGAGGAAAAAGCAAAAAAGGAGGAGGAGGCAGGGCTCCACTTGTTTTATTTTTGGTCACAACTCCATCTCAGTGATGAAAAAAATTAAGAAAAAGTAGAAGAACGGAAAAGGAAAGAAGGCAGAACAGAAAAGGTGTCGGGGTGAGGCTAATATGAAATGGGAGGAGTGAGATGGTATGGTGCAAGGGACAATGACAGGGGGCAAGGAAAAAGTAGGAGGAGAGAACGCAAAAGGAGGAGTAGAAAAGAGAAAGTGGGAGGGGATAGCAATAAATTTTGATGGAGTAACAGAAAAGCAAGAAGGAGCCGTAAAGGTGTAGGATGGGGCAGTGAGGGGTTAGAAGGAGAGCAGGACCGCAGTGACCTCAGCTCTAGAGGTTGTCGTACATGTGCAGGGTGCGCTCCAACTGTTGGCCCACTCGCTGGTAGAAGGCAATCTGCTGCCTCAGGTAGGCCTGCATCATCTCCTTAAAGTCCACTTCACGCCGCCGATGAAAGTGGTTCATCTCGGCCTGCAAGGCGAAGCCCACCGTCCGGCAACGCTTGCGCACGCCGTCTGCCTCGTCCTGGTCCATCTTGCCCTCGTCACTCATCCGCTGGCTCTCCTTAACCTTGGCAAAAGCACCTGGTGACACAATGACAACAAATGTTGTGAAGGCATGCATGCACGCACGCACGATTGCAACTTTCAGTTGCAAATGTGGGAAAATAAAGTGAAAATGGCCAACTACAAGGAAAGAGGACTGTTCCTCCAAGACTGCGGCTAATGGTCAAAGGTCCATTGCAGGTCAGGGTGGTTTCCTCACTACAAGTGCCCAGCAGAGACTGACGTCAGCCTTGTGCAAACAGACTGTTTACCATACCCAAGGACACCATTTCAGTAGCTCTCTGGCTTCACACAGGAATATTGGAGAGATTCGCCTCCAGTCAAACAACTCGTTGAGCCATGTCTTAAAAACAAGTTTCTCCAGTTTTCTTCCAAATTTGAGTAATTTCCCATCTCCATCAATTACAAGTTGTTCATACATCTCACCTGAACTGTAGATCTACTATAAAAGTAAAGAACGCCAGAGCCAAAGTTGTGTTTCACCCACGAAACTATTCCTAGGTATCCACCCATCTTGTTTCTTTTGGCTGCCTGTTGTACAACACCCTGGTTAAGGCCTGCAAGGCAGTCAAAGTGATCTGCACCCCAGTACCTACAGAACCTGATCACTGCCTACACCCTGCAAGAACACTATGCTCCTCCACCTCTGGCCAGTTGGTAGTCTCACTCACAAGTAGCCAACAACCTAAAGTCCATAAGTTTTTTGGTTGGGCAACAATGTGGTGGAACAAACTCCCACCGTCTGTCTGAGCTGCTGAATGCTGCCCATTATTTAAGAAGGGTTTCAAGATGGATTTCCATCAGACCCATTCCTCTCATGATCACCATGCATCACATCTGTCTGGATTATCTTCACATTTCTTGTGAATTTCACAGCAGCTACTGGTCTAATTTGAACCAGGTTGAGCTACAAATGTGCCCAAGGAGGAGACTGAAAGATCCAAGCAGTTTTCTAACTTACTATGGCCAACATCAACCATATTTGCAAAACAGTGACCACAAACAGAAAACTCTGAGCCATCATGCTCATTTGCGTTCCCATTTGCACATGCGATTTTGCATGACCGGTGAGTCACTTCAGTTACTCTTATAAAAACCCTGCTGTGTGAACGGGGTGAAAATAACTTTCCCTTTTACACAAATAATAAACCTTTATACCAGCATTTGGCACAGAGAAGAGTCTGATAAAGCCTGAATTTAAAATATACTTAACAGATTGTGTGTGAACCGGGAGGCTGCAGCAACCTTTGAATTTCTGCAAGAATTCTGGGGTTCCAGAGGCCTCCAACCATAGTGCTGCTCCAAAGCCCTTAAATTTCTATTGTGCAAACCACAGAAAGACAGACATTAGCAGAGCGGCTCTCGACCCCTTGACTGTCACACTCTCGGGAACATGCTGGGTCAGTGCTCGGGGGTGACATTTTTCAGAAGGGTACTGGGTCAGAGATACGGTGCTTCAAGATAGATCACCAACAATGTGCACATCTGGCCATCTGCAGGACATGTCTCTACGGGCTCGTACTTCGGTGGATCCCTTCAGACCATGATAAAATAATATAAACGGTGACATAAAAGGTTCCCCGAAACAGTGAGGTTTGGTAGATGGAGACAGTCTACAACCTGGGCTGGACTGTCCCTGGCTATAACCTGACTATATTTCCTCAAACTAGTGCAGGGAGAGAAGGGTCCTCCGTTTAAGCATGAAGCAGAAGTAATGAGAAAAGAAAGGAATGAAAGCTATGTGCATTTCAATGCTCTGTGTGTGTGTGTGTGTGTGTGTGAGAGAGAGAGAGACAGAAAGGGAGAGAACAGCAGTCCCGCAGGCTGACTAAGGACAATGAGTCTCGTGTTTAGACTGCATCTCTGCTATTACAAGTATGACAGAAGCTTGGTGCTCAACAGTTATCTTGCTTCACCGGGGGTGAAATAAAGCACTTACACGTTTCTTCAAAATTTGCCAAAAAATGTTAAATCTTGTATTTTTAGCCACACAGATCCCACTTTCACCAGTACCACTTATACAGCTAGCTTCTGCACAGAGACAGTCCAGGTTAGAGAGGCATTTTTATTTATTTGTTCATTTATCTGAACCCTTTGTCAGGCTACAAGGTGAGGCTTTTACATAAAGCCTCTTACACCAATCTATCATTTATACAGCAGGATAGTTTTTACTGTAACTACCATGTACCATGATCAATGAGCACTACAGCAGGAAGTGGTATTCAAACCAAGGACTTTGACTGGAAAGCCATGACTCTAACAACCATGTCACCTGCTGTCTTGTTCAGAGGATGACTGCAGTTTCCCTATCCTGTCTGAACCTGCATTCTTGGACCAAGGCCGAGTTCTTTTTTTTCCCACTTTCCTCCAAGAAAATGAAAACAAGCGTACAGATTTGATTACATCACTAAAAGGAGTTTCAAAAAGTCTAGACCCTGGTTAAAAATACCCAGCAACACAACGCTATTCAGGAAAGGCCTAAGTGTAAGAAGTACTGAAGTCTGTGTGTTGCTTCCTGTGGTCGGGATCCCGAGCGCCGCACTGGGTGAAGCGCAACACGTCGCAGCCGCTGGTTCTAACCTACTTTAATGCCTTTTCCACATGAAGAGACAAATCTGCAGCAGACATCACACAGCGAACGCGGAGAGAAAACACACTGCACTTCCAGCCCAGCCCACCCCGTCCTGTCCCGGGGGCCGAGGCCCATTTCAGCAGGAATGTCGGCCTTACGCAACGATTTGGCTTTGTGGGCGCACGCAAGATGACATATGGGTTTTGGGAGGAGGGAAAAGAAACATATTTGCTGGAGGTGAATGGGCCTCAGGCTGGCGTCCTGCAATAAACATAGGCAGGGTTGTTGTCACGAAGTTCTTGGATCCTGTGCTAAACTCCACACCGATAAGGGTAAATTAACAAAAACGGAGCCTGGATTTGGGATCAGCTGTGATCTTAGTGATCCCCAGGCTGTGAGAGGGGCTTTGGGAAGGTTCTAGAATCCATAATGGGGGGCTTGGTGTGGTTACAGAGAGTAATGGATGGGGGGGATACCATGGTGTGGACAGTGTGAAAGTTGGATAATACCCTCACAAAACCAGAGGGCAGATTGAGTGTGATGCTTACCATGTACCATCATCATTATTATTATTATTATTAGACACTTTTCTCGAAAGTGATTTACAATGTCACGTTTTTACACTAAGCTTCTTGCACTGAGTTACCTGTTAGGTTCATTTTCATTGCATTTATTCAGGATAAATACATCGATCGGTTGGAGGTGAGGATCGATCCAGGTCCTTTGTCTGCAGTGCTGGAAACCCTAACCACTATACCACCTGCAGCCCCAGGGTGTAGATGAAGGTGGTTAATTCAACAAAACCCCCTCCTGTTCCCCTCAGCACCTACATGTGTATTATTAGCAGCAGCTGCAGTGGGACCGCGGGTTGATTTAAACAGGCTAATAACACCATTTCCGTGCTTATTTAGCAACAGCCCCCAGCTGATTCGGCGTCCCAAATTGAATCGGGATCCAGATACCCGGGCTTTGACGGAGCGCCATCAGACCAGCTCCGAGGATGGGGTATGCGCGGGACAATGCGGCTTTCTTCGAGCAGAGGACAAGCGCGGATTGAGATCGATGCGAAGCAGGAGGGCCGTGCCAAGCACTGGAAATAACTACAGCGAAGAGACCCCCCGTGCCCGGCCTTCTGGCGATGGCCATTCACACTGCCACACTCACTCTCGTACCTCCACATCCTTAATGAAACAAATACAGCTTGATCTAAATATAGGTTTTAACCCCCACTGCATTCTTCTCCATCACGTCCTTCTCCAAAACCTGCAACTCTACTGTGGGAGATGTGATGAGACCCTGCGATGAGTACTTCATCTTTCAATGTGAATGAAAAGGAAGGTGCTTGGTGGCTTATTTACCACCACTGAGATGATAGCAGACAACAGCCATCCCTGAAGCTGGTCTACATTCGATGTTCCCAGTGAATCCAGCTCTGATTTCTGCCATCACGCACTGCCTGGTTTTCAGTTCCTCTGTCCCACCAAGTTGTTCGTGTAACCCAAAAGGGTGGGGATGGTGATCCAGACAGCCCAATCTCTGAAGAGAAATCCAAAACCCTCAGGGTGTAAGAAGACCTGCAGTTGGTTTAAATCACAGGCCCCGGCATGGCATGCTTCAGGCTCTAAGAAGAAAATCTCTTCCTCAGCTGCATGGCTCCACCAAGGACACATGAGCAACTCAAAACAGGCAGTTCTTCTAAAGCTGCTTTAAACCCCGACTGGTCACTTAGCATCAAATAAGAAGAACACTCATAGTTTGGGGTCAAGGTAAACTAGTAACTTGACTTTGCATTACCGTGGTCCATGGATATGAGGTGAGGAAGTTCTGGAAATTCTGAATCGTCGCCACAGACATTACAACACAGCAGAACTGCCCTGATGAAGTATGTTGCTTCTTAAGAGGCACCATAACACCGTGTTATATGGTCAGGTGTAGCCTGAAAAGTAGTGCTAGATGAGGATTGAGATGAACTGGTGAGACTTTCATTGCTCTGCTCTCCTATCGGCACTCCAGTAGATTCCTGAAGGCCTCGTAATCTCATCAGAACCTCTGCCTGTTGCGAAAAGAGCTGTGAAACAGCTGTGCACTTTGAGCTTCAAAGCAACACAGACAGGTCTCACCAACTGGAACATCACATATGATCAGGTATAAATCACCGCTTCGAGAGGAACATGAACGGACCTGACAATACAGGTCGAAAGCCGCTTGGCAGAGGGTGGGACTTGGTTGTCATGGGCAACACCTGTAGCCACACCCACAATTAATATCACATGAAATAATACATAATTCAGAAAGGCAAGATGAGTGTAAAACACAACGCTTGCTTCTTAACCACAATAAACCATTCCCGATTTAACCAAAACATGTTTTAAAGCCCACTTGATAAGCTAAAGCAGCATTTGAGACGATCAGCTACCAGAAAGTTTGTCTTAAGATGCTGTAGACCTGCTGAAACTACCGCTACCTTTAAGAAAAGAGGATTTCCTTGTTGGCCATCTTGACAGCATATATATAGCGCATAGCACTGTTACGCAGCGGGTTTGCACTTAACTCTTTTTTCTATACCATAGCAGAAACATGCACGTTAGCACAGCATAGGTTAACAAGGCAAGGCAGAGTCTTGGGTCGGAAGAAACAAAGACAAGGAAACTGACTCATATAGTGCCAGCTTCCAACAAAGAGGTCTGAAACAGCAGCCGCCTGAACGCGGTGTTATGAAAGGTGTATAAAACCAAAACAGAGCTTAACATCATTGTCAAGAAGAAGGGCGGAACGCGTCAAAACCTGGGCTGTATGGGTGTGGGTTTGAATCCAGCTCAGTCTACGTGCAGTCTACGTGTTCTCCCCGTCTCTGCAAGGGTTTCCTCCCGCAGTCTAAAATCATGTGTTTTAGGTTAATCGGTTACTCTGAATTGTCTATATTGTGCGCACATGTGTGTAGCCACCACGTGATAGTCTGCAATCCACCCTAGTGTGTAGTTTCCAAGTAATGGACCTGGTGATTCCGAAATTGACTCTGGACCACCACAATCTTGACTAGAATAAAGCACATAATGGTTAGGGCTGGACTGAAGGATGCTAACACAACCACCTGAGAAGAGTAACAAATGGAAGAACAAACCTCTGTCTTCTGGATCTGAATATTCACAGTACAGCTTAGATAATTTATTACTATTAATAAATATTAAGCTGACAACATTGTACAAAGCAATCCACAACAGAAGATACACTGCAGTAAATTCCCTACAATGATTCACCCATTTATACAGTAGAGCAATATGACACACACACACACACACACACACACACACACACACACACACAGGTTGCTGTGTGCTGTTGGTTTGAATTTACTGACCGTTTGTTCTGCTCTTTATTTATTACTAATCTATTTATTATTATTTATTGTTCTCCTGTCCCGACTATACATATCTATTTATGTCCATATTTGCACTGAGGATGCCTGGAAACGACACTTTTCATGGGGACAACACTGCTATGCTGTGTTGTTCACCCATGACAAATAAACCTTTGAACTTGAACACACACACACACACAACACACACACACATATACTGGGAACTTTACTGGTAATTTAGAGCCGCCAAAACACATGTTCTTGGACTGTGGAAGGAAACTGGGGCACCTGCAGGAAACCAAGGGGAGAACATGAAAACTCCACACAAACTGCACCAGTTTCAAAGCCTTGTTCAAACGCACAACCCAGGAGCTGTCATGCACCAGTGCTACCCACTGGGCCACCGCACTGCCCAAAAGCCTGATTTTCCACTCTGTTCACGTGCATTTCCAGTCACTACATTGATGGGATGGCCAAGCCTGTCTTTCTAAATTACCGGATTGCAGGAGAAGTTCCCAGCCAAGCCCACAGCACCTGGGAGTCACATCCTGCCAGGACTCGGAGGAAGCCATGAGTGTAGGTGGTTAAGCCCAAACAAACAGCCTTGGAGCACATGGCCAAACACGACGGATTCCTCTGGACATCGGTGTTCATTATCAATCTCTGTTCAGTTTGCTAACTGGGTCAGCAGATCAGCCAGTTCAGGAGAAGCTTTAAATCTCTTCTTCAGTGACACTACAATCAGCAGTAAAGGCACCACAATGTGACAGTGTCCAATCGTGCAGAAGATGGGACTGAGAATGACATGTACCACCCCATCACACCCTTCCATGTGCACAGCTGTCTCAGCACACATGGACGTCCCAACCATCTAGGATCACAGCTACCGAAAATCAACATCTGCATCCCAAGGCGCATGAGGACAGGCGTAGAGTTGCAGATTTGTACCGAACAAAAACCGGTTTACACTCCCAGTGCTCTGGTTGAATGAGCTAAACTGGAAAGGCTTTTCAGCACTTCAATCCACACAGTGGAATGAAAAGCCTGTTCACCTTAGTGTCTCTTCTGACGGCATTTTCTATGCATGACGTTTTATGCAACACCCTGTGCTAAAGTCAAAATACAATGTCTGTTTGTCCAACTCAGCAGAATAGAATGTCAGTCATTTGTTCAATATATTTCCATTTATATTTACACATCATTTTGAGATCTTTCCTTGCAAGCATCGAACATCTCAAAGCATCGATTCATACTTTGACTTCCCGTGTGATCCATGTGATCCCAAGATCTTCGGAGAGAGACATCCTGTGCTCCCCAACTCTTTGACTGGTTAGTGTAACCGGAGAGAAGCTTTTGGGTTATTTTCATGGATAAATGTGCAGAAAGTTTAATTTTCCTTCCCTCTGTTACTCACAGGCTTTTGAACACAACGTATTCGTCATTCCTGGTTGAAGCAGTTGCACATCTGGCACAAGGTGCAAAATCCACATCACTGGCAAACAGTTCACCACATACCTGAACGTAAATTAATCCACACTAGACATCTAAGACACGCAAATAATGTGGTTTAAGAAACCAGAGCAGCTTCTGGTTTCCTTTAAAACAATCAGTGGACGTCAGGTGTGAACATCTCTCACATCACAGACAGAAATTTGGCACAGGAGCAGTCTGGACCTGCCTACCTGGAAAATCTGGGATACCTGGCTGCAGGTACTCAGATGAAGAATTTGGAAGGAAGTGACAGCTGGTGGAGCTCCTGGCCAAACCCCAGCAAGGTGTGCCATCTTTCCTCATGTAGATCATAGCATATTTATTACCCACAAGAGGGTGAGGTCCACCAAGGCCTGGGATCTGTTAAACTCTGGATTTGGGTGTTTCTATAAAGGGCAGGTCATATCAGGTCAACCCCAGAAGCAGCGGGACATCCAATACGAGTTAGGGTCCGAAACACTGCGTGTTTTCAGCACGGCACAGATTCGTGTCAATCCTTTTCTACATTCTGCACAACAGGTTTCTTAGATTGCCCTCTCGTACGCTCATCCCAGGGTGTGTACAGGAAAGGAGCAAGTTGTCAAAGCGTAGTGTAATCGTGGGGTGAGACAGCTGTTTGCTTAACACCGGACTCCACTAGGAACGCCCACCACGCTGACAGAAACAAGGGAGAGTCTCCTTCCTCCATGCATTGAACAGTCTGGACTTCGACATTATGGTGGGAAAGCAAACAGGCAGGCAGACATCACTCAGGCCCACCTTAAAAATGAGTGAAAGGCTGGACAGGCCTACAAGGTCGAGAGCAGGAGGTCCTCGTCTGTGAGAAGCGGCCCCATGCCATGCAGCTGTGCCAACCTGCTACCTCCAACTCGAGAGACCCTATAGGACTGTCCGAAGCTGCCAAGCGGAGCACTTGACTCAGCAAATCTTTCAAACGCAGTCCATAACAGCTGATCCATGTGTCTCAGGAATGCTCGGAGCAATTTCAGGCCATCTGACTCATCTCGCAGGATTCTGGCAGAGATGTTGCCGTCGCTCCTTCGCCTTGTTTTCCACTTCATTATGGAAGTGACTCAGCGCAAATCCAAAAAGAATGGGAACAACACTACAGAAAACGCATCGCATGTATGACATCCATCGGGAAAAACGGGCAGCTCGTCCTCCCTTTTCTCCTTGTCTTCTACATGCTTAGGTTTCATTTTAACTCTTGTGTGACATTAACAGGGGACTTAACCTTCTACCCAAGATTCTGGAATACAAGTGAGCTAAATGTCAGACCCAAAATAACAAAGAGCAGCAGAAGTAAATTTTACCATAACTCTGGGGAAGACAGAATGAAGTCACATCTGGCCTCCAAACACATACATTCCCATGACGCCGCATCAAACGTCGGCTTGAGCAGAGGGCCATTCTGCTAAGCTTCTCTTTCAGAATTACACCGGCCTCGCTGAAGCCATCCCCCCCAAAGCATCGGGGCACTTTGGCAACAACTGGGTTCAAACTTTGACTCTGCAAACCATCAGAGCTGCTTCGGGGAACCCATCTAACAGCCAAATTATGCAGATCCATCTGCCTGCTCATGCCATCCTGCCTCACAAGGCAACTGGTCATCCTTTCAGACAACCAGGCAATGCAACCTGAGCCATTGTCTGTATACCTGGTCAACACACGCGCGCGCACACAAATATATCTATATGGCATTGTTCTCACACCTCCTGGTGAAGCACAGTACTTTGTCACTTTGTTGTTTAATTTGAATTTACTTACTATATTCAGAAAGTCTCTGTTATCCTCAATTCCAGTGAAATGATTGGCTGTTAGACCTAACAGGACTTCTTCAAACATATTTTTGCCCTGAACACAAAATTCAGGAAATCTGCATTCTTTAGCTGAACTGAGGAAACACACACACACACACACACACACACACACACACAAAACCAGGACAAGCCTAAAGGACATAGCGGAAGCTGTCTCAGCTCTCACGACTCCTCAGGCTTTCAACAGGCCGCCCCCGTCTCCGTGTTTCACGAACAAAGGGCAGAAACTTTGTGAAAGCGGAAACTTTCATTCCTGCCTACAACCCTTACTGACTCTCACTGAACCGCTGAGAACATGGAACCTGGAGACTCAACCCAGACAAAAGTGAGTGGAGTCACTTCCTCTTCCGTGGCCCTCGTATAACATTGACACAATGGGAAAGTTCTTCCTCTTATTTCCAACAACCATCTCATCCAAAAGGTCAAAAAGGATCCAGCACAATCACCCCTGAATGTGTTTCTGTGAGGAAAACAAGCTTTTGCTACAGTACAAGGAGCCTAAAATACAAAATACGCTAAGCAGGAGCCCGATCATTCATGCAAGAGGCTTTTTTTTGTCCTTAATGTATTCCAGAGGTGAAAAAAATGAACACGGAATGACACCAGCGTGCTGGCAGAAGCTGAAAGCCAAAGCGCTGGAGGGTCGCCGTGGGTTTGTGCTCGCAGTAAACAAGTTGCACGCATGGCTCGCTCAACAAGGAGCTTCAGTTAACATGAGCACTTTCTTCTACTGTTACGTTCAATCTTCAGCAGTTATTATAAAACACGACCATCACTGCAAAGGTGCACATTTTTTGTAGCATAAACTAATTGACTCAAGTTTTTGGGGTTTATGGACGGAACTGTATGTGTTTTTGTATTGCTGGGTGACTGAACTTTGCTGGAGAACAATAATGCTTTACCTTTCTGCAGATGGATGATGTCTGGGAAGTTGGACAGCAAGCCCTGGTACAGCGACAGCTTGTCCAACATGTGGAACAGGTCATGCTTTGGCTGCTCTGCAAACATCTCCCCAATGTACTCGTAGGTGCGGCCTGTGTGGGAGATTGCATTATTGAGGGCATCGGAGCTGTACGGGGGGTCGAGGGTGAACGCCTGGCTGATGGACTGGAAGCCGTTGCCCAGCCTCTGGAACTCCTTGCGGAAGCCGCCGAGGTGCTTGCGCACCAGCTCCGAGGCCACGTGCGTGAGCTGCATCACGCTGTCGTCCATCTTCTTCACGAATGCCTTGAAGGAGTCCACCCGCTCCTCCACGTCCTGCAGGTCCTGGTGCTCGTTGGGGATCTGGAAAGTAAGCATGAAGTGGGCGCCCACCATCTCGTCCTTCTCTGCCCGCCGCTTGCCCAGCTTCCACTGCTTGTCGTCAGCACACATGAGGAAGTGCTCGAAGCCCTCATACTGTGAGAGCACCGGGTGGCTCGTCATGTGGTCCATCCAGAGGATCAAGCGTCGCTTGCGCTTCTCGATGAAGTCCTCCTCAAATCGGCCAGTGGCCTGCTTCTCCGGCAGGTGAGGCACGGAGATGATGGTGAACTTGTGCAGCAGTCTGTTGTAGAGCCAATCAAAGTGCTTGTATCGGCGGTACACGGGATGGCCTGTGTGGCTCGGCGTCACCCGGTAGGAGATGTAGCTTTTGATACCCTTGAATTTAGTCTGTTTGGTGGGGTCTTCGATGGAGCATGTGAAAGGCCTGGGGTTCTCCTTCCACTGAGGGCCCCTGGGACCCATCTCGATGGTGTAGGTCTCAGCTATCTTGGCCATCATGGGCACATCGCCTAACACGAAGGCCTCTACCCCTGAGCGGACGAAGCTGGAGAACCGGTTGAGGTTACGGCCCACCATGCTGCCCTTGCGGGAGCTGGAGATGCTGTCCTGGCGCTCCATATGTGGTTTAGGCCTGTAGTGGACATTGGGGTTGGCGTAGGAGCTCTGGTGCGGGTGACCATTGGCGCCAACACTCTGCCTGGGGTCCTCATCCTCCACCACCGTGGAGCTGTCATCCCAGTCATCCCAGTCATCGTCGTCATCGTCATCGTAGCTCTGCTGCATATGAAAGGACGTGTTCCTTCCAGGAGGAAAGTAGGGGGACTCATTGCCCGGAGATCCAGCCGGGCTCAGAGAGCAGTCTGTGAGGTTCGAGTTGGACCGTGGTCGGATGATCTCTACATAGGATGCCGGGAAGAGGCCCCTCTCCCCCCTGCTGTTTTCCCCCTGTAACCAGCCGTCCACTGACGTCTCATCAAAGATCACCAGTTCCTCATTCTCCTGGATGTTGATCTCTTCCTTGTTCTCGCTCTGGAACGTGTACAGCGCTTTGGCTCGCAGCGACATTTTGACAAAGGACTTTTCTCAGTGCGCGATCCTACCAAGCACTTCCAATTCGCAACTTCCTTTTCACCCCAACGGGCAGATCATTGCACTGTTGCCCCAGAATGCGACAAAGTCTAGCAGCATTTAGAAATCCACCGGGTAACCCCTCAGTTCATAATTTTAGCCGTCCACTTGTCAAAGCTCTGAACAGTTCCTCAGGTTCATGCTACACTTGTTGACTGGGCAAAAACTAAGGTTTAAATTTATTTTTAGAATGCAGCCTTGTTACAGCAGATAACTGTCATCCTAGGGAATGAAAGTTATGTGCGAAACAGTTTAAAAGCGTTTACTTCTTGAAACAAACAAAATTTCCCTTCTCAGATACCTGCTGACTGGCGGTTTAAAGATCTCCCCAATTCTTACTGACTGCTCAACAAATGTGGCACGAAGAGAGAAATAAAATATTTTGCATAATGATGATCGAGGATGAGGAAGGAGTTTGCAGTGATTTACGGAACAGCCGGGCAGACGAACATCTTTGCTACAAAGCAAGATCTGCTGGGATGTCGCACAGGTATAACAAAACTATCATAAAGATTTAAATATCTCTCCTATTGTGTAGGTCGCTGCCATCCCTGATCCTCCCGAAGCCCTACTAGATCTTACCTCTGATCATCTGAGATGCTCAGTTACAAGTTGTGGCTCAGGATGAGTTTTAAACACCGGAGACCAAAGCGATGCCCCAAAATGAAATCCCACAAAGAAATACAGAGCGAATCTCAGATCAAATCCCACAGCTGATGTGATCTCAACTAGAAGAGTCTGACCTCTTGGTTGTGATCATACTGTTGTTTTTGTTTGTTGATGTTTCTTGCTGTTGCTCCAGCTCGATGTTCCCATTTAAAAAAAAAAAAAGTGCGATCTGGCCTCTAACCACGGATCTCCCACAGTGAGTGCTGATCTTTCACCGTGTTGTACATCCCAGATGGAGAACACGGGAACATCTCGACATCTCCTCGAACACACAAAGGGCTCGCAGGAGAAGAAGGAGGAGGAGGAGGAGGAGGAGGAGGAGATGCTTCACGGCCTCATCCGCGATCCCCAAAAACTTGCTCCATTTAAAAAAGAACAGCCCATCCCAGGTGGATCTCGGTCCAGATCTTCAGGAAATGCCGCTCTGTAGGACCACCTTCGGGCTCACGGTCCCGCGGCCGCCGTGCGGGTCAGAAGAGCCGATCTGCGTTCCGCAACAGTCCAACTCTTTCCATGACGCGAGGCAGGACGATCGGGCAAAGTTTCTTACTGCAGCCTTTCTCTCCTTTCTGGAGAAGCCGGAGCGGCGCTCCGCAGCCACGTAGCGCCCCCTACAGGTCGGTCTGCGCGACGCCTGACACTGCGACGGAGTTTTGGTTTTGCGGGCGTTTTGCTTTCATTGCGGAAAAAAAGCCAAGTTACACGGTTTTCAGCTGTCAGTCAGTACAGGAGTTTTTCCGTTTCTGCTGCATGAGATGTTTAAAAACACCACCTGCGCAATATTCGCGAATTCAATGACTCAGTATAAGCATAATAACTGATTTTTATGGGCACGGAGGAAATATGTATGTAAACATACAGCGGTTCAGTGACTATTTTTTTAAACCTTCTTTAGACATGAAATGTTAAATCTTCCCATTAAAACGTAGCCTCCCAAATATTCGCAGTTATTAATGAAAGTTATGTGGACTACTGACGTAAAAAGCCAGGAAAGTCATTAGTCGTTCAGTGAAATAATGTAGTTAGATGTTAAAAATGTTTATCTTTATTTAAACATGAAATATCATAAATGGTGATTCGTTGTCCATAATTAAATCCTAATATTTCGACTGCATTGCTTTTTTGAGGAACGCACACTGACATGGCATCGTTACGGAGGGCCGCGGTAATAACCCAGGAAAAGGCACTAGTCGGCCAGTTTATTTGGAACCTCCGTGAAAGTTTATGACCCACATTTCTACTTTTAAATGTACGGAAAACATCTTAATCTGCGAGATTCACTTTAACCTTCATGTGTTGAATTTTCCACATCAGACCAGTTTACTATTTTTTTTGTAACAGTTTGCTGTAAATACAGTCGTGGGATAGATATATAACGTTTTCTTGCTGTGCCTCACAAGCCAAAGTGTCGCTGCTAAAATTCAGGAAAAGACATCGGTCGTCCAGCGCCTCTAAAGTCCGCCAACATTTACGAAACCGAACCTCCATTTCTTTGCTCCTGGACGCCCGGTTCACTCAAGGTAACTTTTAAATAGATATAACGTTGTAAAATGTGCATTTCATCCAACAGCAAACACATTCGCTCATGCCACAAAAAAAACCGTTTAGGTCTTACGTTAAATGTCTTTTCCCGTTTTCTTTTTAAATAGAAAATTTGAGGTGGTTCGCTTGCTGCTAAGTTGCTATGGTTTATGCTAAATAAAGCAATAATATCACAAAAGCTGGCCGGGATAGTGAGCTACACACGAGGTTTTTTGCCACAGAAAGTCTGAAAAGTGTAACATTTGTGAGAGGCCCTGTTTGTTGGAGCTCTTGTTAGGACAGCAGGTGGCGTAATGGTTAAAGCCTCTGTATTCACAGGTTCGAATCCCACTTCCTGCTATAGTACCATTGAGCAAGATAGTGATACCAAAGAGCTCCAGTACACATTGCCCTTTTGTATCACTGTAAGTTGCTCTGGAGAAAAGTGTCAGATGAATAAATAAATGCAAATGAAAATTCTCTAAACTGGAGGTCCTTAACTTGCAGTTAAAGGGGTCTGTGGTCCAGCAAATTTTAAGAAGCTATCGGAATCCCAAATGCTTCTTTTTGGCCAGGGTGTCCATGCTGTATCTCGCACCCGCAGGGTCACCATGGACGAGCTGAGCGAAGCCCTCGGTGCCAGTTTCTCCGTCTCGCAGGAGCCCAACAGCACCGCGGCTCCCCATCCGCGTCTTGCCCAGTACAAGAGCAAGTGCAGCGCGCTGGAGCAGGGCGAGAGGCGCCGGCGATTCCTCGAGCTGCAGAAAATGTGAGTCTGCGACACAACCCCTCAGCACCAGGCCTTGTTTCCAGTTTTGTTTCAGGCACCATGGTTTTGTTCAGTTTCCCCAGCACCGCTCACAAACGCCAACTGCTGTCTCAGAGTCGGGCACTTCCTGTTTGGCGGTGCCCTGAGTTCACAAACAATTTTTATTTTATTTATTTATTTATTTATTTACTCAAACTGCACAGAACTTGATCGCAACGTAGAGACCGACTCAGTAGGAAATACAGATTTAGGTAAATTCACTGTGAGAGCACAACATCTCGATATTGATCAGAGGCGGTTGTGTACTCTATCTAGAAGTTCCAAAAAGGTGGAAAAATCTTCCAGAATTCATCAGATTTTGATGCTGGTTTAATGTAGACTTTGTTGAAAACATTTCTTTCCCCTTTGAAATGTGAGCAACTAAGCTTTAAGATTCTGCAGGGTTTAGTGAAGCTCCCACTGAGAGCACAGTTAAACTCACCAGTTAGTGGTTTGTGCTGACGCTCGCTGGTGAGCAGGCCGTCACATTTGAACACTGAAACTATTGACATCTTCTTGATGTGATCATCTCAGGCATTATGAAGACTGTTTGCTGGGGTTATGTCTGTCTGTGTTTTACATGCAATACCACCAACAGCGTGGCTAAAACTAGTTCCTTGTATGTGTACTCAAACTGTTGAATGATACTGTTTAACATTACCTGTTATTAGGTGTATTTTACTTATGTGCAGGACACTGATGATGGTGGTACCCAACTGCCATCTGTTTCCCTTCGATCTACCTCTGTCCAAACTTGTGGTCCACAGAAAGAGGCTGAACTACGTGAACCACGCTCGCCGCCTAGCAGATGGTGACTGGACAGGAGTCGACAGTGATGAAGACCTGGAGGAGAAGGAAAAGGAGGAGGAGGAGGGGATGGAGATAGAGGAAAAGAAGAAACTGCCAAAGTACTATGCTAACCAGGTGGGGGTTGACAGCCAGAGTGGCTGAACATCGCTGTTGTTGAATTTCGTCATTTCCTCAGGCTTTTGGTGCAGCTAACGCAGAAGGTGGCTGCATTTCTCTCTCTGGCCAGAAGGGGGCACATTGGTTACAATATATACAGCAGCACAGAGTTGTCAGCAGGGTTCTGTTAAGAATGCTGTCTGTAGTCTGTTTTTACACCATGTTCAACCACCATGTTTTACACCATAACTTCAAGTTTTTTTCTTGTGTATCAGTGTGTTTTGTTGTCACTGTTTACCTGTTTCTTCTTCATATATGGTATTTTGCACCACCCTCAGCTCATGCTGTCAGAGTGGCTCGTGGACATCCCCTCTGACCTAGATGTGGCATGGCTCCTGGTTGTCTGTCCTGTGGGGAAACGCTCACTCATCGTTGCTTCCAGGGTGAGTAACATCAGATTGTACTGCTGCTTGCCCCCCCCCCCCCTTGGATCTCTTGTCTGTTTTCCCAACTCCAGCTCTTGTTTGGTTACTGATATCCTTGCTCCTGTCCTTCACATTGCCTGTTCCAGTGTTGCAGACCTGGTCACGGTTGTTTGTTACTTGTGTGAAAAGTGTTAATTTGTGTAAATTTCAAAATGAATTTACTGTAATTTAATGAAATGCAGACATGATGACAGTATCTACCTGCTGGAGTCAACTGAGAAGATAAAGGCTTAAAGAACCACGAAAGAGCAATTGTTTGTTTCACCTTTGTGATGTATCTTTCTGACATCCAGCAGATAAAAGGTGTTTGAATGTGTTGCTTGACTTCTCAGAAGTTGCTGCAGGTGTGGTTTTACAGTGCAGACTGTCCCCTGCAAGGCATAGTACAATTCAGCATTATAGTATGTACAGTGTGGGAGGTGGCGTTAACAAGTGTACTCTGCACTGGACAGAAGTGAATAGGTGAGACTACAAAGGATCAGGTCTTCCAAACTGTGTGATAGTGTGACCATTTTTTTTAACATGGGTAAAAGGGAAGTTTTTCTTCTTCATGTTGGATTTCCAAAGTTACAGTTGTTCTGCTGCCTTTGTACCCTGACTTGTTTGTAAAAAGTTAGCGGTTCTGGGCAGCGGTCCAACGCTTTCTCTGGAAAAGTACAGAGGGGAAAGACATATCTTAAATAACCGATGAAGCGTCATTTCCAGTTTGCAGTAATATTCAGTCATAATTCAACCAATATGTGTGGAACATCAGTGCTGTGTCACGGGGTGCACTGTTTCTGTTCTTCCCAGCGATTCCCCTTTTTTTTTCCTCCCCCCACGAACAGGGCTCCACGGCAGCATACACAAAGAGCGGTTACTGCGTGAATCGCTTCCCGTCATTGCTGCCAGGAGGGAACCGGCAAAACTCAGCCACAGGGAAAGGTCTGAATTATTAATAATCCCCTCGCTCACAGGGCCCTTTTATCTAAAGAGACTTGCATAACCTGCAATTTTTCACTTTAACTGCCGGATATTTATAGCGGAACCATCGGCCAGGGGGTGGGGTGGGGGGGTTGGGGTACCTCCTGCGGCCTGAACCAGTGTTGCTCTTCACCTGCTTTCCACACAGCCGTAGTGAATTATTCATGATGGAACTGATGGTTATTAGCGTGCTCGGTTTTATATCCCACATTCAGTGTCATGCTGTAAATGTAGTGCAGCGTTTGCTCAGGAAGCTTTTCTCTCCCTCTCTTCTCTCTCAGACTACACCATCCTTGACTGCATCTACAGTGAATTCGACAGGACGTACTACATCTTAGATGTCATGTGTTGGAGGGGGCACCCGGTGTACGACTGTTCTGTAAGAGCCATCCATTCACCCTGCTGTCATCTGTGGGAAGTCCCTTTAAGCCAAGTTGTATATAATGTGAACCACAGAATCGAGTGGGCTGAGAGCCTTTTCTTCTAGCATTACAGTCATCCTCAATTTTTTCTGACTGTTTGTGGGAGGATGTGTCCGGATATGGCAAAAGTCTGGAAAATCAAAAGCATAATTTAAGAGTAATATTTGTGATCATAATACCATATAAAACTTTGCTCTATACTACAGTGAGATTTTTATAATGTTGTGTAACCTGCCTAATGAGATGAAATAGTGCTGTGATTGAAATGTATATGCATTATAGTGAATTATATCTAAATATCAAAAAGTAAGGCACTCGATCAGAACATCGCTGCGGGGGGGGGCTGCGCTGCTTTTATGGAACTAACAGCGGAGACAGTTGGGTGGTCCTTGTATATCGAAATTGTTTAATACTTTTCATGAGTTAATAAGGTTATTTCCTCCAAAAAGCTAAAATTTATGTGTTTATACGGTACTTAAAACAGGTTTCTTAGATTATTTATAATTTTTGTTTTTGTTCTGCATTATCTTTGGGACAGTCCATAAAATCTGAAGATAAGACTTTTTAAGTATTTTGTGAAATCAGGGATGGACATGCAGGTTTTTCATGTTACTGTGTTCATTAACAAAAATGGACAGGGCCCTCTTCCAAAGCAGTGTCTCTCTCTTCCTGTGCCCCCCACCCTGACCCTTTGAGTATCTCCATATTGTCCACTAGTGGCCTTTAGCAGGAAGAGCATTTATTATGAACCCGATTGGTAATGGAGTGATGCTGGGGCTCTGTTGCATTAGCAGGATTATGACGCACTTTATGGATCCATCCACCCATCCATTAACCACTTATTCAGTGCAGGGTCATGGCAGTTCAGAGCCTATCCTGGAAGCAAAAAGGCACAGACTGAGTTGGACTTGAAGCCACAGCCTAGCATCTGTGTCACAACAGTGTTTCATTTTGTAGAGTTTGTGTGAACATGAGCACAGTGTGATTTTTATGTGGGTTGTAGGCTTCGGTGTGAGACACATCCGACTGCAACCTCGCCTCTGTATATATATTATGTACACGTGTCTTTACTGACACATTTTTTGCTGATGTTCAACTATTTCTTCCTGTGAACACATTTACAATGAAGGCTAATGGTATGAGGAACTTTGACCAAATTTGTGTGAGTTTGGTGCCACTTTTTTTCTCCCTTCCTATCCATAGACAGAATTCCGCTTCTACTGGCTGCAGTCAAAAGTTCAAGAGACAGATGGTTTGTCGGAGATCACAAAGCGCAACCCAGTAAGATACACCTTCTCCCAGGACACACCGTTGGCCCCATCAGCTTTCACAGTTTATTTAAGCAGTTTGGTAAAGAAGTGAAGCAGCAGGTGTCATGTGATGGTTGATGGTAGATTTGTAGAATGTGCCATTATGTCACTTCCTGTAGCAAGAATGGCTCAACGTAGCGGTGGCAAATGGTACTGTGTTCATTTTGGCTCCTGTCTTGTCACCACAGTTCCGCTTCGTGAGCCTTCAGAGCGTCGACTGTACACCACAGTTCATCCAGCAGGCCCTGGCAGCACAATACAGTTTCAAGGTGAGCATCCACTGTTGGTTTTTACGCCTTGCTTGTGGCGGCTCAGGACTTTCACACTGCAGACTGATAAACGGGGGAAAAGAGACACCAACTTTTTTTTTGATGTTTTTTTTAAATATTTTCTGGCTGAGACTTGTGGAATGTTGTGGGTTTGTACCAGGTGCTCTGGTTTCCAGCTACAGTGCAAAGTGTTTCAGGTGAACTAGTGACTTTCATTAGACCTCTGGTCCTGCTGTGTTGTTGAAAGGATTCTGTCTGCTGCAGGTGGATGGTCTGCTGTTCTACCACCGGCAGACACACTACACTCCGGGCAGCACACCCCTGGTGGGCTGGCTACGGCCCTACATGGTGTCCGACATTCTGGGCCTACCAGTACCGGAGTGCCCTTTGACAGCCAAGCCTGACTACGCTGGCCATCAGATGCGCCAGATCCTAGAAAACAAGAAGACCTCCACGGAGGTTCGTCCGGCCAGCCTGGATGGGCGCTATGAGCTGGAACACCTGTCCACCCCAGAGGCTCATGGTGACTCCAAAGAGTCCCGTATGCAGAGCTGAGTGGCGCTTCTTGCTCTTCTGTCACCATGGTTCCTCGCACACAGGCAGCTGCTTCACTCTGTGCTGTCAGTTCGTCCTTCTGCTTCGATTACAGGGTTGAGGATGCCGCAGCTGGCTGAGAGTAAGCCGGAAGGAGAAGCGGGAGAGCAAACCTCCGTGGGCCTTGTGTTGGACTGTTTGGACTACTTCAGAATGCATGTTGATGTGCTCCCTTTGACAGCGGTTTGCACAGAGAGCCAATATACAGCCAACGAAGACTGAGCAACAGCAGACACGTCAATTTTTTTATTGTCAGACCTGTTGGGTTTTGCCATGTTTCTTTTTTACTTGGATGAAAATTTGTTTAATGCCACCAATAAATTTCCTTTTTTTTTGCCTTTGACTGGCTGGCAGCCCATACAGAGTGTACCCTGCTTAGCCTAGTGATCTGTGCTTCCAGAATTGGCTCCAGACCACCTCATTTGAACAAACAGCTATGGACAGTGAGTGAGGTTGTTCTTGATCCACAGTATTAAACTGTTTGGTAGGCTATTAACTTTTTTGCTTAGCTGATACCAATTTACCTTTAGTTTACCACCCCCTCTGGAATCTTCTCAGCATGACCCCACCTTTAGTTTAGAGTCACCAGCTCACCTGAAACACATCTTTGGACTGTGAGAAGAAACCCAACCATGAACACATTGAGAACATGTAAAGTCCATGCACACTGAGCCCGATTTCAAACCCCATTCAAACGCACAGCCCACGAGCTACCTCCTGTGCCACTGCAGTAACTGAGATGTCAGCCCCTGCCCCAGTGAGGGATTCACAGCTCTGCCATGTTCTGGCTTTCAGTACAGCAGGAAGCGTGTAAATTACTGATATTAGACCGTAATTAGACCTATAAAGTTCAAAAACAGTGACCAGGACTGATGACTGCAGCGTGGGACGAACATGGTACAAAACGGGGTGTTCCTCGCTTATAAACCAAGTTGTTCACATGATGAGTTAAACTGGAATTTTTTAACTATTTATTTTTGGTGTTTTGAGGTTAATGTGTGGTATTTTTGGCCATTTTAATGTGTTTGATGACAGAAGCAACCGAAGTCCTGGAAGGAGGCTGTCAACAGGAAGTACGCTGGCCGTCATCATTTCTGTTACCACGGTCAGTGGTGTCTTCCTGTGTGTCACCGCAGCTGTGAAAGCACTTTCCTCTGTTCCATGAGCCAACGATCAGCTGCCCTCAGTGACACCACACTCAGTCGGTTCTGTGGGGGGTGACCCCTGTGCTTTCAGGCTCCCTGTCCGCCAGCTTGGACTGATGCAGGACCGGACCTGATCTGCCAGTCCCATTGCTGCAGATCTCCTTTATTTTGGAGAAAGTTGTCGGTGGTACCACATGGCTTCCTGTGCGGCGTTTGGTGTTGGACCTGCAGTCCTGGAAAGGATGATATCATTGCCGGCTGGGAATCCACAATGTCACATCTAGCACAGAAGTAGTGTACTGGCACCATTGTATCACCCCTGTGAGTCACCTCTACTGGAACATATCAAAACTATTTAATCAATAGAAATGTTATGCCAGTTATTTCAAAGGTTAAATGCAAATGATTCTGTGGAGGAGCAAACAATCTGCTGACCCAGCACTGCTGCTGTTAATGTGGACCAGGAAGCAGCAGTGCCAGGGACCCGATTGAGCTGTGGAACATGCAGCACCTCTAATGTGTTCACACGTGGGCCGGCTTTCCAGTAAACGGTCTTTCACACTTCAGCTCACTTCAGCAAGCAAGAAAAGTGGGGTTGACCATGTCAGGCTGAGAGTGGCAGGAAGCCCTGGTTCTCAACCCACTTTCTTGCTCTCTGTGGTGTCGGCCCCAGTAAATGGGGCACTGCCAGGGTTCTGACAGGGGAGGCTCGAGATGACTCAGCAACTGCTTTCCAGGAACGACGTGAACCTGCTAACCTGCAGCCTCACTTCCTGGAGCATCTTGCATCAAACCAACGTGTCGCAGCACAGCTGAGGTGGTGGAGCAGCTGCTGGTCTCCAGAGTAGGCTTCAGAGGAACAGGAGGGTATTTGCTCTTAGCCAGCCAGGTCCGTGTGTTATTGACAGGAGTACCTGGCAGTTTGTAACTTAAATTGGTCTGAGCAATTTCTAAAGACACTGAGCCACCCCCAAAATTACCTTTTTGCATGACTCCTTTCTTCAAAGTGACTCACAGTGTTAAAATGTTTACATTGATTTGCTCATTTATATAAGGGCATAATTTTTACAGTGTCAGTCCAGAGGACTGAGGGATTCGAACTTGGACCCTTTGCAAAGCAACAGCTCTACCTACAATGCCACCTGCTTCCTTTCAGCATCATTTTATTTGACAGGCAGCGAGAAGGGGCCTGCAAACCACGGTGCAACAGACAGCTATGCCGCTGCGACCAAGGCCTGTGCTTTGATGGTGTTTCTGGAACAATAGCTTTGTTTTCACTGTGGCGCAGCTGCCAGCCGTTCCGCAACCAGGTGGGGTTCGCAGAGCGGGGAAACATGGCCTGATGAGGTATAGCTGCTTCCCAGAAATGCAGCACGCCTGCCTTTTTCCTGTATCCACCACCACCTCTGCACTGAATTTTTTTTTTTTTTTTAAAGCTTGTTGAAGTTTTTCAGCTCCACCCACCCTTCACTCCACTCCTTTACTGGGTGTATACACACATACACACACACAAGGCAACAATGGGTGATTCTCTGTCAGGGTCTGTCCTGCTGTGAAGGGTGAAGTGGACTGAACTTACTAGTACTGAAGTAACAATGTTCATCAGTGTAAAGGGTAGGACAGAAAATAATGTATAAAGTAATAGTATAATGTAATAAGTTTAAAAGAATTTAACAAAAGAAGGCATAAGATAAAAAAAATTCCAACTGAGGTCGTTCATCTTGTTTATCCAGCAATGTGTCAAGTATAACATATTATAACCTATCTTTGAATAAATCTCTTTGAATCTTAAGATATGGCTGTACATTACATGGAAAATATTTTTCAAATACAGTACTGCGATTTGTTTGTATTTATTGATGTTTCTTAAACGATGTTTCCTTTTTCCGCAGTCACAGGAAGACTGTAATGCATTATTTTTATATAAGGGTACGTGTCAAAATATGGTGGGAGCTGCCGCTGGGAATCTGCGAATGAACCTTTGAGTTCTCAGTCATCGGCGTTGCTATAGAAACGGACAGCTATAATTGATGATTTGATGCTGCGGGCCGCTCGCTAAAGTGACGCGATGATCGATCAAAATTCAGAAATGATCCGAGTGAATTGTGATCGAAAAAAGGAAATACATGTGATAAAAACAGGCAATGTGTGCAGAGTTATAAAGAGGAAAAACTGAGAAACGCAGCTAATCTGTCTAGAGAAGGTCGAGGTGATGACATGTGGGAGAGCGTGGTAAGAACATGGTGACAAGTTTCTAGCATTTTATCATGGTGTGAATAAGGCGGTTGGTGATCTTTATCAGGCGGGCCGTGGGGGGGGGGGCGTCACTGAGGCCAGGAGGTGACGCCGATGACGCTGATGACGGTAGGCAGTTTTTTGTGAATGGAGGGGGTGGGCGGGGCAATGGCAGCGGGAGGCGGAGTTCCGCCTTTCACGCGGACGCGGAGGGCTCGCGCAGGAGGCTCGCGCTTCGGTGACGCCCGCTAGCATGAAGCTTTATTTTTTAGCATTTAAAGAGAGTTTAATGTCCGCCGAGGGGTGGATGTGATGCTGGTCGTGGCCCGACGAGAGACTGCGTGAAGGTACAGAGGGCGCGGGTGTCCATTTTCTGTGGGTTTCATGCCGTGGGCTACTGAGAGAGAGAGCGAGAGAGAGACGTTGGTGCGGGTCCGTAAAGCGCTGTTTTTTTTCCTCTCTCTCCCTACAGTGAAGTCTGACCGAAGGACTGAGTTCTGATCCGGGATCGGAGTTCGGACAGCTCGTCTGTGGTCCCGGAGCCCCGGCGGGGAATGGCTGCCTGTTTGACGGTCGAGGAGGAGCAGGTAGGACCCCGTCACAGCCGCCGAGTGTGAGACCTCTTAAGAAACGAACACATTTACGAACGTGTTTGCTTCCGAGCGCGGAGGCCGAACAGCGAAGTTCGAGTTGTGGCGACGGAACCGCTGTGGATAGCGGACTCCCAAGCGGACATTTGGCCTGGAAGCGGATCTGTTTCTCTGCTGTTGTTCATTGCCAGCGTGCAGCATCAGGGTGTTTGCTGGCGCTCCTTCATCTTTTGCACGTCTTGAAACAGAATTTGGTGTTCTGAACATCCTGTACCTTCTGGGTGTCCTCCTTGTGCACGTTCTCGACATCGCCGTCCCTTCTGGTTGTGGCTCTGACTTCTCAGTGCCACCCTGCGCCTCCTGAAGATAACGTTGTACCTTCGGATCATAGCTCCATCTGTTCTGGGTGTCCTTGTATCTTCTGAACATCACAGTGTCAACAGGACTGCGAACCTTCTGGTCATCACCCTTGTAATGAACATTATGTACCGTCTCATGGTCACTTTCTATTGTCCACATCATTCTGTTCCTCTCCGAACGTCACTTCACCAAATATCACCCTGTACCTCGAGGGTGTCCTCATTTAGCATCTTGTGATCATCACTCTGTGCCACCTGAACATCACCGTATTCCTTCTGAAAGCCATACTGTACCATCTAAAGGCCCTTGTCCACCCTCTGATTGTCACTTTATGTGGTGAAGATCACTATGCATCTTCTGATCATAATTGTGGACCCTTCGAATGTCACTTTGTACCATTTGAAGATCAGTGTGTGCCATCTGAAGACCGTTCTGTACCTCCTGACTGTCACCTTATCTAGTGAAGCTCACTCTGTATCTTCTGATTGTGAGTCTGCACCCTCTGAAGACCACTGTTGTACCCTCTGAGGATCACTCTACCTTCTGATTGTCATTTCATCTGGTGAAGATCGCTCTAGCCTCCGATCTTCATTCCCTACCTACCAACTGTCCCTGTTCCACATCTTGCTGGAAATTATTCCTCCGTCCCATGTTGTGTAACGTTATTCCTGCCAGTGGGGGTGGGGGGCGGAGTTGTTCATACAAACACCAGATGAGTTTCTCAAACTGCCTGCACACGTTTTACAGATTTTTTTCTTTTTTTTTTCCCTTTTCATTTTAAGGAGGGGGGAGACAAGACATCTTAACCCTTTCCTTGCTGCACATTTGTCAGACTAACATGGACCACACAGCCACTGTATAACTGGTTTGCTGTTGCTCATTCCGTGTTCTGGACCGATTTGAATTTTACCGCATTTTTCTCACACAGTAGGAATTCTTCTGATGTTCTGATTTTTCCGGTACCTTCCTTCCATGTGGCTTGAATGCAGCTTTACATCGGATGGTGCATGTGTGTTGCCCCAGGCACAGCATTCCAGGGGGTGTGTTACCGTTAACGCTAGGTTTGGAGATGGTTGCTAATTCACTGGCCCAGTGAACACCAGCGACCGAACATCAGGCTTGGAGGCCATCAAGCAGCTGCTGGTGGGCTGTTATTCATAAAAACTATCTCAACATGTTTTATCAATGAGGGGTAGCTGAACAGCAGCAGCAAGATGCATGCATCTGTCACTTTGCCTTGGTTCTGGAATATAGCTGTGTCAGATCTCCTCTCAGATGTTTAACAGCAAGTTCAAGGCGGAAACAAAGTCGGTGTTAAACTTCAGAAAATTGTTCTTTGCCTGGGAGAGTGACCCGTGTTTAAGTAGCCTCTAAAGGGTGTGTAATGACACATCCGAATGTGGCCGCGATCATAAACTGCTCTGGTTTGAATTGGATGGAGGATCGCTGCATGATCTGTGCACCTTGTGGAACTGAACTTTTTGTACTTTTATGGCTTGTTCAGAGCAGTTTTAAAAATGTGAAGCTCCATGGTGGACCAGACTGATGCAGCCAAAGGGTAGAGCAGCGAGGCCCCTAGTGGGATTTAAAAGAGCAACCTCCTGGTTGTACACTGTTCCACACCGGAGCTGCGGAATACAGAGGATGGCAGAGTTGGAAGTGCATGGAGGCTGCCCAAGAATAAACACGTGCTTGTGCTGAAATTCCTGTAAGAAGCAATGACCTGGAGGCAAAGAAGAGAGAGGGATGCTGGTATTTTTATCAGATTGAACCGTCACACATTTTTAAGTGGCCATAATGAAGGCATTCAGCGGTGGAGGTTGAGGGCGGACTGAGGACCCAGTGCGGTTAATGCGTTCGGCAGAGTGAGGCCTTGTCCCCTCCCACCCTCAGTTGATAGTTCTCTGTCAGGGTGACTGCATGTCCTGGGGGGACAAAAGCTGGCAGTTACACCCCCAGCCAGCGACGAAGTCCCAGACCATCGCTCACCTCTCACTGACCCATCTGGATGGCAGCACCATCTGGCCACTTTGCTTCTGTCCAAAGCACCACGAGAGGGAAGTGCGTCTGCTGGTAATTGGATCAAGACTCGGCTGAGTCCGGAGGTTGGAGACCTGACCCCACACACACACACACACACACACACAGTGGGACTCTGTGCTGATGCAGCTGTTTGATGCATTTACCGTGGGCTCAACCTGATGGTTTGCAATAATAAGCGTCTGCTTTTTCTCCCTTATGCAAATGCTGGGCTGCTGGGAAATACGACGTTCAGACGGACGAGCGATTTGGAAGTACCTGACAGAGGAAACGATAAAACTGTTTAACCAGACTGATGTGATAATCGGACTGCCTGAAAGCACCCCTTCAGCCAGCGATGCACACTTGTAATTTACCGGTGGTGAGAGACGCAGTGTCATGAAGCCCTTCCCAGGTGGCCATTTTGTTTTCATTGAAGCTTTACTTTCCCAACAAAGAGGCAGCGGGCGGTGTAGCGGTTAGAACTGCTCTCTCCTGTTCTTCTACCCTCAGACAAGGTACTCACCTGCCGTGTTACCCTGATGTACAAATTACCCTGGTGTACAAACGGGCAGGAAATTGTAAGTCACTTTGGAGAAAGTTGGCGGGCAAATGAATAAAAGTGAATATAAATGTGGACCCGGGTGAACAGGCTGCCACATGGAGGTACCAGGCTGCTTCCTGATGCTCGTACCTGTGTTGCAACGTTTGTAAATGACATTTAAATGAGCGGCCCGGTTCGCGCGGCGCACGCAGTCCCACGTCCTTTCTTTCCTACCGTCCTCAGAGCGATTTCGCTTTACAAGAAACGCCTACGGTCGCACAGCTCATGATCTTTCTGCGGGGTTACTTGAGAACAATGCTCCTCTGAAAAAGCTGGAAAAAAAGGGCTTTTCGCCAGAAGATTATCTGTATTGATTTCCGTGCTGATGGTTAATCTGTTCATCTGTAGACCGTTGAATGACTGTAAATGCACGTTCACAAGCTTTCGGGTTCTGTGTTTTCCTTCCCTGTCTGAAGCACGGTTTTCTAAAACACATTTGTGTCCTCTGAGATTTGCCTTCCAAGAAAGCCCTGAGTGGTGACACTCGATAAGGATGGACACAGATGACACGCCGATGTAATGACACAAACGCCGCACGATTACAACAAAGTACATTCTTGGAAGAGCAGATGTTTTGTGAAAAAATATGAGATTAACGGTCTTTCGACAGCGCGGCTCGGTTTTCAACTCTGCCTGCAGATCTGCTGAGCGCTCGTATGGCCATGCGGCAATACCAGAGCCCAGCTTTAGTCGCGCACCTCCGGGTTCAGATTTAAATATCCATCACGCGCACAAAGAAAAAAATATTTTTAAATATAAGCATTTTTTTTCCCTATAAAAAATAAATGTATCATACAAATTATTTTAAACAAATGTTTCAGATGTTTGACGTGTTTATTTGGTATAATACATTAACCATTTGGTACATTAATGCAGTACATTAAAAAAATGTTTTTAGAGAAAAACACATTCTCTCTCGTGTCCAAAATTTATGTCCTCTGGGTATTGCATATCAGCACGTCGTCTTTCTTTTCCATTTGCGAATTTCTAAAATGTTTTTCTGTGTGAGAACTTGTCTAAGGTTTCGCTGGAAGAGCTGATGAGAAAACCAATGTCAGTAATGAGTGGTTTGATCGCTACAGACTGGTCATAGAAACTGTCCCACACCTTCAGTCTGTTTTCCATGTTTAGTCGTGAGCATTTGAATGCCTTTTCAGTCGTCGACTTTAGCTGAGTGACGTGTGAAGTGTGTTTGTTCTCAGTTTTAGTTCATGTGATCTCTTCGTCTCTCGGAGATGCTGAATCCTTCTATGCATTTAGGAAAGATCTCAAACCCATCATTTTCAGAGCCACTTCTCGCCTGAACTACTGAGTTCAACACCATCTGCTGAGATTATCTATGTGTCTTCTGTTTGAATGTCACTCCTATATTCAGATCCTTGAAGGGTGTGAACCAACAACATGGTGGTGTCAGACATACAAGCTGTGTTCTGATCATCCTGCAGGTGTCTAAAGCTGTTCTTCTTTTGCCAGTGCTCTTTCGTTTACTGTGAATTGTACCTTACTTTGTAGAGAAGTTTGTGGTAAGCCAACCTCCAGCTCAGCAAGGTCTAAGAAGGTTCTTGCTCTCCAGAACATTTGGTGGTCTGAAACATGACCGACACATGGTTGCTCACTCAGGTGGACACTATTTCTTTGTGACCTACTTCCCTCCCGCCATTTTGGAGCTTGGCATCTTCTCCTTTCAAGGACAGGAAATGAACTTTGGGCAGCAGTGCACGTGGGAAGGCAGCAATCTCTCATTCCCGGAGAAAGGACCCTTGTTTGGTTTACTCTGTAGAGAATAAGATCAGAAGCACGGAGAACCAGGAAGGAGCTACAAAAAGGCCTCAGTGGAGGTACAAGACCCTGCTTGTTTTGTGGATGAAGCTGACCATCTCAGGCGATGGGCTATTCTCAGAAAGAGAAATAATTCTTGAATCTTCAGGCGCAACTAATTGAATGACTTCACCTTTATGATCAGTGAAGGAGTCAGGTGGAGCCTCTGGGTTTTGTTCATGGGTGTTTAAATCTGGGCCTCCTTCCATCTCCGATTTTATCAAACTACTGTGGCATCTGGGCTAAATTTGCAGTAGCACATTTGAAGTGTCTATTTTCCTCTTAATTCTGTTAAACTGTGTTAGTGTTCTTTTGGCAACAGTTTATTTTTTCTGTTTTGTGTGTGTGGGGGGGGGGGATGCTTCTGGAATAGATGTTGCTTTGGGTTTTAAAAACAGCATGGCTCCAGTCCAGAGGGTCGTGTTTCTTCTTCAGCCACAGTTTGATTGACTTGTTTGGCTAGAAACTTTCCGTCTGAGGCTTTGCTCTTCTGAGGAGCTGCTAGAGTTGCCGGGAGGAGGAGTGGTTGTGAGAAAATGCTTATGAGTCGAATCTCAGTATCTTTCATTCATCTCTCTAGTCCACACACCGCAGCTATTCCAACTCTCCCTCTATCCACCCATCTGTTCTTTCTCCGTCTATCCATCCATCAATGATCTTGTTCATTTGTCAGTTTATCCTTCTGTACTTCTTTCTGCCGAGCAGCTTGTCCAGCTGCTCCTTCGTTCAAACTGTTTGTTCCTCAGGTAGCCGATGCTACTTTAACTTCAGGCATTATAGTTCATTACAGCAGGTCATTTGCAGAAGCGGTTCCTTCCAATAGCTTTTCGCAAAGATCCTCTTCCCTTTCTGGTCTCTGGACTGGAAGGCTTTTGCTTACGTGTTCAGTTCCTTGCCCGCTAGGCCACTTGGTCCTCTGTCAGGAGTTGAAATGAGTTTTTCTCCTCGTGGGGCTTCAAACAGAAGGACCACTGCTCCAGAGCGGAGCACCGTATGTCCGCTGTATTTGTGAATGCTGCAAATTCAGAACACTGACGCACCATCACTTCGAGAAGTTTCAGGTTTCCTTTGCTTTAGAGGTTATCGATAACAGCTACCCCTGAAGAGCCTTATTTTTATTATTCTTTAACTTTATTTAGCAGATGCTTTTGCTCAAGGTGACTTCCAGTGTTACTTAGTAAAGTTAATAGTAATTTTTAACCCATTTTTATTATGAGGTATTTTTGCTGCATCAATTCCAGTTAAGCGGCTTGATGAAGGGAGCTACAGCGATGGTGGGATTGGATCACAAAACACATCCTGTCCAGAAAGAAAGAAAGCTCCGCTGTGCTGAAAGCTACTTAGGAGCATTGATATTCCCACAAGCACCAAGTTGGCATCTTTGACATGTGGACACATAGATACTGTGGACTGTGTTTAGAGGAACTTCACCCAGCAGAGTTTGGGGTTGTTGCCTAGAATTGTCATCATCTCCATATCAAAACCAATTCTTATCTCTTCAGGAAGAGAATTTGATGAAGGGCACTGATGAACAGACACGGTGCTGAATGGCGGTATCTTTATGGTTCCAGTAATCGAGTGGTTGCCATGGTTGGATGATGTCTATTCTGGCCTAAATCTGCAATGGTGACTCCATTGCTAAACAGATGAGAAGTAACAGTAAACAGATATGATCTTTCTTCTCTTTTTGTCTCCTAGTGAATCATTCAGGTTGTTGGTTTTGGCCTCAAACTGTCTGTATGTGCAAATTTCTGAAGAAGTTTCTACTTCCTCTCTAACGTTAATAGACCCTAATGTCTCTGTTCTGCAAACAAGTCTTGGTTCCTCTATGCGTTATTCTACTCTGTTTTTTCCTCAGTTCACTGGAAGAGTTCAGTAAGGTTCATGGTCTGTGACCCCCGGAGCCTCCTGAAGAAGAATGTGGACACAGTTAGGATACTGTGTTGGCATGTGGCTATTTTGTAATATCTGTTTTCCAGAAATGGTTTTATGAAGAGCAGCGTGGTTAAGGGGAGGGGGGGGTGGAGCTATTCAAACTTGTGGTTGAGAGAATGATGACCATTAATTATTGTTGCCAACCATGAAGTGGGTAGCAGTGCTGCCTCACAGCTCTTGGGCTACCTTTATGTGTGTGTGTGTGTGTGTGTGTGTGTGTGTGTGTGTGTGTGCGCGTGCGCGTGCCAAAAGCAACCAGTTGTAGGTCCTGCTGCCTAGGAAACCCATAATGGCCTCCAGTCTAGGAAAGACAGGAGCCAATAGCTGAAATGTGTGTCTACATCACAAATACAGCACATCCCACATCTTTTTCTCTCTCTGTGTCCCCTTCTACACTTGGACAGAATGGCAAGAGGGAGGGGTGATGGCGGGGTGGTGATGGAGACAGGTGATGGTGGGAGGATGTAGCTGTTTGAAGTAAAGAGTTGAATTGAAGAGCGAGAGGTGATGGGGGGGCTGCTAGGCAAAGGACCCAAATTGGGGTGATTGAGATGGAAAAAACACCATCATCACAAAACAGAGCGGTGACGGGGCAGTAGATGCAATATCTCGGCAAAAATAACTTGAAAAAACTTTAGGAAGTGATAATGTGTGATTTATTAACTTTTACATGGCAGTGACATGAGGCACTGCATACTTTAGGTGCATAAGTTCAATATGATTTAGTGATTAAGTATTTTTTATCATTTTTGTCCTTACCACTTCACTCAACAGTGAGCCCAACCACTTTAATGGTAAAACAGTTTGGCAAATGCACTGCCCGGCCAAAAAAAAGTCGCACAATATTTAGTTGGACCACCTTTAGCTTTGGTTACGGCACGCATTCGCCGAGGAATCTTGTCGATAAGCTTATGCAATGTCACAACATCTATTTCCGTCCAGAGCTGCGTTCATTTTTCGCCAAGATCTCGTATCGATGACAGGAGAATCGGACCGTTGCGTAAAGTCGTCTCCAGCAGATCCCAAAGATTCTCAATGGGGTTAAGGTCTGGACTCTGTGGTGGCCAATCCATGTGTAAAAATGATGTCTCTCTCATGCTCCCTGAAGCACTCTTTCACAGTTTGACCCCCATGAATCCTGGCATTGTCATCTTGGAATAAAAATCCATTGATGGAAAAACCTGCTCATTCAGTTTATTCAGGTAGTCAGCTCACCTTGTTTTTGGGTACATAACGTTGCTGAACCTAAACCTGAGCAGCTAAACCAATCCCACATCATAACATTAAGTTACATCGAGGTGGTGACTTTTTTTTTTTTGGCCAGGCAGTGTATGTATAATCTTACTACTTTTTACCTTTCCACTGCTACACATTTTTAACCTAGGCAGCGCCAGGAAACTCAGCTAGTAAATAAGCAAAAAGTAAATTAAACCCTGGTTTGCCATTCTGGCTCAAGAGAAAAGCACGTTCCGGAACAGACCGGTTGAGTTGTGCTCTTCAAGGAACTGACATGAGAACTGTTCAGGGTTCTGTACACACTCCACGATGGTCAGTAAATGTAACATTGGGTTACTTAACCACCAACTGAGAAAGCTGCTGGGAAATGAGATCCAAGCTGGGCCCCACCCTCCTGGCCCCCACCCTCCTGGTCCCACCCTTAGTGAGCTTAATCGGCTTCAGGACAAGGAGGAGCCCAAAACCTGGCAATGTTTTGCAGTCGCAGCATCTGGTTGACTTTGGAATGGCTCTGTGCCATCCTGCCAAAATAGTGGGGCAGCTAAGCACCCTTAAGCCCCACTCCACACACCCTCAACCAAGTAGCTCCTTACAGATCTCCTCACACACACGCACTTTGTTTACTCTGTGGGGGTGAGTTGTGGGGTTATGTGTAAACCTTTATTTCCTGCTTGGGAAACGAGACCAAACACCCCCCTTCCCCACACCGCCACCACCTTCCTGCCATGTCTGAGAGGGGTTGTCCGGGCGATTTGCTAGACATTTCTGGTAGAAGGAATTGCATTCTTCTCTTTGACTGCACCCTCTGAAGGGATCATCCCTGGCTTGAGTGGGGTAGATGGTGTGTTGCTAGGCAACATGAAAGCCTCAGAGGTTGTGATTCTCGATAATACACATCGACTCCCGAGTGCTGATCGGAAGCGGTATTTTTATTTTGTCATCATGATTGTTTCCTACTAGCATATATCTACTCAAAGTGAAACAAGTAGGCAAATTTTTTAAATGTTTACATTTTCATTCTTAATATATGATTCAGCCTGCAAGATGAAGTTGTTTGTAAGAAGGGGTTTTTTTATTAGCAGCTTATTCAGTTACTTTGGACATTTCAGGGTTACATTTGTCTTTTTTAATTTTATTATATATATATATATATATATATATATATATATATATATATATATATATATATATATATATATTTGTGTGTGTGTGTGTGTATGTATGTTTTTTTTTTTTTTTTCTTCTTCTTTTTTCTTCAACTAACATGAGGTTACGTGTGCCATAGGTTCCTGTCATCTGTGCAGGACGAGTAATGATCTCAGGAAGAGCGACGGTGAATCGCTCTGTTTTTGTGCCAGATCAGGAAAACTTCTCTCTAAACAGTTTATGTCGCACTGATGGTGAGAAACAAGCCAGTCACTTTTTTAGGCGGAATAGCTGAAATAACTGGGCAGGCATCTGCTAAACAATTTGTTCCCGATCAAGTCCAGCGGGGGGTGCGGCCGCAGCCTCTCTGACCTTTTCTGTCCATTCCTCCAGTTAAAACAACACTTGACTGGCATTTGCGTAACTTTCTGTGAAGGCAATCGCAAGTTTTTGTGTTTGGACTCAGGAACCCGTTACACTTCCCCCTGCTGTGCTGGAGTGCTGTCCGGGACTTCCGGTCTGTTGTGGAGTCAGTACCCAGCAACAGTGGCAGTGTCATGGGGTCAGAACAGAGGAAGGGAGATGGGCTCTGGAGAGGTCAGCGTCCTCGATCCTGCATCCCACTACCAGATTGGTTTCCACCCCATACAGGGGTGAGGGGATGGACTGCAAACGAGCCATCGTGTGGTCGAAGCCCACATGTAATGGGACCTGTGAGGTGGCGGAAGACGAATCTGGACAGCCTGTCCCTCAACACGGGCACAGGCTGGTGTAATCGGCATTCACGCGAAACCCTGCGGATGTGTTGCCACGGGAACTGTCTGTCGACGTCTCGGCAGGCTTGGCTGCCGAGCCGTCAGGAAAACACGGTGCACTTTTGCACAGTGAGCTTGGATGGCTGAGGTGTGGAAGGGGAGAAAGTTGACCAACTAAGGGAAAGGTCAGTTTGTTGGAGCCACACACGTGGTGCTCGTGGTGACAGAGGAGGATGGCAAACAGATGATTATCAAGTTGATAATCAGATTTGAGGGGTAAAGGTGGAGGATCCAAAGTGATGCAGTTGTGTGCTAGATCTTCTGTGTGGTGGTGTGTGTGTGAAGGCGGCTCTCTTCTCACTCTCAGGCCACGAAGCAGTTTCTGGAGGAGATCAACAAGTGGACCACGCAGCATGGAGTCTCGCCCCTATCCTGGAACGTGGCTGTCAAGTTCCTCATGGCTCGCAAGTTTGACGTCCTGCGAGCGATCGAGCTCTTCCACAGCTACAGGGTAGGTACTGAGGACCTGGTATATGTGTAGAGGTAACTTACTGTAGCGTTTCTGGTACTGTGAGTCACCTTGGATAAAGGCATCAGCTAAACACAACACTCTGTTACTACCTAACAATTGTACGTCACTTCATAGAAAAGTGTCTCCTAAAAGGACTAAATGTAATAAGTGGCCCTGTGGGTTCTATTACCGCCTCCCTCCTCGCCCCATTTGCCAGGGTCCCACATGCTATTATTCCCACTGGGAACCTGAAATTAAATGAGTCATTCAGTAGAGCTGAAGAGCAGCGCCACCCCCAAATGGCCAGGTCCTCAGGCTGGGGGGGGGGGTGACACTGCACGATCCATTAATTGACCCCTTCATCCAGAAAGACTCGCAACGCTTTTACTTTGACTATTAATACAGCTCAGTGTCTCCCATCTGCAACTAAGCGCAAACTCAGTTTATTCCTTATGGGCAGTAGGTGGCGCAGTGGTTAGAGCTGCCATCTTGCGAACCTGGTTTCACATTCCAGCTCCCGTTGTAGTGTCCTTGACAAACCCTGAACTGTAAAAATGACCCAGCTGTAGAAATGGGTAAATCAGTATAAGTAGCTTATAATACAAACCTTATATTGTTATTCAGGAAAATGAATTTTAAAAATATCCATCCTGGGATAAATTATATATAGGCAAACAATGTGGACCACACAGGATCCGCTGGAGGCCGAATACTCTGTGTTGCTGCTCTTTTGTTCTCTGAGTTGCCTGGGGCTTGGATTGGATTTCTGAGCACCTCATCAGCAACCAACAACTGGCACTCCCCAGCACTCAGTCTCTGTCCTGCATCCAGACACGACTCTGAAAAGCTAATGTATCATCATAATTACTTGTTTTGCTCAACTTTGGATTGTTTCTGTAGCCCTTCCACTTGGCATCCGCTGGCAAATGAAGGGCCTTGAAGAGGACACCGCTGCTGTTCTTCTGCTTGAGCTTAAATCACTCTTATTTATTACCCTACTAACTTAGCTGATGCTTCTATCCAAATTCACAGTATTTGACCCATTTGTGCTCCTTGGTGTTTTGTCATTGAACAATTGGGAGCAAGTACTGCATTCAAGGGTACTAGAACAGGAGTGGGTAATGGGGCTTATGCTGCCAGTTTTTTGGTTCGTATTCTTAAATGCTGTTCCCCCTGTCGGGTTATTTAGCCGCAATGATCCAACCTTGTGTGTGTGTTTCTCCAGGAGACGCGTCTCAAAGAGGGGATCGTCAAGCTGCAGCCGCAGGAAGAGCCTCTCCGTTCGGAGCTGCTTAGCGGGAAGTTTACTGTGCTGGTGAGCATTGGATTGGGGTGGAGTCGTGTGTGTGTGTGTGTGTGTGTGTGTGTGTGTGTGTGTGTGGGTGGAGCCAGGTTTGGGGTGTGGCTAAGCCAAGGTGCAACATGTCCATTGTGTTCACCTGTGTTGAAATGGCTTTGTGCTGATGGTATAAAGCATTACTAGTTATTATTCATATTGGGGAAGTTGGGTAGTGGTAACAGGTGGCACAGTGGTTAAAGCAGCAGTCTTTGGCCTTGAAGGACTGATACCACAGAAATTACACAGCTGTAGAAATGGGTGCATCAGTGTGAGTAGATTAACCTTGTAAAGTGTTACACCTGTTATACCCAATGTTCAGTTTTCTATGAGGCTCTTATGTGTTTGGATTTGATTCTGGTTTGTGGTCAGTCATAGAGTGTTGACCATGCTCCTTGAAAGTGACCATGTGGACAGGGTTTGATGCCAGGAGAATCAGAGCAGGATGAGGTAGAACATGGCCTCTGTCGATGAGGGGGCTCACCAGCTGACTGCTGCCAAAAGGGGCCCGGCCTTATGTCGAAATAAATGAAACTGGTGAATCGCATCCCCAGGAGGCTGTTTAGGTCCCGGCAAGCATGAGGCGTATCCTTTGTTTTTAACTCCAGGCATGGGAGATCCAGGGGGGTGCATTTCAAAGTGATGATAAATCTATGGGTTTCACAGCCCTCTGGCTCCAGACTGGTCTCTCTGACGTCTGTTGTCACACCAGAACACCCCCCCCTCACTTCCCATGCCCTACCCCTCCCCCAACCTGCACAGCCGTCTTGCATGGCTTCATCCGCCAGCCCAGCATCCGCTCAGGGGTATTTTTAGCTGTGGGTCAGGAGGGGAGAGGAGTCTGTATATTCCCACACAAATAAACTGTTCTAGACTTGAATAAACTCATGACAAATGTTCAGAAAGTTTACCACATTCCACATGTTTACCTGCCTCAGCCACGGATATTTTACCATGTTTGTACTTTTGTTTTTGATCTGAACTTCCGATGCCCCTGGCTGTGGTTTTCCATCATCTGGGTAATGTGGTAAAAACACTGTACGGCACAGAATTTTGCAGAGGAATTAAATATTTTATTCTGTTCTCATTCTATTCTTTTTCTCGTGAAAATAATTGAGCCTTTTTTTGTGTTACAAGCAAATATAGTGACATTGATGTGGCCCCTCTTGTGCTGAGCTTATGGGTCTTCTGGGAACACTTGGGATTTAAAGCTCTGAAGAGGGCAATATGGATTTTAAGATGTATGTTTACATTTCTGTCCGGCTTTTGTTTTGCCCCACTTGGGTGCCACGAGCAAGCAACAGGGAGAAGGACTCCATCAGAACCTTTCTGCCATGGAGAAAACATCTACAAGAAGTTTGTCACTGAAGATGCAAACAGATTGTTGTTGGATCTCAGTGAAGTTGCTCCCAGAATCCAGCAGCACAAAAAAATTTTCCAGTAATTTCAGGCTTAAAATGTATTTTACATGACAGAACATTTTTAATATCGTGTTTATGGTATGCATGGTTAAATGTAGGACATGCTCATATATTTTTGGAATTGGCAGAAAAAAGTTTTGAAATGATGTTTTTAGTACATTTTTTTTTTTTTAGTCTAAAAGTTCATTCTACAGAAGTTAGTTGATTAGTTTGCTGGTAAAGAGGCCAACATGATGAATGCTGTGTAACCAATGAGTGCTTTACCGTAATCCTACCACAACAAGGCACATCTGTGAAGCACTGACCGACCTCTCCCAGAGCTGCTTTCTGGGCCTCTCCCATCATGTCACTGGAGACTTTGCTTCCCCCTAGTGCTAGAAAGGCAGCTTTGCAGAAATTGTAGCTGTGCAGGAAACTTGTGAAGATGCAGCAGCATTTGTAAGACAATAAGCTGCAAAGAGGAGCTTGAAAGGCCAGAAACACTTTTTTTTTTTTTTTTTTTTCCCCCACAGAGAAAATGCGATGACAGATTTGTTTAGTGTTCAAGAATGGGAATTTATCTATTTATGCTTCTGGCTGTTCGGTTAGAGACTTATTGATCTGCCATTCATATTTTTAGTAGTGTTTTCATTGCTTCCTTTTTGAAAGAAATCACTCAGGAAGCTTCAGGGGCCTTTGGGGAGTTACCTTCCATATGACATGACTTCTTACAGAACACCCGTGACCCAGCCGGCGCCTCCATTGCCCTGTACACAGCCAAGTTGCACCACCCCAACAAGACAGGAAACCACGTGGTACTGCAGGCACTGTTCTACCTGCTGGACCAGGCTGTAGAGAGGTGAGACCCCCAAAAAGACCATCCACTGTGCAGCTTGGACATTAAAAACCGGTTCCAATTCACTTTCCTGCCTGTCGCTTTTTTCCATCCCAGCTATGAGACGCAGAGGAATGGCCTGGTCTTCATCTACGACATGGCCGGCTCCAGTTACACCAACTTTGAGCTGGACCTCAGCAAGAAGATCCTCAATCTGCTCAAGGTCAGGAAGGCAAACTGATGACCCCCGTCCTTTCTGCTTCATTAATTGTGAAAGGTTCTCCCATGTTGTTTTTGTTGCAAAGAAAACACAAGTAAATTCCTGAACAAATACGATTTTATGTCTCTGAGTCAAATTTAGCATTGATGGTACTTCCTGAGGTCAGCCTACATTCAATTTGTCACAGATTTTACAGTAAGTGCACTTATTCCCAGTTATCCACCATGAATTTACTGAAAACTGAGTGTCAAAAACATACCGAATGTTAAAAAAAAAAAAAAAAAAACTCTAAAATGGAATCTCCTACTTCATTATTTCTTACTAGGAGAAAATTCCTTGTACTTCAAGCCTATCCCATATAAACTTCAAACTCACTATAAATGAAGCCTAATAATATAAGAAAAAGGAGTATTCACCTTTTTTTTTTTTTTTTTTTAAATTAATGACAGTAAGATGCTTCTTCTTCTTTCGGCCGCTCCCGTTAGGGGTCGCCACAGCGGATCAAAAGCTTCCACTTCCTCCTGTCCTCTGCATCTCTCTCCGTCACCCCCACCACTTGCATGTCCTCCTTCACCACATTCATAAATCTCCTCTTAGGCCTTCCTCTCTTCCTCTTGCCTGGCAGCTCCATTACCAGTCATACTACCAACATTCAAAGTTCCTATCCTCACGTCCACTCTCTTAACCTTCCTCCTCTCCTCCTTCCTCCGGACATGCCTTCGTCTTCTCTTCCTCCTTCTTCGGCCAGCAGTAGCCCAATTTCCGCCAGCACCCTGTCGGCTAGCAGTGCTGGTGGCGGTCGTTGTTAACCCGGGCCTCGACCGATCCGGTGTGGAAATTTCTATTTTTGTCCGCATATTTGGTTTGGCAAAATTTTTACACCGGATGCCCTTCCTGACGCAACCCTCTCAATTTCCGGGCTTGGGACCGGCACAAAGAAATGCACTAGTTTGTGCATCCCCTTGCGGCTGGATTACAGTAAGATTATGTACAAAATAAATTTTGGATATTAATCGTTTTATAAATTTATTATGATAGTCTGTGCGGACTCGGCTTGAGGAAGATGATGGCTACAGGTCACATTTAAATTAAAAGCATAAATAATTTGAAAATGAAAGTGCAATGGTGCAAAACAGTACAAAATTTGAGTACGCAAACAAGACTGTAGCGTGCCAGACTGAAACTGAGGGTGTGGGTACACAGTTCCCACAATGCAGTGCATCTGTTAGTCTTTCTCAGCTGCTTGGTCCTGGTCCTCTTCATCCAACCTTCTTGCTGGTATCATCTCTGAGACATCTTTCTCTCCCTGTTCTACAGGGTGCATTCCCAGCCAGGCTGAAGAAGGTGTTCATTGTGGGAGCGCCGGTGTGGTTCCGTGTGCCATACAACCTCCTAAGCTTGCTGCTGAAGGAGAAGCTGCGGGAGAGGGTGAGTGCCTTCGGCTCTTGTGCAGTTCTTTGCATCTTCGCTCATCTTTATGTTCATCTGTTTGCTGTTTGACCTTATTTTAAATTATATGGTTCTCCACTAAAGTGTGCAAACAGCTTTTTTTCGAAAGAAATTGCATTTCTCAAGGGTAAAACAGCAGGTCCCATGGTTGTAAAACCAGTTACACATCCTAACCCACATGAAATTAGTGACAATGACAACCCCCAACAGTAGGGGCTTCTGGGACTTGTCCACACCATGGCATGACTTTGACCCTAAGACATTATATACTGTGTACAACTCTGTGTGTGTGTGTGTGTGTGTGTGTGTGTGTGTGTGTGTGTGTGTGTGTGTGTGTGGGTGGGGGGGGGGACCTCTGCTTGTAAAAGCTCATTAAGGGCGTATCACATCTCCCCCACTGGCCACATGACCTGTGCTCTAGAAGGCACACCTTGAAGGAAAACAGACGTCCCAACAACAGCTCTCCTACATTTTACACTCTGTGTTTGAAACTATGATCTTGCGCTTCATGGAGATTTTTCTACAGAAGAATTTGGCTCTTTGTTCAGACCACACGTCATCAGGCTGCTATAAGTACAGCAATATGAGATAAATGCAGGATTTATATGTCATGCGCAGGTGTTTTGTGCTGCAAACAATTGAGTTGCAAGTTTTTTTGAAGGTGCATTTTCCAATAATCTACGTTTTATTTACTTTTAATTGCATTTTCCTCGCTTGGCTATTTTCCTCATATTTCCATTCACATTGATGGAAATACCTGTTTACCCTCCAAGCCAATAGATGGCAGTAAAGAGCATAGAGCCAGAAGAAGAATAAGCAAGTGCCTTAATAGGCCTCACTTCAGCAGTGTTTCCAGCTTGTATCTGGTGCTCCTAAGTGTTGGAGATCAAGATGGCATGAAGAGGAACACGTGTTCCATTCATGGAGTGAAATGTTCAGTTTGTGTAGAAGGTATTTTTCTTAAGTCATTTAATTTTTTTTTTATGTAATATGATGTTAAAAAAACCTTTGAATCTTTTGGATTTTTTTAAAACTTGGAAACATGAAATTTTTGGAGAACAAACTAGATCAAGGGATGTGTGTGTTGTTAACATTTTACTGTCTGTGATTTAGTGGTAAAGTTGAACCAGGTACAGTTGATGCAGGGCTACTTTCTGGTTTGTGGCCCTGTTCCTGCTGTTATACCCTTGTGCGAGTTTCTTGTCCCATGAGGAAATCTGCTGCTGTACCTCTGAGTAAAGGTCCTCAAACCATTTGACTCTGCTGGGCACACGGGGCTGCAGGTGCAGATGGTGAAGATGGCAGAGCTGAAGCAGCACCTTCCCCGAGACTGCCTTCCCGAGCATTTGGGTGGGCTGCTGCCCCTGGATGCCCGCGGGTGGAACCGACAGCTGCTGGCAGGGCTGAATGGGCGTGTGGATCCTGTGGATGAGCTGGTGGGACTGCCTATGGGAGATGGCGCCATCCACATCCCCGGTCCCGAAGCCATGTCCCTGACTGAGCTTCTGGCCCACCTGGCTAGGCTCCAACGAGCTGGCATTCACCAAGAATATGACGAGATCCGCCGGGAGTCACCACCTGGAACCTTCCACTGTGCTCTGTAAGTAGAGTCTCCTCTTAAACCCACTTCTTCCTCCTTGCTTCCGCTTCCTTTCACTCCTTCTTGTCTGCCTCTTCTTCCTCTTTCAGTTGCTTCTTTCTGGCTTTGTCATCTTCTTACGACTGCTTCCCTCCTGTTTCTTCTTCCTCCTACACACCCTTCTTCCTGGCCTATGCCTCCTCAACAGCCTACATCTTACCGGCCTTTTCCTCCTTCTACACCCATTTATTTCCTGCCCTTCCTTCATCCTTTTGTTCCTGCCTCTTCCTACTGCTCTGACTATTTCTTCATAGCCTCTTCCTCCTCCTATAATCCCTTCTTCTGAACCTGTTTGTCCTCATATGTCCTCTTTCTCCCATCAACTTCCTCCTTCTACACCAACTTTTTCCTTTAGCTACATCTCAGCCTCTTCTTCCTCTTCATCTGCTTCTTTCTGGCCTCTTCCTCACCCTCTGCCTACTTCTTGTGCCTCCTACACTGCATTTTTCCTCCCACATCCTGCTCCTACAACCACTTCTTCAGAAATTTTTCTTACTCCTACGCACTCATTCTCCTGACTGCTTTCTTCTGTAGGACCCCCTCCCAGTTCCCTTCTTAAGTGCTTCCTGAACATTTTCCCACAGTTCCACAGTGAACCAGGAGAGGAACCGCTATGGTGACGTGCTGTGCCTGGACCAGACCCGAGTCCACCTTCGAATGAGGAGAAACGAGGTGCACATCATCTCGAATCGCCAGCCATCCCGCCTGTCCCAGCAGTACCTTGATGCTAATCTACTCTCTTTTCTACGGGATTATTTTAAAGATAACCCTGCCTGAGTTTGCTGAGGATAATACTTGCAGAAACCCTCAAATAGTATTAAAGTGATGAACCCGGCGTGGCAGTGCTCATGGGGATTAAAGAGGCCATGGCGCATCATCCTGAGGGTTCTTCTTGCGGCTTTCCTGTCATATGACCCTTCTCCAGTGCAGAATCAATTCAGCAAAGGCTGGAAATGTTGCTACAGAACCAACATGTAGCTCAGTGATCAGAACTGAGCCAGAAATAAATATTTCTGGAACTTTCTTCATCCTGCCTTTGATGTTTGCTTGTTTCCCATGCCCTTGTTGAGCATTAGATTTGGAAGGCAGGCAGACATTTGCACTGCAACAGTGTTTTGTGCTCCTCCAGATATCTGACTACATAAACGCGAGTTTCATGGACGGCTACAAGCAGAAGAAGGCCTACATTGGAACTCAAGGTACAAGTGGCCGACGGCCCAGCGTACGTAGGAAGCATGGGAGCCCACTTTACTTTGCGATTCCCGTATTTGGACAGAGCTTTAGCAGTTTTGTGTGGTGTCTACCTTGCCTCTCTCTGCAGGACCCTTGGAGAAAACTTACCACCATTTCTGGAGGATGGTCTGGGAGCAGAATGTGCTGGTCATTGTCATGACAACCAGGTATTGTTCTGGACTCCGCCTCATCTCTGTGAGGGGATCAGTACTGAGGATCTTTGGCATACCGTACCGCAGGAACAGACTGATAAAAATTAAATGTATTCACCCAGTGTTAAATAATGTTTATTCAGTAAAGGCTGAAAGTGTAGTAGGGTAGCAAATTGCCAGCAGGTGGCACAGTGGTTAGAGCTGCAACCTTGCAATCAATAGACCATGTTATTAAATCCTACACCCACTGCAGTACCCTTAGAAACCAGGTCTCCAGCTAAGAAAATCTTACCTTGCAAACCCCTCCATACTTGAATGTGAATATGGGACCGGCAGGTGGAGTACCCTAAAATTACTCAGGTGTATAAATGGGTAAGTTTCTAAAAGCATCTTAGTGTACAAGCCTAACATTCCACGCCACCTTTGGGGAAAGACAAATGAATAAATATCTCTGATTTAAATGTAATTTTCTTTTTTTTTTATTAGCAAAGAGTTGGATCATATTTTGACCTTGGTGCTTTGACTTGGATACTGACATACAGAGTAGTATTTTAAATCGTGGTGACACAGGTGGTTTCCACCTGTAATGCGTTATGTTTGCTGACTATGCGACATAACACTGTTTTGCCTCAAACTACGCAAGAGGCATTAGAAGGTTGACATCCCTGTCCACTATGTCCTCAGGACGGATGAGGGTGGCCGGCACAAGTGCGGTCAGTACTGGCCACTAGAACAAGACGGTCAGGAGGTGTACGGTCACATCGCCGTGGTGAACCAGCGGGTAGAACGCTACCCGCACTACAACCAAACCACACTAGAGCTGCACAATACAGAGGTAATGAAACCCCCTGCCCTTTTTTAATGGGTCCCTGGGGTGGCTGTGGTAGCACCATAAGGCCAGAGGGGAGATTCCGGGTGTCAGCAGCAAGGTTGCCACATTTGACCCAACACACTATCTGTGTATCTGTCCCAGACATGTGAGCAGAGACAAGTGACCCACTTCCAGTACCTGAGCTGGCCAGACTACGGCGTTCCCACCTCCGCCGTCACCCTCATCGATTTCCTGGGTGCCGTGAAGAGGCAGCAGAAAGCAGCCGTGAAGGTGATGAGGCCCCTGTGGACGTCCCACCAAGGAGGACCTCCCATGGTAGTGCACTGCAGCGCCGGGATCGGCAGGACAGGTCAGACCCCTGCTAATGCAGCTTCTGAGTCCCTTGTTTCCATGCCAACCAACACTGTACCTCACCCACCTAGACAGGCAGGATCATCCACAGGGGTCTGTCCTCTCTCTGCCTCCACAGGAACACTGTGTGCCCTGGACATCTGCCTGTCCCAGCTGCAGGACGTGGGCACGCTGAACGTGTGCCAGACGGTGCGGCATATGCGCACCCAGAGAGCCTTCAGTATCCAGACCCCCGAGCAGTACTACTTCTGCTACACAGCCATTCTGGAGTACGCGCAGGGGCTGGGACTGCTCTCAGCCAATCAGTAGACAGTGCCCCACCTCCCACGGAGGGACCTCCTCTCAGTCTCGACTCAGGCTCATTTCGAGCGAAAAGAGCCAGCTGAGAGCGAGAAGGTGGTCCAACTCGTGACTCGCTAATGAAGGAACGGGGGAGGCTGGAGATCGCCAAGGCTGCTTCGCCTTCACCCACGTCCAGGAAGAGGACCAGAAGACGTTAGCGACTGTCCGTGTGTGTGTTTTATTTCCTTTAATCGTCAGAACTGTATGCAGCGATGTACTGTAGATCAAATGTTTGTAATGCAAGGTGTTTAACGATTGCGGTACTTGCGGCGGCTGACTGATAAAACGGCTGCCGGCATCTTGTTAACTAGCGATCTCATTCTTCCTTCTGAAGGAAGAGGGATCCATGGGGAACCAAGTGCAGGTTCCCAGCAGGACCAGGAGATGTGATCGCAGCCCACCTTCAGGTGGTAGCAAACTCTGGTAAAACATCACAGCGCCGCCTAGGATTGGTCCTTTTTGTACGTCTTCGTAACGCTGTGTTAATCCGTTGTTTCGTTACTGTACTGTGGAGTAGGAGTCACCCAGTTTGAGGTCCCTCACTCATAGTAAAACGTGCCTGTATTTGTAAACATCAGGTCACCATGCCAATTTCCATGGTAACAGCATCACCTATAGTGGTAGAAGCTCTTCAGAGCTCCATCAGAAGCTTCCCTAGAATTCAGTATTAAAAGGGGGCTAGAGGGGACTGTGTAATATCGCAATCTGCAAAGTTCTCGTTTTACTCCTTAGGTATGCAGGCTCTTTACGCTTTCTGACATTTCTATTTAGAGCGGGAACAGAAACGCATACTTGGTATGAAATGGGTTTAGGACCACTGTGCCCTAGTGAGTGCTAGTCCAGGAGGTCAAGAAGATTCTAAATATTTTCAATGAGCTCTGCGTCATGAGCTTCTGGTTACTGATTTAATTGCTGTTCCCTTAAACCTAAACATCTTGCGTGGACGCTTTTGTCGTGCTGCTGTGACGTCTCTGGTCTTGACACAGTCATGGACTCACAAGGCGTTTTTCTCAGCTTCGGGTTGTCCAAAGTCTGTGACATTCTGTTTGTGTATTTTGAGTTAAACATCTTCACTTTTGGTTGCATTTGTAATTGAAATTATGAATATGTATCCATTGTTGTACCAGGCAAATGTTTATGTAGCATCAGGTTTGGACTTTATAAGTTTTCGAAGGACTCAGGAGCTGGACTTGGCCACCAGGATCTACAGAAAGCAAATCAGAAGGTGGAGGTGTGGCTCCACTCACCAAATCTCCAACACGGTTCTCTTGGTCCCCCCTCCTTAAGGATCTCCGTGTTGGTTTCTGTCCTGTTCAAAGCAAAGTGGACCAAGGAGCTTGAGGACTGGAGCTGAGTAGCTGTGTAACATCTTAATTTCAAACTGTAAAAATGAACAAACATGATACTAAATTCATATTGAATTTGCTTGTAGAAAATGTCTCATCCAGCTGTCATTCACCTGCACTCCAGTAATGTATTTCAGTCAAATGTTTTATTTTCACAGCCCCTATCATTTTCATCTGTAATACTTAAGTTATATTTTAATATACTCATATAGCCTATATAGTTTTTTTTTTCTGTATGATTACTAATTTTTTTTTTTAATGAATTGTGCTGCCTTTCAATACGTTCACTTGTACATTTTTATGGCTGTTTTGTCAATAATGTTCAGGTGACACATCCTCATAGAGCAGACATCTACAAACAAAATCTCCAGATGAAATCACATGTAAATGAAAATAACTTTTTTTTTTATTTGAGTGATTTGATGTTTCAAATGCCAAATGCTTTTGTGCAGAATCCAAATTTGTCTGTATATTTCAGTGATAAACCATTTATTCTCAGACTTCTTTCTTCTGTCTGTATTTCTTGTGATTCTCAGATCTGATATTTCATTGATCTGGTTTACTTCCCTGGAGTAGAAGGCAATTATTAGCCATTACATCTCAGTTCAGTTAGAATCTTAACAGGATACATCTGATTTAACTACGGTAAATTTGTCAGATTACCTTCATATTACAGTTCCACAAATAAAAGTAGCTTCAACTGTCAAAGGGCACTTTTTTTATAGAAGTTGTAAGTAGTTGGTTGTTTATACTGGGGTTTTTCTGATTTCTGTAGTCCTCAGTGTCAGTATTGCTTTTAAGTTAACATGGCTTATTTGTACATGATTTAATATTGAAAGTGCAAATACAAAAATGGGCAGGTCACTTGTGATGTTTTTGAGGATGCTGCCCTTTGAGCTTATTGGAAGAATTTTGGATATGAACTAAAGACACATGGGCTTCCTTAGGGCTTATCACTGTTGGCAGACCTTGGCAATAAACTGGCTGTGACCACAGGTGGTTTATTCATGCAGACTCTCAGGCCTCTCAAGTAATGATAGTTGGGTGGACAGTTGAGAGAAGCAGCAGCTGAAGATCAAGCTATCTGAGGTTTTCTCTTGTTCTTTTGATTTTCGTTTGTTCACTCCTTCAAGCTGAACCGCTGGTGTCACCGTGACTGTTGTAGGATAGCATTTCACAGCATTTGTCACAGGAAAACCTAGGGACATCTGCACACAAGGTTTCCGTATCACTTTCCACTACAAACCATCTTTAACAGAGTTGTTCAAATGTATAGTAATTTTTTTGCTGAAGAAAGTTCAGGTAAAGCAAAAGAACAAATGGTATAACAGCTGATCTTGTGATCAAACTAACCAACTAGTCAACACAAGATTTAAGTACAACTTCACTTGCTGGTCCTGTATTCACATTCAAGTATAGCAGGATTTGCAGGGTGAGATTGTGGCTGGAGACCTGGTTTTCAAACCAAAACAAAGCTAGTGCAGTATTTGACTGATCTGTGAAGCACTGCCCTCATAATGAAATGAAACAAGGGACTCAGAAGAATTTACTTCCGAACAACACCATCTTCAAATAGGTTAAACCCAAAAAGACTTGAACATGGTGAGAATTATTTCTGCCTTAACAGCAGTGTTTCACAGACAAGACAATGCCTTCATTACCATGTGAACGTCCATATACCACCACCAGGAATTACCCTGCTGCCTAGGGCCCAACCACCTCCTCCCCCAACCATACCAATGCATGGTCACTTTAAGTCTGTTTACCTGGACATTACTGCACCAATATTTATTATTTGTTTATTGTACATATTTGCACTGTTTTTCTTCTGCACCCCCAGAGAAACTAAATTTCGACCTGATGTATACCTGTATACAGATGGGCTGACAAAAACTCTTGACTCTCTCTCGATATACCTGCAGACAAACGCAAGGAAGCTCAAGTGAAAACAAAAGGTAATTCTAACTGAACAATCCTGACTATTATCAGTGAAAAATTACCCTTACAAAAGGGTTTGCTTTACTTGCTTCACCATCTCATCCCCAGCCCTCCCAGATCAATGAGACAAATATCCCATCTGCGTGCAGACACTGTTCAGCAGCCTGGGAACTGAACTGAAATGTTATTTTTTCTTACAGTTTATTATTCAGCATTTAATTTCGCAGTGCAAAACAGTTGCGCCCCATAACATCAGTTCAGTGTCTGTGTTTTAGTCTCTTGTCCAACTGCTCAGGTCAGGCAGACTTGGCGGGTCATATTTTAAAACGAGTGACGTCACACACAGACGGGCCAATCAGATGCGAAGGGGGGTGTTCCTGACTCTTGTGTTACAAACACGGAGCCGGATAGCGGATCCCCGTTTTCCTCGGTACGTAAAGAGTTCCTTGAACCCTAAACCACACGTGGCCGCAGACGGGATCGCGGGTGTATGCGTGTGTATGTGTGTATGAGGGGAATGGGGGTTCGGCGTGACCCGTGTGTTTGAGGGATTGACGCCTCTGTGTGTCGATTGCGGACGGGGTGGGATGAAGAACAGCTGGCTGCGCCTGTTACTGCAACGTGGGCTTCGCGGTAGAAAAAGACAAGGTTGCATTTTATTTCAATTCAACTTAAACAGCAGGGGACGGTGGAGAAGATGCAATGCAGATATGCGGGAGTCTTCGCAGGTCGATTACCGCTGCTGGCTTAAAGAGGGGCGGGTGGATGGTGGTTGGGAGGAGGAGGAGGAGGAGGAGGAAGGGGGGGAGGCGGTTGTGCTCGAAATTCGACCCCCCGGCTTCGTGCGACTTGCCGTGTCGTCACTGCGCGACCCACAAAACGACGCCACATGGCGTTTGTCCGCACGTTTTCTTACTCGCTCCCGCGCCGCTTCGGCGGCGGAAACGCCGAGTGACAGTCGGCAGACGTGCGCCACCACGTGGCTTTTCTCCCCCAGGACGCGCGAACCGGGCCGACGTCCGCCGCGAACAAGTCCGACAAAGGACGGGCTTACCGACCTGCGCTCAATTTCCCTGCTCGCACGCAAAACGGGGGTTAAAACGTGTTCCGGGGTGAACCGTCGTGCGAGCTGTGGAGGCTCCGTAGGCTGCGCGTCGCTCAGAGCGCGAAAACGCCTTTGCAAAACCTTCGCTGTTTGTGTCTTAAACGACATGGACGGAGCAGAGGGGAGGGAGGTTGGGCTTTAGAACCGAGCCAAATCCCGATTCACCACGCCCCGGACGGCCGGATCGCTGCGTACGGATGTGGCGCGGTTGACTACTCCCGGCGACCGTTCCTTCATGAAGCAGGGAATCCCGGGCAAGAGCTTGACTCCGCCCCTCCTGGGTAAAGCTTCTATTGGACCATTCTCCGTGTAGGTGGGACTGAGCCCAACCTGGTGCTTGTGATTGGCTCAAACGAGGATGGCCCCGCCCCCTCACCACAAAAGCACCACCCTTAAGCTGCCGTCAATGGCGGGTCACGTATTGCGTGAAGTTCAGGAAGTTGGCCAGGAATCCATCGCAACATATTTACGGCGAAAATGTACTAACATTACATTAATAATAAAAATATTCGTTGCAGTACGTCTCGGCTGTACCTGAGCGATTAAATATGCTATTTAATTACATTGCGTAAAACAAATTATACACTATGTATTTAACGCGTTTGTACGCATCGTCTTGTTCGGTTGTCCGGATTTCAGCGACAGCTGCTGGCTCTTCCTTATTGGAGACACACGTGCTGGCGTGTGGAAAACCAGTGCTCGCTCTGCGGTAAACATTACACGCGTGCATCTCTCCGAGGCGCCCCCTTCCTCATCCTCCTCCTCCTCCTCCTCCCCCCCATGGCACAAAGACCTGCCGAGGGAAAAGGAAAGCTTCCACTGCCTTTGTAAATATAATTTGAAGTAATCGTAGGTGCTTTTGTAGCCCGTAGGCCCTTTCCGTTCCTAAACTGTAAATGTGACCTTAGCTGTAAAGCGAGCTAAGTCGTCCCGCACCGTACGTTCAGCTACGCGACAGCTGAATGTCGGACGGAGGCTTTACCTCCTTTTTGTTTCAGGCATTTCTGACTGACTTGAACAGTAACCAATAGAAAGCCTTGTTGTCCGCCCCCTGCAGTAGTTTTTTTCTAGCGGCAACCAATAATATCTCAAAGTGGGCGGAAATAATTAAACCTCCACTGAGCAGGCCACACCTCTCCCCAGAAACGAATGGAGGTTGTTTTCACTGTAATTTCTTTTTAGAGGTAGCCGGCGAAGCGGATTTATTTTATTTTATTTTTACTTTTTGCCTGTAAGTTTTCATGTTTTAGTGTGTGTCGACGTTCCTGTTAAGGCAACGTGTTCAATTTCTGGGGTTCTAAGTTGGACAGCTTTGAGAGGAGCAGTGAGTTGTAATCTCCTCAGGGTGCACTTTCAGGAGGTGAGTTCGATTTTCTGTTGAAAAATAAAATTCAATAAAAATCTTTTCATGAGAAAAGCCGTTCAGCGCCTCCGTTCTCGTCAGGCCGTTCTTTGCAGCGACTCCTCCGAGCGGTCCAGCAGTGAAAGTGCCGGCATGTGCCGCCGCTTTGCCGCCTGTTGGCCGCCTGGCCGCTGGTATTGAGCGCTCCCGACCCGGCTCTTTTCTACGCGTTTGGTCCTTCTTCACTTCTGCACGCCTTTCTCTTCCCAGTGCAGTAGAACTCATTTCTGCGACGGTACTGCATACATAGCGGCTACGACCGCCTCTTCTGCCGGCTTGAGTTCGTGCGGGGGAAAAGTCTCCTCATGCGGCGGTAGACCACTACTCGAGGCCGGGGCTTTAAGTTTGTAGTAGGCCGCAAAACAGGGAGATGGGAATGGGACCAGCGCTGAGCGACTAGTTATTACTCACAGTTGAACTCGTTATTATTAACATAGAACTAAATATTACTGACAAGGAACCTGGTTATTTTTCAAATAATTGTAAATCATTAACAGAGGACTTTACATAATTAAAATGAGAGACAAAAACGATCGGATTCTCTCCCCAATGCAGATCCTATTTAAACTAGAAAGGGACATGGGTCTGGTCACTAATAAACTAGCCTGACAAGGTGAACCTGTACTCGTTAGTGACACTGGAAGGGGCAGCATGTGGGTCACAACTAACATAGACACTGAAATGGGGACCAGCCACAACCTATGTGGAGCATGAGATGGGGATGGATCATAACTAACCTGGGATGGGTCATAATCAACCTGGACAATGAATGGGAATGGGCCATAACTAACCTGAGAAGGGGAAGGGGGTGGATTATAACTAACCAGGAGAGTGAGACGGTAGTGGACCATAACTGACCTGAATAAAATGAGGATGTTGTGTCAAACTGGGGAGGAAATAAATGGATCTTCATAACTAACCTGGAGACTGAAAAGGGGAATGTTATACTTAACACAGGGAAGGGAAATAGGATGGCCCATTAGCAAACTAACATGGTCATTAGTAAGAAACCAGTAGCCGTGTGCTATTGTTTGAACTGCATGAAACAACCACCTTCACTGTGTTTCTGGTTAGCAGTCACATGCTGATTGTTTGAGTCTTATGAGCTCATTAACATGTGTCTGTTGGTGGACTATGTGTCCAGGTCTTGCAGTCGCAGGCAAGTATGACTCTACAATGAAGAGACGCGCCGAGGAACAGGAAGCAGTCTTCCCAGCTCAGCAGCGTCGGCTCCCGGGCGGCTCAGAGGCCTTCCAACACCGCGTCCTGGCATCTGCTGGATGCGAGGCTGCGGCCGACACCATGCAGCCCGCTACTGGCATCCAGTACTCTGTCCCCCAGTGTTACCAGGTACTGCCTGCCTGAAGGATGGCTGCTTATGACACAGCCCTTGCACCTATGATCAACACCCGCTAAAATATATATAACTCCATCTATGGAAGTGATAATAAAGAAAACTGATGGCACATTAAAGTGGCTGGATTCTGTGCATAATAGGCTACAGAGCCTTATGTCCATCTTGCCTTCTTTTTCTAAGGTACCCACGGTAACTCAGAGCTCGGGGAGTCACAGCCACACCCCCAGCGCCACAGTCCACAGTGGGCCTCACCACCACAGTCCAGTGGCACAGACAGTGCAGTCACACCCTAATCCCCCATCAAGCTCCACCCCAGCACAGGGTCAGTCTGGCCAGCAGCATTTCCAAAGGCTCAAGGTGAGACATTCCCTCCTGCTTCCAGACTCTACCTTCATGTAACCACTCCAACAGGTGGGAACACAGAAGGCTCCACCCCCATAGATTGTGTATTGGTTTACATTTCCACTGGGTGGGATTACTAGGCTACAGGCTGTTCAAGATGAAAGCCATTTGACAATTCAGTCTGCTGCTTGTTTAAAGTCGCTTTTTAAATTGTGTCTGGCAAAAGTGATATTGGCCAGGCCTCTGAAATAACCTGGAGAAGCCAGGGAACAAGGCGATTGCAAACAGTGACTTGAACACCTGATGGTCATTTATTACCCTCTTACAAATGGGTTAGGATAGTTTACCATCCAGTCTTATGTTTTAGGCCTTTTTTATGAACTTGGTGTTTTGTTTAAGTCTGTAAACATATTATGGTTAAACTTGCAGCAATTTAGCAGTTTCTTTCCAGAGGTTTACATTGAAATAGTTGTTTATTAAAGAATAACACTAAAACATTGTTCAAGTAACCTCCCCTTTCATGGCTTGTTTTCAAAATGGCTACATTTGAAGGTTTAACTGCAAGGTGTTTCCCATTTAAGGGAGAGCACACAATTAATGAGTTCTAGTTACTTTGTACCTTCTCCAAGTTTGTATGCCACTATTTCCCTGCTGTTTGCTCAACATGCACTCATTTTTTAGACATTTTTATTGTTTTTATTCAAAGGTAAACTGTACAGTATGCCATGTTGTTTCTTAATTTGTAGTACTTAGTTAATTAACCAACTGATTTTTTTTTTTTTTGGAAGTTCATTATGATTCTAGATTGTGTCATTGTCCCTGCAGGTAGAGGATGCGCTATCCTACCTGGACCAGGTAAAGCTGCAGTTTGGAAGTCAGCCTCAAGTATATAATGATTTCCTGGATATTATGAAGGAATTCAAGTCTCAAAGGTAAGGTTAAGTCTAGGAATTTAGCTGGTTTGGACTTCAGCATCCACAAAAAACCTTGAATCCAAAATAAAAGACTATTTTGAAAAGTTCAAGCAGCTTTTTCTGATAATCATCCAACAATTTCTCCCAGTATCGACACACCTGGCGTAATCAGCAGGGTGTCTCAGCTCTTCAAGGGTCACCCTGATCTCATAATGGGATTCAACACCTTCCTACCCCCTGGATACAAGATCGAAGTGCAGACAAATGACCTGGTGAATGTGACTACTCCAGGGCAGATCCACCACATCACACCACATGGCATCTCTGTTCAGAACATCCCGCAAGTCCCACCTCCGCAGGTTCAATCCCAGTTGCCAACTCCACCCACTACTGCAGCATTGCCCCTAACAACTCCACCCACTTCTGCAAAAATCAGCAAGGTGTGTTCAGCTGACAAACAAGCGAAAATGAAATAAGTGGCAGTTTTAAGCTCTTTTAGTTTGTTTCTCAGCTTGACTTGCCCTATTCTTGTGATGTAGAATGTTTGAAAACTTTTTTTCATTTTTGTCTGCCAGCCTCTGCAGTCTCAGACTTTAACAACCAGCAGCCAGCCAAATCCGTCCATTCCCCCCTACGCCTCCCCACGCTCCCCACCAGTGCAGCCCCATGCTCCAGCCAGCAGCACCCCTGCCCTACAGAACAACCAGCCTGTAGAGTTCAACCATGCAATAAATTACGTGAACAAGATCAAGAATCGCTTCCAGGGCCAGCCTGACATCTACAAGGCCTTCCTGGAGATCCTGCACACCTACCAGGTGGGACCTAGGTGGAGTGCCACCTGCTATAAAGCATGTATGCTTTGTCTTTTAGGATTCTGTTTACAGGTGTTCCTTTGCTTAGCCAAAGACTGAGCTGCATTGGTCAAAAATCTGTTTCTGTTCAATAGAATCTTTTGAGTCCTTACTCTTCATTTTCACAAAGTGTTGACAATATAAAGAAGTTAACAAGAATTGGTCTCTGTCTTGTCTTGGACCAGAGTTTAGTTTCCATCACATTGAATATTAGTTTGTGATTTTTCAAATTGCTGCTGTGTTTGATAAGTTATAGAGCATATTGTGGTATGCAGTACCGGTGTAAAGTATGGAGGCATCTGGTCAATACTTTTAGGAAATGCACTGGGGATAAGTCAAACTAAAGCAACCCCCTAAGTGCCCTACATCTCTGGGAGTTACTGCAGCAGAGGTGGGAAAGGCCTGTTGGCCAATTTCCTCATCAAACTTGTGAACTGAATGCTTTCTGAAAACAAACTAGAACTTTTTGAGTGTATCCACACGTCTAATTGGTATTCATTGGTGAAGATGGTGTTCTGCTTAAAAGTAATATAAACAGTTGTGTTTAAAATGTTCACCCTTATCTCTTCTTGTGTTGGGGATTGTGCTCATCCACCCTGTTTCTGATGTGGGTGTGGTTATGTCATTGTGCCACAATTGGCTGCCTGGAGCAGAAAGAGCAGCGAAATGCTAAGGAAGCTGGTGGGAACTACACTCCAGCGCTGACGGAACAAGAAGTGTACGCGCAGGTGGCTCGGCTGTTCAAGAATCAGGAAGACCTCCTGTCTGAATTTGGACAGTTCCTGCCAGATGCCAACAGCTCTGTGGTGAGTGCAGGGAGTGTTGTTAGTTGCCATCAGGAGGAATGGCTCCCAGGCAGGTGAGGTGATAAAGTTTTTCTTTTGTTGAACTTTTTTATGCCTTATGACACTTGGTTCTTGTATTGGTTTCAACTTTTGAAGTTCAGTGGTTTTGAGGTGCTGAAAAAAGTAGGGATTTAAGGGGGATGTGAGGCAGCAGTATAGCTCCTAAAGTAAGCATTTGGCAACAGGCTGGGGAAAGGGGCTCAGGCTGGTGGCGTCACATTGAAGGTTGCCACTCTCTCCCCACCACCTGCACAGCTGCTGAACAAGACAACGGCTGAGAAAGTGGAGTCGGTGCGCAACGACCACGGTGGCACAGTCAAGAAGCCCCAGCTTAACAATAAGCAGAGACCTAATCAGAACGGCTGCCAGATCCGCAGGCACCCTACAGTTGGGGGGCCACCACCGATGAAAGTAAGTTTCCTTTCTCTTCCGGAGGCATGCTGGGTACGTTCATACCTGGCCCTTTATTGTTTTTCACCCAAGGGGGAGCCTACTTTCTGTGACCCCAGTCTGTACCCCCTTCCCCCCCCCCACAGAAGAAGCCCAAATTGCTGCTTCTCAAAGATCAATCCACGTCTGAGGCAAGCAAGCACAGCGGCAGTGCAGAGTCTCTGTTCTTCGAGAAGGTGAGGAGTCATTCCTGCAGTGTTGGCTCTGTCCTTTGCCAAGGGTGTTTGCTGGTGTGGAGTGTGAACAAACTCCAGGTTTATAGCTTTTTATGTGCACTGCTCCATATAGTGGTCCGAAGAACTGATCTGCAGAGATCTTTTTTTTTTTTTTTTTTTTTTGATGTCCAGCCTGGATTGTGCAGTTATTTGTAGCTTAGTTGATACACAGTTTCTTACTCAGTGTATTAGTTCTGTGCATGTGTGTCCATTCATCTTTGGGCCGCATATAATCCTGTTGTAGTTGTTGTACACGGAATCATCTGACAGCTGAGCGGGGTAGGTGTGCTTAAAAAATAAAAAATAAAAAAGTTTTTTTTTTTTTTTTTTTTGCGCTATGGCCCACAGGTACGCAAAGCACTCCGTAGCTCAGAGGCTTACGAGAACTTCCTGCGCTGTCTGGTTATCTTCAACGAAGAGGTGATTTCCCGTACGGAGTTGGTGCAGCTCGTGGTGCCTTTCCTGGGGTGAGTCAAACTAACTACTGTTCTCAGATTTAATATTGCATGCAGTCATGAATAATCAACATTCATGCTCTTTCCTAAGGGTTGACCAAGTGGTATAGTATTTATGGAACTAGATTTATGACTGAGTTTCTGTCTAAAACAAGGTTGAATGAATTAATTATGTGCTTTAAAGAACAGAGTCTGTTATATAACAAAATACATGGATTTTGTTTTTTGCTATTAAAATGTGTTGGTTAATGCCTATTTGTAGGAAGTTTCCCGAACTCTTCACATGGTTCAAAAACTTCCTGGGGTACCGAGAGTCATCCCACATTGAGAGTTTCCCCAAGGAGCGGGCCACAGAGGGCATTGCCATGGAGATTGACTATGCCTCCTGCAAGCGCCTGGGGTCCAGCTACAGAGCACTGCCAAAGAGCTACCAGCAGCCTAAGTGTACAGGCCGAACACCACTGTGTAAGGAGGTGAGGTTACTGCCATCCCCTGCGCTCTATCAGTTTCACAGGACAGAACTTATGCTCTGTTCTTCAACTGAGTTGATACGTTTGGTTAAAATGGGTAAATTAACATGTTTTCATATTAAGCAAGTATGAGTTTAAAAACATGTAGATGTGACGTTCAAATATAGAAAAGTCCAGGTCACATACCCCAAGTGCTTCCTGTGAACGTTCATGGTCAGGCAAAATGGGCTGACTCATGACATGATTTTTGCTTAGCAAGGTACATGGGGGTCAGTCCTGACTGAATGTATTGAAGAGTGTATTACATGTGATTTGAGTAAGGTCAAGGGTGAGAAATGTGTCAATGTCTGTCAGGTGCTCAATGACACCTGGGTGTCATTCCCGTCCTGGTCGGAGGATTCTACCTTTGTGACTTCAAAGAAGACACAATATGAGGAGCACATTTACAGATGCGAAGATGAGCGCTTTGAGGTAAGGAACCACTTTCAGCCCCTTTTTTTTTTTTTAAAGCTTCTGCTAAGTAAATATTGAGTTCGTTCATTGTTAGTGTTTTTTTTTTTTTTTTTTTTTTTTTATAAATGTAGTTAGATTATTCAGTTAGTAAATATTTTATTATTGCATGCCTGCAAAACACATAGCAATTTCACAATACTGAAGGCTAGGTGGAACGCCTGCTGTTAGTGACTGGCCCCTGGATTCCCCACTGCAGCTTGATGTAGTACTGGAGACCAACTTGGCCACCATCCGTGTGCTGGAAGCAGTGCAGAAGCGACTGTCCCGCATGTCTGCTGAAGAGCAAGCCAGGTTCCGCTTGGACAGCAGTCTGGGTGGCTCCTCAGAAGTCATCCACCGCAAAGCCATCCATAGGATATATGGTGACAAGGCCCCAGATATCATTGATGGCCTCAAGAAGAACCCTGCTGTCTCTGTCCCCATTGTCCTTAAGAGGTGAGGGTACCTGCAGGCTTTTTTTTTTTTTTTTTTTTTTTTTTTTGAGCGGTTGAAGGGTCTCTCAACTGTGTTGAATATCTGCTGAGCTGGCTGACTAACTCGTCAGTGATACTCCCACTGTGTTACCTTCGTAGGCTGAAGATCAAGGAGGAGGAGTGGAGGGAAGCTCAAAGGGGCTTCAACAAGATCTGGCGGGAGCAGAATGAGAAGTACTATCTGAAGTCCTTGGACCACCAGGGCATCAACTTCAAACAGAACGACACGAAGGTGCTCCGCTCCAAGAACTTGCTTAATGAGATCGAGACCATTTACGATGAGGTGAGGAATTTGAAATTGACATCCAAGCCACCAAGTGCTCTGCCCCCACACATGAATTTTAAAGTTAAATTCCATGGTCACACCCATTTTCTGCACCCATTTAAATCAAGCTGGAGGAAATGAATTGGCACAATTTGGCAAGTAATCCCATTTAATGTTGATTAATGTCTAAAGTGTTTACAAAAGTACTGAGCATCATAGATGGGAGGTGTAACTTTATGCTGCAGTCTGACATCTTTATTGTGCACTGAATCCTAGGTATTCAGTTTATCTCTGTGGACCCTCAGAACATTTTCAGCTGGAAGGCATATTGCAGGTGGCTGGGTGGAAATGGCTGTCAGGCAAAGGCTTTGTGGGATTTACAGGCCAGATGTGCAGAAAAGCAAAGCCCCAGCCATGCACACTTTTATAAGTGTTTAATGCTGGATTTCGTGTTACTTTTGAGAATGCTTATCTGATTTGTGGTCAAGTGACCTTGGATTCAGAGTTGTGTTCAAGTAGATGTGGTTCCCTGCATGTTGGGATCTGAGTGCATTTGCTTTCCAGCGGGGTTTTTTTTTTTATTTAAATAATAATAATTTAAAAAAAAACCTATGTATCCACTGTTCTCCACATAGCGGCAAGAACAGGCCTCAGAGGAGAATGCATCACCTTCCAGTGGGCCGCACCTGAACCTGGCCTATGAGGACAGCCAGATCCTGGAGGATGCAGCCGCCCTCATTATCCACCATGTGAAGCGGCAGGCGGGCATCCAGAAGGAGGACAAGTACAAGATTAAACAGGTGGTCCATCACTTCCTGCCAGACATGCTGTTCGCACGGCGAGGCGAGCTGTCCGACCTGGAGCCAGATGATGAGGATGATGATGCAGACATGGATGAGGGTGGAGCCAAGAAACCCAATGGGTTGTCTGGGGGTGGGAGCACAAGCCCAGCCAAGCCTAAGCTCCTGTTCAGTGCCACAGCAGCCCAGAAGTTGCGAGGTTCTGAAGAGGTCTACAACCTCTTCTACGTGAATAATAACTGGTACATCCTGCTGCGGCTGCACCAGACCCTCTGCGCCCGACTCCTGCGCATCTACACACAAGCAGAGCGGCAGATCGAGGAGGAGTGCCGGGAGCGCGACTGGGAGCGGGAGGTCCTCGGCCTGCGGCGAGACAAGAACGACAGCCCAGCCGTGCAGCTGCGGCTGAAGGAGCCCTGTGAGTACCACGATGAAGGAAGGGGGATGCTTATGACTGCAGTGCATAGGTTGGGTTTCTTCTGACCTTGCAATTTCTAGAGTAGCTGTTTTTGGGTTCTTTTGGAGGTGCAGTTGTGACATGCATTTGTACCTCTGCCTGTAGTGGACATTGAGGTGGAGGACTACTACTCGGCTTTCTTGGAGATGGTGCGAAATCTGCTGGATGGCAATATGGATGCCACCCAATACGAGGACTCCTTGCGTGAGATGTTCACGATCCATGCCTATGTCGCCTTTACCATGGACAAGCTCATCCAAAGCATTGTCCGACAGGTTTGTTACCCTGAGGGCCACAAAAAAAATGGCCAGGTTGATAAGTGTCAAGATGTGTGTTGGGTAAAGTGTGATGAATAAATAGGGTATGCAAGTCAAATTGCTGATTGAACCCTATTTTATGCCCTGTGCATCCCAGATAGGGTCTATGCTTTTTCTACTTGTCTTTGTAGACTGCAGTTTTGATCCATTTTCTGAACCTTTTTTTTTGCAGCAATACAAGGTTAATGCAGTAATGGCAGTGACACTAAATGTGTGGTTTCTCCACATTTTTGTCCCCTAGTACCTGTAATGTTCTGAGTTGCTGTATTCCTTGGTGCTCGCATTCTTTGAACTGTTCATGAGCTGTGAAGCGAGTTGTGCTACAGCTTTTTATTTTTTTATTTTTATTTTTTTTAAGTGGGGTTTGTGCCAAGCAATCTGAAAACATACTATGATCTTCTGCAAGTGTCTTATTTGTGTGTACTCTTCAATGCCTCTGTGTGTCTGTACAGCTCCAGCACATTGTGAGCGACGACATCTGTGTTCAAGTGACCAGCTTGTACCTCTCAGAAAGTGCCAGTGGAGCCACAGGGGGGACACTCTCTAGTCAAGCCTCCAGGTCAGGCCTTGAGGCAGCCTACCAACGTAAGGCTGAGCAACTCATGTCTGATGAGAACTGCTTTAAGGCAAGTAGATGGGGTTGTGATGTGGGTCTTTCCGGATGCTCATTATTACATTGGTAGTTTTATGGGTCCCTGTAACTGTTAGGTATTTCTTTCTTGCCACAGGTAATGTTTGTGAAGAGTGAAGGTCAAGTTCAGCTGACTGTGGAGCTCCTGGATACAGAGGAGGAGAACTCTGATGAGCCTGTGGAGGCTGAGGTGAGTGACATCTGTGATAGCTGTTGTGTTTGTATACGCATGTACACGAGACCTTCTTTGCCTGACTGTCTGACTGTCTCCCAGCGCTGGTCAGACTACGTGGGCAGGTACCTGAACTCGGACTCCACATCGCCGGAGTTACGCGAGCACCTGGCTGAAAAACCTGTGTTCCTGCCAAGGTGAGTAAGGGGGACCCTGTTGCCATCCCTAGTGTTCCTCTGGAGTATTATCAACCACCTTCACTTTTACCTACCCTACTGCACCCCCTGTGCTTTCTTCAGCAAGGCTGTGATTAAAGAATAGTACAGAAATTGACTTAAAATTTTTTTTTTTTTTTTTTTTTTTTTGTGTGTAATTAAGCTATATGGGACAGAGGAATAACAAGTACCTGCAATTTGCTGCTTTATGCTAATGTTTTCACCAACTTAAGGAATCTCCGCCGGATTCGCAAGTGCCAGAGAGGACGAGAGCAGCAGGAGAAGGAAGCAAAGGAAGGTGGGAGAAAATCAGCTGAGAACTCGGAGAACCTTAAGATGGAGTGCATGTTTAAGCTCAGTTCCTACAAGATGGTGTACGTTTTCAAATCAGAGGACTACATGTACCGCCGTACTGCGCTGCTGCGTGCCCAGCAGGTATGCTTGACCCTAACCTCCTATTCTGTTGGTTGAATATGAATGAGCGCTTCCCTCTGATTGGTCTGTGTCCCTGTATGTCCAACTGCAGTCTCACCAGAGGGTCAGCACTCGTCTGCACAGGCGCTTCCAAGCTTGGGTGGACAGTTGGGCGAGATCCCACGTGACACCAGACATGGCAGCCGAATGCAACCAGTGGCTTATGGGAGAGGGCCGGGAGGGGCTGCTGCCCTGCACCACAAGCCGCAAGGCCGAAATCCTCCATTTCATGAACATCAACAAGTACCATGTCAAGTATGGAGTGGCACCCAAGGGGCAGTGACCTACCATTCTAGGGTGGGTGGTTAAGAGAAGATTTAGGAGACGGGTGGTCGCTGGGGTGGGTGGGGGTCTCATGAACAACTGAATAGGAGTAAAGTGGCTGTTGGAAGGTGTCAGTCTACGTACTGTGCCATGGGCATCCGGTGGTACTGTTTTTAGCAGCATTTTAGCTGTACCTGCATTTGCAGGTTACCTGGTGCCAAAATGAGGGAACTGATGCATTCAGCCCCCAAACCCTTGTCCTGTCTCTGTTCCTGTGGGCATTGGCAGTGCTACATGACCAGGCGCTCTCTTTGTGTCATCCTTATCCTAGGATTAGGTGACCACTTGAGCCCTTTGGATAATTAGCAATGGGTCTCTGAGGCATGAGAGGCAGGGCAGCGGTGCTGAGGGGGCTGAATGAAGAATCATAGCATTCTGAGTGGTCTTAATGACACGTTTTTGGGAAAAGGTACAGTTGGAATTGGATTTGCATGGGGTTTTTAAATTATCACCTTTGTTTGGCTCAAACAGCCTGATCATAGCTGACCACTGTACTGAAGAATGGTTTTTTGTTTTTTGTTTTTTTTCTTTTTTCTAAAAACCTGTTTTAACAAAGGGCAGCATTAAAGAAGTAATTTCCACATCACAGGATACAGAGGAAAGGGAGAAAGATGCATTTGTAGCAGCTATTGTTAAAATAAAAACTTTTAAAAAAACATTTAAAAAATAGTTATAGTTGAGTCAGACCACTTGTTGGTTTCTGGTCTCCAACTGTAAAGTTGTATAGCTGATGAATGTCAATTTCTGACATGTGCTCCTATGTATTATGAAAGAGGCCTCGGTGCCATGGCACAGTACCGGTTTCAACATGGCCAACAGCAACAATGGTTCCCGTCTCATTTTGTAAATAAACAGTGTATATAATACCCTTCCTTTTTTATTCCAGAGACTTGCGTTGATGTGCTAGTATTCTTTACAAGCTTACTGTGGACTTTAGTGAGAGGTGCTCAGAAGTTAGTACATATAATAAAAACAGAAAATGCAAGACAGTTTATTACAGTTTTTACCAAAGGGAATTGATTATGATAGTTTTTTTTCTTTGTGTATTTTTTAATAGTGAAAATGATTGAAATGATTTGAGAAGTAGAAATTTATCCAGGATATTTTGAAATGGAAGATTTTATAAGATGTTTTCTTAAAATTTAAAGAAGTTGAAATTTGGCTTTTAATTCTCCATGGTAATATCACTGCCTGTTTAAGATCCCAACAAAATGAGGCCCAGGATAGCAATCCTTCCTGTCCCTCTTTTATATTTTGTTTTTTCTCAACTACTGCTTGTTTTTCTTCCCATGCATCACCCTGGATAGATTTCTGCTGGATGAACGTGTACATGTTTTTAAAGCAAACGGTCATAAAGCATGTCTTTTCTGTGAATCATCATAGCCCCTTTATTTAAAAATGAATAAAAATGTTTGTAGTTACAGGATGACTGATTTTCTGAGTGTGCTGCTTTGTGTGTTCCTCCATGTATGTCCAGTTGTAGTCAGCATGTTGCCTTAAAATAGGTTGTCTTGGATTTGATGGGTGAATGCTTTATGAGCATTTTGCTATAGGTGAGAAAGTAAATGTCAGTAGTGGCAGTAAAACACTTGAAATTTAAACGCAGAAGACAGATGCATCGTCAATGTGATTTGTGTGAAATCCACTGAGCCTTTGCTGTATGCGGAGAACAATCACTTGCGGCCTCCATGGTAAGTCATTTGCAATTACTTCTTCAGTCTAAAGTGGCAGTGACCACTGTAGTGACACTGGGCACATTGATAGTAGCGAGTTCTTAACTGCTGTCCTCTAATGGTTTTGGAACTATTGAAGGAGCTTAAGATAAGTAATGTCATATTTTGGTTCATTGTGATGTGATTTTTGTGTCCCTTTAGATTCGGATGTCAGCAGATGAGCCAGGTTTGAAAATGGCATTAAATCTGAAGTTTCAAGCTGATTTTTTTTTTTTTTTTCTTTTCTTTTCTTTTCTTCCTCCCCCCCCAGCACCATCCTGGTAGAATTGGGCACTGAAAACTGTCACATTTGTTCTTTCCTTTTTTTTTTTTTTTTTTTTTTTTTTTTTTTTTTTTTTTTTTTTTTTTATAACCTACAAAATAGTTATCTGCTACAAAGATATGCAGTATCATCCTCAAACTACAAAGGTGCCAGCAGACTGTGATGTGTGGTGCTGACATTTGAGTGTCGTTTCAGTGCACTGTGTGGGTCCGAAGAATTGAGTAAGGATTTGGTTTCAAACATTGGTTATTTGTGTTTTTTGTATGGATCTGATGGAAACTTTCAGACACACAAAATTGTGTTTGCATGGTAGTGAAGATGACAAGTGATTACTAAAAAGAAATTCCCAAGCAGCTCCCCAGTTGTGCATCGTCATGATTTTTTCCAACTCAAGTTTGTAAGTAATGGATGAATTTCCAGTAAACATTTTTCCTGTTTTGTATAAAAATGAGTCACCTTCTATGCCCAGGGTTTCTCCTTTGACAGTTCTAGAAAACCTGTGAGATCTACTAGTTGAGTGACAGCACTTGCCCTTGGCTAGATGTGCAGGTGAGAACAGTAAAAACTTAAAAGTTTTCTTTATGGTTTGTTGTCTTCAGAGCTGTACTGTAGCTTTGCTGTGCTGCTTAGGTTGCCAGCAGTTACTGTTTCGTGCCAGTGGGGGGAGCTGCCTTGCCATTTACATTAGCATCTGCAAAGATGACTGCAGGCTGTCGTCTTCCCTGTCCCGGCGATAGGAGAGGGTTCACCAGAGGTAAGCAGAAGAGAGCTATGCTGACACTTGGCGACAGTGGCACTGTCGGTGGTCATAATGCTCAACATATGGACAGCAATGAAGGCTGAAAACGCGCTGTGGTGCTGCTCGGGCCAGCTGGCAGTTTGGGGAAATTCTGTGTAATGGAAAGAAATATGAACGACTTTGATGAGCATTTCTTTTGACGCTTCCAAAATACATTGGAATACCCACGACGAGTTCCTTTTCTCCCTTGAAAAATATTCTGTCCTTCCAACTGCCACAACGCTCTCTAATCATTTTCAGTTTTTGACAGGGAATGCCTAGAATTTGTGACCTGCAGAAGAGGTTTGAAGGATCCTTCAACGTGCAGCGGCCAACAGTCTCCTCTTTACTGACTCAGAATTTACGGGCGCAGTTGAGATTTGTGGAGCTTCTCCAACTTCTTAGGACCCACGCGAAGGTGAAGAGTGCTCATTTCTGTTTTGATTCCAACAAAGGCGGACAAGTGATGACTGTTGACCCATTTCCAAATGGGGGCTGATGAGAAGCAGGACTGACAGTGGGTGGGGGACCGTCTGCCACCGACACACTTAACAAGCTGTTCCCAAGCTCTGTCTAGCAGAGTTTCTGCATGGCTACTCTTTGGGTGCACAGCCCCAATGTAGTTATCAGAATCAGTATTAATTGTGTATTACACAATACTGTCTTTCTGCTCCCCCCATTCCTGCAGAACTGAAATAAAAATACAAAAACAAACACTGTAGAGATCAGTAGTTGCCTCAGAAAGGTGTGGTCATAGCAACCTTCTCTTCGAGATATCAGTGTGGGGGCATGGCAAGGAGTAGGAGGAGGCGCTTTAGAAAACGGCATCTTCCACTTGCTAACAGTGATGTGATTTACTGATGTGTGCTTGTAATTAATATATTAATTCTAACTCTGCCTCCCACCCTGTGAAAGAGGAAATTCCAGACCATTAAGAGTCATTGACTGTCCCATGTCCCTGGGTGTTCCTGGAAGAAGTGCCTGTGGTTTGGCAGGTGTTGATGGTGCTGAGAGTGTCACTGCTTTCCTCTAAGAACTGCCTTTGAGATTTTCTCCCCCCCCCCCCCCCAAACTATTTTACTGACCCTTTTGTCCAAAGTGACTTAAAATGCTTAGCTTGTGCACTCAATGGTTTATTCATTTATATAGCTACATATTTTTTCTATATCAAATTTAGGCTAAGTACCTTAATCTGTGATATTCTTGAGGCAGCACTTCTAATCATTTAGCTACTTGTCCCAGAAAATGGAAATGAACATTTTAGACTCAGAATGCAGCTCTTACAGTTCTTCTTCCATATTTGAAATGCTCCAGTCATACTCTTTAGTTAGAAAAAAGTCTACCTGGTATTATTACAGCAGTAATGGCAATGAAATCACTTGAATATAAAATGAGAAGCAACTGTCCTAAGGATATATATGATAAATGCAGCCCTCATACTGACTTTTGCTTTGGGATACAATGGAGTAAAAGTATGAGGCATGAATTCTGCTACCCTTTTTCTAGATTTCCATTTTAAATGCCACAGTTATGGGACCTAAGGCTTGCTGAGATCCACCAGCTGTGAGGTTGTTTTAGGACTAGACCAGGGCAAATTAAAAAAAATAAAATAAAAATAATGGTGGTTGTTCCAGGGAAGGAGGTGTTACTACTGCCCCTGGGACCAACTCACTGGTTCCGCCAGATGCCTGATTCTTACATCTGAACCCACAGATCTGTTCCTTTCATTTACTTTGTGTCCTTGGAAAGCGTCTGATATACCCAGCTGCTCCAAACACCTCGTCGCTGTCAAAATTGCACATTTTTGTCTGAGAACTTAATCATAATGTAACTCAAACTTTTTTTGTGTTACATTATGATTATCTGGTGAGAAAAGGGTTCCTGCATTACAACACTTGAGGCCATAAAAAGCCATCAGAAATAATACAGTGCCTTTCATTCTCAAACTTCTTTGGTTTTTCTTGTCCTAGTCTCAGTTTACATTTTGAAAGCGAAGCAGAGCCTTCAGATAGTGTTCTGCAGTGGGTAGGATGACTGTGACTCATCAGTCATCAGCTTCATGATGGCCCTGCTCTTTTGGCCCTGATCTGTCAGCTTAAGGAAAATGGTTCCAGATGCCTGGAAGCTGTGCTAAGATACCAGCTGTTGGTTCAGCATCCTTCACCTTCTATGTCTCCTAACCCAAACATGTTCCCTATGTGTTGGAATTTACTACAGTTTCTAAATCGGTGTGACATTACTGCATGTGAAATGGTATGGCTGATAATGGGCCAGTTGCCCTCCTAGCCCCCATACATGCCATTTTCACTTCATGTGTGTTCTCTAGAGCAAGAAAGTGAAGGATCTCTGTTTGAGGGTGGTCTGTTCTCCAGGCATCCGGGGAGCCAGCTGAAGGGAGGGTGTGGATCTCTTAATAGACTGAGGCAAACATCACATGGCAGTCCACATTCATGATGCGGTGAGCACTGTGAACCACTCAATGGAAAGATTGTTCCCTCACCGCAACATAGGGTCACAGACCAGATACTCTGGCCTGAGGCCAATGGCCAAAAAGTTAAGACAGCAATCTGCTACAAACCACTGAACATACTGTATGTCTCAGTTGAGCTGTCACAATGAAAGACTTTAATTCTGGGCAGCTGTAATACCTGGGTGGTGTTCTTCCTTTGTCTATTGCATTTTTGGTTTCACTGCTTGTACTGCTGTTGGCACTTTGGTTGTAGGTTCAGTGAGATCAGATTCTATGTGGAGTTTCCCATACCGCTGCCAAAGTTCACGAGTAGTCTGTCTTGTAGGGCGAGTAAAAAGACCTTCAGTGACACCTGCAGGTGCAGCTCTAGTGTGCAGCTTGCTGCATGAGCACCTTGCATATCAGTGGGGCAGAAACCTCAGTGTGTGTGTGTGTGTGTGTGTGTGTGTGTGTGTGTGTGTGTGTGTGTGTGTGTGTTGGCATGTCATGCCATCTCCTCTGCTGTTATTTCAGTGCTTCTGAATGTTTATGGCCACCATGCATCCTGTAAAACAAAGGTAGCTGCCACTGACCAGTTGACTGCTGATGGGGAGGACGAACCTCCTTTGCAGAAGCCCTGATAAGGTTTCCCATTTTTAATACAATGAATGGGTTTTGTTGTGCTACTGGGGTAGCCCAACCCCAGTAAAGACAGACTAAGCTGTAAAAGAAAACTGAAAATGGCCATTAACAGCGTTGGGCAACTGTGAATGCAGAATGCCCTGTCCAATCATGGCACATTATAGTAAATGTGTTGACAGCTTTCTCTTCCCACAGCTGCTTATCTCACCAGCCAACTCTGTACAGCATCGTGCCGCAGGGATGTCGGGGGGGAGTAAGGGAGGGTGCGGCCGTGCTTCCCGTGGGAGTGTCTGGAATCTGCCGCCGCCGCAGCAAATCGGGGTGCTCCCGGCACATGGTGAGACTGGCTAGAAGAACTCGGTGGTCAGCGGAGCGTGGTGGGCGGGAGGAGGCCATTATAACACATCCATCATGCGTGGCGGGACAGGCACATTGTTGGCTTACAGACTAGCTGTCGTGGTGATTTGTCAACCGTCCCCCTCAAACACACACGCCTTTTCGTGTCGCAGCCAGATGTCTGCTTCAGAGCAGACAACCGTGATTTACGACGAGTGTGCGGTGCAGCGGGGTGCCGTGTGAAGACCGTTGTTGAGCCCCGAGGATCCCATAGCTTGATGACCGACACGATGGCTTTGTGGCTTTGGCTAGGACTCGGCGAGAGTCCAGAAATGTAATGAAAATGAGGATAATACGACTTTGAGCTTCATTCCTGTTTATTGTTTGAAACAAACCACAGCTATCTAACATACAAAAGGAAGGGAGTGTGTTGTGAGGGTGGATGAAGGCAGGGGTGATATTGAGGGTGTATGGATGCACAGAAAACCACAGTCACAAAGGCAGACTGAGAGGGAGTGTGTGGTCAGTAGGGGGCTGTGGGACTCTTGCATGACACCTTGGGAGCTTTTCATATTGGTGGATGGGAAGAATGTGGGGGAACAGGATGACCGTCTCAACCTGGTCCCTCAGCAAGGTCCGTCTTCCCAGCTCCTTCACTCTCGCATGTAAATCCGCGTGCACACCACGTCGTCGGCCCCAAAAGTCTGTAGGAGAAGAGCAAGACTCTTGAGAACTCCAGCCATAATGGTGTAACTGTCTCTCCTCTGACCTGTAAGTCAACTGGGGAAGCACTTGCATCCTGGGCCACTATGTTCATAACCCCGTTTTCCTCAAGGTCCCACATGAACACATGACGCTTGAGTCAAGCCAAATGTTTGAAGGTAACCACATCAAACAAATGTCTAAAGCATGCATATTCTGGATTTGATTCTTCTGCAGTGCAGTTTTTGTGCAGTCAGTCTGCGTTTCCTCACAATTATATCTTGCATTTCTATTCTGAACCTGAGGAGTGTTTACTTTGGCCAGCTGCTCTATAGTCCCAGCATACTTTGCCTATCTGGCCATCCATCAAAGCCTCTAGGCCCTTGTGTCTAGGAGGAACCCTCACGCAAGACCTTTATTCTTTTACCCTTTGCCCTTGAATGCTTAAACGTGATTTCTGCATCATTTCATCTCCTCTGTGATTTTGTGTAATGGATAATTTGTTGTAGACTTGGAGGCCTCCGCACACAATTCCATTCCCATGGCAGACCCAGCCTGGCAATTTATCATTACATTCAGAGCTGTTCAGGCACGTTTTGACAATTTATGGTAATCAAGCCTGGTAAATGAACATGAATAGTTCTGACATCCCAGTTCCTGATGGTCTAGCAGCATGACAAGGATGACTTAAACATGATGCTGGGATGGTCCCATCACATTTTGACTGATGGTAATGAGATGCTCATCTTCACTTTGTGAGAACTGACTGACACTTTGTGTCTGAGGAACAGAAGATGGGTGCTTTGATAATGTGAGCAGTACCTAATTTGCGTGTAGGTACAATTATTTGTATGACGTGAAGTTCCCTTCCAGGGTTTTTTTTTTTTTTTTTTAAATGTAAAATCCAACCTCATTCTCAGAAGCAGAACAGGTGCCACCTGTGATTTACAAGGGGCCGAGGAGCTGAAGACACCCGCGTCCAGCTCCCGACCCAAGAGATACAAGACAACTTTGGAAAAGAACACAGAAGCAAACGCTGAGTCATCAACAGCTGTTCTCAAAGAGCATCTGACCAAGCAGGAAGCCATCCTACCGGAGGGGTTTCAGGACTGCACTCGAACACATTCTACCCAGGGGCTCCAGAACAGGACTTTGGAAGAATCCTACTAACTCCTTTCCTCTTGGTATCTACATTTCTAACCCTGGGCATTGCTTCAGTTTGGTTGGACTGGCCATCAGGGGATTCTGTATGTTGAGGAGACTAAGGAGAAAAATCCATGGCAGCAAAAGGTATATTGAGTATTTAGAGAATGAACCAAAAAGATGATCCATCAGTAGCAAGAATGAGGAGTTTAGCATTTGACCCCCAAACTGTCAACTGTCTTCTCTCTACAGATGTGCAAGTCGGCTTGTGAAACGGTTGCCGTTCATTTCTGTTGCCTGCAGTCGATCAAGTCGCAGGCCTTAGCATCTGGTGCTGAGACCAAAACCGTAGGAAGTCCCCAGCGGAGTCCACTCTCCGCTTTGCTTTAATCACAAAGTTGGAGAAGACATCAGAACACCCGTGTGTTTCCTATTCCCTGTTACGGATGGAGCAGGAATGTTTGAGGCATGCTGTGAGGACCAGCGATGAGCAGCTGTATGAGAAGGTATCCCATTCAATTACTTTATTGGTTGCGTGGGCGTAATGCGGGCTAGATGATGAGACCAAGTCACATGTCCAAGTAGAAACTGCCAAGTAAAGTGGTTTTTTTATTTTCATAACAAAACTTGAGCTCAAACAAAGGCTTGTTTAACTCATTCCCCAGGAGGCACAAAAAGCCATTAAAATGCAAAAAAGAACAAAACAACAATCTTGTTGATCAGTCTCATGTAATTGTTTTTCAACCAAAAACTAGGGAGGTGGGTTCTTTAATCACATGTCAGACATCCTTAGTCCTGTAACTTTTTTTTAGTGTGTCCCCAAGCTGAAGAATAGAATCTGCTAGGGGGGTCCTCTGCTATGTCATCTGCAATGGTTTATTTTACTGCTTCCTACAAATAACTTTGCTGTCCGCGATGATTGCTCTCAGCCAGTAGAGCTGGGAATTCTTCCAAATGCAAAGCAATTCTTGTAAATCAGTGATGTCAAATAACTGAGGTGACAATGGACGTACGTAAGCAAAGACCCAGATTTAAGCAGCGCATGTCGGGTTCTGTTGTGAAACCTTCTCTTATCTCCAGCAGTGACCTGATTGAATCTCGCCCTGCTTTGATGCAACTACTAACCAAGCAACAGCTTCTCCTGTCAATATGCGGGTCCATTAGTCTCAGATTGACTGAAGAATCTCAAAACTATTTATAAAATCTTGTCATATATTGCTGCCTTGATGCAATCTCCAGGCAATTTGAATTTTCAGTCTTGCAACATTTAGTTCAGCTTTTCTAAATCAGTTTTCTGAACTGAGCGACGCGCCAGGGTGTGAGATGCTTGTGCAGTTGGTCACCAGTGTGTGAGTTCCGATTCATTGGAAGGCTTTCCCAAATTGTGGGATTGTACCTTTTAGGTGTCAGCACTGATATATCTGAACACTGTTTTTGGTTTTTATATAGATAGCTCCAGTATTTTGGGGGTTGACCAGTAGGCATCCCCAGCGAATGAAATTCATCTCAGGAGAACCCATGTGTGACAACTTTCATGGACGCATCCACCAGGATTTGTCTATAAATTTTGTATTATGAACCATTATTTAATTTTAAGGTGGTTTAGTATTGTCTAATCCGTTTAATAATGGTTTACCCATTAATACCATGAAAGTTTCATTGTTCAGAATAATTGCCTTTGGTATGGAAACTGAAGCAGGAGTGGGGGTTTGAACCTGGCTTCTTCAGATGCAAGGCAATGGTAGCTGGGGGCAATTTTAGTTTTAACTTTTATTTAAAGCCCGAGAGAGCGTCTGGGTCAAAATTGAGGCCATGACCAAACTGGTTACAGATTCCAGGTCCACGATGAGCCAGTTGTCTACAGTCCACCTTCTGAGCTTCAAAATGGGAACCACATCATCCAGTTTCTTAATGAGCTCTTCCAGCCCTCAGTGCCCAGAGGATCCAGCTCATCAGTGCTTTGTTTCTGGAGCTATGCTTTCCTCATTTCCCTCTGGGATTACCAAGATAATGGACGTTCCTCAACCCTAATAAAATGGCATCCATGTTTTACTGTTCCATTTACTGCCCCTCCATCTGGTCTATAAATACAAGCACAGCAGATGTGCTCCACCACCATGCGCTCATGTTTGATGGAGGAAACGTCTGGCAATAGCTGCAAATGTTGGTACAGTGTACAACTCTGTGGCAAACTTTGACTTCTAAATTCCCCCCAAGATGCGCAGCTGCACTTCCTAAACCTTGAGAGATTTCGAGACTTGGTAGAAACGTAGGAAAAGACTAGGTGGTCCTTGTGAGAACTTTGCCATTGTTCAGGGGAATCGCAGCATGGAAAATGTTAACGTGTGTGTTTGTAAGGGTAAGGCGACCGCTCACCAAGATCAGCTCATCTCCGTTCAGTTCTCTCGTCCAGTATGTTTTGGGGCCATTCCCATCCACCAGCGTCTGCTTACAGTACATCTTGTTCTCGGACTCCCAGGTGGCCAAACTCTGCGGAGAGAAAAAAAAAATAGTTAAGATGCCACAGAGGCTTCGCTCTTGCACAGGTTCTTATCCAAACCAGGTAGCTTCGGCGTAGGAGCGTGCAGTCTGCCATCTTATATATTGTACTCTCACGTACTCTAGGCTCTCTAGGCACTTGTTTGCCTGCCATTCTTTTAGCCGCTCCCTTTTTTTCTCATGAACCTCCAGTGCCGTGTCGAATGAATGTGTCTCAGTCCCGCATTAGCTGTTTATCTTGCGCTTCTGACAGTGCGCTGCGTGAACTGAAATCCAAAGACGGCTTCTTCCCTTCCTCGCCTCCTCAAATCCTTCCTGGGGTCCCCGAGACCGAACAGAAAGCGTCTCTCTTTAATCCTATATAAATTAAACAAGAGCTCCAGGGCCCCACTCCAAAACCAGAGCCCTTCATTAACTTTGAGCTTTCAAGATCTTTTTTTTTGTGTTCTGGGAAGACCCATTCCTCAAATCCTCTCCATATTTAAAGGTCAATCTTTCCCAGTTCATTTGATTTAACAGCATTTGAGTGAATGCAGGGGATTAATAGGTCTTACATCTCAAGAACAATTTTTCTCATAATAAAATTGAGAATGAAGGGGGGGGGGGGGTGGCTATGGCTGAATTAACAGCATGAGTTCAGAAACTCGAGGACCTTTTGCAAGACATTCCAAAATACCTTTGAGCGCACCATCGCATTCGAGTTCTTGTGCTTTTAGGGTGATGTTGAGTCGTGTAGTCAGCGCTTCTCTCTGAGATGATATTTTTTGTGACTACGCTATAATGGATTTAATAAGCCGGTCTAGACGGCATAGCTTCCCAAAAAAGGTATTTCGTATCTGCACGTTTTATTCTTCTCCACACCATAGCGTAGATAAATCTACAGCTTTCCTGTCACGCCGCATCCCTCAGAACCGACCCCCATTCCTCAGCCACGCCAGCTTATCGGTAAAGACTGAGTCTTCATGAATTAATTAACAGAATTATAATCCTGTTGAGGCTCTCAGAAGCCCCTACCCATGACTCATGTTTCAAGGATCACCCAGTAGGGAACAGTTTCTTCCTCAGCGCTCGACCTGGATGTGTTCGCGATTTTGCCGTTAGTTGAATATTGGGAGACGATCATGAACGGAGGGTGAGAGTAAGCAAACGTGTTCAGTGACTTTCCTCGGGCTTGTTTTTCACCTGACGGGGAGCTCGTGTGAAAAGGCTGCTCTTCCCTTCTGCTTCTCTGTATTGCTGGCTGGGCTTTCTGGAGTCGTTCCCAGCGCTGGGTGTTTGTTTTATGCCGTCATGCCAATTTCCATACATTAAGCAGACCATTGACCGAAACATCTGCCTCCTCTCTCTTTGGATGGCAACACTACTGTCTCATTCATCTCACCGCATAAACGGGGGTTCTCGGGCTGAAAGCGGAAAATGGAATTTTTCTCAAAGGAGATGCTGAAATGCATGCTGTTTGGTAGGTAGATGTATTGGTCTGAAGCATCACTACGTTTGAATGCATTTGCTCCGGGGCTTCGTCTGTTCTTGTAGCAGCCGAGGCAGAGCGAATTCTCTTATTACAGCGCGTTGAACCTGGTGACGGTTTTTGTTTGCACTAAGAGAAATGCCTCTGAACGACAAGCTCTTCATCGTAGCCACCGCAGTCGCCGTGCAGAGGGAGAGAGTACACCTGCTTTGCTCAAATTCTGTATGTTAATGTCTGGCGAACTTCTGCGTCTGTTGTAACGGTTGATCAATATGGGGGTTTGATCGATTGACTTGGATACAGTAGGAGTGATGCCAAAAAAAAAAAAACATAGCAGGTCTTTCGAAAGCACTGCAGGGTTTCTACATATATAAAGGTGGAGGACCCAGTTAAGCAATGTGTTACAATTGAAGACATTGTGTTGTGATGTGGACTTGAGGGTGGGCAGATTTGGGTACATGTTTCTGCCCCATCACCCTCCCCCCCACCCTCCAGCAGCAGGTGAGTAATGTTAAAGTCTGTCACCATAGCAACAGGCCAGGCAAAAGTCGTAATTTGTCAGAGACTCCTCTCTGCAGAGCAGCAGCCTGGGTGCAGGCGAGGGAGACTGTTTTTCTCCTCAAGGGGAACCTCTGCGATACTCAGCCATGAGTTGGCAGTATGAAAATCTCACATTTTCATCCTGAATATATTTAAAACTCTTTATTCCAGGACATTAGGATGCTGTTTTTAACTTTTTTTTTCTTCTTTTTTTATGAAATATGAAAATTTCTCATACACAGCTTGTTTATGAAAAGATGTTAACATGCGCAGGACTGAGGCGAATGCTCTGGAAATGAAAAGACTGGTATCTGCATCTGAATATATTTCCAGGCAGAAAACAGAGGACGTTCATGTTCTTGTCCCTTGTTTTGTCGCGACACCTAGTTGAGACTTTGGTACCTGGTGAAAAGTTGGTTTTGCCTGCAGTATGAACCTCTAGTCTACTAGGACAGGGGATGGACGTGGTCTACAGGAGTGGAGACGGCCTACTGGGATAGGGAATGGACATGGTCTACTATGTGGATGTGGTCTAGTCTAGTATTGAAATTGAGACAGCTGGCTGGGGTGGAGACAATTTACTGGGATAAGGGTTGGTGTTTACAGGGGTGTAGAAAATCAGCTGATAGGAGATGGAGATGGTCCATAGAGGTGCAACCAGTCCATTTGGATACGGGATAAAGATGGTTTACTTTAGGATTCAATGTGGCAGAGATGGTCTGCTGGGGTGGCAGACGGTGTGCATGTTTGGTTCCCTCTTTGGTTTTAGGTCTCAGATCTCAGTGAAAATGTTTTGATAGCCCAAGGGAATGTAGATAGAAAAATGGATAAACATTGGAGAATATTCATACTAACCTTAGCAACCACAGATATCAGAGTTTGTTGACTGTAGATCTACTCACTGTTAGACACATTTTATGTCCAAACTAGCTCAGGTATCGCCAATTTTTTATACTTTCAGGCGGAGAGGAACAGAACTTGGATCAAAGGGTTTTATTCCATATTATTATAATACAAAACCATGGTCTGACTTGTATTCCAGGTCAGCCAGTCAGGCTTTGAGACTAAATGAACTGTGATTTGTGAGTGTCCAAGAGCTCCTGCCTCATCCAAGGAAACTCTGACACATCAATTGACTTCAGCACCGCGGGCCTTTACTTGGTCTGCTTAGGATGTCAAGCAATACAGAAGATCTGCTTAGTTATCAAAAAATGTTAAACTCACATCTTAAGTGATTTTCCTCATTCAAAAAAATGTTTTTTGAAGCTAGCAAACATTCTTGTAATGTTATCAATTCTGACAAGCAGAAACCATATATGTTCTTATCTGTGTTTCCCTTTAATCTCCTTGAGAAACTGGCTCTGGCTCAGCAGCCGGCATCTGTCCCTCTTAGGGTGTTTCCTGTGGAAACGCAGCTGAGGTTCATGTTTCCATCAGACTGGTGGGAACCTATATCTTAAATGTCAAAGGAATACATCCCTCTGAGACTGGTACGAGGCTATAAATCGGACGAGGGGATTTGGCTGATAACACGCTGCGAGTTATGATGGTGACCTCATCCTGCATTGGATGCAGGTATGGAAAGAAATGTTCAGGTATGCTGATCCAACCCATAAATAGGCTTTTTTTTTCCCATACATCAGATCATTAGGTCTGAAAAATGAAACCTTTACTCAGGAATCTAAATTTTATTGCTGTCAAACCACAAAGTTACTTTTAATTTCAAGAAAAATAAGATATTTAGCAAAAATGCAACATGTTCTGCATGACTGGTTTGCTGTGCTGGTTCTTAGGATGTGCAGTCATTAAAGGTAGGGAAAGGAGTGGTGTTTTTCGTAGTTTTTCTGTGATTTACACAAGCGCGGTGCTCATTTCGGACCAGATTTATGAAACATGATCATTTTAAACGGTCTGATCTCTCCCAATGGACTCCTAGGTCCGTTTCATTCCCGTGAAGTTGCTTTATGTATTTTGCAGGGGTAAATTATCATAGCCTGATGTCAGCTTAATATTCCTAGGAATTAAAATAGAAATATGGTCATTATTGTTAAGAATATGTAATTTATTTCATTATATCAGGTATGATCGTGAGGATGCCTTAAACATTTCCTTAAAGTATATTTTCCAGAAGATTCTTGGTCTCAGTAAATCATGCAGCTTCTTAAATCTGGTTTTATGGGAATATATTTGAGCCGTTGTAGCACAAATGGAGATGAACAGGGCTGTTAGAGGGGCCAGGAACCTGGGATGGTGCAGAAATGCTGCAAGAGCGCCAGAGGCTGGAGGGAGGATGCTGAATCACAGCAATCCTTCATGGAAATACAGCACCCCCTCTATGCCCCCCAGCCCCCAAGGAATCAACTTACACAGTGGTTGTTGTGGGATTCTGGTTGCCATGGGATACACTGCCATTCTGCTTCCATACCACCTGCCACAGCAGATGACCTACATCTGGCCATTGTCCACATCGCGGAGCCATGTGTCCATGCTATCTCACCTCCCACAGAGACATCGCTAGGCTGCCGTGACCCAACGTAACTCCCATGGTAACCAGCCTATTGTGCTCCTATTAATGCTTTTCTGTGTCTTTGTGTGTGTTACCTTTTTTTCAGCTTTGCATAAATAATGATTGTGATCACTCACATCTGCATGCTTTCTGTATTGTCTTAACCATCAGGTTACTCCTCTGTGCCTGTATCGCATTGCATGCGGGCTCAGCCTCCATCCCCTTGGGATGAGGGATCGCGGGAGCCTCCTGGGAAAATCTTGTAGGACTTTTTTTTTTTTTTTTTGGATCCATCATTTCCTAAAAAAGCCTGATGACCTCTTCTCCCACCTTCATGTCATCTCTCCATCCATCCTCTCCCCACTGCCCCTGTTGTGCTCTCCATAGTGTGTTCTCCTTTTCTTACCTTGCACTTCCTACCATCAACAGTCTCCTCATCGAACTCCTCCCCGATGCGGAAGTTGATCTCGGTGGTGCGCACAGTGGTGGATGTCTTGATGTAGAACTGCTCTCCATCCTGCCGGATCTCGACATGGGGCTTGGAGGCAGCCGCCACAGCCACCTTCCTCAGCATGGCATTCACACCTGATCACGTTGCAGAGCACTTGAGTTAGTGGAGGGGGCTGGAAGGGGAGTCCTGCCTGAGAAACAATGGAATTGCCCAAAACGCCCCTCTCAGTGCAGCTCGCCTCACCCCTTTCTGTTTAATGTACCCCGTCTTGCCCTGGCTCTCTGCTATCCAGGCCGACAGCTTCAGTCAAACAGACAAACAAATTTCACACACCAGTCTTTAGCGCTTATGAGTTATTGATGAGCCAGCGCCGATAACAAAGTCCTTAATGCCATTTCCATGCCCACAAATTAGGTTTAGCTGCAATCTAATGGACACTGGGTCACGTAAACCTAACAGGATCTGTGGAAGAGTCCCTCATTTATTGAAAGAGCTACCACAGCATTTCCTGTGGGATTGGCTCAGGGTGAGGGACGGTATGGTGAAGCACAGCCATGGCGGCCTTGTTACGTGTACATGTCTTCATCTATTTGACACCTTTCTCCAACGTGACAAGTTTTTACGCTCAGCTACTTGCGGAGACTTACCCAGTAGAATAGCTGGATAATTTTTACCAGAGCATTTCAGAGAACCCAAGGTACTACTGCAGACGGAGATCTTTGGAATCCAAGGCAAAGTCTCCATCCACAATCCCACCTGCTACCCACCAGTTGTTAGATGGATGTGGAGTCCTAAGTCCTAGTGAGACAGTCTGTAAGTAGTACTGTAATGGTCATCTGGTGCCACACTGACCACATCTGCTGGCACAAAACACCAGGTGGATGGGCAAGAGAAACACCATCTGAAATGTGTTTCTGCAGGTTTGCACTGATTTTGCCAGAAACAGTCACCTGTCTGTCAGATTGCAGCATCAGTGCATGACCCCAGTCTCTCAAGTTGGTGCCAAACTACACCCTGAGTTAGATACTAATCCACCACCTCTTGCAAACCCACTAAATCGGAATGCTGAAGCACATGAGTCCTAGAAGGAGCTTCAAAACTTCACTAAGGCCACAGGTCTTACACCAGGAAGTATTCACTTTAGGCTGGCAGAGAGCACGGTTGTTAAAGAGCTTACATTGTGACTCTGAGGTTCGCAGATTCAAGGTAGAGGAATCAGCTTGGCTGCTGTACACTTGGACATACTCCTTGAATCCCTGTTGTTCCCCTAAACTGCGGTAGTCAGACTGTTCAACTGTATAAATGGAAACGTAGTTATCAATGCGTCGCTAATTCAAGTGTCTGCCAAACGGCTAAGCAGCGATGCAAAGGGCTTCTGTGAAGTGGTCCCCGGGATGCTTATGGCCGCAGGTCATCTGCCCTCCCTGTTTCCCCCAGAAAACACCTGGCTTTAATTTCATTTCCAACTGGGGACGGGTGGCTTTGTCTGTGCGCAGATCCGTGGTGAAATCCATAGAAACCCATCAGCCAAACAAACAGCTCCATTGCCTAAACGAATGGCTGTGTCATCCAAACAAATGGCCCCACGTCCCAAACGAAAGACTTTGTCAAACAAGTAAGTGCCTCCTTTGCCCAAACAAAAGGCAACATCTCAAGTGAACAACTTACTCAAACAAATGGTTTCCGGTGAATCTAGCCTTCACTCGAGGGTCCCGATGACCCCTTAGGTGAGGAGAGACAAAGGGCAGGAGACCTTCTGTCCGCCAGCCGGGACCGGACCCTACTTCTACACGGTTCGGTTTAATGAAGATGTTTCCACTCTGCTTGACCACCCCCCCCCCCCACAATAATCCCATTCTTGTTAGGTTAGACTTCTCCAGCCAGCATACCGTGTCCCCTTTCCAAGGTGCTCCCTGTCAGCCCGTAGGAGACAGGGAGGTACCGTATGGCTTTTGGGAATCGAGAAGAGACACCTACCACCCACCCGCTCCTGGGGGGACTTCAGCTGAGCTGCCGTGCAGGAGAGAGGGTGTGGCGTGAGGGGAGAAAAGGGGGCTTACCTAGTGCTTTGAGGAGTTCATCGAAATTCTCGCTGCTCTTCATCTTCCACGTGCCGGCAAAGTTGGGCATTTTGGGATGCTGTGTATGGAGAGCAGTGGAGTGAAGTGGCCTCTGGGTGTGTGGAGCTGTGTGCACTGCTCTCTGCTCTCTTGCGCTCTGTGTCTTTCCCTCCCTCCCTCTTTCTTTCTCTCTCTCTCTCTGTCTCTCTCTCTCACTCTCTCTCCCAGCACATCGCTAACCCTCCCCGCCCCCCTCTTCCTCCACCTCTTTCTGTGCCACCAGTAACCAAAAGTGTCTCCATCCAAATCCCAAACTTCCCTCCCTCAGGAGGTAAATCCCATTATCGCAGCAAGGCCCTGGGTTACAGCAACACAGTCCCACCCAACCCCTGCACACCCCACCCCTCGCTGAACATATTTTTTTATCTGTCACTACCTATTAGTTGTAACGGAGATGTTTTTGGATTAGGTGCCATGTTAATCCGTAGGCTGGTGGCCAAATGTCTGCTCTGGCAAAGCTCCCTGGGTCGGTATCATCATGATGATGACAGGCGATGCCCCGTGTCCTGGGCAGGTGGCTTGGCAACACTCACCTCAGTGTTTTCCGTTAGAAAGGTGGTGTAAAGGTTTTCCAACAAGACCAGGGCTTCCCAGCTGGGTTCTGGTATTGAAGTAGCTGTGGGCTACATTAACCAGGGTGTGTGAGCTGGGCAGGGAACATGGAGAGCGTGAGTGGAGTTCCATCCTACGGATAGACACACACTGGTGGACTCAAGCACCTGGGTACAGAGGGAGTCCATCACACGAGCCTTACACGCAGGCGGGCATGACCATAAAAGCACATGGCCGCAAGAGCGTGTGTCAATATTAATGTCAAACACATCACTCCAGATCAGTTCTGCACTCCTACCAGTGATTAGAATCGATGGGGGGCCACTGTGTGCAGAGCTGGTGCCTCACAGGTCCACCACTGTGGTTTTGAATGTGGGTTCAAATCCAGTTCAGTCAGTATTGCTTCTCAGCCTTTTGGCTAAGATCAAAATATAGTATCAGTCGGTATCGTGTCCTTCGGCTTCCTCCGATGGTCCAAAGATTTGTTTCGGATGACCAGTGGCTTGAAATTGACCGTAGTGTGTGTGTGAGATTACCCTGCAGTGTATTGGCAACCTGTGCTGTCTCTGGACCAACATCCAGCACGACCCCACGCAAGAAAGCGGTTCCTGACAATGGATGGACGCCTTTGTGTCTTTGATCTCCTTAAAATACTTTCAGAGCCTCTGAAACGCCATTGTGCTCAGTGTATTTCTTTTTTTATAATTTAAGTTCTTATTTGGGACCGATTTCCTTCTTGCTGTGACCTAATTTGCTAGCAGACTTAACGTCCTCTTGTCATATTTTTGGAAGATGTTGCTTGTGAGAAGCTCGGTTTTAAATCAAGAAAATGAAATAATTTACCTCGGCTTATTTCCATGCAACACTGAGATATGAATTTAATCATTTTCAGTTTGAAAAATACCCAGTGCTCCACTTAATACATTTAGACTGTAATAATTTAATATTGTTAGAAATGTTACTAATAACAGCGGTTGAAAACAATATACGGCGTTCAGCTGTTATTGATCGCGTTCATGGGGGTATTGATCAGAGTCGCAGCTCTCGCTCCTGTGATCGCTTTAAAATGATGCATTGATTAATTGTTTTAATGGCAGCGCCTCTGACCGATCGCTTTGGGAATGAAAGCATGAAGGCCCGGGTTCCTGGAGGCGATCTGATGGTGGAGGGGTCGTTCATCAGAGTCGGCGCCTCCCGCGGGACGGGAGGATCCAGCGCGGCGCCCCCTCCCCGCAGGAGGACGGCTACGTGCTCTTTGCCCTTGGAGCAGATGAACAAGGCCTATCCCGCAGTACGCTTTAAGCTTTCTTTGTTTTTTAATAAATTACTAATCAATAAGGAATTAATGGAATTGCCGCGTCTATTCGGCCCAGTAAATCTAGCACAGCCCTCGCAGCTGGAGCTGTATTCACAACAGTGTAAAATTTCACCGCGACAATTTGTCGTTAAATTTCCCATTGTAGTCACAGCTGTGAGTGATGCCCGAAATATACATTTCGGTAATTTCTGTGGATCCGGCACCCTAGTGCGATTACAATATATTTCTTCATTATTGCCATTAGTGAGCACATATTTCTCTAGTGGCGCTTTTTTTTTTTTTTTTCCTTTTCCAAAACTCCTAATATTTAATTCCTTGTGCAATGAACGAGGATTGAGATGGTTTAGTCTGGGGTCCCAGATTATTATTCATTCATATATTTTGCACTTCTTTCCACTTGCAATCTGGGGTTTGTATACTAAGTTGCTTATCATATTTCATCCATGTGCTACAGTTGGGTAATTTTTATCATTTAATTTTTTATTTGCATCAATTCATGGTAAGTACCTCAGTCAAGCGTACGTCGGAGGGAGCTGGGATTCAAACCCATGTGCCTTCAAATGGGATGCGGCGGCTTCAGCTGTGTTGTTACCTGATGCAACGGATAAACCCGTGATGTCACATAGGTGTCCAAACACCCAGGTAGTGTCGCGGCGCCATCAGAGGGACCTCGGCGGGTTGAGTAATTGTGCTGCTTGGATGCACACCGGGTTGATCTGGTTAAGATCTCCCTAAAAACATGTTCCGAACACACCGCTGGACGAATGGCACAGAGAAAGCAGGCCTCTGTAATGAGGGTAAACAGAGGTGCTTCACCGCAGTAACAACACACCCTTACGATGCCTTTTTGCAGACTGCAGAGAAGCCAAGATGGGTGTTTGATAGTAAACCATCATTAATGGCAGCTTCCCAGAATCCTCTGATTTGAATGACCTGCATCTGCCGTATGCGCTGGCTGGAAACAGACCCTCAGGAGCAGAGAACCTGCATCTTTGGATGGGAACCAGACGGCATCACATAGCCGTCCTCCTCCTGTCCAGCCCACTGTGACAGGCTTATTTACCCTGGTGTGAACAGCTGAGGACCCTCTAAACGGATATTGAGAATGTCCTCCATGAGGCCCTGGTGTCCTCAGCATCCCCCGGTGTCCCCCGCTCTGGGCCGCCTCCTCACCTCCCTTCAGGCCTAATTGGTTCCCTTTCTGATGCTTCTTCATCAATCTCCTCAGGAAGCGCCCCTCCCAGACAGCAGCAGAGAATGCGCTCACAGATGGGGCAGGGGTTGTCCACCCCCCCCTGGCCTCCCTCCTCCTGTTCCCCTGTGGATGTTCATTGCCCACTGCTTCTCCCATTAAGCAGCGGGGTTGGATTTTTTTTTTGTCGTATTTGACAAATAAGAGTAGCTAGGAAAAGGGAAGGGGGAGGAAAGGATCGACTGATGTGTAGCAGAGTGTCACGAAGAAAAGATGGGAGTGTTTCTGCGTATCATCAGCATGGGGAACAAATCACGACATGTGTGGGGACCTCGTACTCATGCAGGATGAGACCACCTGTCATGCTGGTGTTTTTAGAAGTGTTTCCTAGCTCAGAAAAAACAGGACTGTGGTTGCGAAGAACTGGAGATTGTGGTGTGTGTGTGTGTGTGAGAGACAGAGAAAGAAAGCGACTCAAAGCTAATATTGAAGTGTGAGCTATATCTTTCTGCAGTTGCTCTCGGTTGTGAGGAAGTCCAGCTGCACTGAAGGACAGGGGATTTACACTACAGTCAGCCGTTCCCCCAGATGTTGGACCGCTCATAATTATAACTGTGTGCGGCGGTCAGAAACAGAGCCGTAATTTATTGTAACCCATTCATCATGCACAGCGATGTAAAACAAACTGTGGGGAGCCTTTAAATTGACTCATTGCGATGTGTCTGCCTGCTGCGGAGCCCGAGTCGGCGGGAGGGTCTCAAGCCGCAGGGGAAGTGGTCCCTCATACCAAAGTGGTGGCCTAGTTTTTAATTTGGCTGAGATAAGAGCTGGGAAGCTCCTAGAGCTCCAGAAGTGCCCTGAGTATCCTGGCGTGAACCTGGCAGGGAACCCATTTCCTTACACTGTTGTTGTTGCTGTTGCTATTAGATGTTTTTTTTCCAGAATGATCCAAAGACTTTAATAAATTGATGTATAAGGTATTTTATGCTTTAAGGCACTAACACTGCAGATTTTCAGAAGTGACCGATTCTATATTTTCATTCTTCCATAGCTGTGAATTATTCATTGATCCTCAGTTTTTTTTCTTCTTCTTCATATAGGGAGTTTATAGTCTTTTTGGCTGCCTTTACCCCTCATATTTAGTGCAAAGTTCATTTTTAGGTTTGAAAATATGATTCTATTTTAGCATGAAGAATACATATAGGCAGTGTAGCCTTTAAACAGACCACCGATTGTGTGAAATTTGTTCACCGCAAACAGTCTTCATAAGAGGCTGCGTAACTGTTTTGCGTACTCTGTGGAACCGAAATCGTTTCCATCTTGCGCATTTTTGAAGGGACAGAACCGATGCCTTAAGCTCAGGTTACAGTTCAATCAATGACACCTAATGGAGGACATCCATCTTACATCGTGCAGCAGAAAAGATTGGTTACACAGCACGTGCACGCGTGCACACACGCAAATCCAGCACAAGATCAGAAAGCTCAGGAAGGTCCCTGAAAGATCAGAGTCCACGGAGGGCATCAGGTTTCCTCCTCCTACCTCGAGTGGCTTGCCTACAAAGCTCTGTGCAGCCGTCGTTTGTCTGTCTGCACGGTGAGACTTGGCAAAGTGCTTCATAAATTCCAGAAAACTTAACCTGAAACTTTTTGTGTATTTGTTTAGTGGTCTTTGGTCCACCTTGCTTAACCAGTACCCTCTGTTTGGAGCAGAGCTCACACCGCAGTCTGATGTTTCCCCTTCTTTCGGTCAAACTGTTTTGAGAAAATCCTGGTGCTCCACCCCCCTTCCTCTTCTCCTTTTTTCCCCTTGCGTTTCTAACAGTTCTACTAGTCAAGTCTCAGTGCAAGAAGGGGCAGCAGGCAGTTAAATGGTCTTACAGTCAAAGGTCCTGGGTCTGAATCCATGCTCTTGGTACTGTACCCTTGATCACTGTTCGTACCATGAACTGATGCAGTGAAAATAACCACACAAAATAAATTGATAAATAACTGCATAAATTGATAAAATAACTGTTTGTGCTTGATGCACAAACTTAATGCTGGAAATTGCTTTGTCGAGCAGCATCGGATGAATGAATTAATAATAAGAAATAATAAAGAGAGGCTCCATCTGTTTAACTGCAAAGGCTAATGGGAGAAGTGAAGGCGATGATCTGACCCCAGTCCCCTGGGTATAACCTCTGGTATTCTGCAGATATGGCAGTCTGCAGTGAACTGCTTGCACGCTCTTAGTCATGGATTTCATTGCTGCTGAAGCAGTCATCTCATTTCGTTTCAGCTCAACAAAAAAAAAAAAGCTCATCGCCTCCTATGTTCCTGAACCGCTTTGTTTTATCTTCTCCTCTTACTTTCCTACTGTTCAGTCACTTCACCCTGTTGGAGAAAAACTGCATCAGAGTGTTTGTCAAAGCATTAAAGACATGTCTGAGTTTGACGGGGGACGATAAGCTGCAGGTCTCCTCCTCTGTGGCTTGCCACGTGTCTTGGTGCTGCTGCTTTCAGCTTTCATCTATTTTGGGTTATTGGTGCTGCAGGCTTTGTCACAAGCATTTCCACTGTTTATTACCGTTAATTTAGCTTTTTCCTTAAGCTTTTCAGAAACTGACAGGGATGAGGGCTGAATAATGTGGTTTTGTGCTAAATTAGTTGCAAATAATGCCGTATATTTTCAAGACTAGTCAGTGAACAATGCTTTTGATTACTTTTATAATTTTGTGTAAACTGTACAACATCATCCTGTCTCTTTCCATAAACCGTAGTGTAAACTAGTTATACCCGCTGCTGAAGACAAGGGTGGGGTCCTGGACACAGATCTGTGAGTAATGACACTCAGTCACAGTCAGCGGTCGCCTCCCTCAGTGAAGATTGGATTCATCTGTCCCTTGAATCATGTCAGCCACAGATAAGAACGCAAGTCCAATAAAATTGTTACTGCAAGCACAGTGAAAAAATATTCACCGAGATTGAACAATTGGAAACAATAAACAGTAAGGCATACAGAGCTATATTAAACACTAAATTATATTATATGAAAAAGAATAACAAAAGTAAATATGCTGCCCGCCCAAAAAAAAGTCACACACACTAATATTTAGTTGGACCACCTCTAGCTTTGACTATGGCATGCATTCGCCGTGGCATTGTTTCGATAAGCTTATGTCACAACATCTATTTCCATCCAGAGCTGCATTCATTTTTCGCCAAGATCTCGTATCGATGACAGGAGAATCGGACCGTTGCATAAAGTCGTCTCCAGCAGATCCCAAAGATTCTCAATGGGGGTTAAGGTCTGGACTCTGTGGTGGCTGATCCATGTGTGAAAATGCTGTCTCTCTCATGCTCCCTGAAGCACTCTTTCACAGTTTGACCCCCATGAATCCTGGCATTGCCATCTTGGAAGAAAAAAAATCCATTGATGGAAAAACCCGGTCATTCAGTATATTCAGGTAGTCAGGTCACTTCATTTTTCGGGCACATAATGTTGCTGAACCTAGACCTGACCAACTGAAGCAACCCCACATCATAGCAGTAAGTTCAATCCACGTGGTGATGTTTTTGTGTGTATAAAACACACAAGAGGATTATTACAGTTTGCTTTATAGCTTTCTTATTGAAGAATTTTTGAAGCGATGAGGAAAGACACTGTAGCTCAATGAGAAATAATTTATGGTTTGATCTGGATTTATAATCTTTCTTTGTTATGAAATTTATCCCAACATGCAAACAAGGTTTAATGCATTGTTTAGGTCCCTGTTGCCAGATTCACTGTATATGTTACATAATGCATAAGTAATAATCCTTCTGGCAAATAAAAGTGAAAATCATTAAGAATCCGTACAATAAAAAGCATTAACTATATGTAATTTATGATTTGGCTATGTCTACTTCTAGCAATAATGCCAAAAATACTCCGAAAAATTGAAAATTGGGCTCAGAACAGAGCGAGGATCTGACCAATGGAAATTTGGGAAGCGGGTGCGTCATTTATAAGCGACTGTCTTCCGCATGCAGCGATAGGTGATGACGAAAAGAAACGCGAGCTATTGATTCGACCAATTAGAAGCCAAGAAACATCAACGTCATATTTGGCGACACGTTGTTTCCCAGGGTCCTTTGTGCATGTTGTCATGGCGTCTTACTGCTGATGAAATTACACTTTTGTGGGAATATTTGGAAGAGCAAAGCAGTGTATCTAAACCCGACCAGGTATAAATGAATGTACAGGAGTGTGATGAAACGTTTATATTATTATTGAACTTTATTGTGTGAACATGTGAGCAATTGTCCACCAAACACGCCGGTTTGTTGCAAGCTCAAGTGAGCAGGTAGATGGTGGCAGGAGTTTTATTCAATTTCATTTTGCTGCCTAAATGAAAGAGAAAAGACAAGATGGTGCTCATTTTAAAACAGTCTTTTTTTCCAGGCTGTGTACCTCCCGTAAATATTACCAACAACACCGCAGCTCTTCTGAACTGTTTTGCAAAGTGCAACTTGGCGGTTTTGTTTTGAAATAAAAATGTGTCGGGAAACTCTCCATTTTCCCCACAGTTTGAAGCTGCAGCCTTAAGACCAGAATGAGCACTCAGGTAAGCCAGCATTACAGCGATTTATACGGTAACAAGTAAATGAGCTGTAATTCTCTACTGTTCTTCCTGATCTATAAAAGACAGGATTTAATGACGTGGAAAAATAAGCCCTTGCTGGTGTCAACTGTTATCAGACTATAATGTTGTATTGCAGTTTACACGAAATACTGATAAGTTATTTGAATCTCTTATATCAGAATTGAGGATTAACTAATGTGGTAAAGTTATTGTCTAAAGTCCCATTCTGACTGAAGAGCATTCTTAGTGTTGCTTAATATTTTCAGTATGTGAATGCAAAGTCATTATTGTAAATGTTTTATTATCTATCTAGCAGCAGGTGGCATAGTGATTAGGGATCTCTCCTTACATGCTAAAGGTTGCATGGTCAATTCCTTACTACTGCTGTAGTACCTTTGATCAAGGTATTTGCCCTGTAAAAATACAGTAAAAATTACCCTGCTATGTAAATACCTCTAGAGTTGATTATTTGACATTGTAACACTGGAAAAGCTAAATGGAGATTAATCATTTTAAATTTGCTTTTTAAATTTCAGTACAGTATACTTTTCAAACAAGAACATGGTAAGTATTTTTATCCTCCAAAATGCCATTCTAAAGTTATACACTTTATTGCACTTCCTGTATGGTTGCATCTGAAGTACAACTGTGGAAATTATAGCTGAATAGATCCAAATATTTAGTGAACTAATTTTGGCTTTATTATTTAGTATTATTAAGTCTTTTAAGAGAACAAAGCAGACTGATTCCTAAGTTGCTAAATTTAAAAGTAGCAATAGCCGCTCGTCTCTGGGTCTGTGTCTTGACCCGCTTTGTAAAAACTAATTTCCTCTGAACCTCAGCGCATGATGATGCCATCTGGACTGCAGCCTGGGGCAAAAGTGAGAAGGACAACTCAGAGACTATTGTCACCGGTTCCCTCGACGATATGGTCAAAGTCTGGAAATGGTAATCGGCTCACTTTTTCCATTGTCTCCATTGTTGGCACTGACTGTCCTGTCCTGCGAGTCCACCACAGCGACATTATGTCCAAGTCCTCTTCATGTTGAATTTTGGTTTGCTCTTTTTAGTTGTAGTTCAGTATCTGTAACTGATCTATGGGCAAATCACCTCTTCTCAGCGTGTGTCTTTGAAGTTAAACGTGGTTCATGTCACATCCTGCAGGTCAGATGAGAAGCTGGAGCTCCAGTGGACCCTTGAGGGCCACCAACTTGGGGTCGTGTCAGTGGACATCAGCCACACAGGTGCCCTCGCTGCCTCCAGTTCCCTGGATGCTCACATTCGCCTCTGGGATCTGGAAACAGGAAAACAGGTCAAGTCCATGGATGCTGGCCCAGGTAGGTCATGGTGGAGCTGGTAGAACCTGTAGCCAAAAACTGCGTGCAGCAGATGCTAAGAGTTTGTACTGATTATTCCACAAGATGACTGCAGTGATGAATTTTGTATCTAATAATAGAAAGAGTCTGAAACGGTCTCCATGAATTTTTGCAAAAACATGGATAATGTAGATCAGCGATTTCCAATCTTTTTTGCACCATTGAGCGGTTTCATGTAAGATAATTTTCCACGGACTGGTCATCATGCTCGCATAGTAAAGCATAATAATAAATGCAACTCACCCTAACGCAGAATCAGTGGGAGCCCTGAGCATGTGTCCCTGCAATGAGACGGTCCCATCTAGGGGTGATGGGAGACAATGACACCCGAAGTGTGTTCCTTATGTCCAGTCTACTCTGTAATTTCATTTTGGTTGCTGTCACTGCAGAAAACCCTGCTTCACAAACACAGGATTTTGGAAATGAAAGCAGGGTTTTCAGCACTTTTATGGGGATCTCAGGATATTCCACCTTGATTTAAATTGATTTTTCAAAATAAAACACCTTGCAGACTCCGATAGTCAATAAAATGGAAATAAAATAAAAATACAAAGTTTTTTTTATTTGTTCTGTGCAGCCTGGTACCGGTCTTTAGCCCGGTGGTTGGAGACCGCTGCTGAAGATCACAACACTGGGTGTGATCCCCTTTACTCAATTGCAGTCTACAGAGATAGTAGATGTTAATTGGAGGTAGAAACCCAGTGCTGCACTGTAGTGCTTGACACCGTATGCTTTTTCCAAGAATGGCGGTTTGTTGCATGTTTGAGGTAATGAAACTGTGTTTCTGTTGCAGTTGATGCCTGGACTGTAGCCTTTTCTCCAGACTCCAAATACATTGCAACAGGAAGTCACCTGGGGAAGGTCAACATATTTGGTGTGGAGAGCGGAAAGAAGGAATACTCGCTGGACACACGAGGAAAATTCATCCTGAGCATTGCCTACGTAAGCACCTGTGTCCTCAGTGAGACTGCTTTGCAAAAAGGCTCACGTCTCCTTCAAGTGCCGTACTTAAGCACCTGAAGTGGGGCAGCCACTTCCCTGTATAAACTGAACTGTGGCATGTGGGGTGGAGTGTAGACTGAACTTAAAAGTACAAAAGCTCCTCTTCACATGTCCAAGGTTTGAATTTTCCAAGGTAAAGCATATTATTGTTTATCTTAATTGTATTTTATACACATACTTTATAAAATGTCTGCCTTTTGTGTTGCAAAAGTAACCTGTGTTTACCGTCCAAGTCAATAGATGGTAGCAAGGAGCACATGCACATGAATAGAAGTGTGCAAGCATCTTATTGAAACTCACATCCACGTTGTTTTGAAGCACTTATCAGGAAATAAGAATATTTATGATATGAATCAACAGTCTTGAACGAGCAGGAGTTTGTTCAGACAAATCATTTTGATTTTCTGTCATTATATAGTCGTTTTTAAGGTAGTTATAAGTTAATGAAAGTACCAGAATAGGATGTCTTGCAAAATATACATTATAGCTGAGATTTTAACTTTTGACTGCACATTTAGATTTTTTCATATATACATGTAGTGAGTTTGTTAGTGTTTTGGTTTATATTTTAAAATCTGAAACAGAAATTTGAAATTAAATTGACAGTTTTAGGGACCCGAATTTCTAGTTTAACGACTGCTGCTGCAGAATGACATTTTATAACTGAGAAACATCTATGCATCTTGCCAACTATGCAAAACCCATAAATTACCGTAATGGAGAAGGAAAACAGCAACAGCAAAAAAAAAAAAAAACACCCACTCTGCTTCACAACAGCAGTGCACATGTGGCATATTTTACTTTTATTTTGTTAATTATTGCCTTTGGCATGAACCACAGCAGTTCAAGTCCAAAGATTCTTTCTAAAAGCACCGTAGTTTGGAGTATTTGGTTTGGTAATAAAAGTGTACATTGTTTCTCATGCTCTCTGGCTGCTCCTCTTTCCCAGAGCCCTGACGGAAAGTACTTGGCTAGCGGAGCCATCGACGGGATTATTAATATCTTTGACATTGCGACAGGAAAGCTTCTCCACACGTTGGAAGGTGAGCAAAGTATTAGGAGAGCAACTTGCTGCCCCCATGCCTTCTGCTGTGGTGAAGATGAGACTTTTGCTGAAGGCCTGAGGAATCCTGCAGAGAGCGAGCGGGTTCTACTGGAATATTCTCTGAAGTCAGCCATGAATTCATACGTTTCCCTGCAGAGGCTGTGTTCCCCTGTTGTACCGCCTTCCCCCATTCACTGTTTGCTGTTCAATCATTCATTTTACATCTGCTGTCCGAGTGATGTCAAGGCACATCTCAGCTCAGCACTCACTTGGTGTGATGTAGGACCCGCTACGTGTTGAAACAACCCTTCTCTTCTGCCCTCTGCAGGCCACGCCATGCCTATCAGGTCACTGACGTTCTCGCCCGACTCCCAGCTGCTGGTCACAGCCTCAGACGACGGCTACATCAAGATTTATGATGTGTGAGTATAGCAGTTCAGGGCTCGGGCTGATCTGGGCCATGGCACTGTCCTCAGACCAGTTTCACTTCAAAAGGTTTCTGCCATCCATCAGTATGCCATTTTACTCTATCTCTGCTGTAACATAGGACTTATATAGACATATTTTTCACCTGTGTACTTTTTTCCAAAGAGGCTTATGCGAGGTGTCACTACAATACTTGCACTGATTTACTGGGTAATTTTTACTGTCAGTTCAGGGTAAATCCCCTCAACTGTGCTGCAGTAGTAGGAGGATTTAAACCTACCTGTGTAAAAAATATGCATTAATTTTTCAAGTTTAGTGGTTTAGTGCCTTTAATGTTTTTCAGACATCGAAGTTGTTAAATTTGCAGACACTATATGTCGACAGGGTCACTGGCGCAGAAAGGTATACAGACACACACTCATATGTAGTCTGACCTTGTATTTTGCAGGCAACATGCCAATTTGGCAGGAACACTCAGTGGTCATGGATCCTGGGTGCTGAATGTTGCATTCTCTCCTGATGACACACACTTTGTGTCCAGGTAAGAACTGCTTCTACTGAAATGTTTGTGTTTGTGTGGCTGTAGTAAATGAGAGGGAAACACTGTAGGAGAATTGGGTCCAGGAGTTGGTTGAGGTTTGGGAGGGACAAACGGCATGAATCAGCATCTCCCCCCTCTTATTCACTACCCTGATCTTCCTGTCACTCCTGCTTCTCTGAGACTGTAGTAGTTTTTAACTTATTTCTATTGTGTGTGTGTGTGTGTGTGTGTGTGTGTGTGTGTGTGTGTGTGTGTGGACGTGGACTGGCTCCTTCCCAAATCCTGTGTTTCCAAGCAAGGCTCTATTACGACCTGTGAAGGACAACTGGTTGATGTTGGATCTTAAGTTTGTTTTTTTTTTTTTTTCTTTCATATAATTTTTAAATAATTTTGTAATTTCCAACAGTATTGTTCCAGGGGAAAAAGATCCTGAAACATAGCAAAATGCAACATTACAAAAAGCATTTCAGCCTGTCAGTTCACTGTGTGACATTCGCCACGTTGTCACAACCAGTCACTGGTGGCCGGGTTGACGAGTCACACAGGAGTTGATTTCCCTGCAGCTCCTCGGACAAGAGTGTGAAAGTGTGGGATGTCGGCTCCAGGACCTGCGTGAACACATTCTTCGACCATCAAGACCAGGTGAGGGACAGAGGACATGTGTGAGCAAGTGAACACACACACACACACACACACATACCCAGCGAGTCTTTTTTCTCTCCCTCATCTGCTTTGTGTTTTCTGTCTAGACCTCCCTTCCTGTATACAGTGATGTCAAACTTATCCACAGCATTAATGTTGTTGTATGGCTCCAATTATGTTTATAAAAAAAAAAAAAAAAACACAATTTCCCTGCCTCAAGAACATTAAATCTAGTTGAAACGAACACTGAAGTTTGCGGAGCTGGTCACTGTAATGTTATGTTTATAAAGCAAACTGAAATTGTGGTGGAGAGTTCAGGAAATGCTGTAGCTACAAATGTTGGTAAGGTATCTTGAGGGAGCCTGACACCCTTCCTCACTGCCCCCCTCCCCCCCACAGGTATGGAGTGCGAAGTACAACGGGAACGGCTCCAAGATCATCTCAGCAGGGGAGGATCGCGCCATCCACATCTATGACTGTCCCATGTAAACTTACACCCAGGGATGAGTGCCCTAGCAGCCCAGCAGTGAGGTATCCCCAGCAAACTCTTGTAACCACGGTCTGGAACAACACAGCTCTTCCATCAAGCTCTTTTCTAAATCCCTCCAGATACCCACATACAGAACATTTTTGCCTTTTTTTTCCCTTTGAAAACTGGCACTGGACTTTAAATTCTGTATCATCACATTAAGTCAAATAAATTTACATTTGATATTTTTATTTCGATTGGATGCTTGGGAGGATACACACAACTCTTTCCAATGAAGGTGGTGTTTTACATGACATGCAGGTTCAACAACCCTGCATGTGGGCTGTGTGTAAATATGCCTCAAGGTCACAGGGTTGGTGGCTTTTAACCTGGCTTTACCAGTGCTACCTGGCTGTTGCAAGTAGTGTGAGATGCACTTACGTCTTCTGGAGCGGACAATCTTTACAGCTAGGTCTAGGCATTATAACCTCCTGCTTTTATCTGCTCGCTCTTCAACTATCATTTGAAATTCTCTTCATTAATGGTTTTAATCGAACAATTAGAAACTGCAGTATTTCCGCAAATGTTGCGAAATCTTCCAAACCTCAGATAGTGCAAGATCTGCCCCCTGGGACTCTTCATCTTTCACAGGTGCTTAGTCACAGGTTTCAGGGAGAAGTTAAACAGCATCAGGCAGGGATTCTGTTCAGAAGTTTTATTAGAATGGAAAAGTAGTTCCGTCAGGAAAGAATGAGCACAGTTTCACACTTTGTGGTGACGCGACCCAGAGATCCAACAGCCCAGGGTAGTCATTCATTACCACAGAAAAGAAGCACTTGAGCATAAGATGGCAAAGACACTGGGAGTGTTTATAGAAATTTGTGCTGTATAATGCAAATGCAGAGCGCCCCCTGCATGTAAAACTAGATTAACACAGTGAAACGCAAACATGGCCCAGCTGCAGACCAGAACAGGCAAGGGATACTTTATTCCAGGGAAAGCTCTGTAACAACTGTCCAGCTGCAGGTAAGAAACTGAGAATGAAAGTGTTCCTTGGTGAATGTTTCCCAGGTTACAGTGGATCTCTGAGCTGAGGCATCGGGCTGTGGGGGCTCGTTCACGCAGACTTGCATATTCATGGAATATAACAAAACCAGTCAAAATTAATAAGCCAAACAACAATCTAAGGTATCACTTCAGTTTCAGCTTCCCGGCAGCAGGGGACAATTTTGTACCGAATGTCATTCACTGGCTTTTTAATTTGGCTCCCCCTCCATTAAGCATCTGTAATTCTAATATGAGTGTTAAACAGTCATAGCATCAAACCTCCCCAACAGCATCAGCCACAACCTGTGTTTCTAGGGACTTCAGCTATTCAGTAGCAGCAACTTTCTCCAGCGCCCATCAAATACCCAAAATTTTAAATTAACATTTTATATGACAGAAGTGAGCAGTTTTCTCCATCTGACATCATGAACTTTGTTTCCAGCTGTTGAGGCACTCTAGATGGAATAAACACTGCATGTTGGTACTGTTATTAGCTTTATCACAACTTTATCGCTGTCCTACTTTAAATGCACAACTGCCATGTAAATGGGACTTTTTGGCTTTCATGATTGTCTCATGAACTGGACAATTTAAAATCTTGCATGTCGGCCCAGTAAGAGGAATGTCCGAACGAGTTCAGAGCGAAGGTCCATTAAATCACCTCATGATACAGGCTGAACCTCAGAGCAATTGGTTCATTGAAACTTGGCGCCAAGTGCCACACGACACCACTGGGCTGCTTCTGCTTACTTGCGTTTATATTCTGAGAAGCTCTCATCTTCGCTTTGGCCCTGTGCATTTTTCACAGAATCTAAGGACCAGACCTGTGATGTCGTTCGCTCTGTCAACACAGTAGCTGAACCTTCGACCAACAACCTTGGTCCTCTGACCTCCAAACACGTGTTATTTCACAACATAAAGGTTGTGGCTAAACTCGCCAGACATAACAGCTCCTTTTCCCCATAAATGCACAGTTAGTACTGCAGAGCAATGCTTAATATATTACACACCATATTTAACATGTTAATCTACCCATTTTAATGTGCAAGTACTGGTGAGTTTAAAATATCAGACTGCTGTACGATTTTACTACAGACTATAAAAAAACCCACAAAGACAATTTAAAAGAGATAAAGAAACGGTAAACCAAAAAAAAAAAAAAAGTCCCCCGACAGGTACAAGAATAAAATACACCTCTGATTTCACTGTCACGCGGAAATATCACAAGGCAACAATGTTGTGAAAGGACAACTGAAGTAGACAGGCAGTCATCAGCAGGAAGCGATGATCCAATTCTACCAGTGCCTGGAGTCCACAAGTTCTGGCCGAAGGCTCAGCTTCTTGAGGGTCTCGTAGCCCACCACCATGACGATGGCCGTGGGCGTCGAGGAGATTATGCGGGCCGACAGACCCTTGGTCAACCCCAGGCAGCCCTCTTCTGCCAGGAGCTGCTTGAAGGTCTGGATGACGGACGTCCTCCCCTCCACCTGGCAGATGGACAAACACACCTCTGGTCACCGGGCAATGAGCATGACTGCTCTGCCTGTACGCCTCTGGACATATATTAACTACTGGGTAAGTCTTAGCTGAACGTTTCCCAGGTTACAGTGGGGGTTGGGGGTTTGACACCAACGGCTGAGTTCAAACTGCTCTCAGGAAAAAACAGGCAAAGGCAAGGACATTTGCAGTGTATTTTTTTATTGCATCTGCTTTCCTAAATTTGTATCCAAAACAGTAACCGGCATTTATCCTCCCAGCTGATAGGTGGCAGCCAAAACCACCCAAAGGAGTGTGACACCATGTTATTTCAATTAATTTCCACAGTATTTGCAGCTCGTGTCTGGTGATCAGTAATAAGATGAGGAATGCTGCACGTTTATGGGATCAATTCCTCAACAATCTGCACTGGACAGGTGTTTGGGGAGAGAATGTGTTCCTGCAAACCAGCTGTTGAGGCAAAATCTCAGTGAATCTGAGGCATAATTATTATTACAGCCCGAACAGTTTGTCATGCACAAACATGAAAAATTACCCTCATATTTGGTCATATCTCAGTGAATGGTATTAATTATAATTAAATATACATAAAAAATATTCTGCATTTCAAAGTTCATAGAATTATTAAAAAAAAGTGCTAAAACATATTTATTAAAGCCATATCTGAGATTTTTTACAGAACTTACCCAGCAGGGATTTGGGTCACGAGACATACAGTATATGCTGTTAACCCATTACTGACTGTAACTGAAAAAGTGTCAAAGGACAATCTAAATAAGCAACACTCGGTCCCAACTGTAAGCTGAGGAGCCAGTGTGACTTTCTTATCACCCTATTGTTTTTCATATTGAATTTTCCCAGCATTCCACACACCTCCCAGCCCCCATCTATGTACATACCTGCACTCTGGCCCTGACCACATCCATGGGATTGGTCACTGTTGAGGCAGTGGCAGCTGCCAGAGGGCCAGCCATGGCTTGTAGGACCAGGTGGGGGCACTCGCTAGGGGCCAGTTTGGAGAGCTGCTCTGTGGAAGTAAAAGCACTGAGGTTTAGAAACAAGCAGATGGGATTTCCAGAACTTTAGACTGACACCCATAGAACTTGTAGCTCAGCCTGTCATTCTGCAGAAATCACCTCCATAACAACACCCAAGGACAGAAATAATCACTGGGCAGACAGTGAAATGTAACCATGATGAAGCAAAACAGAACTTCCTACATCTACCACAGCAGGCCTATTCTGAAGGAAATGGAGAAGTACTAGTTGAGACAGCAGAAGTGTGTAAACCAATGGTTTTGGGTTATGAAACATAATGCAACCACATGTTTCGCAACACCACGCTCAGAAAAGTGGCAAAACCGTTGTCTTCCAGCACATAATGCATGTTGAAGTGGGGGTGGGGTTGTTGTTTGGCTTTACCCGCGTAGAAGTGGTAGAAAGGCCACCAGACGGCGCTGTTTGGGATGTAGGTGAGCAGCGACGCTACATATCCCCTGTAAAACCCACGGAAGCCATCCACAGCGAAGATCTGAGCAATGATGTCCCTGGTTTGTCCAAAAGTCACCGTGTGTTTGCTTGCTGCCAGGGCTGCCTTGGGCTTCACCCTGAAGCGCGTGAGATGCACCCCCTGGCCTTGCATCATGAGCTGCTGGGAGATGACATCGATGGGCACCGTGATGCTCTGAGCCACCAGCGAGGCTGAGCCGCCAGCCACCAGTGACTTGAGCGTGTTGTCGGTTGAGTAGCTTGACACGTACTTCCTCACCAGCTCATACGTAGTGATGTAGGCCTGGCCCGAGATGAGCGTGAACGTATTGACCAGGAAGCCGCGGTAGAGGCCGCGCACGCCTTCGGCACGCAGGATCTTGAAGAAGGCGTCGAAGGTGCCGTTGTAGAGCGACTTGCCCTTCTGCACCTGCAGCCGTGTGCGAATGAGCGTCGCCGGGTAGACCGTGGCCCGGATGGTCATGGTCATGAACACTCCAAAGGAGTAGAACTTTTTCTTGTCCAGGTCCTCCCATTCTATGATCTGTATGTTCCGTTTCTGCTGCATCTTTGCTTTCCGAAGCCCTCGGCATCAGAGGAGAGGAACAGCCTCAGCTCCGGAGCAGGGTCCTCTAAATGCCAAAGAAAAATAATTACAAACAAGCTGATCCACCCCCCCCGATCAGCTGTGTTTGACCGTCTGTTGTTACAGAGCTTTCCCTTTCCCTGAAGGTGTGTTCATATCCTGTTCAGAACCCATATTGATCAATACTATTCGTGTATGTGTCTGTGTGTAAGTATCCTTTCAGCCATATTTTCAGAAGGTAGACACCTACCAAACTGAGGGATCCAATGTCACTCCCAGGTCCTCTGACCAGTTTCCCTGTTAACGTGTTCCTACTTCCATGTCACAGAGATTAAAGGCATCCTTCACTTATAAAATACAAACTACCTTCATTCCTATAAGCCATCCAGGACCATGAGAGAGGACACATCATTTCCTTAACGTGCCTTAAGAGTCGGTGAAGAATAAAACCAGCTCTAATGTCCATTTTGGTCAACATGTGGTTTCCTGATTCTGAACAGGAAGAGAAACTTCATCCTGCAGCCTACTGGCCTCAATTTGGTATCTGACTGGTGCTCAGGGTGTTAAACACAACATCCGGGTGTTCAGGCCATCGAGGGCCATGGGACACTTCGCAGAGGGGGTGTGCGGATCATGAGCAGGCGTGTGATGACTCAGGAGGTACAAAATGTCAGGAGTAATAGATCAGAACCCAAAAAAGAAGGCAGATGGAGCCTCAACACTCTGGTGAAGCCGGCAGACAAATTGTTAGTATTACAATGTTGGGTCATTTCAATGCCACTCTATTACATTAACATCAGTGTTAGTTTTACACTGCTATAATGCTGCAGCGTTCCAGCTTCAGTGTTAGTATCTCCATGTTATCCAGTGTCGCTTCTGTTAATGTTGTCCCAATGTCTGCCATCGAAGACTCACCCAACGTGTTTTTCCGCCTCCCTCCTATCCGCACACAAGGCGACTCGCCGCCTTGAATAAACTCATATCCCCTCGAATCGGTGTCGGACACCCGTCGTCTCACCCACGGACCTCTTTTTTCACCGTGAAGCGGACGGGATGCGAGGGGAAGCGGCCCGAGGAGCTCCGTGCGAGGGGGTCATCGTGCCGCACTGCCAGCCATTGAGCTGCAACCTTCACACCCGAGGTCAGGGTTCAAAGGTTAAGCGCACGACGAAACGTAACGCTGCACACAAACGTTATCACACCACGTGTTCGGGGAACATCTTAAACCTTAAACCCGAACGGCATCGGCCGCCATGTCCAAAAAAGCGGAAATATTCTGTTTACCTTATAGGATTACGTAACCTTGAGGTGACGTCACCGGATGACGCAAAAGCAGTTCTCGACCGAGGACTTCCTCGTGTCATTCTTAATACCTTTATAACACTTTTTTTTTCTAAATAACGAGTTTCATTCTTTAATACACGTTTGCTTGTATATACAGGGTTTAAAATTAGGACTACGTGCAGTTATTAATTTATGTATGACTATGCATGCAATACTTTAATATTTAAACGTGGCATTCACAGGTGAGGTACACGGAATGTAAACGTGGAAAATTGATAAAAACAGTGACGTAGGCAGGTATGTCATCGGAATCTTCTGTAATGTGATTTTTCTGTCATAAGCATGAGCAAAACGATTATCTTTTTAGTTGCTTCGTGAGGTTTTCCCGTTTCGTCTCATTGGATGGTTAACCTAAGCGAGATCGAAAGCGTTAACACAGTCAGAAACGGCTGTCTTAGCTATAATTGCTTTTAAATAGTCAAGCCAATACATCAAGTCAATGTTGTATTTCACGTTTGACTCACAATTTGCAGTTAAATGTGAAAAACTGACACCTCTGTCATCGTCGTTGGGAAGGGTTAATATTCCAAGTGGGCAGGTCGCTTGAGGCAGCCCTGCCCGGTGATTGGCCACAGGACGGGAGGAGTTGCGGCGCTGATTGGTCCAGGTGCGGGGAGGAGCCTCTACAGCCTACAGTGGAGATCGTGTCAATTTCAGAAGCCATCATGGCGCTCAGCGTTCGTCCCGAAGGTAAGGCTTGTTATGTTGAATGGTGTCCAGAACACCAAAAAGGAGCATTGTTTTGCTACTCTGACAACACCATATATTCTTCTATTCATTTTACTTGTACACAGTAATGTAAAGCTGTAATTGACTACCCCCGCGTTAGTGTTTTTGGGCTCTCGCGGTGCCCCGGTGTTAGCTAGCTGGCTAGCCGCAGCGTTCCGTTCGCCTTCCTTTCTCTGCGCTCCCCGGTCCCCCTGATAAAACGAACGAGGTGGCGACTGTTGTGTCTCGCCCACTATAAGCAGCACAAACAGCGTGAGAGGAACTAGGCCGCATGGGCTTCGTGACAGCTGAACTGGAGCAGCGTTACGGTGATGACACCGGCCAACAGTGGCGTTACAGTGGTCATGTTGAGTAATAGAGGGTGCTGCTACGATAAGGCCATGGGGTAACACTGCAATGTTACAGCGATGACCTGGAATAATAGAGAATGCTGTTACAGTAACAACGTGGGGTAACGGTGGTTTAACACTGATGACACGGGGTAACACCGGTTTTACCGTGATGGTGTAGAGTAATGCAGGGTGCTGTTACAATAAGACCATAGGGTAACAATGTGGTGTTAGTGATGACATGCAGTGGTAGAGTACAATGTAACTGTGATTTTACAGTAGTGACACAATGGTGTCACATGGATGATGAGTGATATTGCTGTTACAGGAAAAACAGTGTAACAGTGATTTTTACATGAATTGTACATGGTAACTGTAGTTTTACAGTAGTGACATGGGGTAGTGCTGTGATCCTGCAGTCCTGTGATAATATTGAGTATTAGTTTGCAGTGGAACGCTAGATGGAGTAAACGGTGTGGTTTTACAGTAATGACGGTAAAATGGTGTGATGTTACAGTATTGATGTTAAATAACAGTATGTGATGTCATAATGGCATGGGTACACCGTATGGTGTTATAGTAATCAGAATAATATGTAAGGTGTTACAACTATGGCACATGGCAACACTGTGGTGTTACAGAAATTGAAGCGAGTAACACTATAGCAGTAATGACTGGATAACTTTGTGACGTTACAAGAATGGCACAATGTTATCATGATTATGTTAAGTAACAGTGTTGTTCCCAGGGGTGACCCAGACAGAGTTTTGCCCTGATGACTTTGTGTAGTGGAATTTAGTGTTACAGCAGTGAGAGTGTGCAGTGTTGTAGAGACACCATTGTTCTCTAATATTACAGTAATGACAAAGGGTAACTGTGTTGTTACAGTTGTGATACTAATGTGGTATTGCAGTAATGATGGGGAAACTGCACAGGGTAACACTGTAGGGTCTACCAGTGACACAAGGTAGGGGAGTGTGGTGTTATAGTAATGATCCTTTGGTGTCATTGAGGATCACAGAGTGCAAGCAGACCCATTTTAGGAGCTGAAATCACATCTGTTCAAGTTCTGAAATATTATGCAGGTGTTTGTATTGAGTGACCATCTTGGGTTGGGCCTCAGGTCTTTATGGTGTTCAGTGAAAGGTTGTGTCCACAGGCCCAGTCCCATGGTTATCTGCATGCAACAGCTGGGTGTCAAGAGGGGTGGTTGGGAGATAAAGGGGTCATAGGACCCTCCCTTGGCACAACTGTGACGAAACACTATGCGCGGGGGTAAATACCAAGGCGTTTGAACCACGTTGTCCCTTGTCTTACCACAGTTTTTCTTTAGATTGTTTAGTTTATGACGAAGAGTCTTTACATCCAGGCTAAGTCCTGGTGCTCTGCTGCTCCTTTATCCACCTGGAAAGTCAGTTTTTCAACAGATTTTTTTAAATTTTGGATTAACAAAGTTTGTTCATGTACAACCAGCATGCACAGGAAGTCCTCATTAAAAGATGGTTTTTGTTTGTCCACATGCCAGTCTGCGTCATTGTCTCAGCATTCTCCTCTGCTGATAACATCTCACTTCCTGTTAGTCTCTCTTCTCTTCACATGGTGGCTATAAGGATGTTTCCACCACTTGTCTGTAACCTCAGTCTAGCCCCTGAACACCCCCTCCTCTTGGTTTTGGGACACTGTGGCATCCAGGTGAAGTTCTTTCTCTCTGACCTTAGCTTGTCATTGGACCTATTGGCAGTGAGACACACACACTCACACACATCATCGTTCACAAGTGCCCTATGCAGTAGAAGGATGGTGTGTGTGAGTGTGTGTGTCTCACTGCCAATTGTATGTCCTTCAGCTTTAAACCCAGTATGTTTGCTGTACCTGTCTTTGTTTTCGGACCCTCTGAGACCCACATGTCGGAGCCGTGTTTAATGGCAGTCATTTGGTGTGGTCCTCCTGGTCATCCACCCCACTGAGCTCCACGCAGCTGTGGATGTCTCATTTCAATCATCTGCAGGACCAGGAAGATGAAAGATGAGCAGTCTGAGTGCTGATTTTTTGACGTAGGAGACATTCAAACAGAAGTGAGCTGAAAATATTACTTTTATTATTATTCTTCTATGCAACATTTCACTTTTTTGCAGTAATTTACCCAGTTATACAGCAGGTTAATTTTTGTGGTACCAAGTCAGGGTCGGTACCTCGACTGAGAACCCGGGTCTTTTGGTTGCAAGGTGACATGTGAAAAGATTATGCCACCTGATAACCTGTTAAGGTGGTCTCAGTGTAAATAGCCCACAGTTTTCAGGTAAAAGTGGAAGGTGGTTGTGCGGTGGGGATGTTATCGTGGGAACAATCAGTGGGAAACGCAGGAGGTCACGCCCTCGCCCCCATGGCATTGCACTCCTCTGCTGAGCCTTCAAAGCGGTCCCCTGTGCGGAGACACAATGGGCCACTGGGTGTGAGCCACACACAGAGCCCGCCAGGTTAACACCCCCTTCCAGTCCCCCGCTCTGAAGAATGTGTTCCTCTCACTCACACACACCCGGGAGGCACCTTCAAAATGTCACCACTTTGAAGGAGCAGAAGTTGTGGACCTGGAATTTTCTAAAGCAGGAGACCTGTTTTTTTTTTTTTTCTTTTTTTTCTTCTTCTTCTTTTTCTGTTTTTTTTTTTCTGTCCCAAAGCTTATCGGTAATCAGATGGGGCTGGAATTTGCCCCTGGATTCACATTTTGACCTGCTTCCACTTTGTTTTGTATAAAAAGAAAGAGCTGCTGCTTGTCTTTGAAAGGGAAAACAGGATAGATTTCTTTTAGAGAACTTTATTAAATATTAGCTGAGCTACCCAGTGTAGCAGTAGAAAGTGCAAAAGTGTTAACACATTATATAATCACCAAACTGTTTAACCATTGAAGTGGTTGTATTTAGTACATAAGAATTTTTTGTGCTATCAGACATGTGATCACCACAGAGAGTGAAGCACATGTCTGTCATAGTTAATACATGAAGTTTCTTACTCATATTACTAATGTGTACAGTTTCATGTATAATGTATTATTAATTTTTACATTTTCAACTGGTCACATGCTACTGGCTCCTGTGGTCAAATAGGCAGATGGTGCTCATAGCAGGGGTGAGAAAGTCTGTCAATGTTACATACATACTTGCCTTTTCAGAGACTGAATTTTAAACTTTCAAAATAGTAAGTAGCCTTTTTGGAGTTCGATGAGCCTGACTACATAAAAAGGTCAGTGTTGGAATCACCCATGAGCCAGATTTCAAGTGTGTGGTTTGTAAAATAAAGCCATGCATGAAGAAAAGGTATTGCGCTTTATAGATCTACAGATGTTGCTATCAGCTTTGACTGATGGTCCTAGCGTGATCGCTTGTGATCAGTTCCTCCATTTTTGACCTTTCCTGCTGAGCTACAGCTTCACGCTCATCAATATTACTGCATGATTCAAATGTGTTGGTGTAAACTAAGTAAAACTTGACCTGCATTAAAGAAATCTTTTTATGTCTTTTATTTCTTAATGTTCTATACTGCTGTGGCATTTTGTCATAAATGATGTGATTTCATCTTTTGGGGGGAATAATGAATGTAGCTCATAGCTAGTGGTGTCAAGTTTCATACAATCCAGCCTCAGTTTTAAGTGTTTTGGATTTTGCAGACTGATTTGGAATGTTCCAGAAAAAAATACAAAAATTATCAGTGCTGGAAAAAAAAAAATTTTAAGCATGATATAAGGCAGGGGTGTCAAACGTATGGCCCGTTAGTGGGTTCAATCCGGCCCGCTTGATGAATTTTAAAAGTAAAAAAATGTATTAAAAACACGAACTCGAAATTCGCAATAAAATGCAATTCCTAAATCGTGGGTGTTAGTCAAAGGGGAGGGGTGTTCCGTTTTAATTAGAGCAAAAGAAGCGGCAACTCTGCCACCCAGTCTGAACAGCAGATGGTAGCAATGCCCCTTCTGCTCGATATGGTGTAGGCTACCTTATTTTATACTCACCTTGACACCCTCATTAGCCAAAATGTCTTTGATTTAAAGTTTTGCTTGTATTTGTGCAAACAATTGTCTTAAAAATCTGAGGTTGTTATATATTTTGATGTGTTGATATGTTTTGTAAAAGGATATTTGATTCAATGTGAAGATTTTCTAATGTACTTTTTTGCACGAAAACAAAGCGAAAAAACATGGATTTATTATTATTTATTGGTAATTATGTTGTGATTGTACTACTCCGGCCCACTTAACATCTAATTCGGCTGTATGTGGCCCCTGAACCAAAATGAGTTTGACACCCCTGATATAAGGGAAGATATAAACATGGATCACTCATCCAAAGCAGGGTTGCATCCTGCACTCTAGAAGCATGGGGCATGAAGCAGGTACTCACACCCACATTTGGTAGCACATTCACACTAAAGGAGATTTAATAAGCATTTGAAATGAAATGCGTGTCTTCGGACTGTGGGAGGAGACCAGTGTCACCCACTGTACCACTGTGCTGCCCAAGATTAATTCAAGATCATTGAGGTGTTTGATGTGTATGTGCTGTGGAAGGGTAGTGGGTGTGAAATCTCATCTGTCCTCCTATCTGTCTTCACAGAACATCCTTTCCACACCTTGATTGATACACTGAGGGGCGAGAAACACAAGGACCGGAAGTTTTTCAATCCAGCAAAGCTTCAAGACCCCAGATACGGTGGGTGGAGGTGGAATCTGTTTGGCTCTCAGTTATAATTTTCTTCCCAGAGCCACTTGTGCTGACATTTATTTACCAAGTGCGATTCTATAGCTGGGGGTCTCACTGCAGTCATAATTCAAACCCATACAGATGAGCTGCCCCTATCCATTCGGATCTTACTGGAGGCGGCAATCCGGAAGTGCGATGACTTCTACGTGTGCAAGGAGCATGTGGAGAACATTCTGGACTGGCGACAGCAACAGGGCTCAGCCGAGGTGCCCTTCTCTCCTGCCCGGCTCCTCCTGCAGGACTTCACGTGAGTGATGCAGCAGCAGGCCACGCTTTCGTCATGCTAAGGTTGTCATGTGCTCCTCTGCTGCTTCTCCAGGGTTCCAAGGCCGTGTTCCTCATGTTTCCACAGGGGCATCCCAGCCATGGTGGATCTGGCAGCAATGAGGGATGCTGTGGCCAGGCAAGGGGGAGACCCGAGCCAGGTGAATCCCAAATGCCAAACAGACCTCATTGTGGACCACGCGCTGCAAATAGACTTCAGCAAATGGTGATTCCTGTTTTCTGGAATAGTTTTTGGTCTTTTGTTGATAAGCATTTTTAGTACATTTTATTAAATATTGTTCAGATATGGTGAGGCAAATGTTCTGTGTCTTCATATCTTTGCAGTGCCATTCAAAATGCCCCGAACCCCGGTGGAGGGGACAGCCAATCCATCCCCATCAAGTCGCTCTCAGCCAAACCTCATCCCCTGGGTTCCAGCTGCGGTCCCCAGAGAAGCTGCAGTAAAGGGGCCTGTAACGACCCGCCCTCTACCTCAGCCCCGACTGCCGCTGTGCAGATAGAGAACACCCCGCTCTTGTGTCCCTTCCACCTGCAGCCCGTATCTGAGTATGCACCCCTGACAGATGCCTTGTGGTGGGATGGTCGCCCTCATGGCTCCCCTCTAGAGTCTGTACTAATAGATCACCTCTCTGGTCACCCACAGGCCCGAGATTGCCCTAAAGAATCAGGAGAAGGAGCTCATAAGGAATAAAGAGAGGCTTCAGTTCTTCAAGGTATATTAAGGTCATAGCTTAGCGTATCTGGGCAGTGTCTGTGGTGCATTTGTTGCCATTTGTTATGAAGCTGCTTGGATATTTGTGAAGCGGTTGGTCAAATGTAAATGCAGCACGCCAGCAGGGAATCTTAAGAGGTGACCAGGTGGTGTTCTTGGGTTTATTTTGCAGTGGTGCTCCCAAGTCTTCAAGAATGTGAACGTGGTGCCGCCTGATATCAGCGCAGTGCATCAGGTTAACCTCGAGTACCTGTCCCGGGTAGTACAAGCGCGTGAGGGCTTCGTGTACCCCGACAGCGTGGTGGGCACGGACTCCCATACCACCATGGTCAACGGCCTGGGCATCCTGGGTTGGGGTGAGTGCTGCTGCCCCACTTGACTAAACAGTTTTGTGAATTCTTGCTATTTTCAAGGGTTATTGCTGTACACAGATACACACAGATCTCTTTCTTCTGTTCATTGGTTACACCAAACAGCTTTCATTTTGTTTTACTGCAAAATTATAAGAAGGGAGATAAATTTAAAATTGCATTTAATGCTGTTGACGAGTTTTTTTCAAAACTAAAGCAAAAATTTGAGGGATCTCTTCTTTTCAGTAATATTTAACTTTCATTTTAAACAAAGTTAATAAAATATTGTAGTAAAAATTTTCAAAATGCATTTTAATTTATAATAGCTACAGAAAATATTTTTCAGAATGAAATCAGTGAATAATGTTGAAGGATGTCTGCATTGTGAAGCGTTGCGTGACTCTGACCTGGTGCTTAAAGTGAAGGCACTTCCTAAAAGCTGTTTTTATATTTTCCAGAAATTTCTCCGTTCCTAACTGAAACATGAAACAGTCACATTCTTGCTGCCACTATTGTGCTGACCTGCAAACAGCGGTGTGTGACATCTACTTTTAACACCATGCTGCTTTGCTGGTTTCAGGGGTTGGAGGCATTGAGTCGGAAGCAGTCATGCTGGGCCAGCCTGTCACCCTGACGCTGCCCAAAGTCGTGGGCTGCAAGCTGTTTGGATCTGTCAACGTGCTCGCCACGTCCATAGACATCGTCCTTGGGATCACGAAGGTAGTTATGCACCAATGCTCAATTCATCTTGCTACAAACCATGTTCAGTAGAACCGTCCCAGTGATATGGTGTGTCCCTCTTCCAGCACCTTCGCCAGGCTGGAATATCCGGTAAATTTGTGGAGTTCTTTGGACCGGGGGTCTCGCAGCTCTCTGCCCCAGATAGGACCACCATTGCCAACATGTGCCCTGAATACAACGCCACGGTCAGCTTTTTCCCTGTCGATGAGGTCACGCTGAAGCACTTTAAACAAACCAGTAAGGATGCTCGGTATCAGGGGAAGCAGTAAACAAACAATTTCACAACTTTTTATTACATTTGGGGAGGACATTTAAATAGTTTACTTTTGTTGTGTCCTGGTTCCCTTGTTTATACATATTACTTAATTTTTTTTTCCTGATGTGGTGGAACAAATTCCCTCTGTATCTCAGAGCTGATGAATCTTTCATAGCTGTCAAAAAGCCTCTCACACTCATCTTCCAGTACAGTTTCCCTCCTGCTTCCCTGGCAGTGACATAAATGACTCCCAACACCATCTGTTGATTATCTGTGTATTTGCTGCTTGAATACCACTTCTGGAGGCAGCTGCTTGAGGGATATGAACCAGCAGCCTGGTGGAATTGGGAACACGAGCTGTTCTTTGCTGTGTGTCTGTGTCTAAAGCTCTTCGTCTGTTAGACATATTGATCTGTTTTGCACATTTTTATACACAAGAAGAGGAACACATTGTGTGGGGGAGTAACTGCGTGCTTTCCAAGTGTGGTCATGTGACCCCGTGTTTTTTTGCTTTTTGTTTCGTCCCAGACTTTAGTGAGGAGAAACTTGAACTGGTAGAGGCCTACCTTAAAGCTGTGAAGCTGTTCAGAAGCTACCAGGAACCGGGTGAAGATCCTCACTACTCTGAGGTTTGGATGGGCTCTCATAGTGAACCGGTGTTATGAGATGTGTCACCTCCAGTGCATTTGAGGCATCAACACGTTTCAGAAGACCTGTTCCTCGTTTGTCCTCCTCTGATTGTAGGTGATAGAGATTGACCTTAGCTCCATCGTCCCCCATGTTAGTGGACCCAAGAGGTACCAGGACCGGGTGGAGGTGAACAACATGAAGAAAGACTTCATCAGCTGCCTGAATGAGAAGGTTTGATCCTTCTCAAAAGTGATTTTCATGTTTAGTAGGAAAAGACTGGGACGATGTGGGAAGGGTTTTTTTTTGTTTTATTGCCAATTTTAAAATTAAAGTAAAATCTTAAAATAGGGACTTGCATATAACCTGCCATCCCTGGTCTTGCTATAATGTGAAAATGTTAACACCAGTGGCCAACTCATAGGTTTACTTTGTGGAATCAGTTTGATGAATATTTCTACAAACTGTTGTATTATGTGCAAAACTTCTACAAAAATTTTTGTACATTTTTGCTTTATGCACTGTTGCCTGTGAACCCATAGCCTGAGAATAAATTGTACCCTCTGTAGTTTATAGTTTAACCTAGGCATTTTGGGTAGAACAACCACACATTATGTTCAAAGTCCAAGATTTGATGGTATTTATTTAGTTCCTAGCCAGATGCTTTGGTATAAAGTGAGGAACATACCTCATAATTCCACATTTCTATATTTTTTCGAACTTTTAAGACATTTGCTTGGTTATATAAGACAGGAACTTGTTACCAGAAGGTGACTGACACAAGTCCAATTCCCTGTTGGACACATGCTAGCGCTTCTGTACGGGACCAGGTCCATCTGTAGAGCCTCGCTCCTTTGTTTCCACAGGTGGGTTTTAAGGGCTTCCACATCCCGATGGAGAAGCAGACGACTCTCATGCCCTTTATGCATAACAGCAGGGAGTACCAGCTCACGCACGGCTCTGTTGTCATCGCCGCCCTTATCAGCTGCACCAACAACTGCAACCCATCTGTCATGCTGGCTGCAGGTGAGGGGCCTGGGGTTCGATGGACCAGCACGGGCCAGGGGGCATGGCTGCCACAGAGCCCTTTCTCACTGTCTTATTGGATGGTCTCTGGCAGGGCTGCTGGCCAAGAAGGCAGTGGAGGCGGGGCTCTCTGTCCGCCCCTACATTCAGACCAGCCTGGCCCCTGGCAGTGGCATGGTGACGCACTACCTCGGCGCAAGCGGAGTGCTGCCGTATTTCAGCCAGCTCGGGTGAGACTCATGGTCACACATGCCTGAACACCTGGACACACTTTTGCACTGAAATACTTTAACCAAACCTGGTTGCTAATGCTTCTGACGGGTGTTGCAGGTTTGAAGTCGTCGGCTATGGATGTTCCACGTGTGTGGGGAACACAGCCCCCCTCCCGGAAGCTGTTGTTGATGCCATTAAACAGGTTTGTTCAGTTTATTCCTAGAAAACTCTTGGTTTTATATTTATTACATTGAATATTAACATGCTTGTCCAGGGTTAGCTTAGTGCAGCTGTCATGTTCAAGTGATCCTGATCCAGCTGCTCTGCTCATAGGGTGACTTGGTGGCGTGCGGGGTGCTCTCTGGGAACCGGCACTTTGAAGGCCGCTTGTGTGACTGCGTTCGTGCCAATTACCTGGCCTCGCCGCCCTTGGTGGTAGCCTATGCCATCGCTGGCACTGTCAGCATTGACTTTGACACGGAGCCCCTAGGTATGGAGCCACCAGGAGTCACTCTAACCTGCTGTGGCCCATTGACAGTCACCTTTGACCAAGATTCTGTGTTTACAACCTCCAGGCTTGACATCAGAGGGCAAGGAGGTATTCCTGCGAGATTTGTGGCCCAGTAGAGAGGAAGTCCAGCACACGGAAGAGAGTATGGTCATTTCATCCATCTTCCGTGAGCTTCAGGAGAAGATGAAGGTGGGTCCCTTCGATGAGGTCCTAAAGCTCCTGTCAGAAAGGAATTCCACCTTCAACATGCCTTCAATGTCTTTCACAGAGGGGGAACAAGCTTTGGAACGACTTGGAAGCGTCAGAGTCCGAGCTGTTTCCATGGGATCCCAAGTCAACCTACATCAGATGTCCCCCATTTTTCCATAAGCTTGTGAGTTGAGCTCCACTGGCACCCAGACTGTGTGTGTTTAGGAATGACATGAAGATAAGTGTATAGATGCAGGAGCACAGAATGCGCTGTATGTGTCCCAACACCCTGGCTTTGCTTTGACAGACCAAGGAGCTGTGTGAGCCACAGACAATTGACAACGGCCATGCTCTACTCTTCCTGGGGGACATGGTGACCACAGACCACATTTCCCCAGCTGGGAGCATTGCCCGTGTCAGCGCTGCTGCAAAGTACCTGCAGAGCAAGCGGTGGGGACCCCCTCGCACACACTAGCATATATAGTAACGATAGTATGTTGAGCTGACAGCCACTATCCCTTTCAACACACACACACCACACACACACACACACACACACACACACACACACACACACACACACACACACAGAGGTGCAATGATTACAATTGTTTTGTTTTTTTCTGTCCTGCTTCAGCCTCACACCTCGGGAGTTTAACTCCTATGGCGCCCGGAGGGGCAACGACGCAGTGATGACGCGGGGCACCTTCGCCAGCATCAAGCTGCAAAACCGGTTCATTGGCAAACCAGGACCTAAAACTTTACACGTTCCGTCCGGACAGATTGTGAGTGCATTTGGAGTGATTTAGCAGTACGCTGGCTTCTCATCTTACACAGCTGAGATGGGAAGTCTGTTCATAATTCATATTCATTCTGTCATAACTCCAAACTCACTTTTACCAGTAAGTGGAATTCAGTAAAACCTTAATGGTCCATGCATTTTAGAAATTAGTAAAGGTTCATGGTTCACTTTATCGTTATTCTGTACTTGTACAGATGTACAAAAAGAAGAAAATGTAGTGTCTCTGGGATTGGGGTGCGTAATACACTGAACAGACAAATTGAGGTGGGTAGATAAATAACAGACAGGAAGATGATAAGTAAGAGGATCAGTGCAAAGGAGATGTGACTGTGGGAGGTGGTCAGTGGTGGTATTATTGGTCAGTCTATGCTAGAGCTGTTCAGAATTCAGTAGCCTGGAGGAAAAGCTAAAGAAAAGTAAACAAATAAATAAATAAATTGGAAAATGTGTAACTTCACAGTTTAAAATAGAAAAATCCTGTGTCCCTCCATGACATTGGATTGGTTTTTGTTCTCACCAGCACTTTTTGTCCTTATGCTGGTAATATAAACTATGTCCTGTCTGCTGTCCATGTTGCAGATGGATGTCTTTGAGGCTGCTGAGCGCTACCAGAGCAACGGGATCCCCCTTATCATCCTAGCAGGGAAGAAGTATGGCTCTGGAAACTCGCGTGACTGGGCTGCTAAAGGGCCCTACCTGTTGGTGAGTTCACACACAGCAACGAGTTCAATTCAGCGCAGGAGTTTCCTGCCTCCATTTTCCTTAACAGTTAACACTGTTTTCCACACATCAGGGTGTGAGGGCCATCATTGCTGAGAGCTTCGAGAAATTGCACAAAAACCACCTGGTCGCTATGGGGATTGCCCCTCTGCAGTTCCTCCCTGGGCAGAGCGCTGACTCGCTAGAGCTCAGCGGCAAAGAGAAGTTCTCACTGTCCATTCCCAAGGACCTATCACCAGGACAGGAGATCACTGTTAAGGTAGCGCACAGTTCCTGTGCCCGCAAGGTTTTTGAACCTTGAGAAACTTGCTGAGCTTATTTAATATGCTTTTTTTTTTTTTTTTCTTTCTCCCCCAGACAAGTACCGGAAAGACTTTCCAGGTCATCGCCTTGTTTGAGAACGTGGTGGACACGGTGTTCTATAAACACGGTGGGATCCTCAAGTTTATGGCCCGGAACGCACTACCCTGACGCAGCCCATCCCAGTGAAGCCTTTCTCCATTCGCTGCAGCCGCTACGCGTGTCTTCAGCCTGCTGGAACAGTCGGTGGACTCGGCCTGAAACATCCTTTCCCTCCTTCTCGCTCCCCGCGATGTTAAAGGTGTCGTCCAGATGAGGGTTGTGTTGCTTGGCTGCAGTACAAAGATCCACCATTAAGGGGCAGCAGAGTCACAGCCTGCAGACTTGCATTCGCAGACCAGGTCCAGCAGAAACTCTGTCCCTCTGGTTTCTCTCCCAGTGGGTCCGATGCCTTTTTTTGCACTTCAGAAATATCCAGTAAACTCACAGGGCAGTAGTAAATGTGAAAGAAATATAGGTTTTTTTGCCCCCCCCCCCCCCCCCCACTGTGTCCGTGTTGTACTCGTTCACTGTTGGTGAATTTTGCATGTTAGAGTTGCCATTTCTTCTGGTTACGCCACTGCTGCGCAACCCTCCCTTTTGTCAAAGAGCCAAGAGCAACACCGGTGCACGATGCCACGTTTCTGCAGCAAGATGAATAGTTCAGTTTTTTTTTTTTTTTTATGTTGATCTCGAAGGGAAGTTTTCGCAAGAAGAACAGCACTATTTCACCTGATCAAGCATATCCAATTACTCTGTAGTGGCAGCAAGGACATTATAGCTATAATTACTATTTGAATTCTCTAAGAATAAAGCCACTGCTTCAAAGTTCTGCATGGGTTTTCTGTCTGAGTCTACATTTGTCATGCATATAGTTGCTGTAGTCATGGCAACTGCATAATTTCGAAAGCGGGTAAAACCAAACCTACAGTGATGTGATGTCACTATCTTGGATGGTGGAGCCACAGCCAGACTATCGCCCACAGGTCACTTTTTTTTTTTTAATGGAAAGTTCTGGTATAGTAGCTTTATTTTTTTTGGCTTTGCTTTCTCACCCAGGGTTTGGTTTTCTGGAGAAAAACAGGGTAGCTTTCATAGGTAGTTTTGAGAGTCTGTGTTCAATCAGCCTGTAGATGGTGCTCTTTTCCCACATTGTCATACTGTGTGTCTGTCTGTTTGTTTGTCCTTCCTTTCCCAGTGACATAGGGTGTACTGGCTGTTCACTGGTGCTACAGTTCCTATTTCGGCCTTCATTAGAGTGGTGCTGATGCTGTGTCCAATGGCGGTCCCTGGATGACCACAACCATGGTAACAGCGTTCGGTGCTTGTTTGTGGGCTGTTTTCTGCCGCTCCAGCTTATCAAACCCATTATCAGTTTCTTTTTTTGAATTCTGACACTGACTGCATGCAGCTCAAGGGAACATGACCTAAGTCAACCTGACATCAGAGTGGAATTGTAATGAATTATTGCTCATATTGTAAATACTTTTTAGTAAAGAGTTAAATAAAAATCGAGCCTGTGTTGACTGAGATGAAGTGCTGTCTGCTTGGCCGGTTTGCAATGCCTATGCCCTCTCAAACATCACATTTCCTTCACTGCTGTCTGAGGTGCTGCCTCAAATCAGCACATTTCAGGTCCCCCTTAAACAAAGGAGCAGAAAATATCAACCAACATCAAGTAAATTTTAAAATCTTGAGTGATAAAACCGGTTTGAGGAAAATCGCTTTTGGTTTAGCCGACTGCTGTTTTTTTTTTTGTTGTTTTTTTAAATACCGATTTTACAGACTTTCATAAATATTCCATAAATATTTAAAAAACCTATTTATAAGTATAATACAAGGGGAAAATATGAACACGATTTTTAGCTTTATGGAGAAAATAATGCATAAAATAATGATTTAAACAATATTAACACTCAAAGCGTTTGTTGGCGTGATGAAGGCGGTCATGTTAGAACCTGGTTCACTGCTTTCTGCTTATAATTCACTGAACTGTGTATTTGTGTCTCAGCTACAGTACAGATTTTCATGTTAAGTATATGTTTATTACATATCAGGTTATAAAAGGGTTAGTGTAGTAAATAGTGTGGTATTTTACAGTGCTGCAGTAAAATATGATTACGTATGCTTTTCTGCAATTTGCTCATGTCCAGACACACCCTCCTACCACATAGTCTGGAAAAATCAAGGATGGACTGTGCAATCCATTTGTGAAATTAATGGTTTATAAAGATTCAATTCATCCAAGATCTGCCTTTCTTTGTAGATGCTTTTCTCATCCGGATCAACCGTTCACAGGAAACAGACTTGATAAGACAGTCTGCTCTTCCAGAAGAAGCGACGCTGGCTACAGGTCTGTGTGACTGTTGGCGGCACTAACATGCAAAATGTCCTGTACAGTAAGGTACTGTACTGTGTTATAAACATGCAAATTGACGACAGCATTAGTTTAACTGCTGGTGTTTCAAGTGGTGAAAACGGGTTTATGATACCATAGCTCTTTTCAGATAAGCTGAAGCACATTGTTTAAATTTTTTTACCATTTAAAATAATGAAAAATTGTCACTTGTTTTCTGAAATGTCGGTATTTGACACATTGCAGCGTTGAATTATATTCGGACACAAAGGGATTTCTATACTTTGTCAACATTTTATCTTTAACTGCTCTGCATAGAGCAAGCTGGGTTCTTTCTTATGACCGAAGGTTGGTTGATGTGGTGGTCTGAGACCCCCTGGAGGTCTTTGGCATTCCCTATTTGCATTTATTGATGGAAATTCTGTGAAAATGATCAACAGGCTTCCTGACTTCTTGGATGATTGACAGTTCTTTATGTCCTGTCTGTTTAAGAACATTCTTTTTATATCCATTTCTCAGAATAAACCTGAATATTTGGATTAAAACTACCACAACTCAATTTCTCCAAGCAGATGTTTGAGGGAAGATCCATCTAGATTTATGATAGAGTCTGTAAAAGCCAGTAGGAGGTCTTGGGTTTATGTACATTAGCATTAAGAGTCTCCTGTTCTTGCTGACCTCCACACTCCTGACATGAACCAGCAGCTTGCAGGTTCTATTCCCTGGCTACAGGAATAGTGCTGCTTCTGGGAAACAGAGGGATTTCAATATGGCTGTGACCTTACAGGCTGTTCCTGTATAAGGCAGGCAGAAAGATTAAGGTCACATAGTTTGTCACTCATGTCAGTTTAGTGCTGGGCTCTGTGGAATGCGGTTTGACCTTGATTCTAACATTATGGTGCTTTCTGTCACCATGGGAGCTAAAATATAAAATAAACCCCTCTGGTTTTATGGTTGATTTGCACAATTTCAAAGATATTTTCCAGTCTGTTTATTTGCTTTTTCTTGATTTATCCACTTTCTAAAATTACCATTACTGTGCCTCCAAGCTTGTAGATGTCAATAAAGAGCACCCAAGCAAAATAAGTGTTTAATCAACCTAAGGCAACTCACTTCCACAGTGTTTCCAGATCATGTTTGGTGTTCCTGAATGCTGGCAGTCTGTATGTAAGTGAGGAATGTTGCATGTTTATGGAAGAAGTTGGTCATCAATTGGTACTGAATAAGAGATTTTGAAGGCGTCTTTTTTCAGTTGTTTTATTTTTAAAACCTTAGTTAAAATGTTTAAAATGCAAAGCCTTGCAGAGCATTTTTTATGCTACAGCTATATGCGAGATTTTTACGGAACTCAAGTAAATCAAGGCACATCTCTTATTCACCTTTTATTGATGGTGCCTTTGGAAAAACTGGCTTTTGGCTTGCAAACAAAACGAGTTTCAAACAGACTTCTGTTTCTAGATGTGTTTGTAAGTTGAAGAACGAGTGTATAAGCAGTGGGGCATGCATGTGTACGACCTGCAGGATGATAAGGTGCTCAGCACCATGCTCTTGTGTTTCGCTGCTTAAAATGGCCGGAAAGAGGCTGGCACCACACCAGGGCATTAGCGCCGCAGCCGATGCATCATCACAGTCACCAAAGTTCTGCAGATCGGCTCTATCGTGGCCAATCTTTCGGGCGCAGCAGCAAACAGAGGAGAAACATAGCGCGTTCATCGCAGCTCACCTGACCTTAGTCATCCGTTAGGTGGATATAAAGCAGAACCTGTAATATCACTCCTGACATAGATCATATATCATCTTTTTTATTGAGTTAACTAACAAATACAGAAATCCACACATACATGAGTATGGATTGTAATGTAGATCTATCTGTCATTTGAGCAAAAGCCAAGAAAGTTGGAAAAAAAAAAAAAACCTGAAAGAGTGCAGAGAAGAGGGAAGGAGCGCATCCTAAGAGCTTATTACTGTGGGAATGATGCTGACTGCAGTGGTGCCGTTGTGGACCCCGTCCTGCAGAAGGCATTCGATCGTAAGGAATGTGTCCCTCTCGATGGGGCGGCCCAGTCCTGTCCCGAGGGTGTGTGGGGAACGGGGGGATGGGGAGCTCTTCTTTGGCAATTCTGTTTTTGGGGGGGTATAAGCAGCAGATGGGGGGAGCCACTCCAGCAACAGGGTTTGAGAGGTTGGCCCCCCACCTCTGCTGTTCACACCCAAAGTGCTTGTAGGACTGTACACCCCCCCCCGTCTGTGTGCACCTCTGAGTGGGTGGGGGTATGGACATTGGCGTGTCCATCGCTGTGTATTCCCACAGGTACCGAGGGGGGGTGAAATTTGAATATGTACTGCTGGGGTATGAAAATTCTCAAGGGCACCTGAGCAAACCATGTTGATCTGCGATCCCTAACAGGTGAGGCTGTCCTACCTGCTACACCCTGTGTGTGTGTGTGTGTGTGTGTGTGTGTGTGTGTGTGTGTGTGTGTGTGTGTAACTGCATTCCTTTGGTTTCTCCCACCTCTCCCATAAATAATTTACACCCTCATTTGGAAGGGAAGGGAATCTAAGGGGGGGGTGATAGTGGCGATCCCTCCCTCATTCCAAAAAGTGACCCTCTGTGTGGAACGTGAAGAATGTGAGAGAATCCTTGCCTATGCCCTCTCATACACAGTTTCCATCTGCCTTTGGAACATTTACACATGGTGGCACAGAGCTTCTGTTTGGTGCCGCAGTGTGTGGAACGATATGTAGTGATGTAGCACCAGTTCCCCATGCTCAAGGGGTGCCACTTTACCGCGGTACGGCTCAGTCTGTGGGAGGAGAGCTCAGTTAGGTCCGTGAAACACTCCTTCAAGGAGTCCATGTGGACTCGGCCTCAGGCCAGTCCAGTGTACACAGTGCTGGGTGGGAGGGGGCGCTGGCGGCAGAAGGAGTTGGAGGGGGGGCCCGGAGCATTGGCTACTCCTCATCGGAGCTGCTGTCGCGATCCAGAGTGTAGACCATGAAGAGGAGGTCTGTCCGCGGGGGCACCAGCGGATGACCCGGCTTCACCACCTCGAACCCCATATACTTGAAGGTCCTGGTGATGGACACTGGGGGACACAAACAGGGGGCCTGTCAATATACTGCCCAGCTCACTGCCCCTTTATTCTTATAAACTCCACCATCCGGCTCATAATTATTGTTTTTTTTTTTTTTTAATTGACAGGTAATGCTATCCAAAAGTAGTCAAGTTAGCGTAACTTGTTAGCACACAGTTAGCGAAGAGCACATCCGAGGACAATAAACCAGGTTTGCAGCTGTGCCACTGCGATATTACTCTGTTCATCTGTGAATCAAACAGCAGGTGGCGTAGTGGTTACAGCTGCCACCTTGCATTTGAAGGACCCCAGATCGAATCCCCACTGCTGTAGTGCTTATGATCATGGTACGTATCCAGAACCGATGCAGTAAGATTTACCCACTGGTAAATCGGTGTAAGCAAATCGGTATAAACCTGCCACTGCAAGTCTCCTCGGAGAAAAGCGTCAGCAAAGTCAATAAATGATGCTACTCCCAAAACGTTTTCAAAATGCTGTTTATTTATCCCACGACAATAGAATATGGATCCAGGAATCCTAAAGGCTGAAGACTCCGGGGTTTTACTTACGCCGATCCTCCCTGTTTCTGTGGAACCAGAGGAACACGTACTCCACTTTGAGCTTCTCCTCGGCAAACTCCAGTAGGCTGGTGAGCCTGCAGCAGGGGGTGATGCATCAGCTTTTACGTCAACGTCCTTCCTTACATAATCATGCAGAGGCACATGATGCAGGCACACTTAAACACTGCTCTCTCTCTCTCTCTCTCACACACACACACTGTTCTGCTTTACTTTCTGAACAGGCTGATGCTTTGTGCAGGTGTATTAATATCATAACTTAATGCTGCCCATTCTAAATGGACTACTAATAGCTTTGTGTGTGTGGGAAAGTGAGGACAATACCCGTACCCCTCCTTGCTGCCCTCTGGGAGGGGCCCTGCAGGAATCTCCAGGAAAAGGCCATCCTGGGAGAGGACCGTCTCCCAGTGAGACTGGTGACGCTCGCTCAGCTGGTACTGGAAGCGGAGGATGGGATGCGCTTCGCTTGTGGGGCAGATCTGTGTTACTGTCAGTCGGTCGTCCTGGAACAGAGGGTTTTACTCATCAGAAGTGCAAATGCAACCGCATCCACAGGTTCCCCACGGTGCCCGGGTTGCATTTTTGGGTGTAAATTCGAATCTGGCTTGGCAGTATGGAGTCTGCATGTCATCCTTGTGTGTGCAACCCAGAAACACGTCCAGAAGGCAGCGGTGGCGTTCTAATTTGGCACCCTTCCTTACCATGAAAACCACGAGTGGTCGCTATGGTTACCCAAACCCCTTAGCTTGAGTTTGCGAAGGCTCCGGTTTGCCCTGTCGCGCTCGTATCGATAGCACAGCACATGATGCTGATCCTAACCCTCTTAGATCTCCGTGGCTCACGTGTCAGAGCCACAGACGTGATGCCGTGGAAAAGCCGCTGTCAGCGATCGCCAGGAAAGTAATCCGGATCTTCTGACCGTATTCAGTACAAGGTGCCCCGGCGGCCTGGATGCTCGATGAACATCTCCTTAAAATTTTGTCCGACTAGTTGATTTTTATCCCCAAACGCCCTTAAGTGATCTGAACCAAACCAGAAAAATTGTTTTGATCTTTTATTTATCAGCAAATCTCTAATTTCCAGTAAACGTGCCGAGCTGCTGCGGTTGGCGCTGTTTCCATGCCGACCGTAATGCTGGTCGCTGTCTGATGCGCGCATTCATAGTCCTGCATCGGTGTCCCAAAATCACAATGTTGTAGTCAAATGTATCCTTTTTAAAACTGATTTATATGTACGTTTTATTGTTCTAACATTTTAATAGTTCACTGACGTGGAAGTAAAGTGAAATATGTTTATGTCTTGCTATAAGCGGTTGTGCGTTTTAAGGTAACTGATGGAGAGGGGGTGAAGTGTAATATCAGCGGTTTTCTTTAAGCACATTTTACGTTTTCTCTTTTAATCACTTTTAAGGGTTTATAGCTCTACAGCCCCTTTGGCATATTCGGTGGTTCTGCTTTAACTTGTTTTGCATTCGCGTTTATTCATTCAGTCGATGCTTTTCTCCAACGGCGCTTAGAGTTTAGCTAAGTGCACCGATTTAGCCATTAGTACAGCTGTGTAATTTTTACTGCATCGATTACTTTGCTCAAAGGCACTACAGCAGAAGGTGGGGTTCGAACCAGGACCTCAAGAGTCCAAAGGCAGCAGCTATAACAGCGATGCGACCTACTGTCCATACTCAAAGCATGTGTAGTTTTATATGTGTTTTTGACTAAAATAAGATAAAGGCTTGGAATTTATTACTGAATTATTGTTTTTTTTTTTTTTGATACTTCTTATGAGTGTATTGCGACTATCGACTGCATCCCTGGGATGTTTCTAGAAGATAAAGGTCTGTCTTCATTTTGTTGAATTCTACAGAGGAAAAACAAACTGTGTCCATCTGGGTTCAGCACAGCACGTGTTCAGACTCACCTTGTGCAGCAGAACAGTAGGAGGGTGATCCCTGCCTGTCCCTCGCCCACCCGGGATCTTCGACAGTGGGTGAGGGGCATCAGGAGCACCACAGAGGCCCTGGAGGCTGGTGCCTGGAGCCTGAAGGAGCAGAGCCTGGCAACGAGGAGCTGCACGGGAGAGAGATCAGGAGGAACAGGGTGGGTTACTCTCACCAGGGCCGCCTCCACGTTCGCACAAACATCTGCCACGCTAGTGAAGTTGGAGGGAGGTGACAGAGCGAAGGTTTGCGGTACCTGGTGCTACAGCAAAGGGAAGCGACAACTGTATCGCACAGTTTCCACTTGTGGTCAGAACCAAAATACAGGCCCAGTTCATGGTAGACACTGCACTCACACACACCCAGCAACTCACACCCATTTGTTCCACACCCCGAGGTTCTGTAGATACCATGAGGGTGCACCCATATTTGGGAGCCCCTGAGGCACCATGCCATCTTTGGAGGTGCTGACTGACACTGAAGCAAGTCCGAGTCATGGCACCACCCCCCCCGCCAACCCAGATATCTGAAGATGAATTCAAGACATTGTTGGCCTATTAGAGGGGTGTGTGAGGATAGAACACACCCTGGGAGATCTGATGCCACAGCATGGCAGGGAAGCGCAGGTGATACTCCCAGCTGCATAATTAACCTCCCAGTGCTTGCTGGTACTGTACATCAACACCCTGACTGCTTCCCAGGGGCAGCGCTGTCAGCTGTACCCATCTACTCGAGTTCAGTTCATCAATAAGTTCTCCAGGACGGATCTTTAACCGTCCTCAACTAGCCAATAGCCAACTCAGCCTAGGTAGTGGGATCTGCTCTGCAACAAGTTGTGAAAACTGCCCAGTCCATCATTAGGACTTCACCGTCCGCCATCCAGACCACCTACAGCAAGCCACGCAATTGACTGCTGCTAACTAGCTGATTTTGCTTAGCAACCTAAACCTGGTTAACCGGTGAACACCGTGATGAAACTGCTAGTTACTACACTGAACCTGGAATAATGCAACTTGGAAAAACACCTGCCGTTGGCAAAGGACCGTGGCATAAACAAGCGCATGACTCGCGAGGAGGTCCACAAATAGACCCCCCCCCCCAGAGTGGAGAACGCACATGTCTGGATCTCAGGTTACGATGCTGCCCTCCCTCAAAGGCAGTGTGGAAGGGGGCTGTGTTCACGCTCCTCGCCGGATGATCAGCCCCAGGACTTCAGGGGGCTTCTTAAGCTTACATTCACCCCCCTCTGCCTCCTTACACAACCGGCGCCAAGGAGGCCATCGGAAACACTGCAGCAACTAGCCAAGGATGTCTGGCAGAAGCTCTTTGTGGAGCAACGCCAGGAAGGACTCCTGCTGTTTCCTTGGCACAGCAGCCAAGATCATGAGGACCAAATTTCTCACGGGACACCAGGGATACATGGCACCTGAGCCGTATGTCACCATTCATCACGAAGGAGCTCCAGCTAAACCGGCCAGAGTTACCACATGGACAGCCTGAGGAATCCAACGCCCGTAGTAACCAGCACTAAAGCACCATAATGTGGTTCATATGTTGCAAATAAACATCAGGCTGTGTCATCATTTTGTTTGGCTCAGATCACAAGACGCCGTGAACCGAATTTGTCCCTGGGGGGTGATTTAAAAGGGCATCTTTGCATATGGAGGCAATTAGTTGAGAGGCAGTCCTCTGCGATCGAACATTTACACCTGAACAGGTGCAGCGAGAGAACGCAGAGACGGCCTTGGGGGGGCACCTCTGCTCCTAGGCTCTCCGGGTTAGCAATTAGCTTAACCGCACGTTGCGGCCGGTTGTCAGCAAATGAGAAGAGCTGGGCGCAACTACTTAGCAGAGACGGATCGGGACTTGCTGACGCTCCCATTATGGGGGAGCGGCGGGTCAAGGGCCAGCATGTTTTGGAATGAGACACCACTCGCTTCTGACATCTGGGGCCTCGTGAAGGCAGCGGAGGGGGAGCGGACGAGCAGAAGGTATCTGGGAATAAAAGTAGGGCGGTTGACATAGCTGGCAGGGAAAGGCTGAAAGAAGACCCTCCTTTGGGAATGAGTGTCACCCCAAGCTTCTCAGCTCTCAGCCTTTCAGAACATCAGTGCTGGCACTGCTGAGTGGTAACCATAGCGACTCCAAGCTAGCCAGATTGCTAATGTGTTTATGTAATTTAGGGAGACTAAGGCAGGTGGACCAGGGAGGCTATGATAGGAACATGGACATTTTCTATCCCCAAGAGCAAGCAAGTTGCTCTCGAAACACCGCACGGGCCCCCCCGCCCCCTATCCTGACTAAGTCCAAAGGGGCAGTGTGCCTGGAAAGAGCAGTGAGGCCCTCAGCCCCGCATGTGCTTTTTATTGTGAGTGCAGCCGTTGTAGGTCCTTGATAACAGCTCTAAAGTTGGTTTTAGTCCATAGTCTGGACCATTAAGCATCTGCTGCCATGAACTGGGTTAATCATTGTTAGCATAATGGACCTTTTTTAGCCCACCTATGGACAAGTGGGCAGTGGCAGTAGGCCAAGTAAAATAGCCTCCAAAACAGGATGCCTTCCAGGACAGACGGAGGGCCTGTGCCCGGGCACAGATCGCACCACATCTCACACTTTGGCAGCTTCTCCTGTGGAGGACATCCTGGGGCAGATGGTCAGAACTGAGCCAAACACACATGTGCGTCATAACCAGCAGAGCTGTGACCTGAAGATACCGGGAGGAGGAGAACCACTGCGCAGTTGATCTGGGGCCGTGAGCGGAACATAAATAAAGCCAGACTGCCAGGAAAGCTCATTGTCTGCTCGGTTTCTTAATGGTTGAACCATTGTTTCCGTCATCTTAAACTATCTAGTAGGATCTAAATTGCATTTTGGAATTCAGTGTCTAAAAGGTCAAAGGACTCAGCATAAATTACTATGGTTCAGTATCGGTTACATTTATTCACGTAGTTGACACTTTTCTCCAAAGAAACTGGTGCTAATTTACACATTTCTACAGCGGGGTAATTTTTACTGTATCAGTTTTTGGTAAAGACCTTGTTGAAGGGGGGGTCAACTGGTCCAAAAGCAGACTTTAACCACTATGCCACCCGCTGCTGCCAATGCGAAGCAAGTCACTTTAGTACAGTAGGACAGCGGCTGGCATAGTGGTTAGCAACACTGTGTTTTGAATCTCAAGGTTGCTGGTTTGAATCCAACCTACATATCCCAAATTACCGCAGTAAAAATTGCCCATTTGTACAAATGGGTAAATCTGTGTAATTATCTTAACACTGTAAGCTGCTTTTGAGAAGTGTCAGCAGGACGAACAAATGTAAACCAGTTGCAGCGATAAATACAAATGAATAGTAGCGCAGGTTGACTTGCATGCAAGGTAACGCCATTCATTTCATTAACAAATGGTTCCCTCTGCTGCTTTCAGCCCACATCCCTCAGCGCCACTGTACCTGTTGCCCCAGTCAGAATGGGACTAAAATGTAAATGTAATGCACAGAGGCCTGCAACCGAGGTGCGCGATTACCATGAACAGCAGCCCCACCCCCGTCTGCCCTGCGGTAATATTCCGGAACCGGGTGCACGCCAGTCGCTGACACTCAGGAAGCCATGCCGGTAGGAGCGGGACTGATGTAACACCAAGGTGACCTTGCCGTCACGCCATCCTGCTGTCCCACCTAAAGTGCGGCGAACGCGTCCCCGGGTACTCCCTGAGGAGCAGAGGAACTGTCGCAACACCCTCGCTGTTGCATCATGGGTGGCTCGTACTTCTCCATGCAGGTGTAGGCACTCTCTTCAAACCCTATTTTCTACTTTACTCGACAGCAACCCCCCCCCCTCCCAACCGGAGCTGCTGGTCAGCATCTCCTTGGAGACCCATCCATCCCCGTGAGCAGGCAGTGCACACGGCAAGGCGACAGCTGTTCAAAACGGGATGCCGTGCGGTTTTCACTATTCGGCGCATCACCGAGGGGAGACGTCAGCGGGTCCGGCCTGCATGTGAGTCTTTTACACAACTTTCGACCCCAACAGCAGCCGAGCGTCAGCGTCACACATCTGGCCGGTTTAAGCCGAGTCCTCACGCGGCATTTCAGCGGAGCGCTTCCTTCACACCTCGGAGCCAAATAACATTAACGTGGAACAATGAGATGCACAACAAGGCCCCCGCAGCATCATATGATCATAATGCAGACAGCGGCGGAGTTATGTAACGCGTGACGCAGGACTGCTGATTCCCGCCTTCTCCCGGGCTCAGGCAGACCACAGGGGCGCAGCCACGCACTCGGGCGCTGCGGTGGCCTCCGATCGCACCTGTCAATCACAGCAGCCTGGAGTGCTGATGCAGCACTTCTGTTACAACCTTCTTATTTTTATTTAACCAAAACCCAGAATAATTATAAGTGTGAAATAATAACACCACCAAAAGTGCAAATCCTGTTCATCCTAAAAGGCATTATTAAGACATGAACTGACATTGAGTTTGACAGTGACGTGAATGTCAAGGACTGACTTTTAATAGTATTGATGATGATGATATTATTATTATTATTATTATTATTATTATTATTATTATTATTATTATATGCAAACCCCCCCCAAGGTTTGGATACGCTTACAAAAACAGGGTCCTGAAACAGGACATGTTTTATTACTCTTATAACCTCTTCAATATACAGTGACAGCAACGAAAAATGCGACATAAATGTTAAATTTTCATTAATTTACTGTGTTTTAAGACAGAAGGTGGGAAGTACAGGGATCGCCACAACGTTCAGGTAAAAATAATAGTTACAAAGACCTGGCATTTTTAAATTATTTAAGGGTTCTGTTACTTTTAAGTGTTCAATGTTAAAAATTATTACATTTACCAGTATGCCTATTTTTGCCTGCCAATAGGAGGGAGTTATTTTCAATAAAAATAAGTTTTCCCTTGACTGCATTTGCTGCTTTCCACATGCATCCAAGTTCTCCACTATTCTGTCATGCTAGAATTCCCAAATAAAAGTACACAGACTGACGTTTCACTGCAGTTATTGTACAGATGTCTATATTTGTGCGTGCAGAACACGGGCTGCAGGGATCTAGAAGAGTCCGCCGGGTCTTTGCAACCAGAATATTATTATCAATTAATAATGAACAAATAATCCAACCAAGAGAGTCGACTGTTCCTACCTTTGTCCGGCATTAATCATGATCCTCAAGATCTCACGCAAATATGTCAGAAATATGAAATATGTCAGCTGTATGGGACAGGCAATGCCCTCCTCTTTCGCAGCCGAAACAATAACAGCGGAGCGCAAGTTCCACACAGGAGGAGCGGCGGCGGTGGCGGTGCTTCACCATCCGTCACTCGGCCCCGCGGCCTATCCGTCCGGCGCAACCTCCGCTCTTATTACGACTTATTTTTGTTATTATTATTATTACTATTATTACTATTATTATCGCAAATCGTTCTTATCCCTGCTTCTGTTGACCCGACAGACGCGTCTCTGGCAGCAGCCGCGGAGCCTCATTTAAATACCGAGCCCGTGGGATTGTGGGTAGATGTGGAAATGTCGTGTCCTGCCCGCACATTTTACTTATGGGACGCATATTTGTGTGAATCTGCGAACTCCCATGCCTTCGTCGGACAAAATCTGACATTTTTCATTTTTTACATTAAAAAGTTGTTCTTTTAACCGCATACGGGTTCGTGCAGAGCGCTTCTGGGAAATGTAGTTCCACGGCTTAGGCGTGAGCGCTGCATAATAACCCGTCTTAGTGAAGCCTACTACCACTTCAACTCATACTTTTTAAAGAAATAGACAGACTTTTGTTAATGTTCCTTTTTAGCCACAGTCTGACATTACAGTCTTATGTAAGCGAAGACATGGAAAGAAACCTTTTGCCAAGTGGATTAACAGATTAGTAGTAATGCCATAGTGATGCTTGATTCCTTCAATGGAGGGTGAAAATAGTCTTAAAAAAAACTTTTGGCAGCAAAATAAAAACAAGTGTTGACTATCTGTTTTAGGGCTTTACCAAAGATAAACATAGCTAAACCTGGTACAGTCTGTGTAAAAACCAGCAATTTTACACAAGTCAGCTGGACCGCCTCTATGACCAAACAAAGGTATGTTTGTTTGCATTGCTTTGGGAAGAGATTTGTAAATAGTTTTTTTTTCTTTGCCATATTTGATAAATAACTTTGTTTGTTTGCAGTTCATTGCAAGTGCTGTGTTAGCTTGTTTGTTTGCATTGCTATGGCATAAGATTTGTTAGTCTTCTTTAAGTGGCTTGCCGGCTTGTTTGTGGTGCCTTTTTTTAAACTCTATTTGTGCTTGAGATTTTTGTGAGCTTCTTGCGTCTACACGTTGTATGCACTCCTATCTAATAAGCCTTTAAAGAACTTCCTTCCCTGTGCAAACCACAGGGCCCCAGTGAGGACAGAAGCAGAGAACCGGTAGTTTGTGGGGCCAGACGCTGACCGATGGGGCCGAAAAGAGCACAGGGCGAGCCCATACGTCACAGACACCTGTGGTCAGAATATCAGTGTGAAGTCAGTACAGGTTGGAGCAGCAAAGACCCATCCTCTCCTTCATAGGGTCTCACGTACCTAGGCATGTCTAGTGCTCTCTGGTTCAGTTAAAAAAAAATATTGGCACTCGTATGATGTTGCTGAGAAAATGTGAAAAATTCGCTTCACCTACACATCTCCCAGTACTTCTAGTCCTTCACTTGCAGAGTGAATTGTGAGATTTTATCCCCACACGCAGCTGATCGCGACTCAGCGGTGCCTTCACGTCCAGCAGGAACTGGAGGTTAATTGGGCTTGGATGTCTTGATGTTGGGAGCTTGACTGCTCCAGCCCCTGTGACATTTTTGCGTTCAGATCTTCTCACAATCTGCCTGGATATCTAACCGAACCGCACCGGGTGAGCCTCCCTCTGGACACCCTCCTTGAGCTAATTAAATGGCCCATTGTGTCGCTTCCCTTCTGGCTGTCCCGAATGTCCGGCACATGTATGTTTATTCTTTCAAGTCATTATAACAACAGAATTTGAGGATGAGCTTGTTGAGATGAAAATCCCTCACTGGCCAAATTCCTTCAACAGGGACACAAGCACATATACACAGGCAGGAAAGTCAACACAAACCTCTGTGTGTTTGTTTAGCTGGAGGATAAAGTTCACGTTAGTTTAGGACTACACAGAGGATGGGGTTTCTTCCAAAGCAGTGAAACCCCAGCTACACTCTCGCTTTCTGGCCTGCTGCTGAGCCTTGGTTGCAGCGGCAGAATCTTCTCAAATGGAGCAGGCGCGAACGTGAAGACCAAACGCATTTAGTGTCGGTTTGAGCCAAAGGGCTGAGTGTCTCCTGCATTCATGAATGAACATGTGTACTCACACAATTTGTGGGCCTCCCTAGGCATGGAATTCTTGCCAAGGTGGTTGTCCTCTAGAGTAGCTCTGCTGGGTTCCTTGAAGCTGCGGCACATGGAATGAACTGGACCGCAGGTTGTGGCACGCAGCACAAATGTTTTCATTTATAGTTGCAGGGCTTCTGATGCATCAAAATCTGAAATAAAATTAAAACATTAATATTTTCAAACGTTAAATTGCAATGTGCTGTTTGTCTACTTGGTTACTTGTGCTGCATGTCAGGGGACAGGTGGCTGCTGTCATCAATTGCTGTCTGTATCTGTCACCTTTCGTCAAGCTGTGCCCCCTCTGCCGAGGCTGCGCCCCCTGGCAGTTCTGGTTACCATGTTGTTGACCAGCATCAGCTGAGCAGCTTGGAGCGATGCTCCTGACAGGATCCCCAACCGGATTAAAAGAATGGACCGCAGGTTGTGGGTAAACACCGTTATGTCACGGGAAGTTCCTCCAGGAACCTGTGCCCAAGGCTTAAACAGTTTCCTTTCATCCCAAATTGTTCTGGCAGCTGACTGACCGGGGATCTGAGCCAACGCAGCTCCCGTTTCACTTACAAATTGACAGGCTTACATGTGATTGATGAGAGCGCTGACCCCCTCCCAGCTTTTACATGTTGACAAACATCATCTGAAGTTTGCTGTTCAAGGGCCAACAAATAGTTCAGCATTGTTAGAGTGCAGTTGGAGTTGCTGCTTTACACTTAAAGGTGCTGGGTTTGAATCCCACCTGCTCCTCTAATACCCTTGTTTAAGGCGCTGATGCTGAACCGGAACAGTAAGAATTACCCTGTATAAGTGAGTAAATCACTGTAAGTTTAATGTGCAAATGTAGCATTGAAAGTGACTTTAGAGAAAGGTTAGTTAATTATGATCAGATGGTGTTAGATAATAGAGTAATGGGTGCGAACTTGTGGCTCAGGGTACGAGATGTCTGCTACTCAGGCTCCCATGTGTAAACTGAGGTAACACAGTGACCTTCAAATGCGTCACCAAAAATAATGCACAGCTAGGCTGCCCCACACACACACAGAGACAGAGAGAGCGAGCAGTGTGCATTATTTGTTTGTATGAACCCGGCCTTCTCCAGAAAGGGCAGGACCTCCAGCGGCATCCTGCTTTTGGACAGAGGAGGTTAGAGGGGGTCATGGGAACAGGCCCGACGGGTCCGTGGCTCCGTGGTCACGGGTCCCAGAGCCAGCGCTCCAGAAAAGAGCCAGGGGTTGAAGGGGAGGAAACTGGAGAACAATGTGGAGCTGCCCATGCAGTGTATGTGTGTATGGGGGGGTGGTTAGCCAGGGTCCAACTTTCTGACACACCCCCTCAGCTCTCCCCAAGGAAAACAGTAGCTTTTCCCACGATACAGGCATCACGTTCATCCCTGCCTCCCTCCTACAGTTCTGGTAGAACTGCGCAGTGTCGCAACCAACGGTCCTGGCCAGCAGGTTCTTCTGTAAAAATTGATTTGAGCAGCATCTTGGTTCATTTTTTTACACTTTCTACCTCTTTACACTGCTTCAGTATTTTACTGACAGAATGGGTGTTGACTATCATGCTCAAGGGTACAACAGCAGAGTTCCTTCCCAGAGCTCCAACCTGTTGCTTCATCTGCTTGCGTTCCTTTCTTTTTTTTTTTAAGTGCTGTGTGATGCACAACCATGGCACAACCCTTCTCCCTTTGCACTGGATTCACAGTCTACATTACCACCAGCAGTGCTAATAAATGTGTTACTTGTAGGTCATTTTCAATGCAGGGTTCACCGGCCTGTAAATTGTAGAGGGTAACTGGAACAATGAAGCTACCATGTTGAATGCTGGCCCAATATTTGGCACACACAGTGAGTAAGGCTCTGGTCTTGCCACCTGGAGGTTTTAGGGTCAAACACCAACACAACAGAACTTTTGGTATAGTTGGTATATAATTAGGAAGGTGTAAAAGTTGGGCATCACAATGCAAAAAACCCATTTGAAAGGAGGTCTGTATTTTCTGGTCATGTTTACAATCGCTGCAGCAAGTGCTCAGTCAGCGGGCCGCCATTCTGAAACGCTGCTGGGTTTCTGTCCCTCAGCTCGCCCCTCTTATCCTGTTCCTTCATCGCTGGTGCCTGACCTTTCCAAACCGTGATCCACTGATTCATTCATTTCTTCTTGTTATCCTCAGATCCCCCTTTGACATGTCACGTTTTCCATTGCCTGCTGCGTTGTGCATGTGCAGCGACAGTGTGTTGTGTGTGACACATGTGTCACCTGTCTGACTTGCAATGCTGGCCACGTGGTTTCCATAGTTACTCTGTGTCCATTGGTGTTGGAGAAAAGAGTCATGTGGTGTTCCGTTGACTCAACAACAACTATGGCCAGAAGCTCAGACTACAATGACTTTGTAACAGCGTTCCTCTGGGAAGCTATTCTACAAAATTCCATGGCATTGCTACCTATGCTGACCTTACCATGACCTCTGGCTTTAGTCCTGGTGCTGCAACCGGCCCTAACCAGCTAAACAAAGCTAATGGCTGCGTGATAGGAGGGATGGTCCGAACGGAGGTTTGCTCAAATATGAACTTCCATGAGCTTTGGGAAGTCTATCCACTGGCCCGTCGGTTAGCACCTTTTACTTCATTTTCATCCTGTGATCAGGCCTTTACTGAGGCCTCCTGTGTTTCCTAACATACATGGTGTGATTTTAGAGAAGCACTTTATAAGTTGAATAAGGGAATACGCAATGAACAGTTGTTGTACAACTGGGTGGGTGGGATGTGGAATGTGGGGGATGGGGAGCATGAGGAAAGCGCTGTCTCGCTAGCAGGAAGCTAAGAAACATCAATGGTGGGGATTGCGTGCCTTTTGGCAGACGGGCCTGAGGGTTTGGCGATGTTCAGCAGTGAAGATAGGGCTGAAGGGTGGGATAGGAAGCATACAGGCCAGGTTCCCAGCGGGTTGTGTGTGTGTGTGTGTTGGGGGTGTATTTACAGCAGTCAATGAGGTGCAGTGAAGGAAGAGAGGCCTACGTGACTTCCAGGCCTGGGCTATGTTCTCCAGCTTCCTCACACACTCTGAAGGCTTTGGATCTCACGAGCGCCTCTCAGGTTTTCTCTTATCAGCTTCGTCTTGTTTCTCTTTCGCTTCTTCCTTTGGATGCTTGTGAGGCCTCAGCCAATGGACAGGAAATGAGGCGTTTGGGTCCTCGATCTCCTTGTTGGGTGAGCTAAACCCAGAATAAGTACTAAGGTAACACAACACAGATAGAAGCCAAGCGATTTAAACCGAACCTTGTAGGTCTGCCTGGCCTGCGCTTAAAAATACTCAGGAATTCCTGTGGGTTCCATGTGTGGAGCACTGCCACCCCTTCTCCATGGCCATCATCTTTGTTTTCTTCAGTGTACTGAAGATATTTGCTTCTTCTAGGCATGTTAGACTCTTGTGACATTTAACATACATTTTTCAGAATAGGGGTGTAGTGGTTACAGCGATCACTTCTGCTCTCAGGTTTGACCCAGGTTTGAGCCCCACATGCTGCTGTAGTACTTTTGAGTGGGGTCCTGTATCCTGAACTGGTCTGATGAGAACTATCCGGGTGTATGAATTTAATAATATGAAATTAATGTCCATCCATCCACCCGTCTTCTTTAACTGCTTTATCGTGGTCAGAGGCACGGTGATCCGGATCTCATCCTTCAATCGCTGAATACTAGGCTACTAAACTACACCCTGGATGAATCACTAAATAAATATAGTTAATACAATTGTGTTTTTTGTAAAGAAATCAATGTCCTGTGGCATAAAGGAGCACCGTAATGTAAGCCAATGAGAACAAATTATTTAGCCTGGCATTCCCATCCACACGTCAGCCTTTCTTTGTGCGATGGAGCCCAATCCGGGTGTTTACGTGGTACCGTGTGCGACGACCTCCAGCCCTGAATGCAGTTTGGAGTTCAGATTTGTTGACACATCTCAGGTTTCTAGGTCGAATTAAATCCCGATCGAGAGGTGCAAAAATTACAATATTTGGGTGTGAGTTCAAACAACCGGGTAAAACTTACAAAAAGGATGTGGCATCAAGAGGGAGCAAAATGGCAAAGTGACACTCGAACACTGCGGATCTTCTCTCCCTCTCAGGTGTCCTGTAACCCTAGAACAGGTGTTTTCCACCTGGGGGGACGCTGATGGCCACGGCGCCCGGTCGTCAGGTCACCGCACAGGTAATCGGGTGTTCAGATTGGAAATGTGAGCTAAATCCAGGCCGGTGGAGCCAAATGAGTTCAGAATCAGTGATGCGGAAAAGTAAAGGTTGTGGGTTATAAAAGCGCCGCCGGTGGGTGACCAGGCGCTCGCCAGCGTTGAGGTGCAGCCCCGATTCTGTGGTCACAACAGCTGACCGAGCACAGCGCCGACAATGACAAACAGCTGGCCTGGCAGGGAACGTACCGGGTAAGGAGCTTAACTTGTGACAAGGTGCTTAACCTGAATAGCAGTGACGAAAGTATCATCAGCCCAGCGACTAGAGAATGTGACATAATGGGAGCTGGCAGCCGCCAAAGTTTCCAATGTTGGGTGGCCCTTTCATTGCATCACACACACACGGGATGACATCACTGTCCCTCAGAGGACCTTCTGGAAATGGCCGGTTGCATAAATAGGGCTGTAATAGTGTGTGGGTACATTTACTGTGGGGATTATGGGTACAACGGGCCTTTATGATCCAACCGGGTTCTTGTGGCCAAAAGAACAATTGTGCCGTGTCAGGAGAATGTGGTCTAAATCCGATGTCAGTTGTTTAGACAGGAGTATTGGAGATGTGAAGGTTTCGGCCATTCAGTTCTATTATTATTATTATTATTATTATTATTATTATTATTATTATTATTATTAATACATTTTCTTGATGCCTTTCTATAGCAGCTTACAATGTTAGGTTTGTACACTAAGATATTCAAAGTGATTTACCCTTTTACGCAAATGGGTATTGTTTTACTGCAGTAAATGAAGTAAATATACTGATAAAGGGCACTAAAATAGCAGCAGACATTTATTGTTGTCCCGACTTGTTCTCCATTTTTACTGCTCTGCCGCAGCACAGTGCTGTATTACATAACGGTTTATTAACTGACCGACTGAGAAGAGATGAGCAAATGTTCCCTTGTCACCATGGAGATGAGCAGAGACCCAGTGACCCGCAGTGAAACAATATGCCCCTGTTTTACCTCGCTTTGCATCTTGTGCTCTGGGCTGCTCCCACCAAGTGCCAAAGCGTCGCGGTCAAGCATGAACGCGTGTTGACTTTAATTCTCAGACATCTTCTCCTGTTACCTGCGTGCAAGTTCAAACGCTGGCAAATGACAAATTTAAACACTTGCTCTAAATTTTGATATTCACAGAAACTGATAAAGATATAGTATAACAGCAGAAATCTGGTTTTAATATACTTGACTGTGATGTAAGGTAGAATAGCAGTGCTGCATTGATCTGCAATGAATATAAGAGACTAAGCTAGACGGAACTGTAGATTTTTTTTCAAGAGTTTTAAGAACATTTGTTCCCCAAACATTTACCTTAGTCATATCGGTAGGGTTGATAATCTTTAAACTTACAATAATAAATGCAATATAAATATTTAAATTGAAAACACCTCTGCTATGGCTTATTGTTAGTGTTCTCGACTCTAATATAAAGGTTATTTCTTTAACTGTTGCCACTACAAGTTTTACACCACATGTAGGAGTGTTTAGAAAGTGTTTTCTGCTGTGAGTGATTTAAGTTTTATTCTCATTGTCACACATCCACTCATTTTACCTTTACAAAAATTAAAATGCTATTAGAATTATGTTCAGGCAGCCCAAGTGCAGAATAAAATAAATGCATGGATTTAAGCATTTATATAGGGTTGCGCAGTTGAATTCGTGTTTCGTGAAGGTATTTTTACACCTGGGTCTGACTGTTGGGTTAAAATTGGGACTTAAGTATATTATATTAACACTAACCTTTAAATGAGCCTCTATCTCCTGGTGAGTGTAGCCATGACAGACTGGTGAGCTGGACCGCAAGCTATGAAAGCTCCAGTTGCTGAGACCGCGAGTGTAGATGTGCTGAAAGGACTAGATGGAAGGTAGACACCGGTTTAATTTGTGCTAATACGTGTTACTGTTAATGTAACTGTAATTCTGTGTCACTGTGCATTTTAAAAGCTTTAAGAGATCAAATTCACAGAGTTACCTTCAACAAAAACTGCCCAAGTTAGTGGTAAAACCACACATTTGCCTGGTTCATGGAGCAACAGCAACATCTACAGGCGTCTGTTTTGGAGAGTGGGTGAAGCCCCATTTGTTTGCCGTTGACAATGATTCTGTATTTAGAAAAAGTGGAGCTTGCTGTATTTTTAGGAACCCATGCTGAGGTCTAAAAGTGGGATAAGTGTTAATATATAAACTTAAGTTTCTTAATTTAATTTTAGTCCTTGTTTTTATTTCACACTCAACTTTTCTTTTGCAACTTTGAGAAGTGGCAGTATTGAAAAATATTCTAAATATTTCAACATTTTTGTCACCTAGTTCAAAATTTTATATGATGCATTATTATTATATAAAAAAGCAGCAATTGAAGGCAATTTTGAAATCTTTAGAAAGATTTTATTTTCTAATCCAAGCATACTTTATGCATTTTAAGTTGTAAGAAAATGTGCTTAAATAAAAGGACAACCAAAAATCATCTTCTTCTTCTTTCGGCTGCTCCCGTTAGGGGTCGCCACAGCGGATCAAAAGCTTCCACTTCCTCCTGTCCTCTGCATCTCTCTCCGTCACCCCCACCACTTGCATGTCCTCCTTCACCACATCTATAAATCTCCTCTTAGGCCTTTCTCTTTTCTTCTTGCCTGGCAGCTCCATCCCTAGCATCCTTCTCCCGATATATCCAGGATCTCTCCTCTGCACATGTCTAAACCAACGCAATCTTGCCTCTCTGACTTTGTCTCCAAACCGTCTAACCTGTGCTGACCCTCTAATATACTCATTTCTAATCCTGTCCATCCTCGTCACACCCAATGCAAACCTTAACATCTTTAACTCTGCCACCTCCAGCTCTGCCTCCTGTCTTTTGGAAAAGGACAACCAAAAATCAAAACTGAAAATAAATAACACAACAGAAATATATTATATCTCGACACTTTTTTAAGCACAGATTCAGGCTTAAAAATGACATTGTATGGAGTTGTGAGGTCTGAACAGACCCCACCCAGGTATTAGAGGGTTTTGAAGACTTTTGATTGTATTATTTGTAAGTTTTTTTTTTTGTTTATATGGCGGTTGTAGTAACTGTTTCTTACTTCTGCCATTTATTCACATCTGATAGAGCATTTATTTTCTTTGTCAGAGCATGAAATGTTCTTTCAAGATTTTTCTGTTTTACTTGTGGGCAACATCCTAAAAGAAACAGCTAAACTTGACCGCTAGGCGGCGCTATTGCTTTTCTGTTAATTGGGAGACACACCCCGCCCTCCCCCGAAAGAAAACCAACGGTCTCCTGAATTTTTAAAATATGAGCGACAGAATGTTTATCCTTTTGTATCGTAGACCTCCTTTAAAAAGCAGACAACCTTTTTGGTGACCGCAAGCTCCGCCTCCTTGGTGTGTTTTTATTTTCAAAGTAGATAAAACTGTTACATCTGTCTGCACTGTTAGCAAAGCAGGGAAATGGTCACTGCACCTGTACGCCAAGAAGGTCCAGGCAGGTGAGATTGATGCAGGATTGAGCTGGGATTCTCTAAACATGGGGTAGAGAAATCGCCAGGATGCACGGCTCTAACAGGAGCCGTGGCTGGAGGCGGGGAGTGGGGGGGGGGTGTCTTTCACAAGCGCCAGGTAATCTGTTTGTGTGAGCGCACCAGCGGGTCACAGTGAGGTCACGGCGGCTGGGCCGTATCGACGCCAGAAAAGCAGGAGGGAGAAGAAAAGAAGCAGGAAATAGGTGGAGGCATCTTCCGTCCTCCTTCCTGATCAAAACTGCAATGCAGAATCTTTCGCACCCCCCCAGTTATCGATGATCGTATATACGTTGGATGGCTCGCGGTTGCACGGCAACGGGAAACGCACAGCATGTCCTCCGTGACAGCAAGGCGTTGAACAGACCCCCTGCGGTCACATGCTGATGCACATTCCAGCATCCTCACCACATCTGGGGTTGGGGTGTAGTGATGAGGAGCAACATCACGATCTGCGTCACCATCTGAGCCTTTTCTGTCGCCTCTGAAAGGCAAGAGTAAGGACGGAAGACCTGGATTCCACGAGCTGACTTTACAATGAGATGTGGCCAAAATGGTACCGTTGCATGACCTCAGGAGGGAAACGAACCACCACGACGATGCCCGGCAGGATGTGGACATTTCGTGAGAATTGACTATAAATCCACATTCGCACCAGCTCGCATTTCTGAGCTTCGGAAACATCGTGCATATGTCCAGACGTGTTTTTTCTAACCGCATATGTCCACATGCAGCTTGCTGTCACCTTCAGAAGCTCAACAAACCTTCTCGTCCTTCACAGCCGCGTCCATCGGCTGTCTCTTTTTGACCCACCTGCATCTCGCAGGTCCAGCCTCTGTCGCTGAGCTTCTGTCCTTCTCCATCACGAAAAGTCACACATTCCTGGGCGACTGTGTGATGGCCACCGTGCCGACGTTGTCCATAAATGGACTGCTGGCCAGGGACGTTCTTAGCTAGTTTATGTGGACATCAAAGCAAAAGTGGTGACATAAACATTTAGAATATTTGACGTATCGGTACTTTAAGAACTCCCTTGAGCACAGCCCTCCCTGCTCACTTGGCTATCTGCCAGCGCGTACGCAGTTCAGCGGCAGCAGAGACGTTTCCTTGACTTATAAGGGATCTGGTGGGGAACGCAGTCGCAGCGCCGGGCTGTAAACAACTCCGGGCCTCCTCTCTGGGCCCAAATCCTGTGGCCTTGGTGTGCTTGGGTTTATGGTGTTGGGTTTGTGCCGCTGGCTCCGTGTGGAGAGCGATAGCAGGGACGGACACACGGGACACAGGGTGGATGTTGACAGTTCGCTGATGCTGGTTCGGTTTTTATAAAGACGAGTTTCGCAGGCATTGCTATAAATATATGGGATACATATGAGTCAAACGTGATCTCTACACTCTTAGTGGCTTCGTGGATATTTATTGAGGCGTTTATTGGCAGGATGCAGTAGCTGCCTTTAAACAGGTGGTGGCGTGATAGCTGAGGCGCAAAGGGTGCGACATCAGCGCTGAGGGTTTATTCTCTAAGTTCTGGACAGGATGTCAGAGGTATCACTGTTGTATGAAAGAAAAATAATATCTGTAAGCTGGATTGTACGGATCAGCTGAAAATGCAGTTTCTCAGCCCGAGATGCGTTGTCATGACAGGCAGCGCAGTGGAAAGTGCGTCAGAAAGCAGCGGGAGGATGTCCATCCACGGCGTGGGCTCCGACTCGCACTTGCGCCGTCCGGGCGGCTCCGAACAGCCACTGTTCTGGGAAGAGGCATTAGGGCCGAAGTGTAAATAACACCCTCTTGCAGTCCTGCTCTTCCTCATATTGGCGATGCCTTTGTTTGTTCCACACCTTCCAGACCTTTAACCGTCTACTCTCCTCGAAAACGGTTCTACTAAGTAAAAGAAACGTTGACGTGAGACCGGGAAAAAAGCCTTTTTGGAGCGGTTCATCCATTTCAGGTGACGACCGATGTGAAGGTCATGCCTGTGATGTTACGTAACGTATGAATGTTGCCAAGATGGAGTGTTTTCGTTCTGATGATAAACCTTCAGAAGGAGGATTGGTTGTAAGTCTGATGTTAGTCATCCGCCTGGTATGCAGTCATGGGGATTATGCTCATTTCCACAAATTCTCCTGACGTTTCAGCAGTATATTTTCCACCGTTTGGGTGGAATTGTCAGGTGATCCAGGGCAGCAGGTGGCCCGGTGGTTAGAATCGCCGCCTTTGGGTTTGTAGGTCCAAATCCCATCTCCTGCTGGTTTACCCTTTAGCAAAGGATTTACCCCGAACGGCTACACTCGATATTCTTTGATATATGAACGCTCAGTCTACAAAACCCCGCTGTATCAAACAATCTTATTTAGTGCTGCCATTTCAATTTAGAAATGCTTCCCCTACAATAACAAAGAACCAACTTGAATTTCATCCATGAACTACGACCATTTTTCCCAGTACAAACGCTTAGGAGGACAGGAGGACGCCGGATGCAGCAAAAGCCATACAGGGGGGTGGGCCACCAAATACTACAAATAACACCCAGTTACTAAACCATTATTAAAATCACAGACAGCACAGTCGCCCCAACAGACACACAATAAAGCACATGCGGTAAACAGCAAAGGATGATGGGAAGTGTCCACCCTCCCAGGTGGTCATACACGCTGTGCAGAATTTAAGTTCTCGTCTTTTGCGAGTTGAGCTGTCGGAGCCCTTAAACATGAATAACATTAAAACTAGTTGGACTTAGGTGGTCGAATTTTTAGCGCACAAATGGTTTTTCAGCGTAAACTGTGGAACTGCTGCACATTTATCAGTGTTTCCCAGCTGTAAAAATGGGTAAATCGGTGGAGGCCGCTTTGGAGAAAACTGTCAGCCAAAAGAATAAATGCATGCGAATGTGTTCAGAGGTCATGGGGTCGGGTTTGGTCTGTGGTAATAGGTTTCAGGCCTGCTGAAAAGGACCAAGGTTACCCCAGTGAGGGGTTTTGCTGGGGGTTCCACGATGCCCCCCCCCCTCCACTGAGAAAACAGTTTTCCTCCACAGCGTGACTGCTGATGCTGTGCATGACGCGGGTTCAAAACCTCCTGTACGAGCTGCGATGAATGTGAGCGTTTGTTTGAACTGAAATGACAATCTTTACTAATAAACCGCGGTTCCCGTTGTCTCAGCATGTTGTGTCACGTTCCTGTTGTTTTTATGCTATTTTTCTGCACCAAACACACCCCCCCCCCACGACCCCCGGCTCCACTACGTCTAAAGGAAATATTTGCTTATCTTGTTTGGCCGGAACTTTGAACTTGTGCCGCCAACATCTTTGGCTTGGCCCGTATCCAAGGGCGAGCCAGAATAAGATGGTATCTGGGAACCTCTCCATAAAGTCATCCCGCTGTGTTGTTACACAGATACTTCTCCTGCTGGGAGAGTCTCCCCCTGCTGGTGGCTCCGCTCTCAGCGTGTGTCCCAGCAGGTTGTTGGATGTCCTCAGTCAAGGCGGTGGACAGGCTCCTCTTTGCCATTTCCACCTTGAGACTGGCCAGGAGCTCCTTGAGCCTTCACTGAGGTCTAGAGAGAGTTGTTGAAGGCCCAGAGTCATACACTAAGGAGGTGTGGGGGGCTTCAGTCTCTGAGGATAAGGCTAAGGGGGACCTGTAAACCGAAACAGGAAGAGACAGCACCCCACGTGGGGGGACGCTCACCATGAAATATTCATGCTGGAAAGTAGGCCTCAGGCTCTGAATTGCTGAGTGGAAGTGATGGGTAGCTGTGTGGAAGGTTCACAAGGGGCAGGGGGGCGAGTTCCATCATCGCTGGCTCTGACCACCTTGAGCCAAACACACGCTGGTCACTCGCTGTCCAGGACTCTTTCACCGGCCTGTATATTCCGATTGATGCAAAGCTTTGGGAGCTCGGTCTGATCCGTGCTCGAAGGATGCTGGGAAATGATGGTTTGAACAAGACCGAAGGACTCCCGAATCACAACATGAAGATGCAGTTGTTGCTGGCAGAACATCTCACAACCCCAGTGTAAAAGGAGAGAACAACAGAAGGACAGGAGGCCTGCAACTCGAGATATAAAAATGTTATTCTGGGGTGTTTGTTCTATTCAAGGTAGCTAGGCCTCCGCTGTCATGGTAACAGGGTCCCGGGAGAGGGAAACGCTGGCTTTGGTCCTGGACCAAGTTGATTTAACGGATTTAAATCAAAGCCTCCGAGAGAGGTGAACCAGTGAACCCACATTTAGCTTTTTTTTTTTTTTTTATGTTTAAAGGGTAAAAATGGAGGCAGAAAAGCACAGGTTCTATGAGACAAACCTTAACCCTAAAGCTGAGACTGGTGTAGTGACCAGGGAGCGGCGCCACCATCAGGACTGGATGCTGAGTTTGAATGAGAAAAGTCCTGAGTCAGTTACAAAATGTGCTTCTGATCAGATTTGTTCACTCTTTACCACTCAAGAGTCTGGAGAACAGTAGATATTTGTCTAAATTACCAGAACTTAACATTTACTTCCTTACCGGGTGATGTATACAATCCTGATCTAACCGACTGTGTTGCCTGGCTGTCAACGTTGAATATCAGCTACTAGTTTAATAGGTGTACCGCAGTACTCTGCTGCTATCTGTGGCACTTGACTGATCCAGCCGCACCGATAGCAGACCAGGGCCGGTTCATTACCCAGAATGTGATTTTCCTCTAAGAGCCAATACATTCACTTTAATTTATTTCTCTCACGCTTTTGTCCAAAGCCACTTAAAATGTTTTTGCACTAAACTGCTTAGAAAATCCACCCATTAATATACTAGCTGAGTAATTTTTACTGGGTGCTACAGTAGGAGCTGGGATTTGAACCACGCCCATTAAGTGGAGGAAGAGGTTTTTAACCACTATGCCATCTACGGCCCCCTCGCGCTCCCTCAGTTGTTTCTTTGGGTTTGTGATGAAACTTCTGCTTTAGGCCAAGTCAGAGCAGCATTGGGAAACAGTGAGCCGGCTGTTTGTGTCTGGAATGGAAAACTGGTTCTTCCTCCTCTTGTGCACACCCACACACACACAAGCTGAGATCTCTCCCACCCAGGGGTTTTTCCTCTGTTGCTTCTTCTGTCATGATGCACCAATTTATTGGAAATCAAGTTATTAGTCCCAATAAGTGATCTATAAGATGGTCAGAGTGTCTCTGGTCCAAATAGTTACCAGTTTCCTGGGTCAAATATGACTTTTTTTTTTTTTTTTTTTTAAAATCTTTCCCCGATTCAGCAGAAAATCTTTAAATATTGCATTGGTTATATGTAGTGTTTATGGTATTCTTTTTTTTTTAAATTTATTTTATTTATTTATTTTTTTTACTTGTTTCCTGTTGTCCTCCATGTGAACATGTCCCGAACATGAAAAAGTGTTTAAAAAGATGAAAAACAATCGAATGAAAAAGAAATGCTTTCGTAGGTGCCTGTGTCCGAGCGCGGAAGGAAGTGGGGTGCGTGCGTTTCTTGAGGAGCGCTGTAAACACGCCTGTCTCCAGGAGACCAGGTGCGAGTGCAGCGATTCCACCACGGGCCTCGAGCTCACGTTGTAATGCCGCTCCGCACGACTGCCTGCCAGGTCTCCCTCCTTTTCTCCGTTCTATTTTCTTTTTCACTTTGGCTCTGTTAGTTATTTAAGAATTAATGTGTCCTCCCTAACAGGGGGGGGGAAAAAATCTAGACTTTTGCATTGCACCTGTGAATTATGAATTAATACATAGCTTTGGTTTTAATTTTTTGTGGCCTGTTTAGAAAGTTAACTTCTGATGAGGAGACAAAGGAGGGCTAGACAGAGGGGCTCAGAGTGACCGTGGGCAATGGGCTCTAGAATAGCGGTCAGCCACCGCTTATTCTCTCGTCCCGCCCTTGACCTGCTGTTCACGTACGAACGCTTGTCTTTCGTCCTCCTTCCATCAACCGCACGTCTCTTTCATCTCTAAGAATTTAATTGACTTTTTCAATCATGAGGCCTAGATGAGGTGGTCCACCGAGTTCCCGAGGAGGAGGGAAATGGCAGCGATGGAACTGAGAAGGAGGAGGTCTGTTCAGCATCTGGGAGGAGACTGTGGCTCCCCACTGCTCCATTTCAATGGCGCAAGCTCTTCCTGTCAAATAGGAAATGACATCAAGGTCCTGTTGCTGTTGTATCCTCGATGCAAGGACTCGGAAACCCAAGGGACAGGTACTATCCCTACCCTCACCTCCCCACACACACTCCTTTCTGCTCAGCCCCAGATGTGTCCTCCAACCCCCTCTCCTCTGAAGAGTCCGTTTCCCACCCCACATCCCAGCTGCTCCTTTCATTTTTGATGATGTTATTTCTGCTGACTGACTATGCAAGGCTGGTTATGCTGAGAGGCTCCTCCATCTGGGCCACAGTTCCTTCTTGAAAAAATAAGCAACAGCAATAATAATTATTATTACTGTTCATTTTCCCTGTGATGAACAGGTAATCCCAATAGCTGTTCAGGGTATCTATTGCTTCACACCTTGTAGATCCTGGGTAGGCTCCCAACCACCACAACCCTGCCTCGGCTAAGTGGTTATTGATAATGGATGGACGGATCGATTATTATTCTTATTTATCAATTTACTTGCTTGTCATCTTTGTCCAAAGCTAGTAACAATCTATCGCTTAACCTCTTATAGCACTGTTTACTTAAGTGCTCCTTTTCTCAGGAATACATATAGATCAATAATCCAGGTATTAAGGTATTAATAAAACCCATTAATAATTGCACAGGTTAATCCCTGCACATAGCAGATGTGTGTATATGAAGGCTGGGTGAGGATAATGTAGATAGATCTTTCTTACTGTTGTACTCATGTCTGAGGTGCTGTGAACAGCATGGGTTATAAGTTTACTCCATTTTAAGAAGCCCTTAACTCCATTGCCTAGATGGAGTCTTGAACAGATGACAGGCGTTTGGAGATGGGCAGTAAGTCAGAGGGACAGTTTGTTTAGAGTTGGAACCATTTTCGCCTGGATTAGAGGTTCTGGGCCCTGTCTCCAGCAGGTTGTTGGGGAAACTGGAGCCGACTGGATTGAACAAGGGTGTTTGGTCTGAGCTTTGCTGATATACAGCCTGAGAGGCCCTGGCTTCAAAGAGGGGCAGAGCATGACCTCCAAGATGCCTTAACCCCAAGTGCTAATGCCAATAAGGCTGGACAGGGGTCTGCAGGTCGAACCCTGCTGGACATCCATCTGAAAGCACCATCACGCATCGATAAGGCTGGTCGCGCCTCCTCTCCAGCCTCACAGGGCCCTGCAAACAGTTTTATGGTCTCCTTCAGAAACCAAAGTCAATTTCCAAAGTCTAAGTTAGCTGTTTTTAGAAGCCTCCAGCATGAAAGCCTCTTTAAAACAAAAGTTCAGGGCCATTGCTGATGTGTATCATAAAAAAAAAAGTCACAATAAATATTTAAGGTGCACCAGAATATGAATTTATTTGGTTGTTGGTCTCAAAGGAAAGGGGATGCGCTTTAGTTATCCAGTGGGTGAAAAAAGCCGCTTACGCAACAAGAGAAAGCATTATGCGATGCAAGTTACATCCATCCCCCAGAAACACTACGTCAAAGTTACATGTTTACAGAAAGCAAGCTGCTCAGAAAATGTTTTTTATTTAAAAGTTGGCAGAAGAAGTGAAAATAGCTTTGGGAGGCTCGGTGGCCATGGCGACCTGATAATGTGCACTCCCTTTTTTGGTGTGGGAACCAGCCCTGCGGCTGGCTGGCATCTTCATAAACCTTGAAGATAAGATCACTTTGTTCTGAATTCTCTGGATATGAGGAAGAGTTCATACCCAGAGCCAACACCAACAGTTCTGTCTAAGCTATGTAGCTGCCACCGCTGATGAGGGGCTCCTGTTGGCCCCCTTTGACCATATTTTGAGACCTCCATTTTGGTTCCTGTAACAGACCGGCTCCTCGTGTTCGGCGCAGATGACCGTCAACTTGAAATGTTCATCTGTACACCCTGGAACATTTGCACAGGTTCTTCTGGGTGTTACATGCATTTACACCAGCAGGTGCAGAAGACCTTCTCCACTCTTTAGCTGTCAGAGCGAGGACTGTTGTGTAAGCATCCATCAATCCATTATCAATAATCTTTGTCAGTAACCACCTTCATGATCAGTCCTGCGTCACTGTGATCCAGAGTGTATTTCAGAAGCTCAGGATGTGAGGCAGGATAGATCCTGGACAAGACGGCACCCCATCACAGGGCCATCGTACACATTCTTGCACTCACACACGCGCACACGCACTAAGGACACCAATCTCCGGGCTCACTAATCTACTTGAAACACATGTCTTTGGACTGTGGGAGGGAACCAGAGCACCCAGAGGAAACTTACACGAACACAGGGTGAACATGCAAACTCCACACAGGCCCACAGCTGGCATAGGTGTAGGTGGAGCCCTCAACTTGCTATGGGAGGATCGGGATTCAGATCCCCCTCCTGTTTTATTACCATTGATAAAAATAGCTACCCAGAACCAAAACAGTAAAAATATCTCTGCTATGTAATTGTTAAGGTTTAAACTCTAATATTTACAAAGCTGGTAATCACATTTACTAAAACAATTCAAGTTAAACACCTTCACCAACTATGAAACTTTAAGACCATTAGTTTAGTTGACACTTTTAAAACAGTAAATGCAACAATAAGGATCTAAAGATTTAGCCTGGTCCTTAACCGTTTTGCCCCCTGGTGCCTCTTGCTCTGTAGATGTTATTTTTGTTACTGACTGCTCTTTCACCAGGGTTTACCACAGTACAGGCCCTGGTTTAAAAGCATGTAAACGGTCACATTGAGGCTTAATTGATGCCTGGCTGTATATGGGGTCCCTTCGTGTTCCCATGACACAGCGGCCCCCCAGTTTCCACAGGAAGAAGGGAGATCTGGCCTTCGGTGAAGGTCTGTTGGTGGAGATTCCACATGGGGGGCTGGCCTGTGGTGGTTCCTACTCACCAACATTCACACGCTCCTATCTTTAGAAGGCCCAGGGGTACTTCACTGCCACCCTGGGGCTTGTAAGCCAGTCCAGCTGCTGTTCATGAAGACCATGGAGACTGGTTTTTACATCTTATTTTTTTTTCCCCTGTCTGTCTTTGTAGATCTCCTTCTTCAATTGAGGCATTCTGTGTTTGAGCTGCCCTTCTAGCCCCCAGCAGCTCCCCTCCTGCCTGGAAGTCAGCTATTTTGCAAATAGTCTTCCAGCAACACCTCCGTACAAACACACACACACATCAACTCTCTCTGGGAAAGAGTTGCCCTTTTGATTCGAGAGCGACCCCTTGCATCCACAACCCCCAGTTTCGGAAAGGACCCTAGGGTTTCAGAAAAAGCTGCTGTTAATTACAAAAGAGGACATCGAAAGAAACTGTTGTTTTTCTACTGTGACACGGACTCCTCAGCTTGTTGTCGGTGGTAACTTTCCAGCTTCCACAAGAAACGTGTGATTTCTGTCAATATTTGACTAGTGAGCGGATGGATTCTGTGGAAGCGCTTGGAAACTTTTGTATTTGTTGCTAAATTCAGTGGCTCTGTAAGAAAACCCACTACTTCTAAAAGCCAACAGGGGTTGCTGTCTAGTCACAGTGCCATAATTCTGAAATGCCATATTGACATTTATCAATTTTACATGTGCTATTGATGTCAGTTGTGAACACCATGAAACAACCATGGAAGCGTACGCAGTTTACTTAAGGAGAAAATGGTAGGACTTCAAACAGAGCCCTGAGGAACATTAGTTTTTACAAAGTGCTACTGACAAAGCAAATAAAGCTGTCATTGTGACTTTCAGGAAGGTGGTTTTCAGTGGTTGTAGTCAGAAGTACAGTGGGCATCAAACCCACATCAACTGCAGAAATCAGAGTAAAATGCCTTGTCGCAAGTAACTTAGATCAAAAAACAAGGGGGAAAAGGTGACTTCAGGTTAGAAAAGAGCAATTTTGGGTTTTATAAACTTGAACAGTAGTGAAATTGGTTTTAGCTGCTTTTTATAACCCTTTTAGCAGTTTGGTTTCCACATTTATAACAAGAAAATTAACCTGTATGACATTATGAGTTCTGGCATGTCAGGTGACATAGTATTAATGGTATAGCTACAACAAGGACCAAAACCATCTATGAGAGATGCTTTGAAGGACCAAGACCTTTGACCCCACCCCCAGTAATACAGCCACGCCTCCTTCAATGAACCCACACCCCCCGAGTCCCCTGGGTGTTTTTCTTGGGAACGGACCATGTGAAGCAGAGCAGAACCGCTTTGGGATCTGAGGTTGCAGAGCAAAACAGGCCCATGTCTCGGTACGTGTGGTGACGTCACGTGGGAACGGCCTCTCACTCAGCATTTACCCCCCCTGGTATTTCCTGTGTGCTGGAGAGCAGGGAGGAAATTTCCCATTTCTGTTATTCTACTGTCAAGTCATGGAGTTAGCAGAGCTGCGGATAAGCATCATTTACCATGGTGTTACCACACTTTTACAGTGGCTGTCGCCGGTTTATAAATTTGTGGGGTTTTTTTTTTTTTTTTTTTGGACAGTCATATTTTCTCTGTAAATCAGTACAGTGCAGCTTATGAAAGCCTACATTTAAAATGGATGATGTTTTAAATCGCTCATCGAGGAATCTCTTCACTATTAATGGGTTTGTTGTGAGAAATCCATTAAGTCTGCCTTAAGGCACGATTAAGATTTTTTGTGATCATTTCTCAATTATTTAAAAAGGAAGAAATTACAGGTTGGCCAAGTATTTGCAAGCAGTTGGCTTTAGCGTGTTTGCTATACACTAAAATTCTGCATTAAAGGTGGACGTGTCTGTGTTGTGAGATGTCATCAGAGCGGCAGCAGGATTTATATCTGGATCTTGAATCGGTGTGAAATGTGGTAGCTGTCTAACCAGGCTGCTCTTCAGGACTTTCTTTCCACTCCCTCTTCTAGTAGAACTTCTGTATAATGAATGTGGTACCAACTAACCATCCTGATTTTGCTTTCTGTAGGTGTCCCTCCTTGGTGTTCCCTTTTGTAGCTTCCTTGCATTTTCATGTCCGGTTTTCCCCACATACGGAGAAATTAAATCTTTTTTTTCTGGAGCAGACAAGCAACAAAGTTAAGCAAGTTGATGCCAGGGATTTTGACGGCGATTGGAATTTATGGACATGGAGGGAAAAGGCAGAGATGGAGGTCTGATGAGGAATGGAGGAGGGGAAGTGGGGTTCCTCCCACGACGCGTCGGGAAGTTACTGAAGAAGGAAGCCGAGTGAATGCCGGCTCAGGCCGCATCCTCCAGCAAATCCCGCTGCCGTTCCGTTCTCTCCTTCACGTGGACCAGGTGGCTGTCCTCGCAAGAAAGGAAAATGAAAATTCCAAAAGATATCTCATTCTGAAGCCAATATCTCATTTTTCACTAATTCTCCTCTTTAAAACCCAGATGAGATTAGGGCAGCTTCTCAAACAGGCTTCTGAAAAATAACCATGTCCAACATCAGCTTTTTTACGCTGCGTGCTCTCAATTGCAGCTTGTTCTCAGGGCAAGGTTTACACTTCTGTCAGCAGCTTCCGCTTAAATAAAAATAAAACCCTTGTTTTTGTTCCCAGCATGCATCCATTTTAGACTTTCTGGGTTCGTATTCAGGACCAGCGGGGTAGCACTCAGCTGAACTGCAGGCAGGGGTCACAGATGCTGGCTGTGAAGGTCCTGTCCTATGAATGCTGCATATGCGACTCCAGCTGCACACACAGGGGGCCTTTGTGACGTTTCCAGGAAGACAGCTTGCGTACAGCATGTTGTGGTGGTAAAGCTCGCAACCAAGATCATCCAAGACACTGACTTGTATCTGATCCCACATGGTATGAAATGACCTCTAGGGGTATTTGGCTAGGAGTGTCTGGGAAGTGTTTTCTGGTTCAGCGTGGAGTCCAGTTAGACTGATCCAGGCGGGTGATCCATGACTCTGCCTTCCCTGGCTCTTCTATCCCATTGTGCTTTTGTATACAACTTCGTGCCCCCTCTCGATTTCCTTATTGGTTGAGAATATGTGATCATAGCTTCTGTTTTCCAGGTGCTCTGCCTTGCTTTGTTTTCTACTGGTGCTTCGTGGGAAGGGTGTAAAGGTGCGGGGAGGCAAGTAGGGGCGCTTGGCCAACTGGGTCTGGCACTTGTGAGGTTCTTCAGACCTGAAAATGGATGTTTGGTCCTGCTGCGGAAGACATGGGGAACAGAGGCTAAGTGCTGGAGCGGCCCATGACGCTGATGCCATTGGACGTGTCCAGCCAGGCGTGTGGGCAGAAGAGTGCTGGCGGCATGGCCTTTTGGGACCAGCCGAGGAGGCCGGATAAAACATGAGGCCTGCCTGCAAGGGGAGGGGGCGTGGGGGACGCTATCCACATCCCCCATTTGGTACAGAGACCGAGGTGCTGCGTTGTTCTGCTGTTGGTATCTTCACAGGGTTTATTTGCTACTAGAGTCATGCTCAGGAGTCTGGACTGGTCTGGTTACGATTCCTGTGATTCCCCCAGTTACTGGTATCATCCATTCTGGGGGTGACCTTGCTAGACCTGACCAGACCTCAGTGGTTTAAGATTGTACCAGCTGAGGATGTCACTACCCAACCTGTCACATTGAACGGGCTCCAATCTAGACATCTAACTGGTGGCAGTGTGAATGGGTGGGGGAGTGGCAGTGGAAAGGACACATCAACCTGTGTAGACACCTCTGAAGGAGGAGCTGCCCCCCCCCCCCCCCCAGAGAGTCAGTCTGCAAAGAAGAAAGGCGTGGAATAGGCAACGGCAAGTCTTACACAGTCTAACGGACTGTAGGGAATCCTAGCGAAGCTGAAATGAAATATAAAAATTTAAAAGCTTCTTAGGGAAATAATCCCAGTTCTTTTCTCTTTGCATTAAGTCAGTTAAGAGTCATTGAAAATGAAGCGGGTCAGACTAATGAACTGTCAGGAAATACACTCATGTTCTGTTATTTCATCTCCAGGTAACCGGTTTTTCATTACAGTCATAGCCAAAAGTACTGGCACCTTTGCACGGCAATGCAACTCATTCACAGCGCTCTGTAAAAAAAAATAAGTTGAAACTGATGAAAGTTTTTGGGCTCCATGTTTCTTTATTTTACTGTTAGTACTGCAGAACCTTTGTTTTCAATTCCAAACTTATATCCTTTTAAGTCAGTAGAAAACAAAATGGGACTGGCAAAATTATTGACACCCCAAACTAAATATTTAGTAGAAGAACTTTGGCCAAAATAACTGCAACAGAACATTTCATGTGGCCATCACTGACCTTCTTGCGCATCTTTACTGGTAGCAGATCCCCTGGGCTCTCCTACCACGAAAAGAAAAAGCAACAATGACCCAAAACAGACTTCAAAAAGCCCCTAGGGTTGGTTCGAGACAAAACCCTGGACTGCGCTTGAAGTAGCCAACAATGAGTCCAGATCTGAGAACGGCAACTGATAAAAGGTGCACGTCAAATCTGGGAGGAATGGAGCAGTTAGCACAAGAAGAATATACCAAACTGCCAGTATTTTTTACTCATTACTGTTTGCGCTCTACTTATTGTAAGTTGGTCTGCAGTTGCATTTATCTGATCTTTGACATTCAGTTGGGTGCATTAAACTGAGACCACGTTTGCAGACTCAACAAGCAGTTGTTTGGGAGCAACAGTGAGACACATTGCATTGTGGGACTCATACCTGGGCTCTCAGCTGCGGTTTCATACTCTACTACCTTGCTTCTGTACTAATATGCTTAGGTTTTCATCTTATGCTTAGCACATTAGTTCTTCAATTTTTGAATTCTTGGCTTCTTTAAAGCTGACATATAGTCTTTATCATCTCTAAACCAGTTTTTGCATATTGTCATGCTGTTTACTTTATGAAATCATATTTTTCATTCATTTCATTTGTATAGTGTAATTTTTAGTTATTCATTTTAATGTGTTACACAACTTTTTTCTTATGACACTGGGCATTGTTTTGTTTTTTGAACTGTGCTCAGTGTTCTGTTACTTGGAACAAACTGGAATTTTTCTCCATAGGAAATAACGTAATAATACATTAATCATCTGGCCTTTTGATATTCGGTCCATTTTCAGAAACAAATTAGGACTGGATACTGGGGAATAAGCATAGGCGCTCAAAGTGCCGCACACCTGTACATCTTGGTATTTGCCAGTCCACTGGACGTGATCTTTAGCCACTTTCTACCGGCACCAAAGTAGCCGCAGCCTGAGTGCCTCTTCCATAATGGATTCGGCTCGGGACCCGGAAGCGGCAGCAGATCACCACCTTTTCCAGGCCAGAGAACTGAAGAATAAGTTTCTTCCATCGTGACTGCATTTTGAAGAGTCAGCCCCAAAGATGCTGGAAAGCCCTCTTGGCAATGCTGGGGGGGGGGGTGCCTCTGAGCACCCCCTGTCTCCCACTGTGCTCTTGGCTCATGATTAATACAAGTGATCTGGGACAATGGAACTTCCCAGAGAGAGAGAGCAGTGGGATTGAGCTGCAGACATTTTTCTACCGGCTGGGATTGGGCGTGACTGGAAGGTGTGGCAGGACAGGGGTGTTAACGTTTTTATTTGGTGATGTTTTTATTTTCTATTTTCGTTAACATCTAAAACAGATGGTTTTTAAGACACTTCTTGAATGTGGGAGGGATTCAGCAGCTCCGAGGAACAGGGGAAGCTCATTCTACCTCATTGAGGCCAAGATGGAGAACTTTAGACCCCTCAGTTTTGGAGTGCAGCCACCGATAAGGTTCTGACTGATTTTTTGGATTTTTTAAAATATGTATATATAAATGCAGTACTCGGTGTGTGTGTGTTGCTTAGTTGCATATTGTTATGTATCCGGCATATTAACATTTTGGATTTCTGTGTCAGCTAATTCTTGGGTTTATTCTAAAACTTTTGTTTCGACTTCTGCTTACGTCTGGTATTCAAAATAACTGTTGCTCATCAGTCGTGAACCTCCTGCTATTAATACATCTCATGGCCTCTGTGGAGGAATTCAGACAAGCGTTGAGTAGGTGATGCCTTGAGGTTCATCGCTTTCCGCAGCTTTCGCCGGCCGCAGAGTCCGCGTGAATCACGTGCGCATCCCTCCCTCCCTCCCACTTGCACCCTGACGCTCAAGTCAGCAAATTTGGGGTCTGCATACGCACCCCCTGAATAATCTACAGCGTGCAACGTCGGAAAAAAGACAATTAGAGCGGAACATGTCTCAGGCTTCAGTGTCACGATGCGGTGTGTAACGCTCTTGTCAGCTGATGGATTCCGACACCCCCCAGCAACCACGTCCGACCCCCTTGTTGTAGCCTGCAAGTGCCATTTATTTTTAATTTTCCTTCCATCTCTGGCTGCCTCTAAAAGGAGGCCTGGCGAGTGGGTGACAGGGGGAGTACTTTTCGACTTTGCAGGGGTAATGAAGCTGAAGAATCGACTGTGTGGAAGGGGTGCAGTGAGACGGAAGGCCCACGGAGGGCTGCTAAAAGCGGCTTTGCCTGGCCTGGCCCAGTCCAGTGCTCCAGTGGGTGGAGCCGCCTCGCTGTGACTCTGGTCTCCCCACCAGCCTCTGTCTGAGTGTAGGAACGATCAATTGCAAGTGGTCTTTTCACATCATTCTGATTATAGCCAACATTATCTATACCACGCCTGCCTTGCGATACCTCCCAGTCCCTGCTCATCCTTTTAGGCTTTCTGGCCCGTTACACTTTCTCAGCTGTTTTTAAGATCCAAAGTTATACATGGCAAGTTTTTATCCTTTTTAATTGGTTTTTCCTGGTTATCAACCAGGTCGTGGACACGTTTTTCCTTCTCCAATGAAAAGACCATTGTGCTGGAGATCTGGCCTCTACAAGGCTTGACCTTTGGGTGAAGTCCACAGACAGCTGCAAAAAAGAGACAGGAAGCGAGGCATTTTTCCAAGGATAACCTGCAGAACAAAAAGGGAAGTCCCGCTGCTTTCGGACTTTCTCGCATCTTTTCAAACACCGTCTCGAAAGGAACGGCCTTTTGAGAGTTTTGTGTATTTTATTAATTCAAAATACCATTATAATTAGATACTGTCCATCCATTCCATTCATTTTCACAAACTGCTTTTCTTTGTCAAGATTAAGGTGGTCTGGAGAATCTTACAGAGTCACTGGGTGCAAGTCTAAAACGGTGCATGGCAGACAGGGCAACAGTCCATCACACAGTAAAAACTCACACATTCACACACTGTAGGTAATTTATAGTCACCAGTTAACTTGAACCACATGTCTCTGGACTGTAGGAGGAAACCAGAGCACCCAGAGAAGACCCATGGAGGACACGCAGATGCCGCACAGTAAAGACGCCATAATTATAACAAAGATCAATTCATTCATTGAATCACCACCATCTTTTGAAGAGTGCTGTTATGCTTATTGCATTGGTGCTTCCAGTTTAGGTTACTGTTTTCAAGTCAAATTTCAAGTCCCACCGAGGCACTTAAAAAACCAGAATAGAACTGGTTTTATTCAAATTCTTGCTAGACTAAATTCTTTTTGTTGTAGCTATTAAATATCTAGTCATATTAAATGACAAAAGAAAACCAAATGATGACATTGCTGTCTCTCTGTGCTAAAGGAAATAGCTTGTCAGGTGTGTTTTGGTTGTGTGACCTTTGGAGCGCGAAGGTCTTCCATGTACGTTATACCTGGCACAGCAGTTAGCATGATTGTTAGACCTGCTCTCTTGAACTTGAAGTAGCCAGGTTTAAGTCCCACCTCTGTTCCTGTATGTGCCTTGACATGCTGCATAGGAGAAAAGCACAAGTTAAACATGTCATTTCACTTCTCGTGATCCAGAGATGTTGACCCACGGTATCAAGTAGACCTCTGGCCTTCTGCTCTCTGTGTCCTTCTGTCTCTCGCCACTACTGGTTCCTTGATGCTCTTTGACACACAGAGGACAGGGTAGGTCTCATGCCAACACCCCTATCACCCAGGCACCTGATATAAGTGGCCAAGCTGGCAGAATTGAGCTTGTGGGATCCAGGAAAGACGTTGGCACTCCTGCTCTATCCGCAGCTGCAGATAAGCCCTTAGTGACAGACAGGGCCTTTTAAGGAAACGCGTCCCGGTGGTTGCTCACCCCTTGGACTGCACATTCCTCTCCACTTGCCCTCCGTAATCTCCTACTTTCCATAAAGTCCAACTCTATGGATGGATGCATGGGAATTCCTCCCATCCCGATACATCACCTCGAAGATATTGAATTCCTCCTCCGCACTCGGTAACAGGGGGATCCATCGCAGTCAGAATACCTGTCAGTGCACTGTTGTCAGACTGCTGTCTCCGTGGATCTGCAAGGTGTACAGTCTTGTTCTTAATCTGTACATCTGTTAAATCCAATGATGGGAAGCATTCGGTGACACCCAAACCTCAGTGAGTGAGCCATCCTGTAGTGGACACTACCTGACTGGTCAGTGGGCAAAAATATAATTTATTCTTTCACTGCAAAATGAACTGGACATTTTTCATAAATGTATCAACAGCAGGATAGCAGAATGTATAGAAATGCACACATGCCCAGCCCGTTTTGCAAACATCAGCCAAGTCAGAGATACAGGCAAGGTATAAACTAAAGATTAATTTTTTTTTAAATTATTTTTTGTTAATTTATTTAATAATTTTATTTGCCTTGCCCCTCACCTTTAATGAAACATCTTTCATTATACAATGATGTGACTGTGTGTTTGAACAAATGCCATGTAATATAGATAGATAGATATTTTGCATATTTTCATTTGCCTTTTTTTGTATGTGGAAGACAAGTCTAGTCAAACATACCCATCTGTCCCATTGCAATTAATAAGTGAATTAAGTTTTTTATCACATTTTAACACATTTTTTCCTACAACCAAGGGTTTGCATGTTGATTTGCACTAAACACCCATATCTGCAGCAGAATACTTTCCACTGTATGTTCAGGATAAGTTTCATGCTTACTGGGAACTGCAGCGGGAGGTGGGATCAAAGCCCAGGACCTTCTACTTGCAGAGTGACGACTTTAACCAGCACACCACCTGCTGCGCCCCCTTTGCTCCCCTGTTCCCCAGTCAGTTGCCGTTTTCTGCAGACCTCGGTTACGTTTCACTGAATCACTTGCTGCTGTGCTAGGCCAACCTTCCCCTTAAAAGGACAGAAAAAACAAAGAAGTTAAATGTCCCCCAAAACAGGCCCTCCCCTCCTTTTTGCAAGGCTGACAGACTTAATCTCCATGACGGAGCTCATGCTACAAAGCCTCTGCTAAGTACCTCGCTCAGCCGAATGACTATAATAAGCCTAACTATTATTATTATACTTTTTATTTTATTATTGATTTATTTATTTTTTTCCAGCCTTCCTCATCTCTTCTGCCCCCTCCCTCACCCCCGTCGCCACCCTTTTTGCACTGAACGTTATTCCTTGCCAGTTGCTGCAAACAAAGCTCTACGAAGGAGCGGTGGCTGAGGACCTGCAGCTTCCCAAGCGCCTGTGACAATAAACAATGCTGCTGTGGATGAGAGCTCCATAAAAGGGCCCCGATGGTCCGCTGCTCTGCACTTTCCTGCTCAGCATAGTTCATTGTTCTGTGAGCGTGATGTATTTTCCTGCATGCCTTGGTTTTCCTGCTCTTATGAGGCCCACCTGCCCCCCCCCCCCCCACACACACACACACACAACACTCACCATCCCCAAATGTAACAGTAGCACAATTGAAGTTTTAAAATTTTTGTTAGCAAAACCATTGACGTTTTCCCGTGTATATAATTTAACTTTAATTTATTGTGCTGTATAAACAGTGCCTCGATAAGCGCTGGACGGACAACACGGTGATGTCACGTTCGCGTGCCTGAGGTTGATGAAGAGGAGCAGGGAAAGAGGAGCAGACCGAGTACAATCTGCACCAGGGCTGCAGCAGCCTGTTCTCCCCCAGGTTTTGGGTCACTGAGGTGACTCCTGAACTATTTCCGAACAGGCTGAAGCTGCAGCGGGGTGGCCTGGGAAATGTCCCAGTGACAAGCTCTTCAGGAGCAGGGGAATCTCCATAAAAGGAGCGGCCACAGCGCACTGGGGTGATGCAGCCCCTTTGCCTAGCGCTTATGCCCCCGTGCCTCATGTCCGAAGTGCTTGGTGCAAATCAACAGTTCTGCCACACTGCATTATGGTATTTTTTTTTTTATCGTGCAAGTTCACTACTGCAATACACACAGGCGGATCCCTCACTGGAATCCAAAGCCATAACTCCGCACTATCCAGAAGTGCTGTGTTTTCTTCCTTGCACCACCTGCTGGGCTGCTGCAACTCCTGGTCATCTGCAGGCAGTCTGTGACCCCTAGGGGAACGGAGTGCGGGTGGATCTCCAGCCCCAGGGCAGCAAATATCCCCACAGCAGGCCTGTGTTTATCTAAGTCTTCCTGACACCCCCGCGCCCCCACGTCCATGAAGTAAACTGTTTAAAGTGCGTAGTCGGTTCCACCGTCCCTTCCGTCCGTCCGTCTGAGGGCCGAGACCTGAGACCTCATCTCAGTCCTGCAGAAAGTATCCACAAAGTTTTGTTTCGTTGGGGGGGGGCATTTTTAGGGAAGAAAATAACATGACTTTTGGAAAAAAAAAAATAAAAGGAGGCACTTTGCACATTTGAAATATTTACATCTGTGCTTTCGCTGAGACACAGAATTGCTATAAAAGCATTAAATATTTCATTTTGGACTAAAATAACGCTCCTATGAAAGCGAGGGCTGTCAGGAAGAGCAGCAGAGCCGGTGTGGCCTGTTTTCCATATGGCCGCCTGGCTGCTGGTGACGGAAACCTGAGCGTCATGTCAGGTCCTGAGCTGTCATAGCAGTTATTATCGTAGTTGTTGCATCACGCTGCAGCTTGTCCGCTACTGCATCATTTATCGTGTTAAAAACCAACATATATAAGACACTTGCAATATGGTTGACAGGTGTCCTTCTGACCCATGGTAAGGAAATCACCTTTTTAAGCAAGCTATTTTAATATGCTCTTAGCCGTAAGTTTTATTAGAAATTTTGAGTTTTGAATTTATGTTCACGTCCAATATTTATACTCAATCCCTATACAGTTGAGGATTAGATTAACTAGATTAACCAGAGTAACTTTTGGGGACCCTAAAGTTTTGGCCTGTTTTTGATGACCACTGGGAAGCCTCACCCCTCATTTTGCGATAATATTCTAATATCTAATATATAATTTCCTGTGTAATTATATTAAATTTGAGTTAGCAAGCTGACTTTAGTTAGAAGAGTTCTGTCTGTATTATCACCTCACACAACATTAACTGTCCGCTGCTGAGTTTGGCAGCTTCGGTCACGATTAACCCCATATCTTATCTTTCCCCGTGACACGTAAGGAATTCCCTCTATGTGCGCCAACGCTGCCACCGTGCTTTTCCAAGGGTCGGGATCTATTGCCTACCAGGCTGGTTAGGTCTGCTTCGGCCAGCCACCTTAACATGCAGACATGGCAGAAAGACATAGCATTTCAAAACGGACCACAGTGCTCAATAAATGCTCCTTTAAAGTTGCCCAGAGCTTCAATGAACTCCTTCATTCATCGTCATAACCGGATGCTGCTTTGCTCCATACCAGCATCCAAGAAGGGTCTCAAACCCATCTCCTTCAGAGTCATCTCTCCTGATCTGACAGCTACATAAAGCAGCCCAACACCATCTACTGTGATTAAGGTATTGTTACTGTATCTTTCATGGTGTTTGCCATTTGAATGTCACCTCTATTGGCAGCTGTTTGAGGGATGTGAGCCAGCAGCATGCTGGTATCAGACAAACAACATACGCTTTGATCATCTTGTATCTGCATCTGTGTCTAAAGCTCTTGCCCTGTTTCTGATGAACTTTTGTTTACTCTAAGTTGTATATCCTTTTGGAGAAAAGCATCTACCTAATGTATACATATAGATGTTATGGATTTTTTTAGCATTCATATTTACTGTGCTTACTCTTATAAACAAGTGTGTACATGGAGATCCCAAATATCCTTTATTTTTAGTACTGATTTCAGTATAATTATTGGATTTGGTCACCTTAAAGAGAAAGCAGTTCAAATGAATGAATGAATGAATAAGTGTGCTTGCTATGTTTGTGTGTTGAATGTGTTTTATTGAACCTGCCCTTCCAGCTATAGAAGTAAGCACAAGGTCCAACAACGCCCCCCAATACAAGCCACAATGCAGGTTGTACGCCTGTCAGTTTAGGGGAATGTGTGAGTGAGGCCCACTCGGAGCCCCGTGGGGGAAGCAGATAGCAGAGTGACATGTGAGACATCTTTATCACCCAGTCTCTACCTTCCTCCCACCAGTCTGCCTGCTCACAAGCACTGTTCAGGCCTGGGATTGCTCTACCCACTACTCTGAAAGGTGTGACTTGGATGTTGCACTTGGAAACTTATAGTTCAGTGGTCTCAGGTCCAGTTTTTGAAGCATCATTTTGGACTGAAGGCCAAGGTGTGAACCCAGTGAGTAACATTCATTCCTGCAGTAAGAAACATCTCCTGTTTATTCAGAGAAACTTTACAGACAGACTGTGTGTATAAATAACACTGTTTTTAAAATCTATTTATAAGCCAGGATCTTTCACGTGCAACATGTGGAGGTGATCTGCACCTTCTCCAAGAGCATAACTGAAAGTCCGTGAAAAGACAAGAACCAGGCCTGACTAAAGTCAACGTGTTTTTATTTTTAGCAGAGCGTTAACGCCTCCTACCCCCTCGTGATTGTGTTCCCACACAAAGTCAGGAAGTGGGGCTTTGAAACCTTGGCCAGTGCGAGCATCCCTGGGAGGACTTGCCCCATCCCCCCAGTCCCAGGAAAGACTTAGCAGGGTGCTGGTTGTATTGTACTAACCAACGCTGTCTGTTCATAACTCACTTTGTTTGTATCTTGAAAGTCACGATATTTGCAGTGAGCAACAGTTGAATAATTTGTAGATCTGTCCACTAATTCATGATTCAGGTTCTGGGAAAAAAAAAAAAAAAAAACACAGGAAAACCTATGATAAATATTTTTTAAACAATTTATAACCCTTACATTTGCTGAAACCTCCTTAGCCAATTCATGATAGTAGTGGTCTTGGACCCCAAGACCGGGATGTAAAAGGATACACCCTCGCCTGAAGCCTCTTTCACCGGCCTGATAAATGTTTATTTTATTAAATTAATTTATTAATGATCAAATTAATTAATTTTAAAACTAGATTAACATTAGAAATTGTTTATGGAATTACTCAAATTCAAAGCCATCACCTCCCATTCAATGCTGTCGCCTAATTTATCATAAATGTACGTCAAGCATTCCTCAGCTTCTGTAAATATATTGGACATGAATTGAAAAATAGAAATGCTTTTGTTTCGTTTTGAAATGTTAATATTTTTATGATTTAGTAACTTTGAGTTACATTAAAATTAATTTTAAAAAATCGCTGAAAATAAGAATAAATTCTCTCCGTAAACCCATATTCAGTGCAGACTGCTGATGGATACATCCCACAAACATTTGCACGGTTCCTCAACATCTTATTGAGCCGTGAAATGGGGAACGCTAGAAAGGAGACGTGAGCATGGTAAGTTCTGCAGAAGGAATGAACCACCTATACAGCATTCCTTCCTACATTTTTTAATGCATTTTGCTGCCAGCTAATAGGGGCAAGCAGTAACGCAGGTCATTTTCACTCTGCAGCAGAAATATGAAACATTTTGTATGTAGAAATGTAAAGCAAAATAATAAACAATAACATTTGTATGCTGGGAAATTTGTAACGGAAAGGTTTGTAACACAAGGCACCACTGCAGCGGGATGCGTCAAGCTCAAAGCTCTTCAGCATTACGTTGTCGGCCGGACGAGGGTTCGAGGATTTTAGTGCAAACTGTGACTGTCCTCTCGTATTGATTGCTGACACGGGGAGGCCAAAGTTTAAGACAACAGACGTCTGGAATTCAAATGCATCCCGGCAAAATCCAGCGGCCTGACCTTGATTCATTAGTGACTCATTTCACATTCGTCTGCTTGCCTTTGCCAGAATGCACCCTGGCTCTAACAGTTGTTTTGGGTCCAGCTCCATGTTTGGTTTTATTTCAGATATTCCACACAATGACGTTTTATCTACCTTTACTTTCTCCACGTGACAAAGCATACCTGAAAAAACTGCACCATTGCACGATACACGCGCGTAGAATTCAGCTATTTTTACGAGGCCGATTATTAAAATAAACTAGATAATAAATAGATTATACAGTTGAAACATATTAGGCAATTTATTAGCTCTGTCCAGTACATAGGCTAAGTAAACTTTACCACAAAATTGTTTCCAGTTTGGCCAAGCTCAACATGCTGATCTGATTAAATAGTAACATTAAGGTTTAATAAATACATGTTGAAAACTGTATTTATTATTATTATTATTATTATATCAATTATAATAATATAAATGTATTACGTGTATGTTCTGCAGACCTACCTGTCTACCTGGGATTCTGTGGCGTTGGTGACACATTAAAAGTCATGTTTTCACTTTACAAGTTTGCAGACCACAGTTTGAAGGTCACAAAATATAATAGATTTCCTTAAAACTCTGTCAAACATTGCCAGCGTAGTTAGAGGAAACAAAGAAAAGTTTCTCCTGATGACCTCACCTTCACACAAACCAAGCAAGTGTCACAAAAAAATTCAGAAAAACATCTGTTAGTTATATGCACTGCGAGACGGGCGCCGGCAGCGCAGACATTATGAAGTTCTTCTGCGAAATGCACACACTGATGCGCGGAGGACTTCATATTTTTATTTCAGCAACAGCAAACATCACACACTTCAAAGGTGAACTTTCTCAAGAAGATAAGGAACTGTTTACAAAATCATGTTTAATGTTTCCTCTTTTTTTTTCTTTCTTTTTTTTTAAATGCACTGAAGGTTCCTGTAAAGTTCTTCTCACGCCTGGGGCCTCAATTTCCAAAAGCTCTCCTGTGGCCTCCAAACTGGTCCCAGACCACCTTCCTCCTGTCGTTCTCCAGAGCTTAGGCAACTCACGGAATCTGCAGGGCTGGAATTTGGGGAGGCTCTCCATTGGACCAGAGGTCTCCCCCTGGGCTGGTGATGAGGTGGTGATGCGGTGGAGAAGGGGCTGGACCTTCTCCCAGCTGAGATCCATCTCCGCATGAGTGCGGCTCGCAGCTCATCGCCTTTTAACCTGATTGATGAGCAGATTGGAGCGCAGAAGGACGGGCGACCACCGCCTTGAGACTCCGTCTTAAGCCAGGCGCGGCTCTCGCCTCCTTTCCTCATTGAGTTCTAACCCCTAGAAAGAGATCTTGATGTGAGCAAGGGGGGAACCGGAGCACTTCTCTTCCCTTCTCTCACCCTCACAGTGCACCTCTCCACTAAATCACCTTTAGTTTTTAGTTTATTTTTATTTATTTTTTTTTCCCTCTTTTGTTTGGTCGTACCTCCTCGGACCCTCCGGCTTCAGCACGGCTTCACCTTGGCACCTTTCCTGAAGTCTCACCCAACGGCACCAACGGTTCTTCTGCAACTTTAATCCACTTCAGGGATCCAAAAAAAAAAAAAAAAACAAGATTTAAAAAAAAAAAAAAAAAGCCACCGAAGGGGGAAACAAAACTTTTCAATTTTTTTTTTCTCGCGTAAAAAAAAAAAAGGCGTTAAAGTGACACAATGAGTCTGAAATCTGATTCTGAGCCGAACAACAACGTGTCGATAGAGGAGGAGGTAAGGAGAACATCTGAGGAGGTTTCTTGTTGGGCTTCGGAGCCGCAGGTGACGAAGTGGGCCAGGGTCCGAGGGCTGCTGCACTCGAAGATGTTCTCTTGCTCAACTTTGAGATGTTGTGTTTTAAAGCGGGGTTTTGTTTTTTAAGCCGGCGTTAGCTGCGTGTGTTGGGTTCCGCTCGGGAGAAGCGCCTTGGAGAAGGTTCGGAAGGTACACTTGGGTTTGTTCAGGTCCTGTTGGGTTCTGTTTTTGTCACTAAAACACCGGGAAGTTATGGGAAAGACGATAAGAAATGCAAGTGGGCTGTTCGGACTTGGAGGGTTGGGGAGGAAAGACTGAGATGTCCTTAGGAGTGTGGACGTTCCTTTAGGTTCTTTAAGTTTGGGAGCAAACTTTATACACAACTAAAAGTTAAATAATTGTGTTCAGATTATTAAAAAAAACAATGTTTGGTTGGTGAGTATTCACTTTACAACGTGAGGAACCATGTTTGGACCCCCAGGTCACCTGCTGTAAAATGGCTCCTTTTAAGGGGCTTGTCGAAATGTTGCTTAATCGTTTTTCTTTCTTTTTTTTTTGTAATATATACATTTTAAGGATTAGGGAAAGACTTTCTTGTTGGGCCGTGAACCGTCTTTTTTTTTTCCCTCTGTTCGCTCGAAGACTTCAAGTGAATCGGTGTTGGCTGGTTTTATTGCGTATACATTTATTACAGAACTGAAGCTACAGTTTCGGTGGGGGGAAAACTAAAACTTTTGGCTGCGGTTGAATTGAGAATATGGTTTTTTTTGTGTTTTAACCATTTTAAAACGACTGACACTTTCGCCGGCGTCTCGAAATTTCTTCTTGCGCAATGACTGAGGCGCGCGCGCGCGGCAGCTTTAGCGCGAATTCGCTCCGCCCAGATCTTCCGCCTTCCTGAAGGGGGCGCTGTACGTTTGACCACCCTTTGCCTTAAATTAAAATGTATTTTTTTTTTTTTGAGCTGACCTTTTTGCCCCCAAGTGCAGTGTGAAGTTCCTTGCGTTTTTGAGGTTATGCAGCTGAAAAATCATTACGTTAACTTAAGACGCCGCTGAGACCGACGCACACTTCTGGCATTGTTTGTGTTTCTCTTGCCCCCACGGAACTGGCCCATAAGTGGGGAATAATTGTCCGTTTCCCCTCGACCACTTCACAATCTTGACCACAGTGGCTTGAGCTGAGGATGTTGTAAGCAGTTGCATGAACGCGTTTTGTGGTTGAGCTCTTTGGGAGGAATGTAGCTGGAATGACGTGGTGACGTGCTGCATCGTTGCCGTGGAAATATGGTTTGTTAGCTGCTTGATTTGTAATCTAAGAAAAGCTTTTCATCCTCTGCATCTTCAAATCCAAGACTTCTGGCTTAAATTCTCAGTTAAATGTGTGCTATGTAGTTCTAAGATCCCCACCTTGGTCATCAGCTGTTATGTCTATGGTCCTTGCCTCTGGTGTGGGACATCAGGGGTCAGCTGTCACCTTTTGCTGTCCCCGATTGATTTTGTTCCAAGTTACTTGGCTTTCAAACCTCGCTTTGGTTTGACCCACCTATTACAAGTTATGTTACATGCATATTTAAAATTAAGCTGAGATGTCAGTCATTCACTATCACTGTTGTGCATCGATGTCAAAGTGGTCTGTTGACCCTTTTCTCAAGTTACTGGGCTTTTAATCATTAAAAGGCTGTTTATAACCAACTTGAGCAGCACACATCACCTTTACCATCCTGACTACAGGGTTCATTTGCTGAAAATAAAAGCTTTAAATTGAGTTTTGAGATGGAAAGAAGTTTCACTTTGTCTAATTTTGATACAGAATTGCAGTTTATGTTGAATGTGGTCCAAATGGTGTGCACACTAGTTTTCATTTCTAAATATCCAGCATTGTGTGCTCACAAATGCAGTTTGTTAAACTGAAATTCTTAATGTTTAAGATGTGTTCAATTGATACGATTAAAAAGCATGGTTTTGCTGTAGCTCAAATGTGAAACTGACAATGTTGAAATTGGTTTTGCCTTTTTTAAATAAGGCATTTATATCAAAGTAACTCCTCTAATATCTGCTTTGGAGTTGGTGTTTAGGGTTTGTGTGATTGTACAACACTGATGGGAGTGTTGCTTTCCGTTGTAATTTTAACTTTGGTCAACAGGCCTTAGAAAAGCTAAACTTTTGATCCCAACCCCCACAAAAGCATGTGTTGGATCATTGTTGGACATCCTTTGGAAACACTGGAGCTTCCTGAAGACCATTTCCTCCACTGCTTTTGATGTTTGAGGAGGTCCAGGGTGATCATGCATGTAGTAATGTACTTGACTCACGGTGGTCTAAGTCTCAGCTTGGACAAACATTTCGGCATTGTGTTCATTTTAGTTGGCCAGTCATCTCGGGTAGCTTTCTTGTTCCAGTGAAAAATGTTGATATGGCCGGATAAACTGCTTATGTACTGCATTGGCAATATTGACTGTCCTTTGAGAGCCCTTTAAGAAGTCCCTTAACTTTCCAAGAGTCTCCTCCTCCCACCCGCTTTGGCGCGCCTATACAGCTGCGGTGTGTGCTGTGCAGCCCGTAAAAGGGTATGTTGAACACGAGGGGTTTCACTTCCCAGGCTGTTGGCTCTGGGATTGTCTTGAAGAAATGCAGCTGCCTTGCAGAGGCCTGACAGGAAAATGCTACAAATGCACTCCTCCTGGGTTTAACAAGCAGTCTTTCTGTGAAATTCTGCTGCAGTTCCATCAAGTTATGCAAATCCAACATTACTCAGTGTAGACTATAATTCCTATAGTGTGGCTGCACGGTGCAGTTTGAACAGCAGCTGCAATAAAGGTCAAAGTGCCAGTTCTTCTGTTGGTGCTTTCCTTTTTTGAGCATCTTCCTTAAACTCTGATTTGCTTGTGGTCCAACTCGGGCATCCCGTCCTCGATCCTGTTCAGTTTGAGTGAGGTTTGCTCCCATAATAGGGAACAAGTGATCTGTCAGAAGTGCGTTTGTCTGGTATATCATTTGTCATTTTCAACTGCAGTAATCTAATAACTTTGTGTGCAGCTCTTATGGGTGGGGTTCCATTGTAGTTAAGGGTTTGCGGTTTACAATGATTTGGGTTAACAAGTCTTAATTTCCTAGAAATCTGGACCTCACTTTAAGTTCTTTGCCGCTTGCTTTCCATGACAACTTGTATGCATGTTTCATCACCTATTCACACTAACCTGCTGCCCTCCATTGATGCAGTCCAGCAGCATACTGTGTTGAAGGGCTTCTCTTGTTCTAGGTGCGCACACTGTTTGTCAGCGGCCTTCCAGTTGACATTAAGCCACGCGAGCTCTACCTGCTCTTCAGGCCTTTCAAGGTAAGATCAGAAGATGGATTCAATAATGTCTTTTCTTTTTGCTCAAACATTAACTAGGTTACTTTTACTAGGGTATAAATCAAAATGGCCATATAATGCAGTAGGTAGGTTCTTGTATGTTCTGTTTTACAACAGTCACTGTACCATGAAAAACTGCTGAGAAATGGCTTGTTTTGTGGTTAAAGTGGGTCTGTATGAATGCCTGTCTGAACTGTGAATTGGCTGTATTTTTGGACTTTATTAGATCAGGTTTTGGTGGTTTGCCTGCTACTTTGCATCTGAGTTTTTATTAATTCTCCAGTGTAGCATGCCAAACTGAGCTATGCCTTATCTTTGTAGTAATACAATGTATAACATTTTACACAAATGATGTAATGCAACACCCTCAGCTCAGTTTGTTCTGCTTCCTTTGCTACTCTTACAGCCATAAGAGCTGAAAATGGAGCAGTGGGTGTGTTCTGCAGAGGGATGCAGATCTGTATGACGAAAACAAAGTTGTTTCTTTGCACATGGATGGACTGCTGGAATGTGTAAATAAATGGAGCAGCCAAACTCATGGAGAAAGGAAGGGTGGGGAGGGGTGACTTCCTGTAATTTAGCTCTGTTTCTGGGGTCACTCTGGTTAGGAGGAAATGAGCATTGTAATGTGTACCTGCCAGAGCAGTTGCACCATCAGAAAAGACACAATGCAGCAGTAAAAGTCTGTGTCAAAACTGGAGTTTAAAACATCACCTGCATCCATGGCATTTGGCAAGTTTGTGTTGGATTGCCACTCTTAAAGCAGACGAGCACTGTTCAGTGCAGGGATACTATGATTGCTTTCATAATCCAAATATGAAGGCTGATCTAGTCATAGTTCCTCCATTGTAACTAAGTTTGTGAACATTCCTTGCCCAATGGTAAACCTTTGGGGCACCACTCAACTGTTCAAAAGTGTTGCGTCTGTGAAAAATGTACTGGAGCTGTGACGTCTTTAGTTATCTGCTCTTGAACAAAATGTCCCTTAATTCCAAATCGCTATGTAGACATTTTAAGGTGAAGTGAGTTTTTGCCTAAACCAGTGGGCCTCATCTATGGATAATGTGGTAAATGCTGTGGCCTATAACTTAAAATGGCAGCCTTCCCTTTGAGTTTCATCATCCAGTGGAAAGGGCTGTAATTCTTCTGGATGCACTTGGTATGCAATTTAATTGATTTAATTCTCTCTGCAGGGTTATGAAGGGTCATTGATCAAGCTGACATCAAAGCAGGTGAGACTTGCTGCTGCATCATGGGTTGATCATCTTCAACCTCTGGGTGTGTATGTGGGGCTTCTGTTGGAGCCATGGGCCACACATGCAGCCCTAGGGATCCCAGCACAAAGATCTTTTAAAGACTGAGGTTAAACTGCTGTATCATGATCTAGTACTGAACTTGAATATTGTTAGCGATGTCATTCACTTGAGTACCTACTTGTGTAGCCATCTGACAATGAAGTGTTAATCTGCACTGGCTTTCCTAAGCAGAGCTCTATTGGGTTGAGGAACTAAGGTTTAAACTATAGACATGTTTGTCCCACTGGTAGGTGATGAGCATTGACTAACTTCTCCTGTGGTTGTGTGGAACCTGCATTAGTACCTAAAAGGTTTTTCCTTCTTTTCCAGCCTGTTGGCTTTGTTACCTTTGACAGCCGGTCTGGAGCTGAAGCTGCAAAGAATGCATTAAATGTAAGAATCTAGCTTATCAGTAACCAGATGTGAAGGTTGTTGAATTATTGAGTGTGCTGTATCCATTTTGGGTAAGGCAACTTATTAGAATTGACATGTGCTGGCTTTTCCACACGTGCGCACACACAGCACCCTAAAGCCTTTGGTGTAGCTGAAACTAACAATCTTGTTGGTGCCTTGAAATAACTGGCTTAAGATGTAGTTATAGGAGCTACATGTACTATTAAAAGTGGACTTGACCAAATATCACTTACAAAGCAAGAGTTAACAATTGCACCTTTGGACTCTTTGATTGGCAAATTTTTTTTGGGTCAAAAAAAGGATACATCAGTAACTTGTGTTCCTATAGCTTTTGAGTCCAGTGACCATGCCTCCTACTGCAAATGCTACTTAAATACTAATGTGCATAGAATGTTGGTGCAAACTGTGTTGCATTTGGACACTCCGCACACCTCAGTGTCCCTTTCTCCCCAGGGGATCCGCTTTGACCCAGAGAGCCCGCAAACACTGCGGTTAGAGTTTGCTAAAGCCAACACGAAGATGGCTAAGAGTAAGCTGATGGCCACACCAAATCCCACCAACATCCACCCAGCTCTAGGAGCACACTTCATTGCACGGGACCCATGTAAGTGCACTGCAGCGCCCGGCGTTCACTTGCACCCTTGGCCGAGGTGCCACCGTTAATCCAGACTTCGGTTCACACCCACATGCATGCTTTAGCATAAGGAGCTAATCAAAGAGCCCTGGCTGGTTGACTTTTGCCACCATTTCACACGCTTGCTTCCCCACAATCTAGCACAAAGGGGAGGGCAAATGTGGAAAGCCACTGAAGTTGAGGGTTCCATGATGGCAGTATGTGGGGAAGAGCTTGGGATAGCCTCAGTTTGGCCTACCTGAGCTGAATTTAAGGATGAGCACAAGTCCTTCACTGTTTGAAGGCTTGTTGCTGTCTAGCTCATGGCAGACAGAGGGTAGCCTGGTTGTCATGACTACAGTTAAGCCATAATCAGTCCCCATCACTCCAGTTAAATTGCTTTGGGGGGGGGGGGTCTCATCACTTCAAAGTCAGCAGTTCTGCTAAATGCAGATTAGCAGCTCTGTCCGAGAGGGACTTAACAGCATGGTGGTGGGGCTGTTGTCTGGTGGCCCTCATTCCCTCTGCTTGTAGATGACCTCACGGGTGCGGCGCTGATTCCTGCGTCCCCCGAGGCCTGGGGCCCCTACCCACTGTACACCACCGAGCTGACCCCTGGGCTCCCCCACGCTGCCTTCACTTACCCTGCTGCTGCAGCTGCTGCTGCTGCCCTTCATGCCCAGGTGAGGGATGTATCAATGTGTCCTCTTATGCTCATCATTCCTCCACCACCATCCCTCCCTGGCATCCTGCATGCCCCCATTCAGGGTTTTAGGCCAGCTTCCCTCAAATGTGTCTGTGTGCATGTGCTGGGGGGTATGACTCAGGCTGGTGGTGGAATGTACTCTTCACCTCTTGCCCCACAAGGCTTGCATGTCAGATGGTTGCTAAGAGTAAAATCAGCAGTTAGAAAATCTGGTTTTAATTGCTTCTCGAGTTGGATTGTGCATTCGTGCAGTTGAATGGGTTACCTATAAATTTACCCTGCTGCCCTCCCCTTCATCCCTTTAGCTAAACATTAGCCCTGTGTCTCAGCTCAAGCTTTTAATGAATATCCTGGTGTGGAAGGTTTCGGCTTTGAAGCTGCTCACTTTTGCACTTCCTGTGAAGTCTGACACCGGTAGTCTGAAAGTGAACTTCCAACAGTGCTGTAGGACTCTTTTTTTTTTTTTTTTTTTTTTTTTTTTTTTTCTTTTTTTTTTCTTTTTTTGCTGTATGTGTCAGAAGGTTGTGAAATCCTGGGTTAAGGTCCGTACTGGACCACACATCCAAACTGAGCCATCTGAGATGACAACTGCTACAGCGGCTGTTTTGCTTGTAGTGTGAATTTTAAATTCTTTCCTCATTGAGCTGAAATGGTTAAGCGCCATCTCTTACTTCACTCACTTGAAGGGAACCGAGTTGTAGGCATCTGAACACTTCCAGATGCCAGATTTTTGGGCTTTAATTCACTGGTGAACAAAGCCATATGGCTGCAGTGACAGTGTTAAACAAATTAATGCCACTGTCTGGTTACAATAAGTGACAGGCTTCTGAAAACCAGCATATTGATTGGCTGGTCAGACAAGGTGCTGTTACCATGGCAGCGACCTGACGGTGAAAGTTAAAATAGGTTTCCAAAAGCTTCTTGATTTGGTGCCGGTTTCTTCCAGTTGGATGGACATGTCTGTGGGTGGGTCCACCCACACAAGACAGCAGTATGGCAGCTTCACTCCCTTGAGTAATTTGACTGTGGGACTCATCTGTTGCCCTGATGTGGTTAAAGAAAGCAGTGATCTACCTTTTTGAGCCAAGTGCTACTGTAAACCTAAATATCCAGCATGCAATGTACTCGCTAGCACGTGAAATGGGAAGGCCAAAACTGAACATCTGTCAGCTTTTAGTGATTCACTTATGAAACACATGCAGTTGACATTCCATGCAGTCCTGTCACCATGTAGCCAGAGGGTGGGAGGTGAAGGTGGGTTTTCTAGACTGGGTTACCACCTTCACCACAGACTGAACATAAGTTGAAGGAGCATGAGATGACATCCTTGCATCAGATCACATTTGCCAATGACTTGATTCATCAGACTTGTGTTGAACCCTTGAGGAGAATGTGGTGCTGATCTGGAGTCAGTAATTGGTCACTTTGTGCTTCTTCCAGATGCGTTGGTACCCATCTCCATCTGAGACTTCTCAGCCAGGATGGAAATCCCGTCAGTTCTGTTAAAGTATTTAGTAAGTATTCCTGCTCCAAACATATCCCTCATTGTTAATGTACAACATCCTTGACATGTGTAGAAATTTAACTTTTTTCCCTCTCTTCCAGATGCCATTCAGAACCTTATTCCCCTGCTCTTTGGTTTTGTCCCTCATGGATTGAGGTACTGAGATCTACATTTAATTTAATCAGGTGTATTTAATGGACAAAGGTGCATTACGGACTCTTCTCCTTTGGGAAAGCTGAAGGATTTTGAACCGAAACCCACATTGTGGACTACAGGCCTTGTTGGCGAACGTGCGGTACAGTCCTTGCGCTTCAAAACCTTGAGCAAGTGAATCTGCAGCAGAAGGAACAAATGACTGCTCTGTGGAAGGAAGGGGTGGCTTGTTATGGGGAGGGTGAGACAATCATTGCATGTTAATATATGGCATGAGTTAAATGAAGTGTCCCTTTTTTTTTCCCCTCCAGTGTTTGTGCAGCTTGTCTTGGCCTAGTCGGACTTCTGTCATGTACCTTGTAGTGTTGCGGTGGCAGCTTCTGACTTGCTGCGTACGTTTGCAAGTTTAGAGGCAATCTTTTTGAGAGCAGACGACTCGTGCACTGGGTTTTTCGTTTTCTTTTCCCTCACCCCTCCGTGCAGCCTCCTTAGTGGATCTTCTGAAGGTGGCAGCTCGGCAACGCAGCTGCGTGGCCTTTCGGGATACTGCCACGTGACAACCTCGTCCTGCCAAAATGTCCCTGTCTGTTTAGGGTATATCTGAACAAAATGAGTACAAGTATTTTTGTACTGTTATGTAATATTTATGCATTTTTGTGCAATTAAATAATCTGTATAAGTTGGTGTTTAGTCTGCCTTTGTGTGTTTTTTTTTTTTTTTTTTTTTTTTTTTTTTAATAGTTATCAGGATTGAGCTGTATCCTGTTTGAAGTGGTTTAAAGTGCAATTTTTGTTTTCCCTCTTAGCTTGGTGTTAAATACTAAAGTGTTCTGACTGTTGCTGACTGCTAGTTAAGACTGCTGACATGAGATTGCTGTAAAAAATAAAAAAAAAAATGCTGATCTTTACAAATGTGAAACTGGATAATAAATGAATGAACATCACTTTTCAGGGATGTGTTAATTCTGTGATGGTGGTAAACGGCAGCACTGCTACCACGCAGCTCCTGGGCCCTGTGCTTGCGCTGGCTGGGTGGGTTTCAGTCTGGTTTTGACTTCCACACGGTCCAAATGTGTGGTCTCTCCCATGGGCAGCCTGCCTCCGGGAGTCGCTCCAGACCTCATGAGCTGGCTGCATCAGCAACTTGTCCACCTGAATGTCTACCGCAGTTGCAACGGAATGGCCTCCATGGGCATGATGGTCAAAATCCACGTATGGACAACTCAAGCAAAGCCAGTTTGTGTGAAAAGCAGACATTTGTGCTGCTTTTTATTTTTTTGGCCCACTGTCCATAAATGTTCTCCAGTCCCATTATCTAATTTCCTGGGTTGGGTTCTATGTCTTAAAAGACTTATAGCTGTTCTGTGATTTTTACCTGGTTTTACTTCATCTATATACTGGAAGTCTATTTACCCAGCTGGCTAATTTTTAACCACAATTCATGGTAAGCGCCTTGCATGATTCTTTTAAAAACCGGGCTTCGTGAGGCAGCAGCTCTAACATCACACCACCAGATGGCCTGTTTTGGTTGTACTCAGGAACATTTTCCTAACCTGGGGCACAGGGGCTCCTCTCGGACAGCTTTCCAGGTGTGTGAAGTTCTCCGCAGGTGAGCTCTGATCTTCTGGCACCTTCCATGCAGGTGGGAGCAACTGTGCACTGCTGGACTGTAGGTGAGTGGAGCTCCAGTGCTTTAACTGCAGCTCACTTTCAATGTTTCACAGAACTCCAGTAGTGAGAACTAGTTGCCTATAACTCACCCATCTGAGCAAGGTGACCCACCATGGTACTGCTGCCTGTGTGGGTCTCTCTGCTCCTGTTTTGGCCTCTACAGTAACTGGATCTGTAACGCAGCATAGGCAGGGACAGTGGGGGGGTTTGTTCTCCCTCCCCGGTGACCCCACGGTTGCCGTTCCCAGCCCAAATGAGCGATTAGACACGTAATCATTAGTTGTACATCACACCCCCCCATTCCTCAGTGCTGAATGCATGACTGGGCCGCAAGCGTAGCACAGGGGCCGTGTTGGCCCCCAAATCGTTCTCGCTCAGCCAGGCGAGAAGCACTTTCGGCAAACTCCTCAAAATGGTCTTTTTTCACCAGGCGGCCGCTGCCTAACTAATGGGGCTCATTAAATGGGTGCCGCAGGAGCTTTTGGACCCCTTAAATTGGCGTGGTTTGCCCAGCAGGGATGTGGGCCTGGCTGGCGTAGCGCTAAGGGCGGCACCCCCTGGGGGACTGAACAAGCAAGACGTGTTGTCGCTGTCAAAAGAAATGATTTCCACGATTGACGTGCCTTTGGCTCAACTGAAATTACGGTAACGGTTTTGCCGAAAGAGCCTTTAATGGCTGCTGCGTTTGTTCGGCTCCCAGGCAAGGCAGCGCTCCTGGTCGCCCTCCAGATGTAGATCGTGGACGTTTGCTGGTCTTAACCTTGCTTGAGTTACGTAATAAGAGCTGGACAGAAGCTTACACTTGAAATGCTTTATTTTGTTCACTTTGGATGCTGGAAGGTGTGTGAGGAAGTGTGTGTTTGTAACTGGCGAGCTTCACTCGGCACGTAGGCAAACTCGAGAGCTTGAGCGACTGTGGCCGTAGACTGCGCCACCTGCTGGTGAAGAAAATGGATTGTGCACTATTTTATTGCTCTTCGTCTTCAACTATCAAGGGTAATTGGTTGAGAGAAATCGCTTAAATACCACAAAATCGAATTCCGGGAAGTAAATTTCCATTGTTTCTTTCTAGGAAAATTAGCGATTGTTCATCCGTGAAGCCCAAATGCCCCTAAAATATCCTGAATACCTTAATGCCCATGTGGTGAGCATTTTACACACCAAATATGAAAAGGTTAATCGGGTAATATACATTTGAGCACTTATTTTCAGTATTGTATATTTTCCTTATGTAGTGGCACTGACTTTCTCAAGTTTATACCAAAAAAGCAGGAATGAGAACACTAGTTTATCTAAAGTAATGGGCTATTAGGGTGGGGACTTAAGGACTGCACAGAAATTACCAGAACAAATAAGTTGCGTTTGGACCCGGGCCACATGAGGCAAAGACTGAACACAAATTCTGACACAAGGATGCCACCTGGTGTCTCACTCATACTTTGTGCCAGGTATGAATATTTTTTTTTCAATTTTTTTCAACCACGGTTAATAGGTTGCGGGTCCAAAGCGCATTCGTGGTTGTAAATGATTTCCGTCACGGGCTCTGTGCGTGTTCAATATAAGAGAAAGATGATATTTTTAATGGATTTTTTGGGGTTTAAAATAAATTGGCGACAAACAGGATTTGAAAGTTCTCCAATGTGGTGCAACTTTTTTTTCATCACAAGGGGGCGCCTACTGTTAAGGTTTACGCGGAACAAACGGTTTCGAAGTTTTAAGGGAAAACATTTGAGTGGAATACTTCAAAATATGAGATGGCTTAAATTCACAAGTCAACTGAAATAAGTTCTTGCATTTTTTCAGCCAGGTGTTTATTAACGTGGCCTAAAATGTACAATAAAATTATACGCACTTGGGAGAATCACGATAAATCGCAAGACTTAACTTTCCCGCTAAAGTCTTTTCTTGTTATATTGATCGCTATAAATCTGTTCCTTTTGAACAGGATCTAGCACAGAAGAACCTTATCCAGAGAAATACTGGAGCTTATTTTTCAATACATTTTAGCTCTTGTGATGCTGGGTCACAACCTATTCAGCACTCGGCCTTTTATGCAGACTGAGGGCAGCTTACAGTCACCAAGCCATAAAAAACACATGGCTTTGGACTGGGGGAGGAAACCAGAGCACCCGGTGGAATTTCATCTAAATGCTGAAAGAACCTCCCCAGCACCTGAGCTGGATTCAAACCTGCAGCCCAGTAAGAATGAGCAACCCAGCTCCACCACTGTGTACCTCCATTGTAAAAAAGACATGAAGGCAAGTTGGAGACCCCTAAAACTACAGAAAACTATGACTGCAGGAATGCTGTGTGCATGCGCATGTGCACACAGCCCATTGCTTTTCACCCTGTGTAGCTTCAATCTCCTGCCACTTAGCCCACGCAGTCGAGGCCCAGCCGCGGCGAGACCCCTCCCGCAGCCGGAACAAACATTATTGCTCCTGTTTATGAAATAGTGGAGAGGAGCTCTGTTTCTTTCCAGGAGACACAACCCTCTTCAGTATTAATTTAAGGACAGAGCTCTGTGTTGGGACTGAAACTGAACAGCAAACATCTCCACATCTCCAACCCTACTGGCTTCACTTGTTTCCTTTCTGCTCTCTTTTCTACATATGTGTGTCAGATGGGAAAATAAAGACAGTGTATATGTGAGGGTGGTGAAGGATAACATTCACACTGCTGTTGAATTATATTTGCTCGTCTGTGCAAATAATGTCATTTAAACAGGTCGGGCCCCCAACACCTCCACCTGTTCCATTATGGCAGTTGCACATGGGGCAGCCACAGCATTGCTGGAGCACAGTGAGCGTGGGAGAGCCACACCTCAGAGCAGGTGGATGTCTGTGCGTAGGTACCACGGTAATGAGGAGGGGGAGTTACGGTCCTGCTCTCTGGGATGAATGATTCCTTTTGCCCAAGAGCTTCACGCTGAAAAAATACGGCAGTTCATCTTCCTCTGTGAGCTACCGCACACTGCTTCCCCACCGCTCATACGCGGTCACATGTTTCGCTCAGGCAGCCTTGCAGTTAAAGGGTCGAGTGAGATGTGCTGGAGCTCTGGTCACGCAGCCTGGAAATCTTTGTATCCATGATGGTCCTGGAATGATGGAGTCCAGAACAATTCCACACACAACTCCTCATCGGGCATTTCCTACTGGCGTGTGAACAGGGAGGCGGGAAGGTGGTTAGTCCCTCATACACCTCTCTCGTGCTGCAGAGAAAGCTGAGTCACATTGAAAGAGAGAGAGCAAGAGAGAGAGGTGCAGGGGAGGGGTACAGTGAGCACGGCAGAGAGGAAAGAGTAGGTTGCTATCGTTGTGGAGCGAGGAGGCGGCAGAGGTGGGCAGCAGTCATCCTTCAGCAGGAGGTGGATGCCGAGTCCCTGGGAGTTAAGACCTCCCACCTGCTGGTCTCGCTTTCATCGTCTCCGGCTTCACCGCTGCAACCTGAGGACTCTGAGAGGAGTCCACTCGCTTCTCTTCTGTCCTGCTGGAGGCGCCCTTCTGCCCCGCTCACGGTCCTGGAGTTCCACTGTGTCAAGTCTCAACCTCACATCCACCAGAGGGGCATCACAGGCGTTCCGGGAACTCTGCTGGTAATTTTGATAGCTTGACCGGTCATGCCGATCATCTCGCGCTCCATCTCTTTCCACTTGAGATCTTTGACTCTCAGTGATGATCACCCTGAGAGTGGAATAACTTCCAGCTTCTTAATCATTAAGCAGTCCAAGATCATGGGAAATTCGGCTTTTGGTGTTTAACCTTAGTAACTGCACTTTTCTTCCGTTTGGACCTCAGCTGGAGGTGACCATTCCCAAGCTCTTCTCTCAGGTTGGGCTTCTCTCTAAACTTGGTTATTGCTGCAGAATTTAGCTGTGATCTCTTCCCACAGTGGACTGTGTTTGGCGACCATCATCCCTGCAGCCTCATTCCGCTGTGGACCGTAGTGACTGCTGACCATCCCCACAGCCCTCCCCAACATGACCCCCATGCAGCGGCTGCTCCAGCTGCCCGCCAGCGCAGTAAACATGGTGAAGACAGCACAGGGCCAGGAGGAGGCCAAGAGCCCGGTGTTGACGCCGGACAGCAGTCAGGCCACATGGTATAGCGCCGTACGTCCAGATGAGTTGCGACACCTGCGGGCTGGCAAGGACACCGAGGACACGGGGGCACCAGCAGAAGATGGGGGCGCCGCTGGAGCTCAGATGCAGCCACTTCGGTAGGACCCTCCCCCACACGCACCTCCTGCACACCTTACCAACACCTTTGCCACCACGTCAGGGTTTCGTCCAAAATCCCCCTCCATTCATTTTAAACTGCATAAAGCGCCAGCGGCCCACTTGGGTTACAGAGGAGAGGAACAAATTTGTGGAGATTCAGCGACTTTCAAGTATTGTGTTAGGCATTTTCCGTTGCGAGGGGCCAACAGGAGCCACGTGCAATGGCACGCTTCCAGCTTCTGGTACTTTCAGCAATGCTCCATAATTGGTGGAGTTTTGCATTTGTCAGGTTATTTTCAACTGTTAGGTCTTATAGATCGGTCCACCAAAAATGTAAATATATCTCTTGGTCTGCATCCCAAAAGAAGGCGAGAATAACTGGTTTGGGGGATGGATTCCCAGACTAGGTGTCATGACCCTCACTATGAGTTGCCAGACTGTCCTTTCGAGTCACCTGGCAAATTTTATGCGATGGGTGCTTAAAAAATATGGGATAAAGTAAATCTTCAAATTTTTGGTTAAAATGTCAGCAGGTCTGGTTTAATGCACCCCGTTGGTCTGCAGGTTTTTATGGAAGTGGACCCCCATTCTTGCTAAAATCAATTATAAAATTTTGCATATAAATAAGGGCTCCTTGGGAAGATGGGTTGGGATCTACTGGTCTGGGTTGACCTTTGTATTGAGTGCAGATTTTTTTGCTGACTATAACTGCTAAGAAAGTGTGGGAACCATTTTTATTGCAATAGATTTGCAAGATGGAGGCACTGCCGAGCACCCACGAGGTGCAGTCGCGTCAGAAGCGTCAGAAGCTGTGCCAGGCATGAAGCGCAACATTGCTGTCGTAGAGTCTTGTGAGACCTTCTCAGCATTTCAGAGCATCTCTCCTCAAATCTGTCACCTACGAGAACGACTGACTGTTGCAGCTGTAACCTATAAGGCTTTTGAGCAAAAGCAGTTTGTGTATTGCTATCGAGTTGTCTGGTTCCTTCAGTGATGGAGGCAGCAGATGACAAGATGCATAGGACATCTGAAAAAGCGGAGCTCGTGCTGAAATCCGGCACATATCAAAAGCCAGACGGCATCGTGATCACTGACAGCGAAGCAGAGCCCTACTTCTAAAGGGCTTTGAACACATTCTTTAATGTCTGGATTCCAGAGTCTGGGTTTGCCGAAACAAATGCCAGCATCCTTCTGTATGCAGAGCTTGGTTTTGAACTCTGCGCAGAGCAGCTGGGGCGTCCCATCAAGGAATACACAGCAGCAAATGGCTTTGTGTAGAACTTCACCCTTCGTGTCATGATAAAAGAAACTTGTGTTTTTGAAAAATGGAGAATGTTCAGGAAAATGAAGACCAGCCGCCATTATAATCCTTTCTTCACAATTAATCTGTATTAGTCAAATTTCATTTCATTTTTCGGTTTAAATACATTATTAAGCACGCAAACAGATGTGCGGATTCACAGTCATATACAGAGCAGATTCATATTTTACACTAAAACTTAAGTCTCTGAGTCTGGAGACTTAAAAGGTGACAAAACTACTGTATTTGGGGCAGGGCTTAAAACACTGGACCTGAGCCATGAATGGTTGCAAGTTCATATCAAACGTAGGGAATCTTTGTTATAGACTTTAAACATGGCTCTTAATGTGAGTTGCTTTCTTATTTGTCAAGCTGTATACACTAAAATGTTATAATATGATTAAACTGTTGGGCTCACGAATGATGAACAACGCAATGTTTGGCATGCCTCAACCTCTGGGTCCCGCGTAACAGTGGGGTTGCTGCCTTCTGTTGGTGGTTTGTCCCTTGTGGCTTTGTGGAAATCCTGGCTTGCTTATATTAGAAACCAGTGTCTTTCCTAAAGGCTTTTAAAATAATGTATGACAAAATAAACATCGCACAGCTGCCTTCTACAGAGTCACAATAAAAGAACTTTAAACGTGGAAGTTACGAAAGCAAAGAAAAGCAGGGCTGCTCGCTGTGCCGCCCTGCTTGCTTTAAACAACTGAAAATAGAAATGCATCTCCGCCAACTCCTGCTCAATGCTGATCATGGATTGATTCATCAATATAAGTCTTCCTTAATAATTTATAACCCGGAGGAGCCAGTGTTAAAAGCTCAGTGGTGTAAAAGCAGCACGGCTGTGGGCCTCTAAGTGAAGGTGGGGATGGCGGTTTCTGTTGCCGTGTGTCAGACATTGGCGGCAGCTGGCTGTCTGACTCACGTGCTCCTTTTCTTTTAACTTTGCCAATGGCAGGTTGAAGGATGAAGTTGTAAATGTAGATGAAGAGTGTACTTTAGAGTGGTATGTGCCTCAAAGAAGTGCACACCTGTCCTTCCCTGCTCCCTGCACTGTGATGCCCCTTAACCATTTGCCTGGAGAGGTTTGTTAGCTGGGGTTCAGAGCCGCAAGCCCTGCAGGAAGTTCTTCAGGCGCTCGATCCAATAGGGATGAGCGGATGAATGAAGAAGCCTCTCGCCCTCACTTTATTGCATCTCTTGTTGCTATGGTGACTGCTAGCATGAGCAATAAACTAATTCCTGCACTGGCTGGGAGTTGCAGCTTTCAGGGATTATTTTTAACACGGTTGTCTTCTCTGTTTTACTCATGTTGTTTACATGATCAAGACCTTTGTGCACTTTTGCATTTTGTGTTTCTCCACCTTGGTCACAGCTATTAAAAGTAAATCAACCCGTTTGGTTTTGCAGAAGGGGTCCCATCGGATCCGTAGATGCAGAACATTCACATATTTGTCATTCAAGGTCTTTTTGGTGTTTCACACCAACCGCATGCAGGAAGTTCTCTGTGCTGTGCCTGCTGGGTACCTGGAGCCTTGGGTTTTTAGAAATAATTTAGGAATGTATACTGGGGCAAAGTTGTGTCTGTCTGGCTAGCTAGCTAGCAAGTTAGCTGTCATTTCCTCAGTCGCCGTGCCCCCTACTGCCGGGCGGAGAGACCTGCAGTCAGCACACTCCTGGGCTTGATGCAGCGCATCTCAAAGCCCTTCACTTTAACGGTGATGGACTGCTCGCCTCTGGGCTCGCCGGGACCCTTGTGGCCTAGTTTCCATGGCGACGCCTGGCGTTCTGGAAGCTTCATAATTACAGCAGTTAGAGAAAGTCAGAAAGTGGCAGCGCATGAAAGAGAAGCAATTCAGATTCAGTGTTTCTTTATTTCTGGAAGTCCTCTGGCAACAGTGACACTGCAATCTGAAACAGACCCACATGTGAACACTTCCCTCTTGCGGCAGACGGCCATGAGATGTTGCATTCTACGGCATATTTTGCCTTATTTTCTGCAAATTTGTTTGCGAGCATTCCTTCTCACGTCCCAGTGAACTGCTTTTGTTTCAAACTGTTTTGGATAATTAAACATAGAAATGCTCTCACGTAGATATTAAACCATGTACAGATTTTTAAACTGTAATTCAGAATTTAACACTTATTTTCAATGCAGTTCAGACCGGTTTATTTCTATAGAGAATTTTAGATATTTTTATTAGGAATGTAACTTCATATCATGGAAATTTAAGTGAAGAAGATGCCCAGCTGCCCAGCCTTTACTATGTGTCCTGCATGAGGGACAGCAGGATTGACAATGACAGCAGTTTTCTTGTTCAGGCCACAAGAGGGGAACTGCTGTAGAGCCATTGAGGAAGACGCTTGAGTAAAAATAACTGTCTGAATAAATCAATAGAATAAAAATCTGTTTTAGCAAAATGAATAAAGGATAATACAAACAGACTGGTCCCCCAAAGGTCAGCCGTGGAGCAGGAAACCGCTGTGTTTGTCTTCCAGCATCTACGTTGCATGGCGCTTCCACTACAGCACCTCATACCTCAACAGCTTCTTCTGAATACTAATACACCCAGTTTAGAACCTGATATTTTATTTTCGCTAAAATAAATTCCCATTTTATCAGCTACACAGGCCACGTTCTTCATTAGTAGCACGGAGTCCGAAATGGCTATTATTATTATTATTATTATTATTATTATTATTATTATTATTATTGCTGCTAAAGCTAACTATTTCAAGGCTGCATTATTTTTAGGTGTATCAGAAGACTGGATATTTTTCAGTTAAAGTCACACTATGTGAAATTGTGGAAATGCCCTTTTTAGTCATAAAATTATTACATGCAGCAAGATAATTTTTGAAAAGCTTATGCACAATAAAACCGTTAAGATTTTTTTTTTTTATTATTTTTTTTTTTATTTCCGTGAAACAATACAATGAAACAAGTTAAGGCGTTAAGACTTTATACACAGTTTCATCATGTCCCATCAGGGGAAATACCATCTGCCTTTCTTGTCCACTTTTTATCAATTTTAGACTCTTATTGATGTTTAAAACAGCTGTCCCTGTTTTCGACTTAAAAAGACTAAAGAGATTTTTTGGTTTTGCCTGTGCACATGGAAGAGTTGCTGCTCCTGTCTCTATCCTGCGGTTCACCACCTGCCAAACACCGACCCAGTTCAGTCAACTATGTCCTAGCTGGAAGCTTTACTCACGTAGGACCTCATGTCAGCTCATCGCGTAGAGGATAATGAGACCTGCCAACAGCCTTCGGTAAGATGCCAAGAGGATACCCACAAGTTCTGGCCGATTAAGTTACCCCACCTTTCAGGATCATGTGAGAATCCTGCCATGAATAAAAGATTATGAGGCTGCATAGCAGGTTACAGCTGCTGCTAAACCATTGTGATCTCCTAGACAGGGTGATGGAGACCCAAGTCAACATCTGCACAGGGAATTTAGCAAATGGGGATTTTCTCCAGAGAAAGGTGATGCAAAGCAGTTTTTTCCACACAGCATCACATGTTCATGCACACATACGCTATGTATACTATTTTGCTCATTGTTAGATGTTGCATAAAAAGCAGAAGGTTTGCATCATGAATGTATTTATCTTCTTGACTGGATGTTCGATGCAAGAATTTATGATAATCATTATAATTTATGATTATGACAAAAGGAAACAGCACTCGTATTCTAAACATCTAGTTCCTTCACCGCAGCAAGTTGTGTCTGAAAGCTTAAAATGAGATAAGATCCTAACATACATCACTGGGCGAGCAGCTCATTCAGATATGGCTTACCATTCATAAATGGTTTAGGACTTTTGCTCATTTAATTTCAATTTCAGAAACCTCTGTGTTCAGCCCTCTGTGCGCCTTCCTTTGGTATAATGTTTGTGCAGTTTTAGAGGTTTACATATTTGCCAACATGGCTACTCCAGTAAAACCTACAGCTGGAATGAAAATCTCAAAGAGAAAGGGAAGCAGGAGGTTCAGTCATCCTGATGAAGGCACCTGCAAAACCAAAGGCTGGTAGCAGATAACAGTCGTTGTCGTAAAAAAGAAATACTTCAGAATTACATGTTAGGTTTACAGTAAGCGTGGGTCCTCTGCAAGTGGCATTTGTTGAGGAATTTTCACCATGAACAGTTATGAAGCTTTTAAAATTGGCGTTTCTTCTCTAGACATGATGACTTGAAGGAGATGTTGGACAGCAATAAGGACTCCCTCAAACTGGAGGCCATGAAGAGGATTGTGGCAGTGAGTAGCAACTTGTCTCTGATGTGGAAGTAGGTGCAACTAGAATTCAGCAAATCCCTGGGAGTCACAGGAGGTGTGTGTGTATCTAAGTGAGTGAGGTTGGAGAGTTGAGTGCTATGATGTTCTTTGACATGCATTTGTAGAATCTATGAACCTCCTATAACCAGTACTATTTTAGAAGGTTCAGACTTGTCCACATTCCACTGCATCAAGGATTGCCCTCTGTCACTGCTCTCTCTACTTGACTTTATGTCCAGGATGTTAAGTGGGGTGAATGTTTTGCAGTGGTGGGTCTCCAACATGCGTCATTCCTCACTGGACACACAATGACCGCGCCCTGGTTGCACTGGTCATCTCCTTCCTGTTTTTTATTTACTCCTCCAGCATCATGACCAGTCAGTTCTGTTTTATTAAGTGTGATCATCATGACTAATGTCCATATCATTTACCTGAGAGAATGATCAAATGGGCCTGGTGGTAAGTGCTTGTTCCCTGAGCCTGTAGATGAGAACTTCTCAGTGAGGAGATCCCAGAAGGGGTAAGGATGTCAATCACATCCAGTCGTTCCCACGACACTGAACGTTTTCTGAAAGCTAAGCATTATTTTAACCGCAAGGTGAAATGTTATGTAAACTTTTCAGGATTTAATGGATGTTTTAAATAATGGCGATAGAAACCATTTGTCTTTGTTTTGGAGTTTTTATTTGAACTCCTTAAGTTGGAAACAAAAGGGGTGCTCAGATGTGACAACAGAATTCAAATTACTTTTTTCTGATCCCATTCATATGACACTATAGCTGAGACATTCTCTCAAACCTCACCTCTAAAACTGTAGTTAATAATCTGTACAGGATTAGCGGTTTTACTATTAGAGCTCCATGTAGGTCTGATTTGGAAACAAACTGAAGACTTCAGTGAAGTTCAGCTTCATCAGAGCAGTTCTCTTGAGCAGCATCCTCTATCATCCGTGACCAAGTGACTGGTTCTGGAGATAACTACCTCCATGCAAAATAAGTCTAAGACCCAATACTGTACTGTCTGGCACTGTTGCTAAGGATAAGGGGGTTCAGCAGCAGCCTATTCAATGAGATTGATGTAAGTGAATGAAGCCGCATTCAAGGTGTTAAATATTCATTGCTGGTGTCTGTTTCAGAGCTTTGAAGGAAGTTGCCCAGGGTTGAATTATTCAGAACATAGAGTGAGAGCACCAGGATGCAGAGACAGAGAGGCTTTTCAGCATGTGTGTGTGAGCTGGGCAAGGCCTACCTGTGGATGAAGTTACAGTTTTTCCACGTACTGGACACTTGCTTGATATTCATCTCTGGTAACAGAAATCTAGATTTTTTTGGGGGTTTTTTTGTAGGCCAGGTCCACCACTGCCCATGACACCTCACTGGGAGAAATTGGAAGTGGTTTTCAATTAAATGTGACCCGAGTGTGGTGTTCCTGCTATGGTTAGCTCAGTTCACTGGATGAGCACTTATGGGGTGTTGGATTTGCATTTATTTTGTTATGCTACCAGGTAGCATAGCGTTCATGGATCATGATCTTGTGGATTCAGAAATGTGGTCCTCCGGTGGACAATTTTGTTGTGTTCATAAGCATATGCTTCGGTGAAATAGCTGAGGTGAGCTGATGATAAGCATAAAAAGATGATTAAATCTCACAGATGATCGCCAGGGGGAAGAATGCCTCAGAGCTCTTTCCTGCAGTGGTGAAAAACGTGGCCTGCAAGAATATTGAGGTAAGTCTCACTGCACTACCATATATACACAGACTTCAGTGGATTATATAAGGCTCTTGACACACATGGACCAAGCGCATTGTAAAGCTGTATATGTCCTTGAACCCTCCAGGTGAAGAAGTTGGTGTATGTGTACCTTGTGCGCTATGCTGAAGAGCAACAGGACCTGGCCCTCCTTTCCATCTCTACCTTTCAGAGAGGTTTAAAGGTTGTTCTATCAAAACAAAGAATATAAATGCATATAGAGTAACATATTTGTTAAAATTTTATTTGTAGGATGCACATGTCTACCAAAGCCCTCACACCTTGTTAAGGTATTTAGGGCATAATGTTTAGAGTAGCCATTTCTAGATAGGGATCCTTTGGCTGAAATCATTAGAAGTGGGGTGTCGTAGCTTTATAGCCCAGTCAACAATGGCACTGTTTCACAAACTCGGAATCCGAGGACAGAGTTTACGGCAGGCGGTGAGGGAGATGACAGAGGCTGCTAAACAGGGAAGTCTTTGGATGTGGAGGAAAAGAACCAGGGCGAATGGAAGTCGGGCGATGAAGCCTTGAGCTGGTAGGATTTGGTTTAAACGGTAGAGGTTAGCAGTAAGCAGGCAGCGATGTTTGTGTGGTGTTTGCGTGGATAATGCGAAACGTGGATTAAATGGAGTGATAAAGAAGGTAGGAAAGGAGTTTCTTCTTCGTGAGTAGCAGAATAGGCAGTGAGCGTGTTGTTAGAGGGGGTGCTAAGGTGAATAGCATGTGTTGCATTGTGTTGCTGGGTAGTGCAGTGGTGCGTGCAGTGGTGGAAGAGAGCAGTTCTGGGACACTTGAGCTGTGTTTGAGCCTTCCGGAGGTGTCATGAGCCTAACTCGACGAAACACCGACGAAGGAAGGTGTCCACTTGACAACCCCGATGAGATGCCGTACTATCACTTCACTATGCCATGTTTGGATTTGTAGTTCACTAGAATCGATTTTAGGGAGATACAAACCATTGCATAGTTGCTAGATAGGCTTGCTGTGGGCTGACTGTGGGGTTGCCAAGGTGGTTGAGGTTTAGTACAAAGTAAAACAGGGCTTAGAAGGAATGTTAGATAGGTAGTGGGATCCCCCTTATAGCGCAAGTTCTTTTGTTGGCACTGTGTGTTTGATATGAATCTAAAAGCATTGCATGTAAACAGGCTGCTACCCTAGATGAAGAAAGTATAGCTCCATATTCACATGAACTTTGCTTATACTTTTCCTGCTCTCATTGGCTGCTGCACATCCCAAGGTTTACTGTGCTCTTCAGAACAAACTGCATAATATTATGACTGTAACTTTTGTGTTTGGTACCATCAGTGCACTGAAAACCTTCTGACACCACCAGGACCCAAACCAGCTGATCCGGGCCAGCGCTCTGCGAGTTCTCTCCAGCATTCGGGTCACCATTATTATACCCATCATGATGTTGGCCATCAAGGAGGCTGCCTCTGACATGTCCCCTTACGTGCGGAAGACAGCAGCCCATGCCATTCCCAAGCTATACAGGTACAGATGCCATGGGACATCAGAAGTAGATGGAGATCATAGAGACTCTGAGAATCTGGTTAACCTTTGATGAATAGGCTCACAGTCTCTTAGGAGTCTCAGCATAGTGAATCTCACATCATACACAGTTCTAACACAGAGAGTCTCAACACAGGGCATCACATAACAGAATCCTCCTCAAATTATCCCATATGGACACATTCCATCACACAAAGTCACTATTAAATGTCCCATCTTATGGAGTCCCATCATAGGGAGTCCAGGATGGCACACAAGTACTAACAAAACTTGACACATTAAAATTTTCCCTTATGTTCAGCTTGGATCCTGAGCTGAAGGACCAGTTGATCGAAGTCATTGAGAAACTCCTAACCGATAAAACAACAGTAAGTCAGCTATCCAATTATCATGGGTTTACATATATGAGTTAGGATGGTTTACGCATTCTCCTCCATGCACCTGCCCGTGGCAGCTGGTGGCAGGCAGCGTGGTCATGGCCTTTGAGGGAGTGTGTCCTGAACGCATCGACCTGATCCACAAGAACTACCGCAAGTTCTGCAACCTACTCACTGATGTGGAGGAGTGGGGCCAGGTGGTCATCATCAACATGCTGACACGTTACGCTCGAACGCAGTTCCTCAACCCTAATGCCAATGTGAGTGTGTGCTTGCATGCCAGCACCCTTCTTGCTGCCTTGATATCATCCCATCACACGTGTGACACTATTGGTGCTCCTCTCCACCTCTCCCAATCCCAACACAGGATTCCCTACTGGAGAAAGATGAGGAGAAGGAGTTCTATGGCTCTGATGAGGAGGAGGGGAAGGATGAGAAAGTGGAGAAGAAGAAGTCCTACGTGATGGACCCTGACCACAGGCTTCTGCTGCACAACACTAAGCCTCTGCTCCAGAGTCGTAATGCAGCCGTGAGTGCCGAGTACAGCTTGGGAAGGTGGTGGGGGGGGGGGGGGGTCCATGCCATCACACACTGTGAATTATGACCTTGGTTACAGCTACTTTTATGCACTATGCTCTCTGGCAAAGTCAGTGTTGACCCCCAAACTGTAGTGAACTGAAGGTGCAGTTTGTATGTATATGTATCTCCAGGTTGTAATGGCTGTTGCTCAGCTTTACTTCCATTTGGCGCCTAAAGCTGAGGTGGGAGTTTTCACCAAGGCTCTGGTGCGTCTAATGAGGAGCCACAGGTCAGTCCTCATGGGCGGAGTCATTTATTCATCGATTAATGAAAATCTCACTGTGTACATTAAGCATATCTCAGTTGTAGTATTCATATACTTTCATGGTATTTATCACAGTATATAGCATTTGCAGTCTTTTGAAAACCACTATGTTACTGTGTTAATTTCCAGCCTTTCCTTTTTCCCTATTTGTCAAATCCATCTTAGCATATTAGTGTCTTTTGACAGAAGGGAACCTGTGGGTTGACCTTAGTTCTTTTCTCCACAGCGAAGTCCAGTATGTAGTCCTACAGAACGTGGCGACCATGTCCATAAAGCGCAGGGTGAGTTGATGCCTTGGTGTGTGGTTGGATTTGAGTCAAAGAATCTCAGTTGGGGGAGTCCTAAGATCTCCTTTCTTGGCTGCCAAATGTCAGCAGTATATATTTTGTCTCCATCCTTAGGGGCTGCAAGAAGAACATTTAATCTTCTAAAGTATTCATAGGTCCAGATGTTTTAGTACTCTGAAGCCATTGTCATCTAAGATAACAGCCATGCGGCATCAGAAGAATACATCAGTCATTTGTTGGAAGTGATGGTCTCAGAGTGGAGAACATCATATCTCCAACTCCACATACATCTAAGACCCTGACCTTACTGAATTTGACTGAAAATCCCTTCTATTTCAGGGGATGTTTGAACCGTACCTGAAGAGCTTCTACATCCGCTCCACAGACCCCACCCAGATCAAAGTTCTCAAGGTCATTTGGAGCAAACAACTCTTAAAGTTAATAGAGTCAGTTACATCATATATCGTATTTCATAAGACTTCTATTTAATTATACAACGTGAAGTAAGAAATGAGATGAGAATCTTTGTGCATTTAAATGTGTGAACTTAGCATGAAGTTAACAGGCAATTGCTGATGTAGCTGGAAGCAGGTAAACAACAAACAAGACAGCTTGTTATTACATACCTGATCCAAAATTTTTTAAAGACATATTGCAGAAAATGAATACTTCAAGGTACAAATACTTGGTAGTATTTGTATTTTGGGCTTGACTTTGGATTAATGCTTTTTTGGATTTTTTCTGCAGCTAGAGGTGCTGACCAATTTGGCAAATGAGACTAACATTTCCGTTATTCTGAGAGAATTCCAGGTAATGAGGATTGGGTTGGTGATCACTCCATCTCTATGTGCTAAATTTTGAAATGTTTGTTCTGAGCTACAGTGCATGCTGGGTTACATACTCTACCTTGTGTTCCTTCCTCAGACATATATCAAAAGTATGGATAAGGACTTTGTTGCTGCCACCATCCAGGCGATTGGTCGCTGTGCCACTACAATTGGGGAAGTGAGGGATACGTGTCTGAATGGGTTGGTCCAGCTGTTGTCCAGCCGTGATGGTGAGTCAGGGAGGAACATTTTCATTCCTGTAGTCCATACCATAAGGCATGATGCTTGTTCTTCTAAACAAAACCCTCAACATGCTCTACAGCAACATGGAACAATTTAACAGAAATTGTGTGAAATACCACAGAATGCTGTATTCTGTACCATGTATACAGTTGTAATGAATGGTCAAATGTTATGTCCCCACTGCAGAGCTGGTTGTGGCTGAGTCAGTGGTGGTCATCAAGAAGCTCTTGCAGATGCAGCCAGAGCAGCACAGTGACATCATCAAACACATGGCCAAGCTTATAGACAACATTCAGGTGAGGTTCTCCCTCTCTGAGGTTTTACATTTTGCACTCAGTTACAGGAGACTGTACCATGGTAAAATGCCTTTACTCCCTTTGTCTACCTTTGGATACAAGTCCTTACTGCTGCAGCTCCCTCCATGCTAACTGTAAAGTCCCTCCTCCTTCAATCCCCTCAACACCAACCTCAATGGAGCACTTCACTCTACATGTCTTCCTTTCTGGTCCTGACCCCCCCAGGTCCCCATGGCAAGAGCCAGTATACTGTGGCTCATTGGCGAGTACTGTGAGCACGTGCCCAAGATTGCACCAGATGTGCTGAGGAAAATGGCAAAGTCCTTCATCGGTGAGGAGGATATAGTGAAGCTGCAGATTCTCAATCTGGCTGCCAAGCTCTACCTGACCAACTCTAAACAGGTGAGCAGGCTGCAAATACTGTGAATTATATAACAGAAATTCAGTTTGTCAGAGAAGATTTTATGGATTCCTACATTCACTTTAGGGCTATCTACTGGTAGCACATGCTTCATGGCAACAATGAGTAGTGAATTAATTATCCTAGAAGTGGTGAATGAGTATGAGGTAGAGGTAAGATGGAAGGAGTGGAATGAATTTTTTCCATCGTATCTCTACTGTTTGTCGTGGTAGAAGAACCGAAATAAAAGGCAAAGTAGGGATTCTAAATGTTTACCGAGGCGAAAAACATCACATATATTAGGCTGTAGCTCCAAAATGGAATGTGCACTTGTCCAAGCAGCACACCTGTGTCAGTAACTAATTTCTGACAAAATTGTCTCTGTAATATCTCAGACCAAGCTGCTCACACAGTACGTGTTGAGCCTTGCCAAGTATGACCAAAACTATGACGTTCGGGACCGGGCGCGGTTCATCCGCCAGCTCATCGTGCCCACTGAGAAGGGTGTCCTCAACAAGTACGCCAAGAAGCTCTTCCTGGCTCTCAAACCTGCCCCTGTCCTCGAGTCTCCATTCAAAGGTACAGGAGACACAACCCTCAGGGGTTGTCCTATAGACAAATTACCCCTAATGTCAGTGTGTATATTTTGGGACCAGTCTGTCTCCATGTAATGCTGTGTCCTGTAGACAGAGACCACTTCCAGCTGGGCTCCCTCTCCCACCTGCTCAATACCAAGGCCGGGGGCTACCAGGAGTTGCCCAACTGGCCTGAAATCATCCCGGATCCTTCCGTGCGAAACGTGGAGGTGATGGATGCTATGCGTTCCCATGGAAACTGTAACAGCCAATGAGAGGCGATAGGGGGGCAAGTGGAGGCTGAGGGGCATAGGTCTGTCAGCAGTTCTTGGAGAGAGCAGCAGGTTTCTCAAACCCCTAGGAAATCTTCCAGCTTTTCAGCAGCACTCTCAGTGTGTATGTGTGTATTTACGTGTATGTTTGAGTATCCTGTGCAGAAGGAGGTTGATGCACTGCCTCTAAGGCAATGTCAGTTAGGTAACCTAACCCTCTGTGCAGTGAGGCAATTGTGGTACCCATGGCAACAGGATGCAGATTGTTGTGCATTGTAGGGATAAGCAGACAGGCACGTGGCAGGTCACACAATGCCCGTGTAGTGAAATTCCACGCGAATGTGCCCACATCTCTCCAAACACATACATTTCACAGCTCACAGCTCCACCTTTCGGTGCACGATGCAAGGTAAAATAGTCTATCAAATAATGCAATAGAAAGAGCATGAAATATCAAATAATGAAACAAAAAAAGCAAGTCCATGCAATCTGAAGCTTTACTATAATTAGGTATCTCCTTTAGAACAGCTGGAACTGACATTTTAAGGTTACTCAGATACAACATGTTATACAATTGAGAGTTTTCATTGGGGGTCTTTCTAGACCCACTGCATTCATCTTCCACTTCTGCAAACAGCTCTAGCAGTAATAAGATTAAGATGACATCCACTGTACGCTTGGCTGGTGACCCACCATCTTCTGACCCCATTCAGCCACATTTGACCTGCTCTTCTTTGTCCTACTCCACAGCTCAGTGAAGCCATTTCAACCAACGAGGGGCGGATCGGCTTACTGGGAGATTGGCAAGAGGTGCCCCTTCCCCTTTAGAGTGTTCTCCTCCCACTTCTCCTTTTAACTGACTTGTAGACAATCCTTGGCCTTTATACACTGGCTTTGAGCCTTGTACCTAGTTTTAGAGCATAGGGTAGGTGTTAGGATACAGTCAGTAGACTAGTCTATGGATGTTACGTCCACAGAAACTGAGCAAAGCCTCAGAGGTGCTTGGAGACCAAATACAATTTCCTTATTATTAAAAAGGTATCTGAGGAAAAGCATGACTATCAATAGCAGTGAAATGGGCATCTAAGCAGTTTTAATATAGTAAAGTAACCTATACTACAGTCTATATAGTTGCTGGTGGTTTTGGTTGCCAAATGTCATATCTCTAACCAGAAAGTTGTTCTTGGGGATGGTGGGGGGGGTCTTCATGGGTTCCAGTGAGTGACAGAAGCTCTTCAAATTCATAGATGTGTTGGATTTTCTGTCTGCAGCTGGCCTATGATATTAAAAAGGTCATTCTGGCTTCTGGGTCCTTTCCAAGGTCAACCCCCCACATAGGGTTACTTAGTATAGATGATTATTTTGGGGGTCTGTACAGGTGGGAGGATAAGTAAAGGGTGGACAGGAGTGTTTGCAACTGATCTTCTGATGCTCTGTATGCTGTGGTGTGTGCTGATTTTGTTCTTCTTCCAAAATGGCCTTCTCTAATCTCTTTATCCACCCCTCACACTATGAGCTATGCTGACCATCAGGGTATATAATATCACAGTGGTGTATGAGAAATGATATCCTCAACCCTGTCCACAGTCACACTCTTGTACACAAATATAATGTTCTTAGTGCCACCAGCTGTTTTTTAAATTAACTGCAAGAAAGACCACATTCAGGACCCCTCGTGCACTGCAGATCACTGGACATCTCCCTGTCCTGTTCACCAGGATCTGCTTCAGTACTTCCAGTACTTCCCTAATTGACACATTGATGTTTGTATTAGTTGATATTACCAAACTGTTAAATATTACATTTGGAATTTTTTCAGTGCCTAGAAGATACTGGACACAATTTTCGATCAAACTAAACTGCATGTTAGCTAACTTGCAGGGTAACCTAGTCCACCCAGGGTGAAGAAATATAGCTATGAGCATTTTTATGAATAATGACCAAGTACTACAGCAGTCTTCTGCTGAGAGTGACTTAGCCAAAGAATCTGCATGTCTGAGGGCAGGTAAAAAAAAAAAAAACCTCAAGAGCTCATGAGAAGTACCCATAAACAAGGAAAAGTCCTACTTCTCCAAATAGCGAATCATGGAAGTGCCACTATTATTTACTGCTGAGCACCAGCCCACTTCAAGCACTGGTCCATCTGCCATAGGAATGTCACTTGTAGTCTGCAAATCCTCATGCTTTGGTTCTTCTTTCGGGTCACATTGTATGCAGATTTTGTGGTTGTGGAACATTTATAATTACATATTCTACTCCCGGTGCATGCACACAGAACATGAGCCTGTCCTCACTTTTTCGTAGGTTCCACAGTGGAACAAGAGTAGTCGGGAGAAGCGGAAGGAGAAGAAGGTGGAGAAGCCTTTCTACTCTGACTCTGAGGGGGAGTCTGGACCAACCGAATCGGCCGATAGTGGTAACTGCAGTGGTCAACTGTTCGGTTTCCCCATATCCTGCATGAAATTTTGTATTTGTTTCTGTATTGTTTCGATGCTATGAGGTGATCCACACCTTACCATGACCAGCTATCCCCCAACCTGCTTCCTCTTATGCCCACAGAGTCAGGCACAACCAGCATGTTAGAGAGCAGTAGTGGGGAGAGCAGTTCAGGGTCTGAGAGAGAAGAGAGTGGAGGGGAGTCAGAGTCTGAGAAGGAGAAGCCAAAGAGGAAAGCAGATAAAAGCAGCCGAGTCCAGAGAATCATCCAGGGGACCGGTAAGAGGTAAGAAGCAAGGACATGGGATGCTGGCAAGATGGGAGCTTCACTTAAGTCACAAGTGATAAAAATTAGTATCGAAAGAGACCTAAAAATGTGGCTTACTTTTCCTAAACACACACACACACACACCTTGCTAGCAAAGATAGTTCAAAAAATAGTTTTATCCTTTGGCTGTAGGCCTAGTTAGATGGCAATTGGACTTTAAGCAAAGACGTTGGATACCTGACCACACTTCTGGTGATTTTGGTGGGTACAATCCCTGGACAGGAGGCACTGTTGTGCTCCAAGATTCCTTGAGTCAAGGAATCAAATGGAAATATTTTTCATAAATCCAGCTGTATAAATGAGTTGGTCAGTTTTCAAGTAATGAATGCTTCTGTATCCCAGCTGTAACCTAAACCCCAGTGAGCAGAGCAGTGGAGAGGAAAGGAAGATGGTGAAGAAGAGGACAGAGCCAAGGATCAAAGTAGAGTCTGAGGAGGAAGGGAAGGAGAGCTTGTCGGAGAGCAGCGAGTCTGAGTCTGAGTCTGAGTCCGAGTCCAGGCTTGAATCGAGGTCTGAGTCTGAGGAAGAGTCAGAGTCTGACACAGACGCCAAAATAAAGACAAAGAAGGTGGGAATTAAAGTGAAGTTCACACAGCGTCCTCATACATAAACACAGACGTAGACTAGCACATTTTGTGTGTTGGAAAGATGCTCTGCTCAGTGCACAAGGTGTTACCTAACTGTATTTGTTTTTTATAACTTATAAAGCCCATCATACGCAAAGCACCTGATCAACCCAGGGAAGAGGCTAGGTTGAGAAGAGAAGAAAAGCAGGAGGTGTCTCTCCTTGACCTCAATGAATGTATGTGATACAGCTACAGGACCTTTTCACTGTTTTCTCCAGTTTTCAGGACCCAATCTCAGTCAGATAACTGTAAAGATAATAAAAAATATGAATGTCTGAATTAACATTTAGTTAAAGATATTGAGGAGAAATAATGTACGTAAACACACATCAACAGACTAGCGGGTACGAACAGTGGATATAGTAGGTGTGGTACAAATGCCATGTGTTTCCTGTAAAGTACCGTATAAAACATTGTACTTAAAAGTCAAGTGAAAAAGGAACTCCAAGTTGCACACCACTATGCCTCCAGAGTTTTTAGGGCAGTTTTAAAATCCAGGCTACAGAAACCTTATTTTAATGAAGAATAACTAATATGTTAATGCAGCTTATATACCGTCCATGACCCTGCCTAGATCACTAGATAACCCTGTCCTCTATTTGTTTGCCTCTGATGTGCAGTTGACCCCAACCCGTCTCCTACGGTGGTCCCAGTTAGCAGCTTTGTATCCAGCAGTCTCGTGGCAGATCTGGAAGGCTTGTCGCTAACTGACTCTGCACTGCCTCCTCCTGTAAGTGACACAAACTGCATCCCCTACAAGCTTCATATTAAAAAAACAAATAAATTTTAAACTAAATCGACTTTGGTGGTGATTGGAGTTCTGTGGTTATGACAGCTGGTTGTGGTACATCAGGGAGTATATGGTCCTCATGCCTACTTACAATTTAGACCTGACACAACCGCATGACACAGCAGCACCATAATAGCAGAACTCTAGCAACACCTAGGTCTAAATGTCTGTCTGAAGGTATGTGTACAGCGTGGAACAGCTAGCAGTTATTCATGTATGCACTGTACGTTGTTCTGCTTTGCACAGACCACTAGCCCCGTCTTCGGCTCACTGAAGACCTATGAGCTGCTGCACCGCATCACTGGCGAGGGCCTAGCGGTGGGCTACTGCTTCAGTCGCCAGCCGTTCGTACCCGACCCTCACATGGTGACTGTGCAGATCCAGTTCACCAACCACATGGACACCGAGGCCCGGAATCTGCGTATTCAGGAGCCCAGGCTACAGTCTGGAATGAGGATCAAAGAATTCCTTGAGATCGGTGTGTGAGTCCTGAAACCTGCCCAGAAAACAACTAACCTTTGGTTACAGTTGACACCTTACAATCGAAGGACCCAGGTTGAAATCCTCACTCCCACTGCAGTACTTTTGATCAAATTACTTACCCTCAGTTGACAATAAATGTTACCCTGCTTTATTAAGAGCTAATTCATTTTAAGTACATTAGTATACAAACCTAACGCTGTAAGCTGCCCAGGAGAGAGATGTCAAATTTAATAATAGCTCTGCAAACAATTCTACAGTATATTTTGTGTTCTTTTTTCCAACTGGAAACAAATTGAAATTGGAGTAATACACTGCCCACCCAAAAAAAATTCACCACCTGGACTGAACTTAGTGTTATGATGTGGGGTTGCTTCAGTTGGTCAGGTCTAGTTTCAGCAACGTTATGTGCCCAAAAAATGAGGTGAGCTGACTACCTGAATATACTGAATGACCAGGGTTTTCCATCAATGGATTTTTCTTCATATTCCAACATGACAGTGCCAGGATTCATGGGGGTCAAACTGTGAAAGAGTGCTTCAGGGAGCATGAGAGAGACATCATTTTCACACATGGATTGGCCACCACAGAGTCCAGACCTTAACCCCTTGGGGAATCTTTGGGATCTGATGGAAAAGACTTTACGCAGCGGTCTGGCTCTCCCGTCATCAATACAAGATCCTGGAGAAAAACGAATGCAACTCTGGATGGAAATAAATGTTGTGACACTGCATAAGCTTATAGAAACGATTCCATGGCGAATGTGTGCCGGAATCAAAGCTAAAGGCGGTCCAACCAAATATTAGTGTGTGACCTTTTTTTTGGCCAGGCAGTATAGAAGGACTTGTTTAGTGTGAGTCAGTATTTTCCACAAATCAATGAACTTTAGAGCCAAAACCAATCTTTAATACACAAATGCATGTCTTACTGTGCAGCAATGAATACTGTATAGTCGTTCAGTGGTTAAAAACTGCAGCACAGAGCAAAAAGAGCTGAGCTGAATCCTTTACAATTAAATTCTCAGTTAGTGTCAGTGGAAAGAGCAACCAGTAAGCATAGTGTACCACGTATTGGATGTACTTTCAAATGCTGTTTGTATCAGCTCTGCCAGCTGCTTGCCTGAGAATCCCTACCTCTCTAGTCCATGGTTTATCCATATTTTCCATGCCAATTCTTATTGACCCTCACTACTATCATTTCTCTGGCGGTGATGCTTTCAGAAATGCTACCACCTGGGGAAGCAGTCACTGCAGTGATGGGCATCGACTTCTGCGACTCCACACAAGCAGCCAACTTTCAGCTCTGGTATGTAAACCTCACTACCCCATCTTAAACACCTTGTGTGATAATGTGCATGTAGGCATCATGAGAATCGTGACTTTAGATATGGTGCAGAAAAGTTGTAAAGAAAGCTGTTAATCTGGTAGATATGGTATCACACATAGGTCTCATCCACACTATACTTTTCCAGATTATAAGTAGGGACATCTGGGTGGTTTAGAGCTCAGAGCCTTTGCCTTGGAGGTCAAGGATCTTGGTTTGAATCCTCACTACTGCATTGGTATCCTTGATCGAAGTGCTGACCCTTAATTGATGCAGTGAAAATGATCCGTCTGCTGATGGGTAAATTATTAAACTAAGCTTAGTGTGCAAACTTAAAATTGTAAGTGATTATGGAGAGAAGTGGCAGATAAATGAGTATGGGAATCAACCAAAATGGGACTAAAAACAGGGAAAAACCCTTAATGCTCAAGGCTCATGCGGAGATGGTTTCACATCAGCGTGAATTTCTCCTCTCATTCAGCACCCACACCAGGAAGTTCTGTGTGTCCATCCAGCCTCCTGTGGGAGAACTGATGGCGCCGGTGTTTATGATGGAGAACGAGTTCAAGAAGGAGCAAGGTGAGACGGCAGCCAATGTAGACTCGATATTTTGAACAGTCAGCGGCCCTGGACCACAGTCCATTGCAACAACAGACCAGTCCTTCGCTGTCAGTACAAGAATAAATAAATAAGCATCAGGTGCCATGGTTCATTTTTAAGAGTGCAGACCACATGCTCCACTGATATGTTATGCACTTTCCTTATCATGCGTTTCATCATGAATTTCTTCTGCTGTCATTTGACTCTGTATGAATTATCATTTTCCCTCATTCATAAATACTCTAATGGCACCAAAAATAGTTCCCTTTCAGTGGGTGCATGACTCACAGCCTATAAGGCAACGCTAAGAGCCCTGCTCTTCACATCCAGTTATAAAAGAGCACCCTGCTTTTCTTAATGACTGGTGCCAATCTTGAAGAGTTTTCTGCTCTAAGCCAGTGGTTTTGTATCATACCCTTGTGTTTTCTCCATACACACTCCATCCAGCTTTAGTAGAGAAGCTTTTAGCACTGAGTGTGGATAAGTTCTACTGATGCATGAGCTGAATGTTTTCAGGTGATCTGAGAACAGAGGTATTATGTTGAGACGCACTTTCTACTGCAGAAATAGACACGTGTAGATTTTACACAAGCCTTGGCTTTAAATAATTTGCTTAGTGATGCCAGTGATTTTTAGATAAACATCACATCTTCTCCAGATAGTTACTGCATCACACCAGATGTTGTCCTAGCTCAGCCTAAAGTGTATCTTTACAATGAATGCTTCAGATGATTGACAAGATGAGTACCAGCCTCAACAGGGGTAATCTGTAGGCCATTCATGGAATGGGTGAACAGCAGAGATCTGACAGCATTGTTTGCCCCCACCCCCCCGCAACTTCTCTGAACCCGAATCTAACCTTCTCAGGTCAGCTGATGGGCATGAATGAGATCAAGGAAAGTCTTGTGTTGGGTGAGGCATGCCAAAGCCACTACGCCATCATACAGAGGGTCACCTCCGCTGCTAACTTGGGTCAAGTGCCCTGTGCCTCAGACCAGGAGTGCAGGTGAGCTTACATCAACCCATCACCGTGTCCTATTCTGTAAATGCTCTCTGTCGACAAAGGGTTCTTAACCTGGGATCCACGGACTACTTGGTGGTCTGTGCATGGGCTTCAGACTATTAAAAGTTAAAATGAAAATATTACTATGCTAATGGGGCAGCACAGAAAATAGGGGCCTAAAAAAGATAAGTACCCTTGTTTTAGGTATTGCTCTCTTCACTTCGCCAGCTTTGTAGGTATGGCCATTCTGTGCAAGTGCATAATAATATGTATCACTAAGGTTTTTAAATGCAAATAAAAAATAATTGATGCAAATTATATACTGCTTAACATTTATGTTTTTCATTATCCTTTGGATTTTCTTTCAATGTCACCTTTTCACTCCCTGACCTCTGACCTTAACTCAGCCCTTCTCCTCCCTGTTCACTACTGATCTCCAGGTTTGCAGGAAAGACAATGACCAGTGGCAGCTTAGTTTTGGTCACTGTAATGACCAAAGGGGACCGGACTGCCCAGCTGACCGTCAACTGTGAGAAGATGGTGATTGGTACCATGCTGGTGAAGGACATCCTCCACACCCTTTCCCAGTAAAGAACACACCTTCAACCTTCTTTCCCCCGTTCTCCTTCTGCCCATGTTTGCTCCTGTCATGACCAAACATCACCAGACAATGTGTACTATAACCTTTCCTCCACAAAAGACTGAGAATAAGTCAAAATTCTACAGTGTAGCTGAAAATTGTCACAAGTCATAATTAGCAAAGATTATTCACCAATAAATAATTTTTAAAAGGAAGCCTTAAAGAAGCAAGTATGGCCTCTTATCAAAAATAGAAGCTATATGAAGGTAAACGGATGGTATATTAAGGATGGATGATTGGATTTAGTGTCATTGTCACAAAAATCAATTGCAATTCAGGCACAGGTTAAGTGCAGATTTAACCCATTCAAATTATAGTCGAGCCCATTTTAGTGGACAGCCTTGGCACAGGACCTAGGGTATCCAATTATGCAGACAATTCACTTATCTGTATTTGTATTTTTACATGCTAAATATTCCCAGCCAAAACAAAGAATATACAGTACATAAAAATGTGAAGGTGTGAGGTATTATTTAGTATTACTTATGTACAGTACTGTATTATTTATGCACAAAAACTAGTCCTCAAACTGTTTAAAGTTATACGGCACTGCATAGCATTTTTATGTTCAAGTGAACTCGTTTTAAAATTCTTATGAATGTTCATAAGAATTGCAGCTGCTGACCTCCATAAAATGACGCAGAAGGTCCACTACTTATCCATGACTTCTGAAGTGACGAAGAAGCCACGAACCAGCAACATTTTTTGACTAACCATCTCATCCTCCACCTGCCAACTGAAAAGCATCAAGTTACATTTTTGGCAATGTCAGTTTAAATGATTTACAATCACCAAAAGGAGGAATAGAATTTATATACTCAGTTGATGTCATTAACATATGAATGTGGGCTACAGGACCGGAAAATTTAATCCACTAAAGCAAAATATCCATTTATTCAGTATCCACCTAGTGGACTCAACTGTAATATGAAGTTTACCTTACTGTGGCACAGAACCAAGCTGATATTTACAAGAATACTCCACAACATACACATGACTGCAAATATTAAGCTTCTATAAAATACATCCCATTGCTAATGTTGTCCTCACTGGTTCACATTAGAACCATCTGGAATCTGATGATTTAAAATGCAGCGACTGAAGTGACTGATGTGTCCGTATATTTAACTTGAATACTTTAATACTCACACAGGTCACCTGCGCAGGGAGACACCAGTGAGGTGAAAGAAAACAGGTTATCAATTGCATCCTGGACTTGAAAGTAACCTAGTGTAGTCACCTTTCTTTACAAATCAACAGGCTTTAAAATGTTTTTAAGAAGCATAAACAATAAGTTTCAATAAGCACAATCATCCATAAACATAATTTTTAATCCCTTTTCAAATATAAACAATAAAATACCATAAACATGGACTCACAAGCAGATGAGATAAACATTCAGAATAGTAATGACAGATAGTGAGCTCAGACTGGAGGGTGTGTAGACTGTTTCAGGAGATCCTAACATCTGCTGCACACTTGTTCTACAATACAGAACAGACACTCAGTTTACAGAGTTTATCCAACGTTTATTACTTACCTCAATTTTAAGGTTAACTGAAATGAAATTGTAAGTCACTACATATGTTCTGGGCCAGCAGGTGCTGTGTTGGTTAGAGCTGCTGCTTTACACTGCAAGGATTCAGTTTTGAATCCTTGTTTCTACTGTAGTAACTGTGAGGAAGGCACTTACCCTGAAATTATGCAGTAAAAATTACCCTGCTGTATAAATGGTAAATCACTGTAAGTAGTTCAACAATGTAAGCTGCTTTGGAGAAAAACACTGGGCAAATAAATAAATACAAATTTCTTGTGATAAAGAGGAAGGTTGAGTAGATATGTTGACTTCCTGGTGAGATTTTAGCATGTAGAAAACTTTCAGCTTGAGGAATGGAACCTACAGGAAGGAATTTGGAGGAAAGGAACCTACATTGTCTGTGAGAATGCGAACATGTTACCGGAGAGCCTTCCGGAAGCATTTTTACAATTACATGATGTGTCATTTTTCCAACATAAACCTTGTCTATAAAAGGTGACTCTGAGGTCGAACCCGTCCTCAGAACAATCTGGAAGACGTAAAATATTACATATCACATGTCCCCAGAGCCCAATTACAAATTTCAGGTGTGCATGTGTTTGTTGTTTTTTGTCACTGTAAAACATTTCTTGACATGGTATTTAAAGAAAGAACAAAAACGGTTGCCTTAATAAATAACAGATACGACCTGTATTTTGCATCAAATGCTTGAAGTCCACCAAATGTCTAAATGTCTTATTCATTGAAATCAAAAGGGATAAATGTAATAGCTTTGAACTTTCATAACTTTCTTTAAATTTAAAATGAATTACAAATCTAGGACAAATAATTTATACACTGTGAAGTCCAAAATGAAAAAAAGAAAACATTTCCTATGTGAACAACTTGACTTGCAGCAGGTAGACATTACTGGACTGTTAGTACTTTGTTTGGCTTGAAGTGTATTTCTTATTATTATTCTTGTTGTTGTTATGCCTATAATAAATAACTTACCTTCAGTGTCTTCTTCTTCTTATTATTATTATTATTCCCACTTAAGAGAGTGATGCATAGTATTTTATAAATGACCCTAGAACTCGGATAGGAAACTGACGCGTTATTGTCAATAAAATAAATAAAAATGTCCGTCGTGAAAACGTGTAACGGGCGGTGTCCAGTTCTTCACGCAGAGTCCACTGTGAGTCACTATGGCGGTGCGGGGCTTCAGCAACCATACGCACCGGCTGTTATATTGTACAATCTGTGATGCCCGCTTACACACTCACATCACGATTTTGTTTGCAACTTGAAAGACAAAATGGGGGGGGGAGTCGCGATCTGAAATTCATTCTAAACTCTGAAAAGGACGAGGAGTGCCATGAAAATTTTAGCAACCATTCGGAACCAAACTTATTACGGAACCAAACGGAAAATACACACGAATCGAGAAACGACTCGACGTTACCATAAAACAGTGCGAAAACAGTCAATACATAAAAGAACACGTCGATAAAATAAAACATAAATGCACGCGGCACCTGTAAATTAACGCGTGGATTTAAACTTTTCCCATTATGATTTTTTATTGTTGTTTTTTACGTGCCCACAGCTTCACCCGTCACGTCACGCCACGTCGCGCCGCGCCGCGCCGCGCCGCCCCTCCCCCCCAACCGCGAGCGAGCTCGCGAGCTAGCTCGCGCGCGCGCCCGCGCACCGGCTTCCCGCCTCCGGCGACGGCGCACGTGCGCCCAATGTGGCCTTGATTCCGGCCGCGGGGCCTCGGCTGTTTAAGTGCTGCGCGCCCGCCGGGGCTCACGTGCTGTGACGCCCGCTTTTCCTCGTGCTCTCGGACTCTCTCTCTCTCTCGCTCTCTCAGTCTCTCTCTCGCGCGCGCGCTGACTCCCGCCGTGACTCATGGCGTTCTCTCTGGTGAGTGCGCGGTGCGCCGCGGCGAAGGACGCCTTTCCCTTAGCGATTTTGCTACCTCCGGCTGCTTAAGCAATGTCCCTCTGTAGTCTGAGGCGACTTGCATAATATTTTTTTCAATGGTAACTCGCTGAGGGACTTTTTGCCTCACCGGCACATGAACGTGTGGTTAATAACTGCGCTGTCCTAATTTTTTTTTTTATTTTTCTTTTTTTTAAAATATTTTTTTGGTTAGCGCTACCTGTGGTAGTTTCGTCTCTATTCCCACGTAGCCGGGTTTTCGTATCCCGTTTTTGCCAGTGAAACTTTCCTGTTGTGCTTGTGGTGTCATGTTAAGAGTTCTTGAACAACTTTCTATTGCTTTCTTGGTTGAAAGGGTTTGTAATTTTAATGCCTTGAGTTTGCGCTGCATTTAAAAACCTGATAATAAAGTTCAGCGCTTCCGGAGTTGTACCGAAGTGTCCTGTGGCCTTCAATGACCCTGTGAAAAGAGACCAGCTTTAGCCAAATATAGTTTGTCAGTGTTTGGGGGTTCCAAGTAACAGTTCATTCTGAACAAACTGGAAGCCCAAAGCAGTATTACACAATAAATGTAATTGTATTTTATGGTTTTTGTAAGTGTGGTGTACACCCAGCCGTATTCCATGTTAACGTTGACATGCTCGCTGTCCTTGAATCGTAGCAGAAAGATGACCTCGGACTCCATGACTGCTGGGCTTCTGAGTCTCCAGCTCTTTCTACTTGCAGCAATGCAGATGTCTTCCGCAGAATGAACACCATGCTTGGGAACTCGCTGGATTTCACGGGGGTGTGCACCACACCCATTACCAAGGGCAAGCAGGACCACCTCTTGGGTAAATGGTCGCCTCTGCTGTGAACAAATGGCAGTCATGGCTGAGGGATGAGCAGACTGGAGTATACCATAGGGTTTATTATACAAGTTAGTAGTGTTGGAGGCAGGTAGTGTAGTGCATTTAGCTGTTATTGTTTGGATTTTTTTTTAACCTTAAGATATTTACCCTGATGTACTGCATTTTAAATAAAAATGTACTCCTGTATAAATCAGCAGTTATTGGTAAACATCCCTAAGTCACTTTGGAGGAAAGCATCAGCATGAGATTAAATCTAAATAAATGATTAATCAAATTGCCCTTCATATACAAACATGCAGTAGTGGTTTTGTAGACTGAACAGTCCATTTTGGATCATAAATGGACTTGTGCACATACTCAATTCCCTGTGCATTAGGTTCACAAAATCCATAGCAGTGAAAAGGTGTCGTGGTGGATCCTCCCTTTGATCCTTGCACTAAAATGTTATGCTCTGCTCACTTGAAATGAGTTGGCGCAATGTAGACCACGCAGGAAAACCCGCACAAACCTGTTGGAACACTTTCCAGCTGGAGTCCATGTCTGAAATCCCTAGCACAGTAGCTGCAAGTTCAAAACAGTACTTGCTATACCACAATGTCACTTTATTTAAAAAAAAAAAAAAAAGGGGGTCCAGCTACATTGAAGGGTGAAATTGAGGTAGGTCAATAAAATTCTCTGTAAACTTCTGCTAGTGCTCCTTGATGGAGTCACCAAATTTGTGTCATTGCTGGCCAGGGAAATAACATGAGCTATATTGTTTGTCAACTAATTTTGACTGCAACATTGCTCATGAAAAGTGCTCTTTACTGCCATCTATTGGCGACATTACATTTTTTGGAAATGGGTGATGACTATTGAGAGAATTATTTTCAAGATGTATGACTGACCTGCAAGCTTTTCAAAAAGTTGTATTTTCTCTAATTTCCTTGCTATTTAATTAGCTTGTGATTATACCTAAATGACTAAAACAAAAAACTACCCATAGAAAAATTGTCATTTAAATGATTACCTACTTTTAATTTTTCTGCTTTAAGTAAAATGACTTTTAGTACTAGCTCTGCTAGTCAATCATTGACTCTGGGTTTTTTGTTTTTTTTTTCTCTTCTTACCCCCCTCCCCCTTGTCTATGCATTGGGTCATCTTATCACTAACATTTTTGCTTGTTTGACTGCTCCTTGAAATGGCAGCTGAATGCCAGACAGTTGTCTGGAGTGGTACGTGGTACCCATCTCAATGTGTCATGATATGAGGCGTCACAAGAGAAAAGAAGTTTCCTTTGAGAAGTTTAAACTGTAGTATGGCTATCTGCAGCTATTCTATAATTTTCTTCTTTTTTTTTGAAAACTATTGTGACACTAGTTAGACATACCTGTTGCATCACAATATTTTTCTCTTTAATTTTTAAACCTCATGCTGTCACTTCCTTAACCACTGTTACCTAGTTTACATAGGTGGTGAGCACTGATAAATTTGGCATATTTCTCGTAAACAAGATGGTGAAATCCTGGCTGTAACAAAGTGATCATATGAGCTCCCCTCCCAGCCCTTGTTCTGGACCTGCTGAGTCAGACTCCAGCAGTTTGCTGGATGCTACCCAGCCCTGCTGGGAGAGCATGGCAGTGACAGTGCAGACAGCTCGTTTTCCAACTTCTGATCGGTTTGCTGGCATCAGTGCAGCGTGATGGAGGCAGATGGTGTGACGGTGGGTGGTCCTCCCTCCCACCACCCCCCAGCAGCCAGAGCTCCTCTGCTTTTCCTGCATGCTGCTCATCAGCTGAGGGACTAGCTGGAATTTTTAAAAAAATATTCCACTGGGGGTGTGGTTTTGAGGCGCATGAGGTCACTAGCATGAGTGTGCGTGTTGGCACCTAGGTCACACGCTACTCAGCGATGCAGATGGCAATGCGTGGCAGCAGTATCAGGCGTAGCTGCAGGTCGGCTTCTAGACTTGTCGCTGAACCCCAGGGGGAGAGTAGTGCTGCTAGCAGGAGGATTTAAAAATAAGAGGCAATTCTCCTGCCTGCTTTGTTCCTCCTCCAACTGTGGCCCCCCCAGCTGGTATAGGCAGCTTGCCTAAACGCTGTCTCTCCACCCCCACCCCTTTGCCCACACAGAGCTGCAGGATTCGGACACATCTGCTGCCGGGAGCAGGATGCTCTTCCCCAGCGGCGGCCAGGATTCCTCATCCCGAGTCCTGCCTGATATCAACGACCTGGGCCTGGGGCTGCACTCCCTCAGTCTTTCAGGGTGGGACCGCCCATGGAGCAACCAGGACACAGAGCCATCAGCCCAGACTAGCAGCCCTTCTAGTAAGTACAGTCAGTCTTTCTAGGGTGCACCAAGTTCTGAATGTGTTTCTATGAAATAAGCCCTGCCACTGTGGGAGATGGGTATGCAGCGGAAGTGCGTGTGGTGTCTATGGAAGAATGAGGCCTGGTCTGAAATGTACAGAACCTGCCTTAGATTTGGGCACTGCTGTGCCTCTGAACATTCCAGAAAATTCCATGGGGTAGTTTGAGCAATTAGTATGTAAACGTGTGGTATAATAACACTGGCATAGCTGGCTTACATTATTGTATCATACTACTGTAATGCCTTTTGATGTAGGAGGAAGGATTTTCTATGGAGGAATGGGACTTTGTCTAGGTACAGCAGTATTTGATAATACCTCCCCACCCTTCCCAACTAGGGTAAATAATGCAAGCTTTGTACTTCAGTGGAAGCTTTGCAATTGGGGGGGAATCTGTCTGGTTTGTACATTGCTTTACACATCACAGGTCTACTGTGCATGTACTGTATAGGATAAATCTTCCACTTTAGAAGCTTCAAGTGATTTGGCCTACTTTGAGTCATAGCTGCAGGCAGTTGACAGTGTTAAACTTGGATTCTTTAAGGAGCTAGTCTGTCCAGTATGCAATTTGAGGCATTCAGTCACTAAATTTGGTCATGAATTGTTTGACCTAGAGCAACACCTTTCATTATTTGGTTATTTGCTAGCTTAGTGAACAAGTGTCTTTAATCTGCTCCATTCAAATGCCTTCACTACCACTTGATGTTACTGCAGGGCTATATATTTGTACTGCTCTATTGGGTACAGTTGTGAACATGGAAGACTGTGTAGATTCATGGATCATGTGCACATTATCAATTCAAAAACAAAATATAACTTGAATAACTAGTTAAATGGAGCTGTGCTAGATTTCTTTTACCCCCCCCCCCCCCAAAAAAAAATAAAATATATCAGTTAATGTTTGCATTTGCCCATCTCCAGTGCTAGGTGTACTTGGTAGACCCCTGGGTAACATGCTGAACAAGCCTCCAGGCTTCCCCTCTCACAAGCCACAGGGGCCAGCAGACTTTCTTGACAAGTTCCCTGGCATGGCTCGACTGAACTCCCGGTTGGATTCACGCTCCTTGCTGGACTCCCGCAGCAGCAGCCCTGTGGACTCTGAAACAAGTGGCTTCAGTTCCAGCTCAGATCATCTCTGTGATCTGCTTGTAAGCAGTGGGCCTTCAGCCCCTTAACATACCAGGAAGATTTAAGACCAACAGTTGTATGACTGAATGACCATTAGGTTACCTATTGCTTTCATACATTAACCTTTATTGCAGCTCAGTATTTGGTGCAGAATTGTCATTCCAAATGTTTCCTGCCCCCCCAGTCTTCCCTTAGGGTCTCTCCTCCACTGCCTCTGCTGATGTCCAATATGCAGAAGGACTCACTGAAGCTGGGTCTGGGTCCCAGACTGGACCAGGACAGCTCCTCACTGGGTTCCTCACCTTCTCCTGCTATGACATCCAGCACCCTCTCAAAGCGCTGGCCCGGAGCCTCTGTGTGGCCTAGTTGGGACCTCTTGGAGACTCCTGATGACCCCTTCAGCATTGAGAGAGAAGCACGGCTGCACCGGCAGGCTGCTGGTAATGAACAAAGATGGATTACCCCCCCAAACATGGATCATAAACTAATTTATCAATTGCAGATCTCCCACTTAGGTATTTTAACTGTCTGCCTGATGTATTCATTATAACTAATCATTACCAGCTGTGAATGAGGCTACCTTTACTTGGAGTGGACAGCTGCCTCCCAGGAACTACAAAAACCCTCTGTATTCCTGCAAGGTCTTCCTTGGGGGTGTTCCCTGGGACATTACTGAAGGTAATTGTGGACTAAGTGCAACTCTGGACCAGTTTGCCCAGCAGATACCTACTTGACATATTTGCCTATTCTCTGCAGCTGGTTTGATCAATACGTTCAGTAGCTACGGCCCTCTGACTGTGGAGTGGCCGGGTAAGGATGGCAAGCACCCACACTGCCCTCCCAAAGGTAATATGCCTAAAGGTAATGATGCGGGTAGGCAATTTTTTCCCCTTTTTTGGTGCACTGGGAGGTGGCACAGCTAAGGCTACTCTTTGGCACAGGACAATTGGTGGGTGTGGGGAAACCACTGGGGGTGGAGGGTTTTAATATTGGTCTGCATGCATTTGGATTGGGAAGTTTGTATAGACATAGTTTGTATAGACATGGTAGATACTACAGTGAACTTGTACCAGAATGAGTGCAGATGACAGCTTGTACACAGCTCAATGGAGCTAGCTTGCTGAGATGCAAGACATGCACATTGCCTGAGCTTACAGTAGGAAGAATGGTGGTTGACCCATTTCTCCCACAGGGTACGTGTACCTGGTGTTTGAATCTGAGAAGTCTGTCCGGGGACTACTGCAAGCCTGTAACCAGGACCTCCTGCATCCAGAAAACTACAGCGAGTACTACTTCAAGATGTCTAGCCGAAGGATGCGCTGCAAGGATGTGAGTGGCGTGAGGCTGGGTGATGTGAGATCTGTCGTTACATTTTCTGTAAAATTCAAATGCACTTGCATGGGTTCCTAAGATGTTTGTTAAAGGATAACGATTTCTTTATCTAAAAATTTCATTGGACAACAGTACAATGCCAAAGTGCTAGACTAGTTGAACTGAGTTTACAGCTCAATTTTTGATTGGTAACTGGATGTTTCAGTATTCATTTTCTCAAGTTGTATTGACTCGTTTAATGTTGTCTTTGTGTAGCTCAGACTTTACAGGGTAGGTTCCATAAAACAAATCATGGGAAGAACTTTTTTAGCACATAATGCATTCAAAAGTGATGAACCACTTTGCCCAAATTTAAGTTCAAGTACATCCTTGTCAGTCTTGTTTTCAAATATTAGCGTGAGTAGACATGCTCCTCTCACAAATACTTGGTTTAAGTTGTCCAAGTGCAATCCCTAGCTTGACCAACATGATCATTCCCAATCTTGAGTCAATTTGTTTTATGTAAGTAAAGCTCACTCATGTAAAAAAAAATATTGTGAGACTGAATTATTAGCTTCAAATTGCATAATGCATTCTGTGAGGGGTTCACTGCTTTCAGACCCATGCAGTCTGACTCAACAGTAACATCCTGTTGGTGAATTGATATGCTGATGCCTCACAAAGCACCAGAATTTTGCCATGTTAACCAGATGACCTAATTTTGGATAACCCTAATCACAGGTACAAGTCATTCCTTGGGTGATATCGGACAGCAATTACGTGCGTTGCCCCTCACAGCGGTTGGACCCCAGCAAGACCGTGTTTGTTGGTGCTCTTCATGGCATGCTCAATGCAGAAGCACTGGCTAGCATCATGAATGACCTGTTTGGAGGTGTCATGTATGCTGGAATTGACACAGATAAGCACAAGTATCCAATTGGTAAACTTTCCTGCTTGTCATCCACAGGCTTTCATTGAGATTTGATAAGTATGCTGGTTTAAACTAGCATCAGCCTAAGGGCTGAGTATTCTTAACCGTTTGTTTGCTCAACAGGGTCTGGGCGTGTAACCTTCAGCAACCAGCGCAACTATCTGAAGGCAGTGAGTGCTGCATTTGTGGAGATCAAAACCCCCAAATTCACAAAAAAGGTAGGTGTACCCAGAGATCTAAAACTTACTTGGGGGTAGGTTATGGAACTCCATATCTCCATAGATTTAATCTTTTAGTGGGTCCTAACATTCATTCACCCTGATAATGGCATCCAAGGGTCTGATCTGTATTAGAAAAACAGGGATAGATCTAGAAACCTTAATTGTTTCTTTTGTTCAGTAATTTGCTATTGTCACATTTAGGTGTAATTACCTCAAGAATGATGTGCACTTGTATTTAAACTGTGCATAAACAATTTCCCTGTGAGGATTAGTGCTTTTAGCACTAGTTTACACCCACATGTACTCAATATTCCCTCTTTCAGGTCCAAATTGATCCATACCTAGAGGACTCGATGTGCCAGGTGTGTAATCGGCAGCCAGGCCCATTTTTCTGTAGAGATCAGGTAAGGTGTCTGCTTTTCAGCAAAAGTATGTACCTGCAATTGTTTTCTAGCTTTATATGATTCTACTTGTATAAATGCTTGCAAATTCAGACCTTAATGAGATCTGAAAGATATCAGCTTTTTTGTTCAACTCCCTAGGCTTGCTTTAAGTACTACTGTCGCACCTGCTGGCACTGGCAGCACTCCATGGATATCCTGAGCAACCACCGGCCACTGATGCGCAACCAGAAGAACCGTGACTCCAGCTAGGCACCTGCCATTGCAGTGGACAGCCTTTTTAGGCCTCTGCCACTCCCATTGCTCACAGGGAGTGTGGCTGTAGTGCTGGGTCTCCCTCACTCTCCTTACCCCACAGGAATGGAGCATGATGCCACATCCACCTGGGCTTCTGTGGGGCAGGGACCACTGTAGAAAGTTCACTATTGCACTTGCTATTTTTTTGCAGTTTCCTTGTTCACAATAGCACTATGCACGGTGAAGAGTTGGGATGACAGGCCCCACTAGCCAGGCGCCGCACTTGTCGGCCAACCAGATGATTCAGGCCAGGGCTCAGATGGTGTTGATAGGAAGGAGGAATAAAATGCTTTCTCCTTTTCAGAGCAGTTTTTTTTTCTTTTCTTTTCCTCCATGCTTTGCATATTGCTGAAGGATCATGCAGGCTTCATTGCCTTTCATGTTGGCAAATGCCATACAGTGCCTTTTTCAATTGGCTTTTTTTTTTTTTTCTTTTTGGTCCCTTCAGTTGGCATGCCTTTTCTTGGCAACCCACTGGTGTTTTACTTTGAAATGCAACTGGTTTAAATGAGGCCCAACTCATCTTCCAGACATTTTACGCATTTTTACTGATTTTTACACGGTTTTAAGTCGTGACATGGAGAAATTTAATAGTTCCTGGCGGCTTTTTAATTTCTTTACCCCCCTTTTTTTTTCTTTTTTTTTTTTGGGGCTGTTTCTCCCCCCCCCCCCCCCCCAACAATTTACTTGGGCACAATTGAAGGTGTGAAGCATTGCTCTATTTGTATAGGCTGTCCAGTTACTCCACCAGCCCTGCTGGATGCTTCTAGCTTGGGTTACCCTTATGTTCAGCCCACTGACTAATGGATACAGACCTTTGGAGACCAGTGTACATAGTTTTAAATTTGCACTTTTTAATTTGCACTTGGAAGGGGTGAAGGTGGTTTTAATCACTCATTTTTGTACATCAACAGAAGGGCAGGCATAATGTCTTCATGGGCTTGACTTGTTTTCCTGTTGAATGTAGAACGTCATGGAGCCAGTAGACCAAGCTTTCCCTACCTCTCACTTGCTGCTGTCTCTTACCCACATCCTGTTTAATCTGTCCAGTTGTGTGCTGAAGAACTGTGCTGGTTTTCCCATACTGAGCCTGTTGCCATAGTTGCCTAGCCCAGCAGCTTTTTAGAGTTCTGTAAGTCTACCTCATCGTCTGCAAACTCTGCTGCGGTTACCTACAGATGTGGAGAATGTTCTGATTGGGCACAATAAAAGTGGTGAAGCATTATCTGTATTGGCTCTTGATTTACTTGCAGTGTCTCCTCAGCTGCTTACCTTGAGATTATACTTGCATAAAGGAATCATTTAATTACTTGTATGTACAATATTTCAACTAAATATTGGTATGACAGCTTGGTTTACAAAAACATATTCAATTGTGGGTGGTGAAGACTGCACCGGTGGCTGGTTAAAGGCATAGGCTTTCAGGTTGAAAGTCCACCAGAGTTTGAACACTGTTGTAGGAACATTAAAATTCCTACCTTGAGTTTGAAAATTCCCTGCTGTATAAATGAATAATTTATTGTAAGCAGCTTGTACAGACAGTAGTGAACAAAAGTATTCAAACATAACACCTGACCAGATGGAATAGAGTTGGACAGAACATTCTGGAGTTCATATCAACTCAGTAGTACTAAAGCTCTAAGCAAGTGCCTTGAGCTAAAATACTTTTGCTGTAAAAAAAAAAAAAAAAAGTCCTTTAAATTCCATAAATTATAGCTTGATCAATATATAGACTTTTGGCTCAACTGCTGCTGTTCCAGGCAGGTAAATATTTAGCATTGATATTTTTGGGTTACAGAAATATAGATGAGCTGTATCTCCTGTACAGTGGAGCTGACTATTGGTGCTTTGTTAATATTGTGACTAAATTGCATAGATTAATTTACCACGTGATTAAACTCCAATGTGCACCATGGACCACTAAGCAGCATTGGTGTAGATTAAATCACCACCCCCCAATTTTATAGTTATGAAATAGTTGTAACTTAAGGTCCCTCATTAAATTTGACAATGAAGAATATGAAAGATGGACAATCAAATTATTGCTGTTGCTCCAAATGAAACCACTTGAACAATTTTCAGCTATATTTTTTTTTGTCCCCCCCCCATACACTGTTTCAAAGTATGAAATGTAGTGTTCTATTTTGTGCCCTTAGTGTTTTGGTTGATTCAGGAGGTATCACGTGAGCTCAGCCTGCTTGGTCTGGGGCAATCTGAGAGCGGCCAGGCCTCCGGACACCAGCAGTGCCGCCACCAGCAGCACAGGGACAGCGCAGTTAGTCTCCACCAGCTGGCCGAAGGCCATGTTGCCCATGATGGCAGCCAATCGGCCAACACCAGTGAAGAACCCTAAAGCAGCAGACCTGGAACGCACATGCAGAGTTAAACTCCTGGAGGAGCTTGGCTAAGCCGAGCAAAGGATGTAGGAGAACACAGAAGGTACCTGAGTGTTGTTGGGTAGAGCTCTGTGCCAACCACATCCAGTGCATTCCAGGCAATGACTGAGACCGCACTGAACACACAGGACATGAGAAAGCTCTGGGTCTTGGTTTTCACGGCCCACACAGAGAAAACGCTGACTCCTGAAACCAGCAGACTGCATGCTAGGAGAACAGGAAGGTCTGAGAGGAAGTATGCAGGAAGTAAAATGATATAAATAGTCTCTTTCTGTATACTTACAGAGCAGGACTTTTCCCCCAACAACATCCATCAGCAAGATGGTGAAGATGTTTCCTGGCAAGCTGGAAGCTGCAGTGATGAACCCTTCCATGTAGACTGAAGAAAAAGCATTCATATGAGAGGTACTCTGATCCTCAAGGAGAGCAAATGCTGTCGAATCAAAGTATTGGGAGTATCAGCAGGTTATTTTTAAGAAATGCTGCCCGTGTGTGGTTGGTGTGCTCACCTGCCGTCTTCACTGGGTAGCAGCTCTCATTCCGGGGGTCTGGAGAAATGGCATGATGGGACAAGTTGGAGCACGGTGTACCGCCCATTTCCATCCTCCGGAACAGTTCTGGGAGCCACATCCAGAGCCCATAGTACCTGCACAGGGGTGGACAGGTAGGGAGAGCCACCTGTCATGAATTGTCTCTTGTTCCATGATGCTCTGAAAGACTTCTGACCGACATCAAAACTAAAAGTATTTATGTTTCAACTCTGGCTGTCAGTGGGAGGTGACATAAGCTACAGACCCAAAGGATATGCAGTAGAATATGATCAGCAGAAAGATGCTTCTAGAGGTCAGTGGTCCAGTGAAAATTTGACTGATGGGGTCCAGACCCTGCAATACAAAGGACAGGAGGAACATTTACATACTTGTCCTACTGGGATGGTTCTGTCAGGGGCAACAAACTTCAGTCCAGAAGAAACCTCTATCCGGCAGTGTTTTTCAACTCACTGTAAACCAGTCTCAGTGAGAGCTCAGAGGGACACAGCAGCAAAACAAACCAGGTGTTTGAATCACTTGATGAACAAAAAGCTGGGTAGGACCTGGTATATCTCCAGGACCAGGGGCTGGAAGGTATTCAGAGTTTACAGCGTTTAGAAATATTGTGTCTGCCTTACCTGTGTGATGAGGCCAACAGCCTGCCGCAGTCTTGAACCAGAAACTACGGTGCCCCTCTGACTCCTACGTCCAGCAATGGTTTGCAGGCCACAGAGCTGTGGAGACACCACACCAGACAACAAGCCCAGAGAATAAAGGTCTCCTCCTGCAAGGTTTAGATATCTGGTCCTCATTAGTAGTCTATAGACGTTTACCTTCATGTTCGGTAGCACCAAAAATATCATGTTTTGATATCTGATCAACATTTAACTAGGCAAGTCCAGCGAGAATTACAGCTTGTCATGGGGGGGGGGGGTGCTTGACCACTGCTTTTTCTGAAGGATCAGTTACACCAGGTTTGTGTTGCAAAAAAAAAAAAAAAACCTGAATCTGGCCCGTACTGTCTCACACAAAGGAAATGAGCAATTCTCCACCAGCGAGACCAATATCTTGTCTTGACAGCTGAAATCAGATTAGACTCCTCCCTCACCCCATTCCTGCTCCCCCGCAAAGGCTGTTTCTTTGCGGGCATAGATGAGATACTTTACCACAAGAGTCCTGTAATTGTGCATTGGTCAAGGGTCACCCTTGTAGACCAAGGGTATGAAGCAAAAACCCTGGTCTTGCTCTGCATTCAGAGGCAACAAGAAAAGGCCAGGGGGCGGTTAGCATACATACTGGGGGTTGTCTGGAGTTGCCCCAATGGTTCACACTGAACATCTTCTGGAACACCTCTTTGGCTGCCTCCTCATGTCCAACCTGTAGGAGGGTCAAATAAAGAAGGTGCAGATTAGGGACAGGATAACCTCACCTTTTGGTAACACTAGCACTATACAGGTGGGGCTGTGGAGACAGACCAAGTGTGTAAGATAAATGTTGGCTTTGCTTTTGAAGGCAAGGACCACAAATGAGACTGCCTGCCCCCTCCATATCTGAGACACCACACCAGTACCTCCATGAGAAACCTGGGACTCTCTGGCATTGCCAGGCAGAAGAGCAGTGCTGAGGACAAACTAGGGATGGAGCAGAGCATCACAAAGAGTCTCCAGCTCTGGAAGTGCAGCGAGCCTAGCCAGAAGCCCGCAAAGGAACTAGGGATGATGAGCCAGGCAAGCCCTACGTGTACAGAAACACACATACAGATCCATATTGACATTAACATCAGTGGAAGATCATTTGTAAAGTTAGGGAAATACTGATAACATCAGTGGGCTCTACATTAACTTGTTTTTGTCATATCGTACTAACAGCAATGGTTTTGCCAATATAACTGCTTTAAGAAATTCATCATCCCCTCTTAACTTGAATAAATACCCCCACTTCAGTTGATAAACATTTCTTCACGTTTACAAGGATGACAAATGAGGAGCGCAAGTCCTTGACCGCCCTTATTGGTGGCCCCTTTTGGACCACCTAAACTACAGCATGCCAACTTATGAATGTGAATCCATTTGATATTCTCCATTTCTTTTGTCTTTATCGTTTTTTGCATCAAAGGCTGAATTAGTGCATAAACACTGAATATTATGTATGTTTGTGAGTGTATGGTGTCTGCATACTGTTATACACTACTATAGAGTAATTCATGGAGAAAAACTTTATCTTATGATGTTAATTATGTCTATTTAAATAGAATTTGATATGTTTGCATAAATTTGTGAAATGACTGGGGCTCAGGTATGCATAAAATGTTTACCGTAGTGACAGCGATTATGTCTTCAATATAGAGACTTTGCTTTATTAAGGGCTTTTCAGGAACAAATTACCTCTAACATGGAGGGGAGACTATTTTTCTACACCTTGCACTGTACATGAACTCTATTTAGTAAGAGTGCTGATAGGGCATTAACACACCTGCAGCCAAAATATTTCCAGCCATCCAGAATGTGGCTAATGCGCTGATCATCATCCCCCTGTACTTGCGTGGCTGGAACTCGGAGAAGTAGGAGAAAATAACTGGGATGGAGCCACCCACCCTGGAGAAACGTTACGGGAGGTTAACATGATGCTCAGCCTGTGTGTCTGTGTCCAGAGTTGGGAGGCTGGCAGCAAGACACCTACCCCAGCCCGCTGATGATGCGCATGAACAGGAACATCCCAAAGTTTGGGGCCAGGCCTGCCAGACCCCCAAAAATCCCATTCACAGTCAGAGAAACCACGAGGACCCGCTGACGCCCCCTCCGGTCTGCAATGGCACCCCACAGGTATCCGCCCACCATCATTCCTACAAAACAAACCAAAGAGACAATATTAATGCAACCACCCCGGGGTACCTGATGCAGGCTTCAGGAAAGTGTGTACAAAATGTGGAGAATGTCTGTATGATTCAAAAATTGCCTTTGGGTAACAAACTTATGAAATTTCTGGATTTTTGTCTTGTTCTCTATCAAGACAGCTCTATAATGCATCCAAGCTGTGGTACATTGAGAGGATAGCAGAAATGCAGCCAAATGTGCACTTACACCAGAAAAGGGAACTGAAAGTAATGCTGCAGCTGCAGTTCCAGCTCGGTAGTGAACCATAATGCTGTCCTACCGTGACCTTATCTTTCAAAAAAGAAGACTTCATGTAAATTATTTAAATGTGCAAGTCCTATTATAATTATTTAGCCATTTGTTTGACACTTTTCTGCATGGTGATTTACTATGTTATGGTTTGTACACTAAGGAATTGAATAATTTACCCATTTATCCAGCAGGATACTAGTTACTCTATAAGTTCAGGGTAAGTCCCTTGATTAAGAGCATTATAGCAAGAGTGGGGCTGCAAACTCTGACAAGGGTGTGTTTAACTTAATCAGATGAGGGGAACCACAAGCTGTGAAGTGTGAGACCCACTGATAACCCAGTCATCTCAATTCTATATGAGATAAATGTGTGAAGAGTGAAGGCAACATGGCTGGACCTTCAGGAATATTGGTGTTCAGCTGGGATCGATTATGTTTAAGTATTACTTGTAACCAAAAGATTGCATGTTCATGCACCAGTACAGATAAATCTGTTGTACCCTTAAATTACTTAACCATAGTGATCTGAATAAATGTGAAGAATTTAATGATCATATTTGTGATCCCTCTATAGGCAACATCTCCCATTTTGCCCCAGCATACCCAGGAACATGCTGGCACTGAGCACCCCCATGTCAGAAGAGCTGAGCCCCAGGTCACACCGGGCTGTGGGCAGCAAGAAGGACACACAGAGGATCTCCACGGCGTCACTAGCATTGGCCCATCCGCACAACACCAATAGCAAGCCATGGAATAAACCAAAACCTGAAGACAGAGGATGACGGATGCATTTCAGTTCCAGACACAACCCCCTTGGAAAGGAATCGTCGCAAGCAGTCATCGCCATCAAGCACGAGTGAATTGAACATCACGATCGTGTCGATACCTGCTTTCTCCACGGCCTCTTCGTAGGAGAGCTTCACCCCCTTAAATTCATCCTCCTCCTCCTCCTCCTCCTCCTGTGGATCCCAGTCAACAGCCTGACCTGTAACAGGCAGACAGGTGTGTATTCCATTGTGTCCTCAGTGTCACTCTTAGCAGCCACTCAAATTGTTTGCAAAAAGCTATTCATTACAAACATGAGTCACCTTCATGTTTTATTGTACACACATTTCTGTTTTTTAGAATGGATATTGATATTAAAGAAATACATATCATAAACTACAATCCACTTCAAAATTATGCCCAAGTATTATTTGTAGTTGGCCTACTTATTATAATGGCACGTTATTATACTTACAAAGAAAATGGCCTAGGAACAATCTTATGTATGAAAACTGAGATTAAAGTTATATTTGCACACCTTTACGATGTGTAAGAAATGCCAAAACGCACTTTCTCTGTTCAGTCTCTTTGTATAATGACAATCTTTCTAAACACGTTGAATACACTCCTATTTTGCGCTGTTGTTTACATTAAGCAAAAAAACATTTCTTTTACATATCTGGCTGTTATTTATTACAGCAGAAATAACCATTTAATAGCGGGATCTACAGTGTTTGAGATACAGTGTTGATCTGATCTTACTCCGTATACTCCACTGTACACCACGTACCTCCGGGTTCCGAGTCCGAGGGGGCGGCGCCGAGCAGCGGCTCCCGGTCCTCGTCGCCCCTCTCTCCCTCCAGGATACTCCTGGACATCAGAACTCCTTAATCCGTCCTCAAAAAATGTCAGCCATAAGCGCTTCTGACCCACATCAACACCATCGTCTCCGTCTTGGACCCAAGTCCACAGTCGGCCTGGACGTGTGGGCGTGACTTCATCGGGGAAAAGCGCGGCTCACTTCCGCGTTAAAGGAAACGCGTTTAAAGGAAAACGGCGAGGAGTTCTAATGTACTTAGTGTTTTTGTGCCCTCCGACCTGATTTTGCTGCGATCCCCTGACCGCCGTACTTCCCCTTTAAGTACCACCCTGACCCGCGTCCTTCCCCTTTAAGTTATTTTCTGCCCGCCGACGCGCGGGCTGAACGCGCACAGTGAAGATGGCGGCCAGCTCGGAGCGTAGTCCTCCTCCTTTCCCCGAAGGCGACGATCAGGAGCCCGACGCCGACCCTGGGGACGGGGACAGCGACGAGGGAGAGGACATCTTCATTGGGAACGTGAGTGGCAGACACTTTTGATCACTTTGAGCGGGCCCTGAGAGTTTTAACGCCTAGTGTTGGCATCCCGAAAAGTTCCGCTTCTCCTGGCTAAGCTAACTGCTCAGAAGGTGGGCAGGCACGGGCTGGACTTTGAGTAGTCCGAGCACTGCCAGTCGAGTACCGAGTACAGTTTCCATAGGGTACTGGTCATTGAGGGCGGCTTCCACTGAGTCCCAAGTTCGAGTGCTGCCTTGTGAGTACTTAGTACTGTATTGGTCAGTATCTGTGGTCGAGTCGGTTCGAAATGAATGCTCAGGTAGTTGACAGCCAGGGAGTAATGCCACGGGGGTTTCCCTCTCCACCCTCAAGGACTTTTTAAGTACATTAAATGGGTTTGAAGTTAAATCAATACGTTGGTCTACTGTCCAATTTAGAATAACTGGATTTTTTTATATGTAGCAAATACTTTTTAATTACATGCAATAAATAACTTTTCCGAGAAACACGTACAAATATTGAGAACAGAAAAAAAATGTACTCGTTAGAACTCCGCCGCAATTAAACTTGAGTTCCTGATTGGCTTGACCAGGAGACAAACCCCGCCCACGTAGAGCCCACCTGGCGAATCAGCTACCAGCGCGACCTTTGGTCGTGAAACGTAACACTGCGTCATTATTTTAATTTCGTCATGAAGTGATCTCATAATTGTTGTTGAAACGCAATGCACTGTCCTCTGCCCTACTGAGGGCATTTAACCAGTTGCTAACCAGTAACAAACAAGCAGTGACCTTGCTCAGTGAAGCTAAAAGGAATTGAATTTCAGAGTGGAACTTGGATCAGGACAAAGACCTGTGTTGTCTGCTTTGTGAAAGAGCTTCTCACCTTTGCTGTAGTGGATTTCAATAGTTTGTTTTGCAACATTGACTACTGGGAGTCTGATGTTGGAGATTGGAAGCAGAGCTGGGACTGTCAGATACCACCCCCGCCCCCCAGGAGGGACTTTAGGTCACATCTTGCCTGCACAGCTTTGATCTGCAGCATTTAAAAGACAAATTATGATTGTTGTAAGCCACCACTAGCGTTTTTCATAGGGACCTTCATTCTGTGGTTTACGTGTGACAAAGGATGGAAAGGGCAGTTAGGAAAATTGTCAAGTGGGGGGGAGGGCCTGTGCTGTATTCTGTTTCTGATATGAGCTACTTCCTGTGAAGCACTCAGTAGCTGCTGTTGTGTGTGTGTGTGTGTGTGTGGTTTGTCTGTAGGACATTAATTCCTTGTTTCATAAATGATCCATCTTTTCATACCATATTGTTAAAACCTTGCAGTTTGTCTTGTCTATTCAGCAAGCTATAGATTTAGGGATTAATTTCTTTGTGCTCTTTTGTGATGATTTTTGTAATGCAGCATACCTTATGTTTGAAATTTGCCACCTGTTTGTTTACAGACCAAACTTGCAGATGCCAAGGAAAGCTCCAGTGCCAGGGAGCCTCACAGTGAGATCCATGAGAAGAATCAGAGTGACGTGATCAGAAATCCCCTTGGGGAGCCGTTTCAGAAGGTTGCAGAGGAACCACCAAGAGTTATGATCAGCGAACCACCAATGGACATCTTCAATGAAGAAGGATCTGCTGACACTGGTCTCAAACCAAACTCTAAGGCTAATGGTGTTCATTCAGATGAAGAGCAGGATTTGTTTGCAGGTATATGATTTGGGTCTGGGGGTCAGTGCTATGGGAATTCAGGTGCTGGTCTCAAAGTTGAGCAAGCTGTGGTCTCCCCCCAGTTCAGGAGAAGGAGCCTCTTTAGTGTTTATGCTGCTAGTCCTGAATCCCACCACTTCGTATGCTCCCATGCTGGGTGTGAGGTGCATCTGCATTGTCCTGACTTCTGAACAACCTCAGGCCTCACAGTCATGCACTGATAAAGAAAGTGCTGTCTCAGCAATTCACCCTCGCTAGTAGGGAACGGGAAATGGGGGTCCTAGGGGTCACTGGGTTGACTGAACTGCCGTAGGAATGCTGATGGGGCAGTTAGTCATCCCTAAGTGCACCAGGATATATGTCATAAAGCTCATTTTACCATCAAAAATAGATCCGGTCTAACACAAACACTTAATATTCGGTGTCATCGGGGTATCAGTCCATCATTTTAGGTTTGGAGCGCTTGCACAAAGATACACATAAAAATACTGCAGTCTTTTTCTGACACAACCTCGGGATTCTTGTCAGCTTCCTGCACTAATAATGTTTTCGAGTTTGTAGGCTGGTCAAAAAAAACATCCTGAATCATACTTCTTGCCTGGTGGACGAGTCCTGGTTGCCTGTCCCTTCAAACTGACCTTCGCTCAAAGCAGCTGAGTAGAGAAATTGGAAAAACATCATACACTGGTTCCTGAATACAGGGAAGACTCGAAGTAATTCGTATTGTTTGTGTCTTGGGTCATTTAAGTCATTTGTTTCAAAGTGTCCCAAGTGGTCTCTCACTGACAGCACAACTTAGATGCTTCTAGAAATGTCCTGCAAAGATGCGCTTGGGTGAGGTTAGTGCTGTCAGACTTTGGAGTATAAAGGTTGTTTTTCTTCCTGAAACGCTGTAATTGTAAACAGTATTGGAGTAAGAGAGAGAGAAGGTTTTTTAAGGAATCTGAGATTAAGTGTGATTGCCGTGGAATTGAACGAGCAGGACAATGAGCAAGAGTTTGCTTTCGGAAGCAGGTCATGTTCGATCTGTGTCATTAATGTCCTCCTCTCTTCTCTCAGAGGAGCAGGACAAAGGAAGGATTAGTGTGTATTCACAGGGGTTGATAATCCAGTCACTCCATGCAGCCGTTTGCCCTTTTGGTGTGAGGGCTGCAGTCAGACGCAAATAGTTTTGGGATTCTTATATGTTTCCAATCTGCCCGTGTCCTTCCAGAGGCCACTGTTGAGCTGTCATTGGATAGTCCTCGTAATGAGAGGAAAAAGCAGGACAGCACCATGCCCACCACAACTGCGCCCATGACCACCACTACCATATCTGTTCCCCCAAGCACTTCAAAGGCAACTTCCAAAACTCTGGAGGAGGTAAGACCCTTCTTGTCTCTGCTCCTCTATGTTCGTAAAGTGGCTGAATAAAAATCTTGTTAACTCAGTTTTATGAGCATACTGAACACATAAACAAAACAAAAGTTGGTGAAACGGGAAAAACCGTTAGTTACCTTGGTCAAAATCAAGTTGTTTTGTCTAGTTTTTATTTCACATTCACGCCACCGTCAGCCAAAAACTTCAATTTGTTTTGCTGCAGCTGGAGGAGGAAGAGGCAGAGGACAAGTTTGAGCTGAACATCTCCATTACCAACCCAGAAAAAGTTGGTAAGCACTTTTGCAGTGACACACCATCAGTTTTGTTGCCACAGTCATTGCCTTTGCGTGAACAAAGCTGACACAGAGATGTTAAAATTCAGGATCCAGTCATCTGCGAAGGAGATGAATGGCCGCACCCTCTTCTGATAACAAGGACTTTGGGTTAGGCCCTGTGTTTGGGAGTCAGTCTGATAACGTTCCACCTCAGCGGGCAAACAGCTGCCAACACACATGCATGCAGACAGACAGACACACACACACTGGGTTTTACAGCTAAAGTCCTGGGTCCCTCATTGCTTCAATAATTCCCCTTTTAATGCTATGCATTGGTAACAGAAGGAAGTTTAGATGTTATGAGGCTCTACCCCCCCATGTAATCTATCTTTGATCTTGTATTTTGGGTAACTTTCTATATCGGGTGAGTTTTTAAAGACTGAAGGAAGTTTCTCTCTCCCTCTTGCAGGAGATGGCATGAATGCTTATATGGCCTACCAACTTTGTACCCAGGTACACCCAGAACTCCCTGAGGTCTCCAAACTTCTCAGTACTTTCCTTTGATGAAGTACTTGCCTTTCAGTGTACAAAGAGAAGACGGACGGATTAATGTTATTTTTAAGTAATTTGTCCTTTGTTTTACGGCACACCGACCCAGACCACGCTGCCCATGTTCAGGAGCAAATCATTCACCGTGCGCCGGCGCTTCAGCGACTTCCTGGGGCTCTATGAGAAATTGTCTGAGAAGCACTCACAAAATGGCTACATTGTGCCCCCGCCACCGGAGAAGAGCATCCTGGGTAATTGTCCACCCTCGGAAGGAAGGGGAAGAAGAACTGCTAAATACCTAAGAACAAAAGCATGGGTTTGGTGGTGATACAGGGTGACTTCATCATGGCTGAGGTGTTCATGTTCTCATTCTTCCTCATTGACTGATTCTGCTGTTTAAGGAGCATCAATGTGGGCTTTGTGGTCTAGTTATCTGTCATAGTCCACCTCTGTCATCATAGATCACAGCCCCAGCCCTGTATGGTGTAGTGACTGCGCCTTATCTTGTTGTGACTTTGGTGTGTTTTTCTTGCAGGGATGACCAAGGTGAAGGTGGGTAAAGAAGACTCTTCCTCTGCTGAGTTTGTGGAAAGGAGGAGAGCAGCACTGGAGAGGTGAAACTGCAGCAGCACATAATCACCCTGTGGAAAATGTCAAATAGATCTTCATAGAACAAATTATTTCCAACAATTCACTGTATAAAATAAGTATAAAAATGTAAAATAATCATCATTGGTTTTACAGCTAGTTTCCTCTAAATGCTGTCCCCCCCATCATTGTTGGTCTTGCATCTCTTCAGCTGTCAGGTTCACTGGCTTTCTTTCTTTTCCTGCTTTCATCAACAGCCAAATACATGTGCTTCTTGATCCAAACATCCTCGTCCTTGCGAATCTTATGGCCATACCAACCAGTGCGCTGTTTCCATAAAACAGACCTAGTTGTTTAAACACCTACCCGTTGTTCCTTGCTTCTAGTCTTATCTTTAAGGTGTTTGAGGGAGTAGACTTGCTTTTAAAACATCCCTTTGCTGCAGATAATTAGTGTATAGATTTATCCAAATCAGGCTTTGTAGTCAGTGCAGTTGTTCCCATTAATTCACAGTGAATCGGCTGTTAGAAGCGACTGCATTACCCACGACATTCGCAGCAGGGAAACGCCTCTGTACCTTCTCCACTACACACTGCCCTCTTGATGTCAACAACAGTAAAAAGGATCGAGACTTAGCTTTGTGGAGAACTGAATGGTTTGTTTCCACACAGGTACCTCCAGAGAGTTGTGTCTCATCCATCTCTCCTACAGGACCCAGATGTGCGTGAGTTTCTCGAAAGAGATGAGGTAGGAGTTCCTCAGTCCTTCTTGAGGCTATGCCTGGAATTTCATCTGGTTTGTGATCCCCTCAAGAATTTCATTTGGTTTGTGATACCCAGCCTCCGGGTCACTGTCTGGTTTATGGAACAGCAGTGCAAAGCTGTTACCTGCTGACTTTGTTTAGAAGCACTTAGGTTATTGATCACTGTGAGTTGGTTTTGGGAAGTTAGAGCTTTAAGTGCTCCTGGCTGATGTCTCTCTTCCTCTGTGAATATATCACAAGTTTCTGTATTTTTCTTTTTTATTTAGCATGTCTCTCTTTCTTCTCTAGCTGCCTAGGGCTGTAAGCACTCAGACCCTCAGTGGTGCTGGCTTCCTGAAGATGATCAACAGGGCCACTGATGCTGTGAGCAAAATGACCATCAAGATGAATGAGTCTGACATTGTGAGTGTTGAGATTTTCCTAAGGTCATATGTCATCATCCAGTCTTAGAATTGTTCATAACCAGATACGGTTTTTTTTTTTTTTTTTTTTTAAACAAAAAACCATAATATGGTATACCATGTTCAATTGTCATTTGTTCCTGTTGTGAGTGAAACTGAAGGAGTGGTTTTTTCCTGGCTCTTTCAGTGGTTCGAGGAGAAGCTTCAAGAAGTGGAGATTGAAGAGCAGCAGCTAAGGAAGCTTCATGCTGTTGTTGATTCGTTGGTTTCCCATAGAAAGGGTGAGAGCTCTGGGTTGCTGGGGGTCACACTGGGTACGATGGGAAGCGCAGACAGCTGTCCCACAGCAGGCTGCTGGTGGGGAGATGTTGTTACAACCTCTTGCTTGGTCTTTGTGAGTCAGAAAATTTGTAGAGAATTCTGTAGGGACTACGGACCATGTCCCTGGCTGCATGTAACCCTCCTCTCTTTCTTACCCTCGGCAGAGCTGTCTGTGAACACAGGGGTGTTTGCCAAGAGCGTGGCCATGCTGGGCAGCTCGGAGGATAACACAGCCCTGTCGCGCGCCCTTTCCCAACTGGCTGAAGTGGAGGACAAGATGGAGCAGCTCCACCAGGACCAGGCCAACAACGACTTCTTCATTCTGGCTGAGCTGCTCGCAGACTACATTCGCCTGCTGGGTGCCGTTCGGGTACGAAGGTCCCTGCGGGGAAACCCTGCTCACTCACCCTTTCTGCTGTAGTAAACAATGTGTGTCTTTACTGTGTGTTGCATGTGCTCCTTGCTCTCAGGCCTGCTTCGATCAGCGCATGAAGACTTGGCAGCGCTGGCAGGACGCTCAGACTATGTTACAAAAGAAGCGTGAGAACGAAGCCAAGCTGCTGTGGGCCAACAAGCCGGAGAAGCTGCAACAGGCCAAGGACGAGATTGCTGAGGTGCAGCCATCAAAATGGCCAGGCTCCTGTTTAAAACGCGAGTCTTGCGGTGTCATCTAGTTTGCTGATGCTGATCCCCACCTCCCTCTCTTCCCTCAGTGGGAATCCAAAGTCACTCAGTATGAGGCTGACTTCGAGCGCATTTCCACCACGGTCCGTAAGGAGGTTCTCAGGTTTGAGGTATGGCTCTTGTCCGCCAGTGGAGTTCTTAGGGGAAACCCTGCAGCGCATGCTGGTCTAAAAAATGCACCCTGATTTGTTTTGTACAGAAAGAGAAGACCAGGGACTTCAAGAGACAGATAGTCAAATATCTGGAATTCATCCTACATTCACAACAACAGGTAACAGTTGTCATTTTATGAGCAACTGTTTTTTTTTTTTTGTTTTTTTTTTGCTGTCAAAAATATAGCAAATTGGTTTGTTACAGAAGTGAATTTGGGACAAAGGAGTAAATGATCATCTGTGTCCTTTACCTTTCCTCCTCCTCGTCTCTAGCTGATAAAGTACTGGGAAGCATTCCTGCCCGAAGCCAAGGCGATAGCGTGACGATGAGCGTGGACTCGCAGACACAGAGGCTGCCCTTTTTTTTTTTTTTTTCTTTTTTTTTTAATACGCCTTACCTCTCGCCTATAAAACCAAGGAAAGGTCCTGAGATGTTCTGGAAAGGGAAAAGGAAAACAATCTATTACTTTTGTAATCACCATAAACCTGTAGTTCATCATCTAACGATTGTATTAATAATTGTATATTTTTCATTTAACTTCTACGTATATTTTCTTAATGACAAAAGAAATGATCTGTGTAATGGAATGATGTACTTGGTGGTGGGTTACTGTCCTTTACATGGGGGGGGGGGGATTAAGCAGGTTACTGAAGGGGTTTGGGGTTGACAAGGATGAATGTGGGATTTGAGAAGTAAGATGGGGGGGTGAGAGTTAAGGAGAAGTAGGATGGGGTTTCAGAAAGTGAATAGGTCCTTGATCATAAGGTTGGTGATAACTTTACTGCTCTCATTGAAGTCCTTCTGGTTTTGGTGCTTGTGTAGTGGTTATGCACCAGCCAGGTTGGGGGGGGGGGGGTTGTGTGATCATTCACACTAGAGGGGCAGTTACTTATGATGCTGACAGCAGTAAGGACTTTGTTCCCCTTCAGTACAAGCCCAGCACTTCAGCTTTGAGTAGGAACTGCGCTGAAAGTTGGAGCTGCATTTCACCAATGAAGTGGGGGACAGGAATGCTGGGAAATGGCCTGGCCTCCCGTCACTTTAACTCTTCGTCTTCATTCCCGCTGCAAAGCATCGTGCTTCAGGTTATGGTTTCTGAAAAATGCGTTACTGCGCGCAGGTGACCCTGCTCAGCTCCACGTCCTGGAGCCAATTGGGTTTCCGCAAGAACGTGACATTGTAGCGCTCCGTGGAGAGGCCGGTTCTGCTCTCGGCTGCTGTTTGGTGCCCCTTCGGAGAACAAAGTTACCAATTCGCACTGATGTCTTTATCTTTGTTATTAAACTATGCATCAATGTGCATCAAGCAAAGGCCAGCACAAGATGTTTTTGATTTTTATTGTATCTCCATGTGGCTTAATTTAGATGGTCATACTTGCCAGTGTCCTGCAGTAGCTGTAATTCCAGCACCTGCCCTTAGAGAAGAAGCAAATGAGTGTTTTAATACTGATAGGTGCATCATCTCGCAACACAGAGTTTTTGCTCAAAAATACTGAGCTACACAGTAAGTTTTCTCCTTTTCAGTCTAGTGTGAACGTGTCCAATAACAGCATCCCGCCTTTTTACGAGGCTCTCGTCTTGCAGTATCCAGTACCAGAACAGGAGATTGTGTATTTGTGTATTCTGCTTTGTCAGTGTCGCTGAAAAGAGAGGGGTGTTCATTTGAGAGATGCACCTTTTGGTTCTGTTTGGTACTGAATAAAGGAGAACTGACATCCATGTCGAATGTAGTGCCATCCAGCAGATACCCACAGTTGGTGATGTATCGATCCTCTTCCCCGTTTCCTCCACTTTGGGGGGGCAGGACTGTGCTCACAGTGGGATGCGTTCAGATGCCCCTGTGCTGCTGCACCCGACTTTGCTGCCGCTCCTTGCTCTTAGCTCACATATGAAATAGTTGCTTTAACTGCCAAGAAAATATAGAGAATAAACTTTTTATTGAGAAATAAAAGTTTTCTGCCATTCTTTTCCACTGTTAATATTTGGGGGGGAAGGACAGGAAGTGATACGTTCCTTAAATTCTCCTGCAGCATAGTTTCTAATTTCTGAATAATTCCCTAAAATATTTTTGATGTTGAATAACCTTGTGCTCCTATGCCAATAAAAAGTGAGTCCAGCTTACTGCACAAGAGTTGGGAAGACATAGCACCTCATTTACTTAAGTTTGTTAATGAAATGTTCTGTAATGGACAGTATTTTCCAGCAAGTGGATTTGTTTCTCGCTGCTATTGAGGATCTTTTACTTCACCAAACCATCAGGCTTGTCTCTGGACCAGAGTAATGAACCCAGCAAGTTGCAGCGATAGCCCCACACACACACTCTTTCAACTTGTTTATCTGGCCCCAAAGTGGCCAGATCTCATCTTCTGTCAGACTGTCTTCATTGTTCTCACTTCTCTGTTGAACCCTGATGCTCACCCCCGCCACACCCACCTCTGAACGTAATAGGGAACCAAAATCACTAGTTCTTTCTGAGCTGGCGTGTTTTAAGGAACAAGCCTTTCCCTTTCTGATCTCTGCTGGGGTGCCTGTGGGTGGTGGAGTTTTTCACATTTTTACAGGAATTCAAATTGGTTTCTGTCAGTTTACACCATACCTGTCCCCAACATGGTGATGGATAAACTACTTGGTTTTGTTCATTCCCGACAAACACAAATGATTTGGATCAGGCATTGTTACTCTACAATAAATAATGTATGTCTTGGGGGGGATAAATGTGAGTCTGAGCTTGGTGCCCCTTCCCAGAGTATCACTATGCCCTTAGCTTGATGGGGCAGGTGGAGGCTAGCTGGCGGAGAGCCATCTGCTGCTGAAGCTGCCTCCACCTTGCTAGCGGGAGTTGATCGTGTCAGAACACAGCCGTGGCACGTTTGCACTCTCACAACATGCTCAGCGTTTCCTGGTAATGCATTTGGGTTTTGTTCAATTCATGCTGATCCCACTACATTGATGTTTACCTGTGATGGTATTTACCTTTGAAATGTTGCTGGCCGTTTCCGTTGTCTGATCTAATTTTCCCCTCAGTGCAACTCATGAAAGTATTTATTCCCACTTGAGTGCATGTAAATGGGAGCATGGATCTAACTAGTGTGTGTCTATGCACCTCAGCACTTCACTCCCAGACAGCACAAGTTGTTGGTCCATACCGTTGACAGCTCTGGAAGTTCGTGGTTTTCTGACGCTGTCTCTGCACATGCTGCCGTCACTGTTACGACTTCTGGTGGCTTCCTGTCCTCCCTAGCACGAGACCTCACTGCTGATGCCGGGAGATGAGAACACGGGGCATTTTTGTGGACATGTGGGTGTACAGGCTGCTGCTCATGAAACCAGGACCATGATGACTACTGAAGGAACAGTTCCGCTTTTGTCCACAACCTGTTTCTTTTGCTTATAAAAAATGCATGGGTCTGCTGCCTTTACTTACAAGGAAGTTCCCCCAAATCCCCCAACAGCTGCTTCCTTGGGCCTTACTTTAAATATATTTACTTTTAATCCTGCCTGTTCTGAAAGAGAAAATGGGATTGTGAACATGAGTCACAAATTAACAGACAGCTTTTACCTCCATCTTTTACTTGCTAGGGCAGCAGGTGGCATGGTGGTTAGAGCTCTCATCTTACAATCAAAGGTCTCAGGTTTTAAGTCTCCACGGATGTTTAGTACCCCATCACCCCAAAAATGTACCCAGGGGTGAAAACTGCAGATATGACAAAAATTTGTATTTGGCTTCCATCCTCCTGCTCTGTTTCTAATTACAAAGTTCTGATGGCAATGAATGTACATTTGGGGAGACGTTTCTATTTGTGTTTTTAGTACTGAAGTGGGAGCAAGTGGAGCTGTGGCTCTCCCGTAATGCACTGCTACTGTGTACTTGTAAAAAGTGGTGTCTAACTATTGTAGGGAGTTACAAGGGTTTGTTGATTCTGTGTCCACTGTGAAGAGTTTTTATTGCAGTTGTGTTCTGAATGCCTGTGGTTAAACATATTGCAGCGAAACAAAACTTGTGATCCTACAGTCTTGTCTCTTAGCCCTCTTTTCATAACATGTTGAACAAGTTAAAGTATTATATTACTACAGTGGTTACATGCAAGTTGTTTTGTAACATTCACTTCATTTTCTATAGGCTAATAAAACGTGTTCTCTTTTCATGCAGCAATTGGAAGACTGGCTAAAAAATATTGTATTTATGATTCGCAAAACCAAATTTTATGCTTTTTTTTAAAACCGCACTTGTTATGATGTAGCAGGATTTTACTTGAAATCTTGAAATGTTTCTATAAAAATTACCCTGTTGTATTAATGAGCAAAAAAATTTGTTTAAAAAGTGCAGAAACATAACTTTGAAAATCATATAGGAGAAAAGGCATTGAGTAAATCTCCATTTACCTGTGTAATTTTGGCTTCTGAGTCACTTCTGTACACAGCGCTGATCCCCACGGTAGATTTATGAGCATAGTAACTATAACAATATTTGCTGATTGTTCACGTTGGCTCTGTTTGCTGTGTATGTTCAGCAGTTCCTTAGATCCGTGTTCAGTCAGAGCGACAAACTGGTTTCTCACCGTTTTCCTGTCAGGCAGCCAGCGAGAACAAAACACACCACAAGTCTCCAGAACACCGACCTTAGGGGGTGAAAGAGCAACTGTTCTAGGCCGCACTGCCAGCCTCTGGGTTTAGACAGCAGCTGAGTGAATATCTTAAACAAGGACGCGGCGAGGATTAAAACTCAGGACTGTCAAATTATAAGAGCACAGCCCTAACCGCAATGCCACCTGCTGCTGATATGTTTTATTCTCTTCATAAAGTACTGTCACTGTTTGGTGACATGGCGACAGCCCTAACTCCTAGTGTGCCTGGTGTCTGCAGGTCAGAAAGCTTGACTTTTGGCATGGCACCGCCACCCGACTCGCCCAGCTCCAGAGAATGACAGGACCACCTGTGGCTTTTGTCAAATCTCACAGACAACACTAAGTTTTCTGTCCTTGAGGACACACACATACTGTGTCATTTTTAGCAGCTTACGCCAGTCCTGCAGCGTGTGCGCATGCGTACTGGTCGTCCCAGAGGCCCAGATTGTGAGCGACAGGCAGTTCTGCAGTTTGCACTTTGGTTTGTTATCCGTCGTACCTGCTGTTAAATTATTCTAGTTCCTTGCTTAAGCTGTAATAAAGTCCTGTTTTTCATCTCATTTCTACATCTCCAGTGGACATAAAGTGTTTTTATTTCAGAAGAACCTAGAGCTTCTTACCTCCTGACTGACCCTGTAGTTTCCACTCCTTCCCAAGCTGTTACGTATAAAACACACCGATTTCATAGTGACGTGCATCCCTGTGAATAACGTTGAGATGCAGTGTGTTCAAAGCTACGAAGATGTAAAACTGTCAAGCCATTTTTTATTTTTTAAATGAAGCTGTTTCTCTTCAAAGCGGCACAGCGCACGAAGAATTAAGTCACGTCAGGTCCACGACGCGGCGCGGTGTCGTCACACGCGCGAGGTGTGTTTAGCGGGCGGGCGAGCTCGCCCCCCCCCCGCCCGCTCGGGAACCGCCCCTCCCTCATCGACGCAGCCAATCGGAGCGGTGGGGGGGCACTAGCCTTCCACGAGATCCCGGGGTCCCGGCTGCGCGCGGTCGTCCGCAGAAGAGGAGCGCGAGGGAAACGGAGGGAAAATTGGAGCGTCAGCGTCGAAGTGCCGGATTTACGGAGGGTTTCCAGAGTGCCAGTATTGCCACGGTGTGGCCGTATTATTATTACTTTTATATTAGTATATTAGTATTAGTGTAGGCGAACAGTGTCGTTGCGCGTTTTTAGTGTCAGTCTTACCGTGTTTTACACTGTTCACGCTGAAAGACGGCTCACGATGATCGAGGTATCCATCCCGTCGCTGGAGAGGAAAATGGACGAGTCGGGCAAGCTGCAGAAAGTGAGTGGAACAATACGGTGTCACTTGTTGGGATGTTGTTTTTAAATACCTTTTTTTCCACAGTTTAAAGCTTCTTTAAGCTCCTCAATTCCGACCACCTCGTCTGTGCTCACCAGACTGTTTTTATTTTTTTTCGCTTCCGAATTTAAATCTTGGTTTTACTCACTTTACTCACATTATCGTGCGAATTTACTTTTTATTTCTTGGACGCTTTTCCCCAAAATGTCCCGTAGAAACTTACTATGGTTTACCTTTTCATACCTTGCTCAGGGGTACGGCTGCAGAAGGTGGGGTTGGAGCTTGGGTTTTTTTTTTTTTTTTTTTTTTTAATGCAACCATCATGAATTCACGTGAAATTGCAGTTGAATCAGTTAATCTCTTCACTCAGATTACATTTCCATTAAATACATTTTTTTAAGGTGGGACATTTCGTATAAGCAGTTGTCTTGCTTGTATTGTGATTTTGGGATCCGCGCTGACCACACATGCAACTTTTCACCTGGTGTGGGTTCAAATCCCTCTGCTGTCTGTGTCCATCACGTTTCTTTCCATTTGTATGCCAGGATCCCACAGCTGGCTGTTAAAAAAAATAAATAAATAAAAAAATAAAAGTCACTGCGGGGGGGATCGAGGAATGAAGGGCATGGTTTGCGTTATTCACACTCCCATAAAGAAAAGAAAGTGTGTGTGGAAGGAATAGGAATGGATCCAAGGTGAAATAGGTGGACGACCCCCCCCCCCATTGTGATCTCAGGAGGTATGAAACTTCACCGTTGGTGTAAAATCTGAAGGTTATGGCTCCGGTTGAGTTGAAACGTTATGGATGGAATCCATCCCGTTGCAGCCAAAGGACACCTGAACTGAAACAGTAGAATTTACCCAGCTGTATAAATGGGTAAATCAGCACAAGTAACTTAGTGAACAAACATAACATTGCTTCTAACTTTGGACAGAATGCACATCTTAAAATCCAGACTTAAGATCCACAGGGGTGATATCACTTATGTAAAGCATATTTTTTGTTCTCATTTTTTCCCCCATTTCCTTGTTATCATTTATCTTAGTTATTTTCCCTTTAATTTTTTGTTTTATTCTATTTGATGCCACAGTGGCTGTGAGTTCAAATCTGACCGTTTCAGGTGAACAGATAACCCTAAATTACCTGTAGTGTGTGAATGTATGATTTTTTTTTGCTGTAATTTTTAAAGTAATTTTTTGCTTTAGATCTGCTGTACCTCCACTCTTTACTGCAAATATTTTTGTGAAGCTGCTTTTAAATAGCCTTAAAATTGGAACACTTTTCTAAATTAACGTATTACTCAGTTACCGGGGTGGAAATGTGTACAACTTTCAACCTCCAAAATCTGGAAAAAATATTAAATGTAACCACAAACTGGTTTACACTACATGTTCATATGATAATTTGTAACTGAGTAATAAACTGATGAAAGTGTTAAATTATTTTTGAATCACCCTGTATAAAGCGAAACTTTATTATAGTAAAAGTGGTTAAAGTTTCCAATCACTTTGTGAGAACTGGTTGGTGGGACTCAGGAATTCAGGTTTAGAGACAGGTTCTTCTGTAACTCATAAATTGGGGTGAGAATTAAATCAGAAGCAGTCTCTGCTTATCTGTCTCTTGCTCCAGAGGAAGTTCTGTTAAAAGCAGGGCTTTAAATAGGGGTGTCGTAACCACTAGGTGCTTGGTATTTGTAGCTAAATTTGTGTTAGATGTGGTGTCCAGAAGTGACCAGTAGAGGCATCCAGGTGTGTGTGAACTATGTTCAATATCTAGCAGGAAGGGTCCTGTGTGTGGAAAAGATTGTGTGCACGTGTATGTTCACTGATTTTGGTTCCGTGACTGAAATCTACACGTGTGTTCCGTCTCCCAGCGCAGCACACGCTTGTTGCTCTTGCAGTCCTTCTCTGCCAAGCTGTTCGTACAGGATCACATGCCAGAATCACATAGCAAATCAAGTCACACAGTGGTTCATAATTATGTCGCCGTTCGAGAAAACTTTTTGCTTCAAAGTGATGGTAAGGCTTTCCTTTGCCTTTTCAACTTTTGTCTTGTTTTTAATGTTTCACTTGAGAACTAATTATAATGACAGATGAAACTGAGTCTCAGCTTTGGAAAAGCTTGCAAGGCTCACATTCTCAATTGAAATGTCTGTTCTCATAAAGTCTTTCTTGTAAGTGTGATTGACAGCTAGCTATGTGAATTTTATGGAACAAATTGCATTTGCTCATAAGCTGCAATTCTTGTAAAAGGAACTTTTATTATGTGCTGGATGCCAGAGGTACAATCAGTTCTCCACGGGGGATATGTGCTTTGTTACTGCTGCTCAGATTGCTCTTTTGTGGTCCTTTTTATTGTTAAAGTCAGCAGCCACTGATCATTTGTGTCCTGGGGTAAAAATTTTCAAGGTTCCTTGTTTGAAGGACTGAATGGTTATTTGTTATAGATGAACAGAAATTTTACCAAGACTGAATAAACTCAGGGTTTACAAGAACTCCTTGCATTCTAGAACTCCAACCAGCTCTTGCTGGAGGGCTGTGAAACACCCAGGGTTCACTTCCCAACTGTGCCCCCTCAGCATCCAGTTCCTGTTGGCTGAGGTGTGTCGATCCTGGCAACACAGCCACCAGGTGACTGTTGTTGACCTAACTTCTTGTACCATCAGAGGAGTGGGTGCCTCTGCTATAAATTGCTACTCTTGATTTTATTCTGAATTCTTGCACACTGTGTGTGTGTGTGTGTGTGTCTTTAGTCACCTGGGATTGTGAACTCTGTATACTCTGCTGCAGGGTCCATTTAAATGTGACACTTATATTTCCTCTTTCCATTCTTGTTTTTGTCTCATGCTTCCTCCCAGGCACCCTTGTAGTTCCTCCCAGTAAAACCATGCAGGAGGAATGCTGGGTAATTATGGTGCGTTCATGATTATCAGGCGTTCTTTTATCTCTGGTTGGAATGGTAACTTCTGGAATCACACAGTGCTTACATCTCAGCAGCAGTTCTGGGCAATCCACATGACTGCTTACCCCTCTAGGATTCAGCAGTAGTTTTGTACAAGGTGTTGTATTGGGTCTTGTTTGACTTGGAGACTGGTTCGCGTCCTGTACAGACTGGAGCTTTTGTGTGTGCATGTGCATGCATGCGCACATGCATGTGTGCTTACATGTTCACGGAAAGGCCCAGAGCTCAGCGCACACCCATGACAAAGCCAGCTCTGTGATGCAACGAGCCCTCTGGTTGTTTATGAGGGGAAGCGGACCCCCCTCCAGAGGGCTGCCCACTCTGCAACAAAGAGCTAATGGTATGAAACACAGTGCTACTCCAAAGCTTATATCTCTGACGGCCATCGGTGATGTGCTTCTTGTCTGTGTTCTTCTCCACCATCCTGGGCTTGTTAGCATGTTGAGGATGGAGGCATGTCCAATGTCCACAGCCATGTCATTCCAGATAGAGCAACTTCCTTTCAGAGCCTCGTTGCATGTTAGTTTCTGGCATTTAGTGCCGCAGCTGTCCTGCATCCAAAGGCACCGGAGCCTCCTCTTTGATCTGGATTCCAGGGCCTCCGTCTCCCATTTTATTCTGAGGAATTTTGATTTTGTGAAGGAAGACATAGGAAAATCTTTCTGGCCAAAATCATGCAGATGCCAGCTCTTCCTATTTCATTTATTTTGATCATTTATTTCACCAGGGCACTGGACTGTGCTGTTCAGTAACGGCCAAAGAAGGGGTCATGAACGTGGAGCAGGAGCTCTAAATCTAAAAATGTGTAATATAATTTCCATTTTTGTACGAGTGCAAAAGGATGTGGTACGGTGCTGAACACCCTCCGGGGACCATGTGGGAGTGTTAACACACGCCGGATGTCCGAGTCGTCCGCAGTGACTGCATGTGTTGTTGTGCTGGACACAGACTTCCCTCTGTGTGTTGGAATCAAGAATCAAGAAGAGTTTATTTGTCAAGTACGTAGCAACCGAGTATACCATGCAAGGAAATGCGCCCTGATTCAACATGGCCATGCCATCCCAAGTTAATGAAATGGAACATGAGTCTCGTTGTGCTGCTTATTTAGCTAATGGAACAGAAGGCAGACTCAAGTTCCAGCACCATGCGGCCTCCAGGAGATGTTTTCTGGGCCTTGACTCCACATGCAATCCGAACCATGGAGTGGAGGTGTTAACAGGAGTGTGTACACACTGACTTCTCAACATATGAACACAAATGTGCCCAGAAACCTGTTCATAACTCATTTTCTTTGAAACTCCAATGTCACTTTTACTATCAAGTCACAGTCAATAAAAGGTCAATAATACAGATGTCATTCAATTTATTTACGTGTTATTTTAGATTTACATATGTTTACATATAAACAGACAAAAAGTATTCATATAATTAAACTGTGGCATATCAGTTTTATCACAAAAGTACACAGCTTTTTTTTAATACTTTTAATTACAATTTAGGTTATATGATGTCAAATTTATTTGTAAAATCTCTATAAATGGTCTGTCTTGGGTGTCTGCTTATTAGCCTATTGGTCTTTAGCTGTCAGGTTTTGGTTGCTGTGAGCAAATTCCACCCATTGTCACTCTGCAGGTGGCAGAACTAAGTGTGTCTGTTACTTCAACTGTGGTGCAGCAGTGGCAGCACAGTGGGATGTGAGATGCTTCCCAATGAAAAGACACAGTGAGCATCATTCTAGCTGTGTGTGTGTGTGTGTGTGTGTGTGTGTGTGTGTGTGTGTGTGTGTGTGTGTGTAATGGTTATTAAGGAACTGGACTTATCAAAATAAGGATTTAGATTCAGATATAGTTGCAAGAAAAAATTTGTGCAGTTATCTGGATTTCTCCATTAAATGTCACCATAACAGATGAACATAAGCTGCTTAATGTATTGATAAACAAATAATTTAATACTGAATACACAATGTAAGCAATCACAGTCTAGGTTCAATGAAATATGTGAACCTCTGGGGTAACACGTTGTTCAAAAACAAATTGGAGTCAGGTGTTCCATTCAATGAGCTGAGACTAACTGGGAGCTATAGAAGTGCCTGCCTTATAAAAAAAAAAAAAAACACACAGGGAGGTTGCTGATAGAGCTGGTAATGGAACAACAATAATAATATTATTTCTTGAACCTGTATTGTACCTATACACACAATTCTGTATGTATGCTTTTGTAAATAGGGAAGTAGATATTTGCATTTATTTCATATATTTATTGCATATTTTTATTCAGTATGAAAATAAGTTCATTTTGTTTAGATAAGTGTATCTTGAAGTTTTAACATGCAAAAAAGCATCAGCATTTTTACCTGTGAAGTTTCGATCTGACACCCTTATGACTGAGTCTCGCTCCTTTAGGTGTCGATCTTGGTTCTCGTCAAGTCAGCCATCAAAGCCACTCGCCCTTCAATTGCACTTCTACTGCATCTTAATGTGTGGAACAACACAATGAATGTTATTTCTGTCCCATCTGAATTCAGTCTTTTGGAAGGCTGTCATGTGGATGCAGAAAGGAGGGGTCTGGCTACTTGTGCAGAACCCCTCTCCCTCGGGACAGTGCGTCAGGAGCTGCTGAGCCATGTCCGCAATGAACCACACTCAGCTCAGGACCTCATTCAGCATGACTGCTTGTCTGAAGAGCTACTTGAATGTGAACATGGTTGTGATGGCAGAATGTGTGTACTCTGTCCTGCCCCCATCTCTCTCTCTCTCTCTCTGTTTCCTGCATGCCTTGTGGCAACCAACTCTGACTCCTCTGCTTGACCACACCACAAAGCTCACATGTTCTTAACATCGTAAACTTTTGTGAATTTTTTTTTTTGATTCCATTTTCTTCTGGCACATGGCGATGATGTTATAACTGATTGGTTTCTTGCAGCTGTATGTATTCTGAGTTTTTGTACCCATTTTGCTTGAGGGAGTACTGCCACTTAGACCTTAGGTTTATTTTTCTCCCCACTTGTCAAGTTGGGAGGTTTTTTTTCTTCCCCTCAATTACTAGTTGGCTAGACTTCATAGCTTTTATAGTAGAATTTATAACTTTAATATAGTTTTTACAGTTTTATAGCTATAGGTTATTTCATATCTGTAGGCTTCATTTACACTTATTATAAATGCTTTTTTCATGCATTTTGACCCTATGTTCAGTATTCTGTTTTACTGAGTATTAAGAGCATTTTACAAGTACAGTTGAATTTGTTTATTTTTAAAGAAAAAATCAGTATCTGTGCTTGTATATTAATTAACCCTCTTATGTTATGCAATTCTGATATTTTAAGAAACAAGGAAACAATATAATGGGTACGGAAACGTGCAATGAGCGTTATTTAATAGATATACAGTATTCGGTGTTTAAATGGCCTCAACAGTAGGTTTGCATAATGACCAGCAGATGGCGCCCTTGGTGAGCGCAGGACTGGTACAGATGATGATGCCTTTCTCCCCGCTACCTGTATGATGTCACCACAGACATCTTTTGAAATACTGTATGTAAGAAGTATTCATACATTCCTGTGATGTTTGCGGAAGAAGTGTTTGTGGATTGTGTTCAGGGAAAGTGGCGAAAGGGAGAAGTGTGTGGCCTGTGTTGTGCAAGAGTGATTGCTAGAGGGTGATCACAGTGTCTGCTGGCTTCTGCATTAAGTGTTTTGCTGAGGTTGTTTCAAAATGGAAAAACTGATCATTTTTGGCTCTCTGCAACTCTTTTTCAGCTTTTCAGAGTGGAGATACTGTTCAATGGCAGGAAGCACTTTGTGCTGAAACGTCACAGAGAATTTGTTCACCTCCATAAGAAGGTGAGCATCTCTCAATCTCTCGATGGACATGTGAGCCTTACATTTTTTTAAAATTTTTTAAATTGTTTTACCAGGGATACAGGTGGGTATCGGCTTAAATGCAAGTGAACTACCCTGTCTTTAGGGTGTGGTAGAAATTGCTCATCAGACAATTCTGAGTGAAGGTTTGGCAGGACCTCACGGTGTCTCCTCAATGTCTTCCAGCTGAAGAAGATTCTGCACACCCCAGACTTCCCCAACAAGCGCAGCCCCCACTTCAGGCAGAAACCTCTGGAGCAGCGCAGACTGGAGCTGGAAGAATATATCAAGGTACAGAGTACTGCATAATACTACAGTAGAACATTGTTCCATAGTATAACACGGTTGTTTGTTTTGTGTATGTCTTCATCATCTGGATAGGTGTTGAAACACAGATACTCTATTCACATTTGTGTACACAGCGCATTTATGTACGAAACAGTCTGTATTTAATATGTTTGGAGCATTTTGGCAAGACTTTCTCTCCATTGGCTTTTAGATCATTCTATATGAGAATGAGGAGGTTCCACAAGAAATGCTGGATTTTCTACAGGTCAAGCACTTTCATTCCGTAAACAAGCTCTCCAGTTCAGAGTAGGTAGTTTTTTTTCCCCTTTAGTGTTAACTTGTTGCTTGTGTCACACTATAGAGGGACGTGTGTGTGTGTGTGTGTGTGTGTGTGTGTGTGTGTGTGTGTGTGTGTGTGTGTGTGTGTGTGTGTGTGTGTGTGTGTGTGTGTGTGTGTGTGAGACACACTATAGAGGGACGTGTGTGTGTGTGATGCTTAATTTGAATTTTAAAACATTGTCTTCATTATGTTTGGCTGTACCTGTTACGTTGGATGAGTTTAGTCTCTGTACAGCTGCTCACCACACTTTGCGGTTGCTCTACATTTCAGATCTCTGGATGACTCTCATCCTGAGAACTACAGGTAAGAACCTCGACGGGAACAAACTGTATGTGTCATCCTTCATTCCTGTCACCTTTTGTTTCATTTTCCTGTAACCATAATAAACCTTTTCATATATCGTGGGGTCAGAAAAGGGATGTTTTGCTTTGGTTGTTGTCATGGCCACTGTTCTTTAGCCAGGGAGCTGTAGTGGTTCCGTTTTATGATTCTGTTCCTGAAACTGATGTGTTTAACTGAAATAAACGAAGACCATCTGATATCTTGTCAAGGCCCCACTAATGTGGTACCAGCGAGAGTCAGTATAGCATCTCATTGGGAATTTTTTCTCCCTCTCTCAGCTGTCAGCTCCTGCACCAGCGTGTTGTTGGGTTCTCAAGAGACCCATATCTGTTGGAGACTGTGTCGGGTAAGTGCCACCCCTGTCTTCCCCACACCCTCAATTCTCAGCAGGCATCATCCATGTAGCTTTGGAACACTAAGCTCTTTCAATTTTATGAGAATTTATTCAGCAACTTGTGCCCACATTTAGGTATTTGGAGAGGGGGTGAGTTGTCATGAAAGAAAGTCATTTGTTTTCTTCTCCTCAGCTACCAGCTGGCTTGTTAAACTGTCATATTTAGCAATTTTTTTTCCTCTCACTATCCTACTTATGTCTGTGTCATGCTCAGAAAAGTGCTGCATAAAAATAATTTGAACTGAATTGGTAAAAATGTTACGTTTAGGTTCTGTTACACCTACAGTCAGTATCTATGTCATGCTGGTGAGTGTTATAGTGACATGTAGCCCCTGGTGGCCTTTCAGACCTCCCAAATGTGATCGTAACTGGGGTCCTGCAGGGCCTGTACCCCACAGTCCTGCAGAGGAGCATCACCTCTTCCAGGAAACCGCACGACACCCACAAGAGCAGCTTGGCCCCACTGCCAGAGACCCAGCACACATGACCAGGGTGGTGAGCCGTTCCAGCGGCCACCTCCAAGTCCATGTCAAGACCTTACTGCCCCATGTCGTCCGTGTGTGATGCAGCGGAGCCACAGTTGGACTGTCTTTCTGTTTCCAGGAGGTTTTGCTATGGACCTGAAACTTTCAAAGCAGTTCTCCCAAATCCATGCATGTTCCCCAACAGCTACAATTGTGTGCAGAAGTTTGAGCACCCCTGGTCAACGTAAGTTTTGTTGATATTGTGCATAAACAATATGCACCCGACCTCTCCATTCAAACAAGTTCAGCATTACATTTTTTCTAATTATTTTTAATCTTAAGTCATTATTTATTTGCAAAATTTAACAAATTGGGGGGCAAAATGAAAATGACAAATGTGGATTGTCCAAAAGTGTGGGTACCATCCCAGTGGACCCATTAGTGTTATTTTTTCCTCAAGGTCTTAATCTACGTCAGGCGATCACAAATCCAAAGCTTGATAAATTCTTAAAACCGCTCCAGCGGTTGTGCTTGTGCTCAGCAAATCAGGATCTCCTCTAAGCAACTATCTGACAATCAGATAATAAAGCGAATTGATTGTTTGTGATTTCCACTGTTCCACAATTTCTTCAAGTATCATTAAGAAACGGAAATGAAGGGGAACTCTTGAAGTCAAGGTAAGATGTGGAAGACCAAGAAAAATCTGAGGTCAGTCAGGATGTTAAAGCAGGGCCTCCGTATCACTGCAAAGGAGCTGCTAGAAGGTTTATCTGACGTGGAAGTAGTGGTGCATCGGCCCCCTGTGTAGTGCTGCTTACATAGTTGTGGTCTGCGTGGAAGAGGCATCAGAAGCAAACATTACTTATGAACTTATTGCAGAAAACAAAGTCTGAAGTAGCAACACAACGTTTAAATAAGCCTAATAACTTCATTAATAAGGATGGAGTTAAAAATGAACTCTTTGATTACAAGCACGAAAGGGATGTTTGGAGGGGAAAAAATATCTGTTAATCATGGGGGTGGATCTCTTATGCTTTGGGATGGTTTGGCAGCCAGGAGTACAGGAGATGTGCAGGTAGACAGAAGAATGAATTCTGCACAGTGTCAAAAATCCCCCAATCTAATGTCCAACAGTGAAGAAAGCGAAGCTGAGAAAGGACGCACATACCGATAAGACAATGATTCAAAACATAGTTCAAAATCAACCATGAATTAGTTCAGGAAGAAAAGATCAAGGTTTTGCGGTGGTTTTTACAGTCCCCAGACTTGAATATTCACGAAACTTCATGGGTGGATCTTAGACATGTAGTGAATGCAAGATGGCTTTAGAGCGTTTCTGATCTTGAAGTATTCTGCAAGGAAAAGTGGGGTAAACACTACAGTAAGAATAGAGAAGTTTTAGCTGGATATAGGAGGCATATAATTTGGCTAGGGGTGCCCAAACTTTTGCTTGTAAAGGTGTGGGTGTGTTGGGGGGGTGACATGAGTGATGAACCACAGCTGTCCATGTTATTTGTGTTTTGGGAGCAACATATCTGTGTGGCATTTTCTGTTTACACTAAACAGGACCACAGTAAGGCAGTGCAAGACCTGTATTTACCAGCAAGACCTCAAGTAACTTTCAGATTTAACAGGGTTTTAAGATTTTAAGTGTGACCTAAATTGCTACTGACTCAGTTTGCACTCGTTTCTACACCTGCTGTGTGTCTGGGATCTCAAAGAGGTTACATAAGCTCACGGCACTCCTTCCTTGCCGAGTTGGAGGGAATACAGTGTTAGCGTAAAAGTTTTGTTGAGGCTTTTGGATACTTGTGTTTTTCTCTGCATGCTTACAACTTTGAAGGCCAGAGGTCAATGTAAATACTGATGCAAATAAGCTGAAACATGTTTATATACATATATTAAATTCATATGTACAAACATATACTGTGCCTTGCAGAGAAGTACAACTTTCTGCACTACTAATGAACTGGCAATCGATCAAAATGACGGTTCAGTTTCAGTCGGGCCTGACGCCTTACCCAGGTGACCTCTTTAATGGACTTAAGGGATTTCTTCTCACCTCTCATTTTGGGTTTCAGGTTGTCCTTCCTTTGTGTTGTGGAGTACAGGGGGTTGGTTCTCAGGCCAGGCCTTAAATATGTACTGTTAATATTCGGGATGCCTATCTTCACTTTAAATGAATGAGGAAATCATTTTAAAGCATTGTGCACCTTTATAGCCTGTACACGGAGTAGGACTGATAGCAGCTCCAGTGCAGGTTGTGTTCAGTTTGTCTCTCACTCATGACGTTTCCCTTGCTGAAAACTCAAAACACACACGCACAAACCAGAGTAAAAATTCCTCCTTTTATTGAAGGCATGTCTTTACAAAAAGCAGGTCGGACATTGTCAGACAACTGCCTGGAACGCTTTTTTCAGAAGTGATCTGGAGGCATCACCTTGTAAAGGTGTGGCAGCGATGCTGCCAGAAGGCGATGGAAACACTGGGGCAGGTAGCACAATGTGGAGAAACCTAATCTGAACCAGAGGACTAACCATAGCAGCCCTGTGAGTAGCACTTTGGTCCCTGAGCCCAAATACCCCCAACCCCATTGCCCACTTAAATTACTCCTTGGCAACCGCAAATGGAGTCTCCACCTCAATTTTGCCACAGTCATGGATGGTGACGTCTTTCAGTGGCTTATCCCTGCTATCTGTCTTGGTGCCTTCAATCTTCTTCACAACATCCTATGGAGGGGGAGACACGCATGAGGACATCACCCTGGAAACCTTACTAAGTCATTAACTTGCTCCAACATCCCTCCAAAACCGGAACAGCCAAGTATTTGGCACTGAACACATTTCACAGACAGCCTGCAGGCCCCTAGAGAGATGAGCTGGGACAGGACAGGGTGCCCTAGAGCAGACACTCACCATGCCCTCCAGGATCTTGCCAAAGACAACATGTTTCCCATCCAACCAGGGCGTCTTCACGGTGGTGATGAAGAACTGGGAGCCGTTGGTGTCCTTCCCCGCATTGGCCATGCTCAGCCAGCCTGGGCCATAGTGCTTCAGCTTGAAGTTCTCATCAGGGAAGCGGTCCCCGTAGATGCTCTTTCCTTCGGGAGGACAGCAGAAACATCAGACGCCATTTCAACGATGAGGCATCTACATCGATGACAAAAACCCTTGTCCCTTCTAGAATGCTCCCGGACCAGACAATAGACACCAACACTACAAATCCGTATTAAGTTTTACACTCACTCCTATTAATACTTTACGTTACCATGGAAACACTTCAGATATTTAACCTCAGACACATGGCTGTCTTGTCTAGACATGTTGGACCAAGCATAAAAGTTGGTAACCAAACCTCCAGTGCCGTCTCCTTTGGTGAAGTCTCCTCCCTGAATCATGAAGTCCTTAATAACACGATGGAATTTGCTGCTTTTGTAGCCAAATCCTTTCTGTTGGGAAAAATTATAAATTATTTTTTAACCGATTTGTGATAAAACCCAAGAGATGCTGACAATGAGTCCTTACCTCCCCGGTCGCCAACGCGACAAAGTTATCCACCGTTTTTGGGACAGTTTTGCCAAACACTCCAATCACAATCCTGCCCGCGTCCTCGTCCCCAATTCGGATGTCAAAAAATACCTGTCAAGGAATCCACAACATATTTTAGACGCGTACCTCATTTTTTTTTCTTTGTTTAAAGTCCCTCTAAATTAAAATAACATGGCAGAACAATGCTGCTTTGTGCTAAGCGGTACCACAAAAGTGCGGGCTGCATTTTGCTCTGGTTTGTGTACTAAAATCTAGGATGAGGACCACATTCCAGAGCAGGGCCTCTGCCATTGCAACCCAGGGCTCAAACAATATGGGTTCCAGAGTGAGTGCATGACAAAGGCGGCATTTAAAAAAAGAAAGCACCCTGCACCACTAAACATAGAGCAATATTTCCATTAATTCCTTCACCTCAACCAATAAAAATAAGATATTACAATCATCATTTTCCTATTTAAAAAAAAAACTGACGCAACAACTGAGCCAAGAATCCACAATCTGTTACACCCCAGTGATACTTTTAATGCGTTCCATCGAAGGCCTCGTCTCATCGGGCCACCAAAAAATCCTTACATTTCGTCTACTGAACACCCAGGAAAGGCGAATATCAATAATTCATAGCAGAATAAAACATAAGGCGCTTGAACCAGCTTTCCTGGTTGCCAATGTCTGCATTTTAATGCTAAATCCCCGTCGCAGCTCCGAGACGCACCTTGGCCGTCACTTTGGGACCCTTCTTCTTTTCGTCGGCCTCCGCTCCGCTCGGGAGGAGCAGAAGCAGCGCGGAGGCGCTCACAACGGCGACGAAAAGCGACAACCTCATGCTGGCGACCGGATCCGAAGCAGCGGACGGGGCCCAAAGTACAGCCGTGGCGCTCGGATGCGCTTTAACAGCCGGTATCCGGGGAGGGGACTGCGCGCAACCCCACTGTCGCGCACCTCCATCTAGCGCCGCCTCTTTTGCAGCGCCTTCCGCTCTGATTGGACCGCGTTGGGAATGTGACGTCCTTGGTCCAATCAGGACCGAATGCGCTGTGATTCTCTTTCCTGTCCCAGTGTCGGGTTTGGACGGGTTAGTAAAGCGACCGCTAACTAGGCAGACTAAAATCACACCTAACCAGTCATAGTAGTCCCTGCTAAACCGATTGCATCAAACAAGCAGAGGAGTCATTGCAAATCCTAGTTGTGTTACTCGTATGTTCCAGAATTCATTCTGAATGTACAAGATAATTCATCCACTCCTCTTTTTATCGTTGAAGAAAACTTCTGCATTTGTAACAGGCACACCCCGATACACCACTGAATCATCTGTGTCCGTTTTGTTTCATAAATTCATTTTAATTCGTTGAGCTGCCCGTAAGTGTCTTCTAAATGTTGTTTTTCCTTTTGCCACGCAGAGCGCGAGTGCCACGCACGCTTTATCCTTTAGCTCTTGCCTCGTCGGGAACCAATGAAAAACGAGCGTCTGTTGACACGACCCGCACTCCCATTGGACGAAAACCGTCCAATCGCGCTTTGGAATGTGTCAGCCATTGAATGCTCGCTCCGCCGTGAAAAACGCGAAACGTTGCGGCCTAAGCGGAACCCAAGTTTCAGCACATTATAATATCGGTTATAAACTAATGCCTGTGTCTATAAATTCAAATTAAGGTTGATTCTTCGTTCTTCATTTTTTGCGTTTTTTGCCTTTTTTTGGCTTTGTTTTTCAAGTAACAAATGTGAATTTTGCCCCATTGGTGCTTGTCACCCCAAGTGGCTTCTTGTAGTCAAATTCATCAAACTCCACAAATGTTTAAAATTTACGTAATGTTTAAAAAAAAATTGTGTCAAAATGACCTTCCGCATGTTTTCGCCCCCTCGGCTTCACCGAGTTCATGTTTATTCTATGATTTTGTTTCTGGCTTTAAAGAACTTGTGGAATGTTTTGTCATTTGGTTTTATCTCATTTGCTATTTGGCTTATGGGCACAGCAGGCAGTGCTGCCCTCTCACAGCAAGCAGGTTGTTTGGATGTGGAATCCAGCGCAGTTTGTGTGGAGCTTGCGTGTTTGCATGGGTTTCCCCTGCAGAACTTGGCATCATGGTGCCAGGAGAACTGCCTCCAACTGAATGTCGGCAAAACTAAAGAGATGGTGGTGGACTTTGGTAGGCGACAGCAGCGGTCCTACACCCCCCTTAAAATCAACGGGACTGCAGTGGAGCGGGTGAGCAGCTTCAAATACCTGGGCGTTCATGTCACTGAGGACTTGACACGGACCGTACACATCCGAGCTCAGGCCAGTAGAGCAAAGCAGCGGCTCTACCACCTCAGGCAGCTGAGGAAGCTACAGATCTCTCCGGCGATCCTTAAAACGTTCTACTCTGGTGCTGTATAAACTGTTGTGACTCAGAACATCATCTCCTGGTTTGGGAATAGCTGTGCTCGAGACATCAAGGCACTGCAGAGAGTGATCCGCTGCACCAGATCTGATCTGCCATCCCTACAAGACATCTACACCAGGAGATGCAGGACCAGAGCGACTAGGATCGTCGGTGACCTGTCTTATCCCAGCAACCATCTATACGTCTTGCTGAAATCAGGCAAACGCTTCAGAAGCATTATGGCCAGAACGGAGAGGCTCAGGAGGAGCTTCTACCCACAGGCCATAAGACTTCTGAACCCGGACATGCTATCACAATCCTCACAGACCAGGGTCTTCAATATTCTGTGACCACTCCCCTCACTGTCACTGTCCTTCCAGTGCACCTTAAGGTTTCTTTACCGTTTATTTATTTATTATCTTTTTTTTTATTTTACTTATCTATTTGCTGTTTGTTTCTTTTCTTCTTGGTGTTTGGTTGTTTGTTTTATTTTTCATTGTAAATTTTCAAGCACAGTCTATCCTGGATAAGAGCACATTTCACTACATGGTATACAACCATGTACGTAACAAATAAACTCTTTTGACTCTTTGACTTTTGACCCCTGGTGCTCCACTTCCCTCCTACAGTCCAAAGACATACATTTCAGGTTAACTGGTCGCTAAACTGGGAATAGTTTGTGGACTAGCATCCCATGCAGGATGTTATTCCATAATCTTGTGCCCAGTGACTCAGCTATAGGCCCCGAACCACGGTGACTGTGATCAGGATGAAGTGAACAATGATAATACAGACTGTCCTGAACTTATGACCAGGTGAGGGACCAACAACCAGGGCATAAATCACGTTGCTTGTAAGTTGGACCGTACTCATGACATAGCGACATCTTTTCAAACATTTGTCAGTGTGTTTAACCTATTTTGTTTTATTTCTAGCCACCGTATAGTATATTATCCATACCTATATTAAATAATTCGGCACTGTATTCTTTATCAAAGAATACAGAAGATGTCCGTAACATTTTTTTAAACACTTCAGTATTGTGTGCCACATGACAGTGGAATGTAGTAAGTGCAAGCAATGTGGTCTCTTGCAGCTGTTCTACTGGTAAACCTGCTGAGCTGGCTCATGGTTCATCTTTGGTCCTCAGTCCGTGGTGCGACCGATGCAAGGGCAGAGATGGTGCTATGGCGGGTATGGCAGCAGTTGCAGGGAGTTTTAGATGTATTTTATCTTCTGTGAGATGTACAATAAAGGCAAGACGTGTGCCCAGTTAACATTCCACATGGGCATCTTTGTGTCATGACACCAGTGAGAACAAGCACTGTGTGAGATGCAAGAAGATGATTGTTAGCTGCGCATGGGCAGGATAGGTGTGTGGCACACAGTCTTGTACGGTGTTCACCTCACCTCAATACCCTACGATGTCACCCGTGCATACTGTGCAGGAACACGTGCAATGTTTTGATGCATTTTTTTCTAACATTTTCATAGAATTTTAATCTACAATATAAGCTATAAGCATGCAGTTGTGTTGCACTGCTGTTTGTGATTTTGGATGGCGGTCAGTACTGTAGATGTTATGCTGTTACTTCATACATGTTCTGTGTACATTACAACACGTTCATATATTCATGTTTTAATAAATTTAAAAAATCCTAAACATTTTTGACAATTTTCACCCATTTCATTTTTTAATTGTTATTACATTTATTTATTTAGCGTTGCAAGTGTAAGTCAGTCATATGTCAAAAACGTTGTTGGTCAAGGACTACCTGTGGATGGATGAATTGATGGAGAAGGTTTAAAATGCTTCTGGATTCCACTGCTCTATCTGAATTTCTGAGCTCTGCTCTGTTACATGCATCCCACAGATAGTCACTTATGTCTTCTTCAAGTCAGCTGTTGGTGTCTCCACAGTGACTTTATAGTCTCCAGCTGTAGACAAGGTTTATTAGGAGTCAGCAGAATTAAGTGCAAGATTTGGATTAGAGCATTGGAATGATATTGACTGAGGTGTGAATTTACAACCATTTATTGTAATACACATTTCATACAGTAGCTGTGTTTATTAATTACATATTTTTCATTTAACGGCAGTCGGTGCAGCTACGGGACCCACTATGAATTAGTGCCACCTTGTGGTAATACAAGAAAGTGCAGGTAACGACAACCGTGTAACATTGTGGTTAATACTGATTTACCATCACAAATCAAGGAAAACTTTACCAGAAAATATTCAGTTAATGTGTATAATGGGCTTTTCAAATTAAATTATATTTTTGAACATGTTTAAAGAGCTGCATCCTAAGTAGCCTCATTGTTGGTTCTTTAAAGGAGACTAGGAAGAGTTTATTTAGGCCTGTTTGACCATGATTTCCTCTGCACATGGGGATGTACAAACCCATATTCAGAGACAGTTTCAGGGAAAGAATCAGTTGGAAAAGGTTTTGCCTTTTTTAATTCATTTGAACGTAACCTATGTTGTGTTTTCACTACAGCTGTCCTGAAGACACTCGCAGTTTGCAGGGCAAAACCAACAGGGTCAGAAACAGCTTTTTCTCACAAGCTGTCAGACTGCTGAATTTGGGACAGCATAGAGATGGATCCCCATCACCACTAACCACCATAACATTGCTACTGATTTTCTTACCTTACCATGTCTGTTTTTCTATATATCCTAAACCATCTATTCATTTGATTTTCATCCTGTTTTCTATTTTGTCTGTGTTTTCCTGTGTTGTCATGCAGTTTGTTTAGTGGTTTTTACACTGTGGTCCAGGAGAAACTACATTTTATTCTGTTTTGTACATCTGTGTAAGGCAGAACGACAGTAAGATGCACACTGAACCTGCTCTATGTGCACAGGTTAATTTGAGATGAACTATCAGTTATTATTTATCCAGATCCATTCTGCATGTATTATGAATTACCTTACATTTATTCACTTAACTGAAGCTTTTCTCTAAAGTGACTTCCCCCATTTATACAGCTGGCTACATTTTACTGGTACAATTCAGGGTAAGAACTGCATGCATACATACAACAGCAAGAGGTGGGATTTGAACCTAACCAGTACATCATCTGCTACCTGATGGAGAGCTGTTCTGCATGTACCTTCAGTCTACTGCGAGGTTCTTCTGCTGTTCCTCTGTCTGGTTTTCCAAGCAAGAAGGCTCATCCTCTTTTAACTACAACAGTTTTACAAGAACTCCAACTTGTCTTTAAATGTCTAATGCACATTTATTTATTCTTATTATAAAATACACTGCCCAGCCAAGAAAAAAAGTCATCACCTGGATTAAACTTAGTGTTGATGCAGGGATGCTTCAGTTGGTCAGGTCTAGGTTCAGCAACGTTATGTGCCCAAAAAATGAGCTCAGCTGACTACCTGAATATACGGATTTATGACTAGGTTTTTCCATCAATGGGTTTTCTTCCAAGATGACAATGCCAGGATTCATCGGGTTGGCTCAAACTGTGAAAGAGATGCTTCAGGGAGCATGAGAGAGACATCATTTTCACACATGGATTGGCCACCACAGAGTCCACACCTTAACCCCATTGAGAATCCTTGGGATCTGCTGGAGGAGACTTTACGCAGCGGTCCGACTAGAAAAATAAACCTCTGGGGGGTCCATGTACCACTGGAAGCCCACCCCTCCTAATAGTCAGAAACTGTAGTTTTGTCTTTGTTGCATAACAATAAAACCGCATGATCGCTGATATTTTCCATGAGACAATAAGGTCGAGCGTTTGTGAAGGACGAGATGACTTTTAAAGTTGTGTTTGTGGCCTAAGAGGCGGTAGAGGAATGAATGTGCTCCAGCTAAACCTCATATTTTACCACATTTTACCGGACTCTCAGCGATCAGTGACGTTGAGCAAATGAAATTCAACAAGTTTGGCGTAGAAATTGCAGACAAACGTTTCACTTAAAAACAACGCGTCCCTCGTTGCGGCTCCCTGCGTACGCATGCGCACTGTGATGTCAGAGGAGCGCGCTTGCAATTTAAATGCGCGCGGGAACAGCCGATAGACAGTCGGATGCGAACTCTCTGAGGACGGCGGTCTTCCTGTGCGAAAACAACAATAAAATAGCGTAAATACTCACAGAAACAGCAGTAGCAGAACGAAGCCGAAAAGTGAACAATGGTGAGGACGAAGGCAGACAGCACACCGGCGGCGTACAGGAAAGGTGAGAGGCAAACGTGGACCTTGAGTTTTACCTCAGAAAATTCGCCCGCTCTCTTGTATCGGTTGTCATTGAGTGAAAATAGCGCATTTCTGCTCCTCAGATGTGCTCAGCCTGCGTCGCTTATTTCCTTTTATTTGTGTGCTTTTTCTTCTTGGAACAAACTAGTAATTGCTGCTTCATCTCTGCATTAAAGCCGAATTTCTTTCTGCTCCGAGGAGGCTAAAACGCAGGGGTTTCCGGCGGGTTTAAATCATATTCGCACATTTCGGCCACTTCTTAAACCTTAACGGCGTTTTTCTTCTAAACGTTAACTGGGTTTCTCTTCTAAATCTACACCGTTTTAATTCTGCGGTATTCCCGCCCCGAGGCGGCTCCGGATCCCGCCATTTCGGCCCCCGGTTCCCTGCCGCCCTCCGTTCTACGTCTCCTTTTCTTGTCATCTGTTCAATTTATAGGCCATTACTGACGTTTTTGCCATTGCTTCCGTGTTGCTCCAACCGGCGGTTGTCTGATCTAAAAACACCGGTTTGCTTTTTTCAGTCGAGGCGCCAGTTTCAGTGGACCATGTTTGGCGCCAGTGAAGAATGGAAATAAACCTTACTGTTGCTCATGTATCAGAGCTCCTTTACAGTCCTGTAGATCTCGGATAAAATTGCCCTACAATCCCGATGGAATCTAAACCGCTAAGCACAGCGTTTAGCTTCCCTGTAAATTCTGTTGCAACCCTTGCCCCTCCTGCAGTGAATCCCACCTCCTGTTGCAGTACCATGAATTTACCCTGAAGCGCCTAGGAAATTACCATGTAAATACCTCTGTAGGTAGCTCGGCTCAGGAGGAAAGGTGTCAGTAAAATGTAAATGTGTCACAGCTGAGGTCCACGCTCTGTATGCCGAGGCCATTTGGTCACTTCAACACCCCCCCCACCCCCAGCTCTCACTATAACGTTTTAAACGGATTGTGACTCTGCATTTGTGTCACATTGGCAGCGGTGGCCGCTTCGGCACCCAGGAAGTCGCTTGGCAGCTCCAGCTCTGCCAATTCTGCAGGGGGCTCACAGTCCAGCACACCTGGTGAGTCTTTTGTTTAAATAATCTGCAGACTGTCTATTTTAAGTGCTCTGTATATTGGGCATTTTGGACAACTTTTCATGAAATAATTGAACGTGCTGAACTTGTAATTTTAATTCTGTGCAAGTGTTTAGAAACAGTTATACCAGGTGCGTGAGAGTGTCTTGCTCTTCCAGGTAAGAATAAGTATGCTGGCGGAAACCCAGTTTGTCCACGTCCCACCCCAACCTGGCAGAAGGGGATCGGGCACTTTTTCGGTGGACCGGGGAGCAAGCCGGAGAAGGAGAACCAGCTGCCCCTGTCGGACGAGGAAGAGGCCGGGGGCAGTGGAGTGTCCAAGGCACCCAGAAAGTATGGCTCACTGTCTGACTTTATTGCTTTGCATTTTGAGAGGGAAACCGATTCCGAACTCCCGGCATTAGTGTGGAGCTCAGTTGTGCGTTTTGAGTCCTGAGCTTTCAAAGAGCTCTGCGTGCTTAGGCTGGCTTGTACATGTGTCACAGCAGAAGGGGATGAAGTTTGTTGTGCGGGGCAAGACTGTGCCGTTTAATGTTGGCCGGTTGGGTAACTTGGGCAGTCAGGTGATTGTTGTCCAAGGTGTGTGTTTGGTGGGGTGGTCTGGCCTCTGCTAACACTCAAATTTTGTTCGTAGAGCTCGACCACTGCCTGAGGATGATGACGATGATGATGCTGAAGATGACGATTAAGGCACTCTGGGGAAATTGAAATGTGATAAAGCCATGACCCGCAATTACTTGAAAGGGGTAGCAAATTTTAGCTATGTACTGTACATCTTTGTATATAGTATGTTTGTTTTTTGTACAGAAGTTTAATAAAAAAAAAAATAAAGAGATGGGTTTGTTTTTTTTTGTTTTTTTTTGAGCAGCAACTTTGAAAGTGTTGCTCTGTATCTAAGCATTTTATGAATATGGAGTCTAGACCAATTTATAGTTGACTTGTGCTTAAATTGTATATTCCTCAGTATTTTGGTTATGGATGTGTTGAATATATATATATATTTTTTCTCTTTCAATCACCTTGTATTCCTGTCTGCTTTGAACTGACATCATACAGTGGCTTCAATGACGAACGTTCGGCCGCTAGAGGGAACTCTTGCCCACAGGTTCTCGACAAGGGTGCAGCCAGGCTGCTGTGAACTTTCTGTAGTTTTCAGACAAATTCAGCTTTGCTCTTGCTTGTCTGTGTTAAACAATATACCAATTTTTTTTTCCCCTGTTACTTTCTTGGTGACTATTTCCCACCCATCAGTAATTTGCTGTTTCATACTAGGGTGCAGAGCTGGTGCAGTTAAAATTACCCAGCAGTGTAAGTGGATGTTGGGTAAAAAAATAGTATGAACAGCAAATATAGGAATGAATCTAAAATGTAATGCAGCTTTTGTGATGGCTGGTATTTTAAGAGTTGCTGGGGTGTCTCCTCCCCCCCCCCCCAAGAAAAATGCTTTCATTGACCTTTGTCTCAAGCATGTTTTATATTGGGTTTATTATGAAACATGCTGCAGTTCTTGTCATGGATTGCATAGTTACATAAAGGGCATTATTTTAAATCACCAGTTAATGGATGTCAATAACAGTACATAGTGACGTTGGCGGTCCTGCAATTGGCGTACTTGGTTGTGGATGATTTAAATTGCTTCTGTGGCACCGTAGAGTGCGGACAGAGCAAACGCGACACTGAAAGGGGATTTATTGGATTAAGGCGGCTCTTAATGCATGCAGGATTAAATATAAGGCTAAGCCTGGGGAGACTGAAGTAAAGCCAGGGAAGATTACCAGGAGGTATTGAAATAGGATATTTAGTCAGAATATGTGATATCTCAGAGGAAGCCCTGTCTGTGTTTATGCAAGAATGGGACATGTTGGTCACAAGAGGGAACTATGGGTGGAACAGATATAAAAAGTGCAAACTCTTCACAAACTCAGTAGAATCTCCTTGTTTTGGCACCAGGATCATCCAGAGGAGTCAATCTTTTTGTTGTCCTTTCAATGAGGAAAGAAAGTGTTCTGCTCATCTTCATCTCAGGCCCAATTACAGGGATTAGCAAAACTGTGGAAGTGTGCAGCATATCCAGCATGCTGAATTCTGTCTGTTCCAGGTCTTTAAAGACTTTTTTTTTTTTTTTTTAAAATACAGACTTTAAACTCTTGGCAACTAAATGAGTTACTTTACTTCTGCCAGCATAAGGCCTTGCAACAATGTCCTTCCCTTTGCTAAAATACTCTCACTTCTAAATCCATTGAGGCCTGCAAATACTTTGGTCTCACTTATGATTCCACTGCTGAAAGGAATAAATAAATGGCTGCTGCCAAAAATGTGATGGATACATTAACAAAATGTCTAAGAAAATTTATTGCAATTCTTTAGTCCAAACTAGTAAAAGGGTTAAATGTGAGAAATCAAACCCAAGTGACACTGAAACCTTTTTAATTGAAGATAATTAATTGATGGTTGTTGGTATCTATTTTTATAAGTTTATTTAACATGATCTGTTATAGTAATGTGTAGTTCTGTTAACATACAAAAGGTTTTCCTTCATGTATCTGTATGAAAGTACTTTTTAATACCAGCATTCTATTTCTATGTTGTTCTTTTTGGCCTTGCTACACAATTTAGGGTTTGAGATTCATTTTGTCATTCTGCCATGTACAGATGTGTAAGAGAGAAGTAAATGTAACTTGTCCTGGGCCACAGTACACAATGCACTAAACAGACAGCATGATGACACAGGACAATACAGTACAGACAAATTGTATAGATGAGTAATTAATAAATAAATAGATAAGCTTATAAATAGATAACTAAGTTCAGATAATAGATCATTGCAAACAGTCAGTAGTTATGATACAGTGGGATGGGGTCCTGGTGGTGGTGATCAGTCCCTATGCTGTCCTGAATTCAGCAATCTGACAGGCTGTGGGAAAAAGCTCTTCCTAACCCTGATGGTGCTGGCCTGCAAGCTGTGATATCGTCTTCCAGATATGAGCGGTGAAAACAGACAGCGGAGAGGGCAAGAGGGGTCACTGGCGATGATACCAGCTCTCGTGACTCACCGCTTCTTGTAGGTGATATGGATGGTGGGTAGCGAAGGTCTTCAGTACCTGCTGCAGACCTCTTCGGCCAGAGGCAGTGTAGTTCCCATACAAGACTGCTATGTAAGAGGGCCGGATTCACTCTATAGCACATCTGTAGAATCTGGTGAGGATGGGGGATGGAATTACAGCTCTTTTTAGTCTTCTCAGGTAGTGGAGATGCCTTTACGCCTTCTTCCCTCAGATGGTTCTGCTCTGGTTCCAGGAGTGGGCCTTCATAATGTGTACTCCGTGAAACTTGAAGATATATACCAGCTATGCTGCTGTATTTGGCAAAAAAGTCATAGGATAGGAGTGAAAACAGCAGTGGGCTGAGCACATAGCCTTGTGGTGTACCAATGTTGAAGATGATGGTGTGGGAGGTGTTGCTATGGATCCTTATGGCCTATGGCCTGTTGGTTAAGAAGCCCAGGTTCCAGTTGCACGAAATATTGCTAACATCCGATTCGGTTTAGTGGCAACTTTTTTTTATTGTTTCCTAGTTATCTTCCTTTAATGAAACATTTCAGAGAAACAGTGTCTCCAGTGTGGCCTGCACACAATTCCTGTGATTTTATTACTCTATCACAGTAGGTACAAGAGATGATGTACAGGGTTGCCACCATACAATCTGAAGGGTTGTGCTCTGAATTCCTGTTCTGCTTCAGTGCTCTTAGTCTATGTAATTACTCCTAGCTCAACTGAAAATAAAATCTATGTCCAAAACTGCATGAATACCTGACCATCACACCAATATTTGCTTGTTGAACATCCCATTCCAAATCAACGGGCTTTAATATGGAGTTGTTCCCCCTTTGCTGCTATAACGGCCCCTATTCTTCTAGGAAGGCTTTCCACCAGAATTTGTGCCCATTCGGCTACCAGGGAGGTTGGGCACCGATGCTGTGTGAGAAGGCCTGGCTCGCAGTCGGTGTTCCAGTTCAGTGGGGTTGAGGTCAGGGCTTTGCACAGACCACTCAAGTTCTGCCTCACCAACCTGGCCAAACGTATTTATGAAGCTCATCTTGTGCATGGGGAGGCCACAGTCATGCTGAAGCAGGAAAATAACTTCCCAAAACTGTGGCCCCAAAGTTGGAAGCACACAACTGTTTAGAATGTGTTTTTATGCTGTATGAATGCAATTGAAATAGCTCGAGTCAATCATTAGAAGGGAGATGGGGTCCATATAATGTGTATATAGTGTACCTTTAAGTATGTATGGACAAAATATTAGAACATTTTCATAATAATATGATAATCTCAGGGGTGTTCTCTGTTTCGTCTAAGTGAAAAGGTGAATCTTATTGGTTTTAATGTTGGCAGGTATTATTAAAATGCCCATACACAGCACAAAAGCCTCTGATAATGTTTGTCTCCTCATATTTCTTTATTCTACCACTTAATTTATCACCATTTGGTTGCACGATTTAGGCTTCCATTGATATAGAACCACATAGTTTTAACCCATGCAGTAGGATAACTTAATATATAATGAAAATTGTGAGAGAAACTAACGTGAGCGTTCTCACTGAGTTTAAACCGTCAGAATTGTATTATTTCAAACGTCAAGGTTTCATATCTTATTCACTGCCCAAGTCGGTAGGGACGCATAGTAACCTGGAAGAGTTTGCGGAAGTCAATTGGACTACAAAAAACAGTTATTTCCGTGTCTGTGTAGTCTTTCACTTCCGGGTCGCTGGTAAGCGTTCGCTTCCGGGGCTGCTGGACCCTTTCACTCCCCAGGACGAAGGCAGCCCGAGGAAGACAGAAATTAAAAATCCGCCGAGCGGAATTGAGAGCTCCCTGCCACCTCGGTGCTCTCGTTTCTGGATTTGAGGTGAAGCCAGGGGCGTGGTGCTGAAACTCGAAGGGAGAGGTAGCGGACGCCGTCGCAGACAAAGTAAGTCAGGGCTTTTTGGTTGAATTGTCTTTCTTCGCCGTTTCCTCCTTCCCGGTACAAGAGCTCTGGCTGTTAGCTAGTCTGTTAGCTAGCTCTTATGTTAGCATCTTGGCTCTTCGGCTTGAATGAAAACTAAATCTTACATTGTGAAGCTTACATTTTTGTTATTGACTGATAGAACAGTGTGGGCTCAATGTTATTATCAGTATGTTCAACTTTATTTTCAGTGTCATCCACTTTGTCCATCTGCATCTTTGCTCCTCTGTATTTGCTATGTATTTGAGCATCAACTCACATAATGGGATAGAATTTCATTAAATGTAATATGCCCCGTTAAGGCGTTAAGTCACTGTCTTTAAGACATTAAAGATCCAAGCAGACCTACTCCCTGTGTTCACTTGTGGTCCTGAAAACGTTGCTTCATTTCTTTAATATTCACTGTATTTTTGGCATTAGTCTCTTTCTGTTTTTTTATTACATAGAGTTCAAATGTGTACGTATTGTGTGTTTTACTCTATTACTTGTATGTAGTATTGTTAGCTATGTTGTAATTTTTTAAAAATCACGGCCAGGTTTGCTGAGCTCTGTGCGCAGCTTGTGTTCTTTGAACTCCACAGTAATGTCACCCATCCAGCATCCCTGTAGCTTCTCCTTGTTTTCAGCTCTGTTGGGTGATTATCAACCCACCGTCGTGTCCAGATCCTGGGATGAGTTGTACCACAGTGTGTTTCCACCACGACGTGTTCTCGCTGCGGGGGGTGCGCGAGGTGACGTGACTTCCCCGATTCCCCAGACAGGATCCCGGTCCTCCCCATCATTCCCGATGTGTCATCATATTTTAATTATCCTGCCTGTAAGAGATGAGCGGAGAATTATTTTCGGAGGTCTTTAATGTGTGAGGTTTAGCCTAGGTTGTGTATTTTATACTTTTTGTATGGCAACATGTCAGTAAGACTTTTCTTTTTTGAATATTGACAGATGACATCATGATTGCAAAGTGGCAGTTAAGTCTAATGATTCTTGTAAAGGGACTAGCACGTCTTCTTTACAATGAGTAAACTGGCTGTGGACTTTTTTTAGGCTTATTTGTCTCAATTGAACTTGCCGACACTGATTTAAAGTAGTTTTTTTTTTTAATTATAATTATTTTTTTATTTTTTTAACCACTTGGTGTTCTCCAGCCTGGCAGTTTAGAGCAGTTCTTGGGGAGATGCCTGTTGCTTTTTAATGAGCTGCTTTAGTTTCTGAGGCCTGTCTTCCCTGTGTCGGGAACATGTTTTTCTTTCGCCTGAGCTCGGGTCCTCTTGTTTGTCATGACAGGCCAACTAGGGGTCCCGCCAATGCCCGTGCAGATGGATGGATGGGGATGTTTGTCAATAACAGGCCTGGATGCTTTGGTAGAAGAGTGACGTGAATTAGTGCTTGATCTCAACATAGTATTGCCAGCTGCTTGAGTTGGGTTTTTGTGTTCGTGTGTCTGTTTGTGTGGGGTGTTTGGGCTCCACATTCGTTTATTGTTCCCATGTTATCTAGCTGTGGTCTGGTGCAGTTAATGCAGCTGTGGAATGCTTTCCTTTGCATGTTAAACTGAGTGCAGCTGATGGAACCGTCGTACTGCACTCTGCTTATCATCTGTACCACGCAGAACTCATCGCATATGTTATTTAACTCTGTGGTCAGTGTGTTTAATGGCATGTAGCAGTCAAATTGTAGCTGGTTTTTCCCCTCCGTGTATCAGCTTTAGCTATGTACGCAGCAACCTTTTACACACGTTGGTGGAAAGGTGGGGGAGGGGTGGGATTTTGGTGGAAACAGCAGGACAAGGAGATCAGAGCGCTACTGTGTGAGAGACTCACACTACAGTGGGGGGGGAGCGATGAGTCTCATCCTCAGGGATAAGAACAGTCCCAACATCCATCCGTTTGTCCTCAGTTACCCAGCAGAGAGAGGGGGAGCCATAACTTCTTTACTCAGCAGAATTTATGTTAATCCAGAGCTGTTTCCATGTAAAAAACTGGCACGATCAAGCTATCAGTGGGCATAGTTGGGCAGAGAAGGGTGACCAGAAATGGCCTGAGTAAGAGCAGAAAATTAACTTAATGGTCCTTAAAGAAGTCTGTTTCCATTGTTGTTTTTCAGTTAGCGACAGGGACGCTTCTGCTTTGTCATCTGTACCAACATGCTGTTGTCTTGCCCTCAAAGCACCTGGAGCAACTGGCATATTACATTACTTTACATTATTTAGCTCCTAAGCAGAGCATTAGGTTCATTTATTTCAGGTCTAAAACAAAAGGGCCAATAACCTATTGTCCTGTATTCTGTCTTCTTCCCACGTGCAGATTCAGTCTGGTTTCAGTTTGTGACACTGATGCTCTTTTTTCAAAGCGTTGAGGTTTCTGTGGAGGATTTTGTAAAGAATATTCACTCTGCGAGCTGAAAGCATGGTTTGATTTTATTGTACTGTGTGGGAGGGGATGTTTCTGTCAGTTTGGTTTTGATGTTCATACTTTGGTTGTGCCACTTGAGGATCAGGAGAACTGTTCCCAGAAGAAGCACATGTGACATCAGACATTGGTCAATTTGACAGCAGAAGAGAACGGAATCATTTTTGAAAGCCGTCTTTTTGGGAAACCCCATTATCTCTCATTTGTTTGTTTTCAGGTGGCTTTGGGGGAGATTGTCAAAGGGCGTGTGTTTACCAGACAGAGGGCCTCCGAATCAGGATGTTCTGCTGCTGTTCTAACATGTCTGAATGATTGGAATAGAGTGTTTGTTAATGTGTTTAAGTGTTTGTCATGCTTGTTCCTGGCTGTCTGGAATCAGGAAGTCTCCACAGATTGATTTAAAATGTCAAAGAGAGTTTCATTTTGTGGTTGTAATGCAGCTGGTCATCTTCTAGGTGTGTGTGTGTGTTTCCTTGTGCTTATTAACAACTGTAGTGTCTGTTGCAGGTTGCCACAGGATTTAAATCTGTTGACTAAATGTTGAGGAGTTCTTAATGGGGCTATGGAGAAGCAGTCACAGTCTGCAGGTCATGACAGCATATTTATGTTTTTATGGTTGCTGGTCAGGTCCTTTTTCACTAAGATTTATGACAGCTGTTGTGCATTTGTTCTGTGAGGGGTCAAATAAGCTTCTGAATACAGCTTTTCTCTTTAAACACAGTAGATCGGCATCCATCAGGTTTTCCACTGACAGGTTTGTTCCTGTTCAGAGTTGTGTTCCAGCTTGTGGGCAGACACAGGCGGTTTGGTTCTGGCAGGGGTTCTGCGGGCCTTGGAGCTCAAGAGTCGCCTGCTACCCAAGACCCTCCTTACTACATCCTCCTGCCCTCTCTCTCACTGTCAGAGTCAGCAGGTGTTTTTCCACAACACCTGTGGGCTTTCTCTCACATGTGCCAGAGCTGCCAGAAAGCTGTTTTGGCAATACTGCTTTGCTGATGGAACAGCCTAGACCAAAGACAGTATAACACATCCAGCAATGTTTTTTTTTTTTATAGACATTAATCCATTTCACCTGTTATGCTCAAAATATTGCAAGGAAATAGTGCAATTGATCAGTCCTTTTTCTTTCAGACATTTTATTGGTGGCTACTGCTTTCTGTACACTCTGAAACAAACTATAGGTGTCCAAGTGACATAATATTTAACCACATGTAATTTCTACACATTGTACAATAACAGTAACTGCATTTTTAACAAATGTTTATTTTCTGGGCTCTTTTTTCGGGGACACGATAGTAATATGTTCCTAAACCGGCTCCTTTACAGTGATGCTGTTCTGTTTTCTTCCCTCTCATGTGGAAACTGTGTGTGTGAGACTGGCAGGGAGGAAGAGGAGATCACTGTTTCTGTGCTGTAGCTACCGGGTGACATCCTTACTATCGTCAACAGCCTGTGACTGGGCTCTGGTGTAATTTCCTGCCATGTCACCATGGAAACTGTGCCCGTGTCTTTTGTTTGAGCAAAGAAATGACAGAGGTGACCCGACACCCACACACACACACACCCCTTTCCTGAACCCTTTTGTGAACAGAGGCCTTGTCCACATGTGGTGCTCACGGTCCCCCATGTCGATCACTTCATGTGCTGTAAACACTCATGACCTCCCTGTTCACACCCACGTCTTGAGCTGGAGCTCCCCTGTGTCTGATCACGGTTTCTCCTTCCTCCAATCGCCTCGGGATGTTTTCTTTTTCTGGTGTGTGTATTTTGAAGGTGCGCATAATAAACGGGTGCACACACCATTTAAAGTGAGGAATATAGTAGAGTTTGGCAGCACATTTTTGAACATTATGTGGAAATTTCTGTTTTTGCTGCGTCACTAATGAGAAGTTGTGTACCAGACGGTATGTAAGAGAAACTGGTCGTTGATGCCCAGTGTGTGAGTGAATGGATCAGGCCGGCGGCTTGAGCTCTGCCTGGGCTTGTTGTAGTTGGGTTAGCGCTCAGCCTTAGCTCCAGCCAACACTGCGACTTGTTTTCCCAATGGAGGAAGTGAGCTTGTACACCTTGTCTGCGCACCTCACTGCAGTGTGGAATGGAGGCATGGTGCAGTGACACAGCAGAGAACATGACAATGCTGACAGCACTTGGAGCACACACCCCAGTGTCCTCCGTCTGTGGGAAGTGGGTATGGATGTTGTCCCTGTTAAGAGTAAGGGAGCAGAGTGATAGGACGATTGGGGAGGACAGACGGCTCATTGCTGGAGTGCTTCTCCATACTGAGAGTTAATGAGCAACGGTAGACCAAGCTGCTCTGCTCCCTCCGCCTGTGGCTGGGTTGATGAGCCTCCAGCTGTAGCCTTCTCTGCGTTTGATGTCTGCCACCTGAAGGAGTGCTTCCTCCATCAGGAGCACAAACTTATGAGTCTGAAGGTGGGAATCACCTCCTCCCACCAGGTTTTCAAAAATATCCCTCTTATTGGGCTGCTGTCATGGCAGTTAACATCCCAAATAAAACAAACTTGATAATTTGGTGAAGATTTTGCAGACAGCTTTTGCCCAGAGGCAGGTAATACAGTAAACAAGTTTTTTAAAACCGTTTGTAATCTGTATACTGATAGGTGATGAATTACTGATGTTTGACTTGTTGTACTGATCGTGGCCTCTGGGCAGTGTGTTTAGATGTAGGTTTGAATCCATCTCAGTTTGAGTGGAGTTTACATGTTCTCACTGTGTTTTTGTGGATTTTACCTGGGTGCTCAGGTTTCTTCTGACAGTCACAAATGATTCATCTTCTTTTTTTTTTCTTTTTTTTTTACAGATTTTGAATTTTACAGAAAATCTCAAATATATTGCAGAATATGAGACAATTCATAATTACGAAAGCTGTTTTTAAGTATTATACAAAGAAAAATATAAAAAGTAACTAAATTTGAGCTTTTTTGGGGAAAAAAACTTTATGCATAAAATGTCTTAATGTTGATATTGTGTCCCAGTAAAGAACCATCCAACCACCATTACTGTTGGTGTGATGTAGGCAGTGCAATGTATATCCATATAGTAGAGGAAATCGGCGATGGGATTGTTTGTCGTACAGTGTGACAAACTCCAGCTTACCTCAGATTTTCAATATTTTGATTTGTTTCTCATGTATTATTGCAGTTTCTCATGGTTTAATACTCTTACACCAGAACAGCAGTTACTTAGGCTCTGTTATCTACATTTGTCACACAGATGCAGTATAAAGGTTTTATGTATCATCCTGGCGATATGAACGTGTCATCGCTAAGGGAATTGTCGTTGAGAAGTGCATTAGGAACACCTAAATGTGATGGTTGGTCTACAGTCTACACACTGTCTACTGCATGCCAGCTAATTTACAGTACACACGGCCTGACTGTTGCGTTGTGTTAACCCACGGAACACAGTGCTCTAGTCTGTTGTCCTGTGCATTGTCAGTGTGATGGTTTAGCAGCTCATCAGGTTGGGAAGCTGACATGCAGGTAAATTCTTGATTAAGAGGCATTTGAGGGAGCTGTAGTGTGAAGTGATTGTGGATCACGTTTCTGTCAGAATGGTATTTGCATTGTCTGTTGTATCTTGGGAGGCCACGATGGGATGGATTTTACTGCACGTTCCGCCTGCTTGTGATCATTGCCGAAATTTTCCATTAACTGTCCTCAAATATTCCTCATGCTGCCAGCCTTGTTCATCTCCAGCAATTTGGTTTTCAAGACTCACATGAAGGTATGAATGAGTCTGCCTTTCATATTTTATATTCACAGGTTCAGTGTTGGAAAGTATAATCGTATGCTATTCATCCCAGTCAAGTGTGATATGTCATTTCTATTTTATTCAGCACAATGGGTGGCCGTTTGTTTGTTTGTTTGTTTGTTTGTTTGTTTGTTTGTTTGTTTGTTTGTTTGTTTGTTTGTTTGTTTGTTTGTTTGTTTGTTTGTTTAGTTGTAATTTATTTTGAAGCTTCAACAATAACCTGGGCAGTGAGCAGTTTGGAGGAGAAGGAATGGAAGCACATGTTGGTAGGTCGGCTGTTGTCCCCTGGCATTCCGGGCACAGTTATTTTCACTGTTAAATCGAGAAGCTGGCTGTCCCTCAGTGATGCTTTGTGGGTGGTGCACGGTAGTCACTATGGACCCCCTCCCCCCAAAGCCTTCATTCAGGGGCAAATTCAGTCCTGAGTTATTAAGCTTCTAATAAGTGGAAGCTCCTTTTCCAGGAATGTCCTACCATTCTGATTTATCCCTTGATTACATCTCCATAGTGGTGTGACTATCTGTTGTCTTTGGTGTTTGGCCCAAATCTCCAGAAAGTACTGGCAGACAGGGAGCTGAGGAAGCTGGGCTGCAGCTGGTTTGACCAGCTGTTTAGTGAGAAGGTGCATACTTAAGGAAATGGAGTCAGCTGGAGTCTTGTTGCTTGCTATGGCATGGATTTGTACTTTGTCACAGTAACGTGGTCTGACTTTGTGTAGGTACTCACGTTCACACAAGTAGGGGTTCCTTCCAGCACAACAGCCTTACAACTTCTCTGCTGTGGGGTTGGATTATTGTTTAGATCCCACTGTGGGTAATAAATTCTTATTCTCCCTAAGATGTGTCTCTGTCTGCATTCTTCTGGTTTGCGAGCCCTTGGCTGTGGATTGTCACCAAGGGGATTGTCAGTCACTGTTGCAGGGGCACGCCTGGTCAACTTCCTGTCAAACATGTTGGCAGCTGATGGTTTCAGTTTGATCCACACTAAATGTTGCCTGAGTGTCTGGCTGTGTGAGCTGGGGAGAGAACAAAGGTCGGTAGGACAGTGACACTTTCTGCAGAGGTGCCACCTCACCCATAGGGATCGCTTTCTAGGCTCTGCAGTGGGTGTGTGAGCTCTGCTCTCCTCTCCACATTCACAGAGTCATTGTAAGACTCTGCTGACCTTCCGGAATCCCCACTGGAGAGCTCTCAGTGATTTGAATAATTCACAAGGAAGGGTGCAGAAGTGTATTTTTACGTGTGTGAGCGAGAGACTGTATCCCTGTGTGCAGTGACCCAGGGCTTCTGCCACCATGTTGGGGTTTATTTACAGCAGCAGATCGATCCTGCTTTCCTCATTCCTCCTTGTTGCCCCCATGTCTGTGCCTCCTTTCATCCTGTCCAGTCCCTTTTCAACCATCTCTCTCGCTCTCCCTCCTTCTCTTCTCAAATGGTCTGTGTCTCTTAACCCCTCTGTTTTCTTCTTTGGATGAGATGATGACATGCATATTTTAACACGCTTGCCCACTATTCCACAGTATGTGTATCAGAAGAATAATCATAAGCGTCTTGATCCAGAGTTCAGACTAATCCGACTCTTCAGCGGACCTGTGGAGAAAAGATCACAACGTAAACCTAGTGTGAATCCAACAGGGTGTCACAGGGTTCGACTGGCTTTATGTACAACCAATAGAATATGATCAAAACCAGTGTGAACAATGACTAGTATTACATGTTCAGAGCTTTCTGATTAATTTGCTTGTAAAAGAGATACTATTCTTTGATATGCTGAACAGAATGCCAGGATTCCTCATGAGCAGTTTTGAAAATATAGTGACATCTATGTGTTATGCTTCAGGCCAAAGGCTGCAAGGACCTGCAAGGGGCTAGTAGTTAAAACTGACTTCTGGCACTTCAAGGACTCTGCTTTATATCCCACTTTACATCCCCCTCGTACTGCAGTACCCTTGAATTGAATTACCCTAAACTGGTACAGTAAAAATGATGCGGTTGTAAATGGATTAATAATTGTTAGTAGAGCAACACCATAAGTTGCTCTGGAGAAATGATAGATGATGAATAAATAAAAAATAAACAAAAAATTAAATAATGTAAGGATTCATTTTAAAATATGAAATATGAATACATTTCAGCTGAAGTGTTTTAAATTCAAAGTGCTAGTGCAGCACTGTAGCCACAGAATACAGGGTGCAATTACAGCTCTTTTCAGTATTTATCACTCACTGTTGAGACAGTTTAAAAATAAAATTGAGCCAAGGGTAAACGCAGTATGTAGCCTAATTTGACGTGTAAAGCCTATCTGCTATGGAGATAAAAGTTGCTCTGTTATGGCATACTTTCTGCAGGGAAAGTGAATGGTTCTGTGTGTCACAGGTCTTGGTTGTTCTGAATATAGGAACACATTTGCTTTGACAACAGTCTTTAACAGCAAAACAGTTTAGTTGTCATTGTGTTGGATTTCTCATCCATCACAGTGGAGATAAGATTCCTTTAGCCAATTACAGTAGATTGTTTGTTTTTAACCTTTTTGACCCCTTTAACAGACAGTTGACAACTATGGACCCCTCCTAGAAAAATTTACATGCATTAAGTTATATTTCAGTTCATTTATTTCACGGAAAATTGATTACCTCCACACAGAATTATGTCATAAATAGTAGTAGCAGCAGCATACAATAGTAAAAAGTGGCAGTAATTTTGATGTTATTAACTTTTATTTGGTCAATATTTTGTGGATCCTGTGAAACACATCCACAGAACACCAAGCGTTTCGTGGAACCTCGAATAAGAAACCCTGGCTGATCCAGATGTCAGTAATCCATGCCAATGCTGCTGATTATCACCCCCCCCCCCCCGACTCAAGGGTGCACCTCACTCATTCACTGTGTCATTCACACTCTCTTTGTAACTCACTTACACTAACCTAATCCTAACACCTGTAGGATAGGATATGATATACCGTTATTAATCCCTGTAGTGTCATAGCTGCCACCAGCCTACTCAGGATTGTGGGTGCAGAGTTAATATAATATTAATTGTTTTTCATATCGGACAAAATGGCTGTTTTACTGTGTCAGTTGGGTATGTGAATACAGCTGTAGCACCTACCCATGCGTGGGATACAGTATCGCAGACTGTCCCTGGAGGTCTTCTTTCCAGTTACACGTGCATGTTTTTTGCCCCATCTGCATGTAATTTTTGCACCTGCAGCGAAGCAAGGCTTTACACATCCCAGATTTATTAATTTATTTCTTCATTATTGTGGGTCTAAGCCTCTTGTAATTGGAAGCCAATCTCAGATTCACGCAGCTAGTGCTTAGGCTGATGACATTTTGAAACTAAAAACCCTGTGGACTTGTGTTTCCTGTGTCTTTTTAAAAATGTATATTATCTAGTTGAAACTTTCCAAATTGAGTTACAGTGTTTAGCTGCTTAAGGTTTTACCTTTTTATACTGCAGGGTATTTTTATTGTAGCAGTTCAGAGTCAGTGTCCTGGTCAGTGGTACTAGAGAAGCAGGTTTCGAAGGTTTTAAATTCAAACCTAGGTCCTTTTAGTGCAAGGTGGCAGCTCTAACCATTACACCACTTGCTGCACTTGTGTTGCCGAAAGGAACGTATATGGAAAATATTGTCGGAGGTTCGTATTCGGGTGTTGTGAGTTTATTTCATGTTGTCTGCACAGCTTTAATGGACATGGTGGCCTAAATCCTTGAAGGTTTCAAAGCTTTTGTTTCCAGCCAGGTTCAGTGTTATAAACCCTTTGAGGCTTTCCGAGTGACCTTCAGGTGATGTGGCCTGTTGGGTCATTGTTCTTTCAGTGCTCTCTATTTGTGCTGGAAATGTCTCGTTGCAATCTTTAAAATTTACGTACATGGTATACAACCATGTACGTAACAAATAAACTCTTTTGACTCTTTTGAATTCTCATTTACACAAGCGCTAAATTAATTCAATCTCACACACACTTTTAACTACCTCCTCTTATGCACCCCACAGTGGGAAATGACCGGGACTACTTGGGGGACCAAGCTGGGATAAAGTAAGAACGGGAGCAGACCATTAAAGGGTGAAATGGGGGTGTTCCAAAGAGGCACTCTTTTCTGTTTTGATAAAATATTAACCAAATGCTTACTGTTGTGTATGAGTATGGTGTGCTGTGCTTGAATATTCATGAAACGCGGTCTGCAGGAGGCTCAAGTGTGGAATTGTCATCATTTAAAAGAGGTGGCATTTGCTGGAACAGTGGCCACCACCTGCTGTATCAGAGAGGCTTTGGTTGGGAACAAATGCATTAATATGATACCCAGAAATGTTGTTTTTTATGTTCCTTTTCAAAATGTTACGGCCGCATCGCTAGACAAAGCCCTTTGCTGCTGCCACGGTGTCATTGGCAGACATATTTAGAAGCACTTTTGTGGTTGGCAGCTGCAGGTTCTTGCAAAGCGTCAGGAAACGGCATCACGGAAGGTCCTGAGACAGGCAAAGCTGTGAAGACACATCCACTGTAGAAAGATGTCAGATCTGCTCACTGCTTTGCTGCCACAGACACACCTTGGAAGATGACTTTTTTGTTTATGGTACCTGGTTGATGTTCATTGTATTTTCACACTTTTTTTTTTTTAAATAGCCCCAATGTGTTTTATAATCAGTAATTAAATTTTAAAGTTTTATTTTTTGCCAAATGGAGAAGTTTTGAAAGGTTTTTAAGATTTGAGGATAAACCCATGTCCCTTTGTTGCACTGACATCGAAAGCACAATAATATGTGGTGTTTTGTGTGATATATTTCACAGCTGAGCTCACTTCTTCCCCCAAAACAGCTTGCTGTTTTGTAGTATAAGGTGAGAACCATCACATTGCAGTGGTGTTACATCTACATCTTTCTATCCACAAAAAATCAGGCTGTGAGGCACATCCTAGCAAAGAGCATGGCTCTTTCTCCATTTCTGTCCACTGAGGGCCATCCCTGGATTTATTATACAATTATTTAGAGTATTCATTGAAATCTATCTTTTTTTGGGCACACGGAAACATCTATCCTCTACAGAATGGGATTTCACATAACAAAAATCCAGTGTACAACCATTTGAAAATATCCCACATAATGGACTTTTGGCTCTATATAGAGGGATTTCTTCTCATTATGTGGTTCATTTTTTACCAAATATACTGACATGTTGCAGACATTAACCAGAAGCTTGAACTCAATTTGTCTGAATACACACAACTTGTGGGACCTCAAGGCGCTTTGCATCAGCTGTATGATAAGATAACACCTTACTGCCCAAGTTTCCACATAGGAGTTTAATGTAGCGGTTGCTTATTCAGACACATTTAACATAACAGAACATTAATCTAAGAAAACATTAAATTCAATATAATAATTTAAGGGGAAAAACTTCATTGTTCTGTATGAAAGTACAAATGGATTGGAAATGTGCAGTAAGTGCCACAGAAATTCTATAGGATATGCAGGTGCGATCATTTTATTGCTTTCTGTCTTTATTTTGGTATTTCACTGATTCTTCTTTATGGGAACTGTGAGTGCCCCCCCAAATAATGGTTATTTTATCACCTGCTTTTTTGTGCATAGAATCAAATGTATGCTATGTTTTACATCAATATAAATAGGACAGTGGTAACTGTATTTATTGGTCTTATTAGGTGAGTGGCAGGTCTAAGATGGATCACCATCCGAACCTTGGCCTGTCCAGTTTGAGGTTTCTCCTCAGTGTGCTTTGCCTGGGGACAGTGGATGGAACCTACTGTTGAACCCTAAGAATAGTGCTCAGATTGTGTACTGTAATTTCTTATATACTGGCATCATTTAGTTAGACCCTCACATCCTTTTGCAAAAAAAAAATTGTTGCTTGGTCACTGCCTCCAGCCTGCATTCCATGCTCCTCCTTGACCTTGACTGGGGGGGGGGGGCATTTGTAGGAAGTTAGAGGAGAATCTTTACATCTCTCTGTAGGAGACATACCTGTCAAATACACATTTGACAACATTTAAGGGATTGTTTGGCTCAGTGTCTGGATGGTCTCTCCATGCAATGGACTTGGTTTCACTTGTTGTTGTTCACTCCAGCACCCTGTTCTGACTGTGTTGAAAAGTGAACCATCCCAGTGAACATTTGGCCAGGAGGGAGTCAGATGAGGAGGTGGTGTGGGAACACTGTCAGACACAAACTAAGAGGCAGTTGGAGGTGTAGCTCAGTGTGCACTATGCTCTGCCCTCAGCTTTTGCAGGTCATGTCCAAGGACCAGTGGTATGTTTCTTGGATAACAGGTTAGTAAGGATTGCGCTGGGATTGGCTGAATGACCTGGCTGTTGTGCTTGGGACAGAGTCCAGGGTCGAAGGTTAGTCTTAGAAGCTCAGTGAGATAAAATGAAGGATCAGTCTCACAGGGAAATTATATTATGTAATGGTTTTTATATAATCTCCATCAGCCCACATCTTTCAGCATAGTGGGTGGTGTGATTTTCACAATCTTTGATTTGATCTCCACAGCCTTGATTATGTTTATAACCCTTTCTGCTCTTGGAGTATAAAAACAGTAGAATATACCTTGATATTTTATGTGTGGCACACACTGACACGAATGGCTGATTGTGAATTTATACCGTGAGATGGTCACATTCTTTATGTTGTAAACCTAGCGATAGGAATTCTGCACAGGGAAACCAAAAGCAATCTGGGCTCCTCAGGCCTGTTGGTGCAGCCCACATGAGGTAGGAACAAAAGCCACAGTATGGTGATTCTCAAATTCCTGCAATACTTCAGGATGCAAACAACCCACCACTACATCTCCATAGTGCAGCTGTGGACCTGCAGAGGGTCATGTTGTTGGTTCTTTACTGAAGGTATTCAGAGTATCTTGCTCCAGCTGAGTTGTGATGCCTCACCATCTCCCTGCTATTCCTTTCACCTCTGCAGGCCTTCTGAGACTGTAGTCCCACCCTCCCTGATGTGGACAGCTGCAGTGGCCAATCCCCCGTCGTGGTTGCAGTGACGGGTGGTAGAGTACACCGTCCAGGTTGAACCCCAACCGCCCCAACTACGAGTCATGGATCCCCGGGAGAAGGAGGCAGAGCGGGCAGACCGAGCAGAGAGGGCAGGCCGCAGCAAGGGAGCACCTACCCGCAGTGGTCACACCCGACCCTCAGGGTCCTCGGGCTCATCTGGAGTTCTCATGGTGGGACCAAATTTCCGTGTGGGAAAAAAGATTGGGTGCGGAAACTTCGGGGAACTGAAGTTGGGTAAGTATGTACTGCCTGTGGGATCTCCGTGGTCCCTGTACACTGGTCGCCAGGTCATAGGTTACAACTAGTGACAGATGACCCGTTGGAGCAGATGTGCTCTCATTTAGTCAGCATATTCCTGTACTTATTGTACGTGGTGGTGCTGAAGTAATGCTATATAGTTAGAAATGTTGTTTTCCTTTGTGGATGGCCTGCCCTAAAGGATGTTCCGTTCTCTTCTGTTCTCGTTTTAAAAGTGCACACTGTCATTGTGCTGCTTTCACAATGTGTCTCATTACCATGTTTTGCCTTTTGCAGTGTGTCTTTCTTCCTACAATTTGGCTGCAAGTGAAAAGAGAAGGTCTGTTGTGTGAAAGTGGCTTGTTGGTTCTGAGGGCATTTTGGGTAAAATACATCCACATTTCCCACCTATACATCCGCCATAAGCAGACAGTGGTCTTGAAGATGACAGATTCTGTGCTTGGTAAATTTCATCATCACACAGGATGTGATCCCTGTGGCTAAGCGGCAACAGAGGTGTGAGATCTGCATTAATTATTTCTGCGTGACCTTTAACTAATGTCAGTGAAAACTGACATGGTGTCTGCTGAAGACAGGGGATGTTGCTCTTTCCAGGCTGTTTGTCTTTGGAGAACCTGACACACACACACACACACACACACACACACACACACACACACAACCATGCAAGGGGGAACATGAAACTGAGATGGTAGAGAATAAGGGGTTTTTGACATCGAGTTATTGATGTGTGAGGAGGCAGTATGGAAAAGAGTATCGACACGCACCCGCCTAGCAGCAGCGTGATGTAACTTAATCTGATTTTGTACCTGTCTGTGCACCATGCATGGAGAACAGCAGATGTCCACATTGGTATCTGACATGGCGGGCACCTGTTCATTTCATCTGCGATCTTACTGAATGCAAACGTGACAGGTGCGATTCCACCTTTGCAGGATGTGCATGAATACAGCGAGCAAGCCCACAAGCTACACTAAGCCACTAATGAACGGACACCACAGAGGTTCCCACAGCCAATGCTAACAGCCTTTTTAATTACTCATGAGGGCCTTTAAAGTGGCATGATTTGCTTGTTTCTTAGCTGAAATCAGTCGTACGGCGCAAGGCCACCCACGGCCAGCCGGAGTGTCTCTGCTCCAAACCGAGGCCCTTTCACGTGTAAAATGTCACATGCTTGTCAGAGTGATGGCTGCTTCCTGTCGGTTTGTCAACACAGTGTGATGGAAACATTGAGCCAAGAAGCAGGTGTGCCACCAATTATTTAGCAGAGTAAACTTTCCAAATGAGACTCATGTTGTAGTTTTTTGTAAAAGAATGAAGGTTTTCAGCTGTCGTCTTGAGCTGTGTGTGTGAGATGTTGCTGGAATGTGAAGACCCTCTGTACTGTCTGGTGCTCCTCTGTGTTGATACGGAAGGCCTTTCGGCCAATGATAGTAGGTTGCTGTCTTCAAAATAGATGGTTTTGCCCCTTCTCAGGATGGTTCCTCTAGAGCAGGAGGAGTTTAAGGGCTGCTCAAAGAAAATATATTTATTAATTTAGTGGATAGTAAGGAGGCTAGGTTTTTGTGCCAGGTTACTTACATTTACCCACTTACACAGGTACTTAGTTTTTACTGCATCAGTTCAGCTTAGGTATCCTGCTCAAGGGCACTACAGGAGGAGGTTCAGACCGGATGTTTTTGATTATAAGGCTCCAACTACTTTGGCTGCTGCTGCAATATGTAGATCTAAAACTAATTTTGAATTTGGAACTGGAAGTTGTTGGTGATTTGGAACTGTGCTCAGCCTCTGCTTGGAGGGGAACACTTCTGCTCTCTATGGAGTGACCTAGTGTGAGAGGGGGGAAAAAAGGTCAGCCTTCTTGCTGTGACGTGCTGTTTTGTTTGTCCACACATGCTGGTGACCTTTACTAGCTCCCTCTCCCACCCCTGATCAGCCTGCAGTTTTCACTCTGCAAAAACAAGTTTGAGCACTTTGTTTTTAAGGATTATTTTATTCATTTTTTTAAGCATGATCTCAAATGTTGGAGTGTGTGTAGGTTGTCATTCTCTCATAACCAAGCAAATGCAAGCCTGAAACGGAGGAGCCCGGGTGGTGACTCATGTACCTCAACACTCACAGTCCATAGCTGGGTGTGTATGGGGTGTGTCTGTAGGAGTGGAGCACAACCATACACCTGTATAGAGCTCATGTCCAGCTATTGCTTATACACAAATGCTGTTGTCTTATCCTACTTAGAAAAAATTCTTCATCTGTGTATAAAGTGCTTTTAAGTCCCTTTTCTGAATAAATGGAGTCAGCATACCAGAAATTCTATAACTTTTGTGTGCAGCCTTTGTATACTAACACAGTCTACTGTCAGAATCCCTAGTGCTCATTGTTGCTTCCTCTGTTCCTTTCTAGGCAAAAACCTCTACACGAATGAGTATGTTGCTATCAAACTGGTAAGTGAATTTTTTTCCCCCCTTATACTTTATTTGAATTTTAGCAAAAGTAGTGCTTATCATTGAGGCAGGTGGTTGTTTAGCAAATTTTAATTAGGCCTTTTTACTTGTCTGCTTGTTCTTCAGTGACTGATAAATTTGAAGTCTTAGCTTGTGAATTTAATTCAGGGTGAAAGTCTGTGTAGTGGATGGATGAAGAAGGTACAGCCATTCTACAGATATACTTTTTCTTGCTTTACTGATTTAACCCCCTCAGGAACTGGAAGTTGTCAGTTTCCCATTGGTCCACTGTGTAGATGTGCAACACTTAGAGCCAAAATGGCACTTGAGGACAAGTCAGCTGTGGGCTGATGTGCCAAGCTCTCTTTCCTAAGTTTCAGTCTGTTCCGTGACCCAGGTGAACGGCCTGGTTCTGTGCTGGGTTAGGAATGAAGGTGTTTTTCACAGATGCCTTTCTCCTTTATACTGCTCAGGAGCCAATAAAGTCAAGAGCACCACAGCTGCATTTGGAGTACCGCTTCTACAAAACCCTGGGCAGCACTGGTAAGAGGACAGGACCTCCCAGTTTTTCTCCCAAATACTACATTGGCCTAAGGTTATCTTCATTGTTATACTACTTCTCTCTGTTCACGGTTGGGCTGGATGGTTTCCAGGATATTGGCCTTTACTTACAGGTTTGCCTAAAGGGCTGGAAAGGCTCCTGGGCCTGAGCTGGGGCTCGACACGCATATGAGCGTGTGTGACCATGTGCATAGGCTTGCTTTTGGCCAGAGGACACACACTGCTGTCTTAGGGTTACCATGGAAATGGAGGTGATCATCTTCTTTCTGCTGTGTGTTTCACTGGGCATGCTTAAAGATTAGCAAAAGATATTTAACTATTTATGCCTCTGAATAATTGCAATAGCCTTCTGGCTGTTTAAGCTAACTTCCTTGTACTTATTTTCTCTGCTTATGATGACACTTTGGAGAATTACTCTCAAGTGAACTCTGGAGTGTGAGGACATTAAGCAGAATTACCATATTTAGCCATTTGGGTATTAGAGGAGGGAGCATAAGTAGAATGCTGACCAGTACATGTGACAGAACAGGGACCTGCGGGTTACTCTCACCTGGATCATTTTGTGCAGGGGGAGGATCTCTCTTTGTCACTTTGATCTCAGAGCTGAGGCCCTCTGGTTGGACAGCACCTATGGATCATAACATGTCCAGTTGGCCAGGGCTTACCAGTCTCTTAGTAACCACTCCCTGACCTGACAGACCTGTGTCAGGATGAGTAGCGATTAAAAACAAGGCTGCCTGAGCTGGTGTCCTATAGGGGTATGCAGACTTCAATCCTTAGCAAGCTTGGTTTTTTTAGATGCCTTTGTAATTGCCATCCATATGACTCTAACATTTATACAGCTCTTAAGAGGAGAGTGTTTTCCTTTCCTGCATGTGCTGGAGTGAGAATCACACTCCCACCTGCATTTGCCCACTGAAACTTGTCCAGAGTTGCATCTGTGAGAGTTGTAGACTGAGCAGTGAAATTAAAATGGAACCTCCTCCTTGCAGCCATAAATCTGGAACTCAATTACAGGTAAGAGCTCACAGGCTCCATCTCAGATCGCCGCCGGGGATTTGATTACAGGGCCTGCCTTTGCCAGGGTATGAATATTCCTGTCTGTGGCTTGAGTGTGTGAGTGTTTTGCTCTTGCAGTGGCTGTGTGCACCAGGTATTTATGCAGCTGCACACACACAGACTAAGGGTGACTTGCCTGTTTGCCTGTAAGCAGGGGTGTTAGAACTGGAGAGGTGGGTTTCTGTTCTCAAGGGCTTGGCAAACGTGCGGCATACCTCTGTGCAGATGATCATGGCATTCAGAAGAGGAAAGATGAAAGGCCTGTCCCTAACACAGGAACACGTACATTTTCATGCTCATACTCTTCACATCAGAGTACCTAGAGCGATACGGAGGTGTTTCTTTTTTGGACTGTTGGCAAAATTCTTGATTGATCTCCCTGGGAGAGGTTTGGCTGGACGCTGCTTTCTGTGCTGTGGTCCCACCTCTTCTTCTGCCTTTGTGTTCCCGTACTACTGTGGGCTTTCAGGGCCACACTCACTCTGGGACTTCTGCTTTCAATCTATTATGCTTCCCTGTCCCTCAGACTCACAGCTGTAAATAGAGCAGAATTCTTGTGTTCCTGATCAGAAAGTTGCTGCTCGGGCACGTGTTATATATTCTTTGTTCTCTTCTCAAGACTTAGTTTTAATACATCTTTAAGGAGTAGCCGACAGCATTCTATAAGGAGAATCCGCCACTGTATGTTCAAGTCCCTTAAAGGCCCTTGTCGCAGCTTTGATTACATCAGTTCTGCATCATTGAAAATCATAGATGGAAAATGGTCTGCTAGGCACCTAAATAAGTATCTCCAAGCTCAGCACAAACTGGTGGTGTTCACTAGGAGAAACTTGACCCTTAATCTGGAAAAGTAGAGTTATTTTCCAACAGATAACCCTGTTTGTGAGCTTTCAATCTTAAATTCCTTAAATAATACCACAATATGCTTGACATGTTTTACCCATCACTTTTCTTTTGCTTTATCCAGAATGTAGAAGTGAAATTGTCTTTTACTGTGGTAGCAGAATGGAAATCTGGGTTTGTGTGAGGTGTATTATAATTTATTAACGTGCTTGCTGTAGAGTCACTTTCAAAATAGCTGACTACATGTAAACAGAGGGTGGTTCCTCATGTTTTAGTCACTAATTTTGTAAATGAACGACTTGAAGGACTTCTAAGACTAACAGAAAGGGAACAGGATAGAAACACTTCAGAAAAAGGAACAACTAGCGGTCTCTTTTTTTAAGGAGTTTTTAAGGGCGTTACTAGTAGGACATTTTTCAAGTAAAAACCTGAGAAGTATATGTTACTTCCCTGCTGTTTTTTCTGAATTGCTGTTAAAGATTCTTCAAAATTAATACTTTTAATTTTAGCCTGAAGCAGATACATTTGTTTATGTTGCCTGCATCCACAAATGCAGGTTTAAACATACAGCTTTTTGGCTGTTTGCTGCTTCCTTCTCATTCGTAAATACACAAAGATGTGGATGCAGGGTCTCTTTCTGCTTGATTGTAATCTGTTTGATGCCCCCAAACTATTGTCACACTCTGTAGTGTCACATTCAGGTGTTGTGAGCTGCCAGAGATGTAGGCCTTTCAAACCGCCTTCTTTTTGACACCCAGAAGCTCTGGTTCAGCAAGCTCCGCTAGGATTTCCACAGGAACAAGCCTGTCCTTGTGGTTTTTTTTTTTTTTTTAAATCTGTAATCTATATTCATAACTCAGTTCAATGGACCGTGAAAAAAACTGTGTACTATATAGTTCATTCAGTTTCAATGAGTAAACTATATACTGAATATTTTTCAGCACCTCCGGTTCATTGAAACAAAGCAAATAATGCAAATGAGGATGTAAAAGACTGTAAACTGTGATTTAAAAAAAAAATGCTTTATATCCTACTGTGAAGACCAGACTGCAGACATACTGTATTGTATAGTGTTATACACTATATCTGAATAATAGCTTGCTATATTGTGCATTAATGTTTAAACAGCTCATAATGTTGGCTAAATTCCACAAAGAAGGTGCATTTGAACCAATAACAATTTTTAAGAATGAGGTGCCTGCACCTGTTTATTTATAACCGTTCAGAATTAGCAGCAGCACCTCTCGCCAGACACGCACACTTTGTGCCGGTGTGAGTTGCTTTCGAATGTGTCTGCGTCAGGAGAAGAGCACAAGACGAGCTGTGAGTGAGAAAGACGCAGATGAACTGGCGATTGGCCATTTCTTCCACGTTCACAGTTTTACATATCAGAGCTTTGGTAAAAGTGGTTAATGTGCTGCTTTTATCAACATTTTCTCCCAAGAGTAGTCATCGTATACTGATTTGTTTATGATGAGATTTTTGATAATGGCCCTACCAGTGGGAGATCAGTGGTTTGCAAACCCATGATTTACAGTATACCATGAGGTGGTGGAGAGTTATTACCACACAGCTCTGGAGAGGCAGCAGTGAAGAAGGGCTCTCGGTACTGGAGGACGTTGAGGAAGTGGTCAGCGTTCTGTGAATGCATTCAATTAGGACATCCCAGTAAAATTCTAAAGCTTGAAGTCTTAGGAAAATCAAATTCACGTGAAATTACTTTCATTGTTTATGAAAGCATTCCTGTATAAATGTATTCCTTGTTTCTTTAACCTGAAGATACTGATCATCTCTTTGATCTATTCACAAAGGTTATTCAGGTCTCTTTGCACATCGTGAACCACCTCTGACGGAGCTGTCCGACGCTCACATTACCGTAATACCATGTTGGCTTATGATGTTCTGTACCGTATTAATCACTCCAGCACCGTGGCACAAAAAATGTCTTTTTGTGCCCCCCCCCTTACACATATTATGCTAGTCATGCATCCTGTTTGGTCATGAATATTTAATTCGGTACTTTGTTGGGTAGTTTGTCATTGGTTCTGAGAAGCCTTCCTGTTTGGCCCAATTGGACTAATGTAGAAGCTCTGAAGGTTGTATCTCAGGTGATGCTCTGTCCTGGTCACCATACATCTTCAGTGGCTCTCTTCACACAAACTACTGTTTACACACAAAAACAGCATCACAGATTCTCCTCTTTGTGCAGGATCTGAATCCATAAGATGTCAGATTTGTTTTGGGCAGACATTCCTTATGAAAACTGTAGTCTGAATGCATTGTTCTAGTTTTCTCAACTCAACCCCCCTTACTCCTCTCAAATTGGTGTCTGGGTTTTAATCCCACCCCCATCGAGCTCACTTGCTTCATTGTAGACCCACCTCTGTTAAGAAGTGATGATGAGATGATTATAATTTGGAACGCCATATAAAGTAAGAGGACCAAAGGCCTGCGAACCCACTATTGTCAGAAACCTTTCTGCAGCAGTCAGCTACGGTATATACAACTGCTTGGGACCACATGGGCTCCACTGGCTGCATAGGACCCAACATCCTGGTTGAAGGGGCAGAGAGGACAGGCCTTCAATTTCAAAGTGTAGTGGCTCCAACCTTTTCCCCTCAGAGGAAAAATGGATTTTTTAAGACTGCAGGATCAGAGGCTATCAGTTGACAAATGCATAATATTGATTACTGATCAAATTGCACTTCACCTTTCTGGTGTAGTGCAGGGTTCTCTGTATGCATCTCTCTCCATTTCTCTGTATATATACTTGCACACCCCCTTGAAAAGAGGAATTTATGTTTTATTTGCTGTTATTTGCAGTCAAATACTTGTAACCCAGATTTTTGTCACGGCTTGCAGTTTAATAAACTACATGCAGCTTGTGCTGTGTCTGGCTTTCATGCTCAGTCTGTGTCCCAGCAGCTGTCCAGCTACATAAGGGATACTGTAATGCTTCTGCAGCCATGCTGTTCATTTGAACCCTGTGGGGACTCTGACTTGCAGTGACCCTGCTGTCAGCATCTTCTGGCTGTTAATTTGCCCAGAAGCTTGACGTGTGGAAGCATGGCAGCCCTGTGCCCGGTGTGTGTTGTGAGTCAAAGAGTTTGTCTTGGAGAAGATGTGGTGCTCAGTGTGAGTTATTACAGTAATTCCATTAGCACAGAGTGCTCTTCACAGCAGCCGGTCAGAGAGTTGAGCCGCTGTTAGCAGGGGACTCCATTAATGTCCGGAGTGTGGGCGAGGGTCATTCCACGTTTGACAGAGGACAAGCAGAGTGGAGCTGGACAGGACCAAAAGGAATGGGGTGGAATGTAGGCCTCTAGATTTAAGCCATTCTGTGGTGACCTGTAGCACCTGTGTGTTGTTAAGGGGGAAAAAAAACTCTTCTGTAACCTCTTTAAATTCTCCTGGGGTTTCCTACTTCTGTTTGGCAGTGAGGTGTGTTTGAAGTTCTGCCTGTCAGAGACAGAGATGCCGAGGGTTTCCCCCAGGGATCTTCTGAGGCAGAGGTCCATCTCCACAAAGCATATCGAATCCTCCCATCCTCTCACCTGAGTGTCCTGTGTCCAGCTGATGCCCAGCTCAGCATGTGTGAAAGCTGATAGTGACTGTTTTCTGCTGTAATATGTCCAGCTTGTAAATCTGTAAGTTTAGGGGTCCAGAGCAGCATTTTAATGCAGTTAGCTTCTCACCCCTCCCTGTTCATCCGATAGCGCTTCTCTCCTACTGTCCATCTGCAAGCCTCTTGTTTCCCTCTGCTGCTTTTCAGCATATGCAATTTGATATCTATCGTGTGTGTGTGTGCGCGTGTGTGTGCGTTCGTGCGTGCATGTGCGCAAAAGAGAGCTCAAGAGAACCTAAAAAGCACTTCTGCAAAACACCATTTTTGGGGTTAAGGGACAGACAGGGACCTGGACTGTTCCTTTAACCTAATGTCTTTTTATTTTAAAATGGTACTTAATCTGGTTAAGGAGCTATCGGTTTATTACTATTTGTCATCTCATCTTTGATTGCAGCTCTGCTACCCTCCACCTGGTTCCCATGCTTTTTTCAGCCTTTCAAACTTAGACTGATATTTGTGGTTGTCAAGGAGATTGTTGCTATGGCAGAGTGTGTTGAATTCTGTAGGGCAGGCTTGGGGACTCTGCCCTCGAGCGCGACCCTTGCACCCGGCAGTTCGGGCAGTGCCCATGGGGTTGCCAGGTGGCAGATGGTGTTTTTGTGGGCGCGTGGATATGTGTGCGCCAGTGCTCAGGCCATCTGCAGCGGCCTATGAGTGCAAGGGCTGTAATCACTAACCATGTCACCATGCCATGTTCAGAGAAACAGTTAAACAGGCATCACTTGCACAGGCTACACAGAAACTAGGAACAGATTATGAGGGCAGTGTACTTGTAGTGAAGGCTACAATTGGTCAGAATGAACCTTCTCCTCCCTCAGGGCTGACACATCCAGTTTACGCGGTGGGTCATAGTACTGGCAGTATAGCTGATCTCTTCATGAGCTATTGGCATTTGGTGGCACTGTGAATCCAAAAGGTGCTTTGTCCACCGTGGCAGCTCTCCTACCTTTGCTGTGTTTTTGTACCAAACTGGGAAATGAGCTTCATAAGCTACTGTGAGGGTCACTGCCAAAGTGGAGCAATCGTACAGGTTTTTCTGTCAGTGCTACCACCTGGTGGAAGGAGCGAAGCATTGCCATGTCCTAAGAAAGAGGTGTGTGCATTTACATCGTAAAACACATAGTCTTATGTTCACAAGGAGTGTGTTGGGTTTGGCAGTGACCCTTTCCTCTCTCAATCTTACCCCTGTTCCTTGTTCCAGCGGAAGGCCTACCCCAGGTGTACTACTTTGGCCCATGTGGGAAGTACAACGCCATGGTTCTGGAGCTCCTGGGGCCCAGTTTGGAGGACCTGTTTGACCTCTGTGACCGCACGTTTTCCCTTAAGACTGTCCTCATGATTGCTATTCAGCTGGTGAGTGGCAGCTGCCCCATGGAATTCTGAGAAGTGCACCAGCTAAGTGATGTTTGTTTCCCTTATGCATTTGTTAAGTGGTTACGAGATCATAAATCATGGTCATAAAAATGCAACAGTACTACTGTTAGGGCTGCTGATGTATAATAAGCCCATAGAAAACTGTACCCAAACACATTGTTGTAAAAGGTGCTTGATTTTGCATTTACAACTGTCATGTGCACCACCCAGATTTCCCGGATGGAGTACGTTCACTCCAAAAACCTCATCTACCGTGACGTGAAGCCAGAGAACTTCCTCATTGGGCGGCAGGGCAGCAAGAAGGAACACATCATACACATCATTGACTTTGGCCTGGCCAAGGAGTACATTGATCCTGAGACCAAAAAACACATCCCATACAGGGAGCACAAGAGCCTGACTGGCACAGCACGCTACATGTCTATCAACACACACCTGGGCAAAGGTACAGAGTAGCCGCACCTGTGATGCTCTCATTCTGTGGAAATGTAGCTTTCCGGAACAGGGTGGTTGTTTGAGAGGAATCCATTTCCCTTTCTGAGGAGTACAGCTGAATAAAGTTGCTTTGTGGCAATTTAACCTCTGTGCTGAGATTACATCCACAGTGGAATTTTTTTTTTTTTTTTTAAATTTCAGAGCAAAGTCGGAGGGACGATCTGGAAGCTCTGGGTCACATGTTCATGTACTTCCTGCGTGGGAGTCTTCCCTGGCAGGGGCTCAAGGTGCGTAACTGACTAGAATCCAGCAGGATCCTTTAATATTTCACCAGGGTTTCATTTGAATCTACAAAAAAAACATTCTGTGAATAAGAATTAATATATCTAGGCATCTACTGTATTCATCTGTTCTTTATTATTAACTGGTTTATTCTTCTCAGGGTCATGGCAACTTACATTCTGTACTGATATCGTTGGGTGCCAAGCAAAATTGAACTTTGAATTTCAGACATAATGTTTAAAACTAAAACTCTCTGCCTGCAGGTTGCATAGCTGTTAGGTCTGTTACTTTGTAATATGAAGACCCCAGGTTTGAATGCCTGTTCTTCATTTAAAACCCTTGATCAAAGTACTTACCATTAATTGATAAAGTAAATGGGTCAATAAAAGTTGATGATTGAATACTGTAAGTCACCTTTGACAAAGGAGTGATTTAAATAGGGATTAATTCCTAGGTCATTGCAATTTTAAGCAGTTCAGGGTCAGGTGAGTTGTGTTACAAGCTCAGTTCAGGGTGGAGTTTCTTGACAAATGCTGAGGGGAAAATGGCGTGACTGTTCTTCCTGCAGGCAGACACTCTGAAGGAGCGGTACCAGAAGATTGGAGACACGAAACGCAATACTCCCATTGAGGTCCTCTGTGAGAGTTTCCCAGGTATAAAAATCCCATTGGCCACTGATGTGAAGTCGCGTATCTCAAAGCACAGTCACACCATTCTGTGGGCTCCGTTTAGTGTCGCTGTAGCCAGCAGACTGACAGGCTTTGAAACCTCCTTTAAGTTTAGCTCCTTAGACTGCATTAGAGGAACAGTCAAACTGTCTCGACTCACTTACAGAGGAAATGGCCACATACCTGCGCTATGTGAGGCGGCTAGACTTCTTTGAGAAGCCCGACTATGAGTACCTGAGGACCTTGTTCATGGAGCTGTTTGAGCGGAAAGGTTACACGTTCGACTACATCTACGACTGGGTCGGCCGACAAATTGTGAGTAGCTAGCAGTAGTGTTAATTTCATGGCACTGCCCTTGCTGCTAGGGGGCATTTTATGAGGTGTTTGAGGCTTTGGGGAAAGTTATGAAAATATTGTGCTTAATGCAGTAGGGATTTCTTGTGGTTGTTACTGCACAGGTGGTGATGGCTCTCAGGTGAGGGCTCCTGCGTGAAGTGCCCATGATGTGTCACTGAACTCCTCTCTCTCTGTTTAATTTTCTGCCCCCGCAGCCCACACCAGTGGGCTCTGCCCACGTGGACTCCGGGGCATCGGCAATCACAAGAGAAAGTCACGCCCACAGAGACCGGCCATCCCAGCACCAGCCTCAGCGACATCAGGTAAGCACAGTTTTAGACTCTGACACCAACTAATGGTCCAGAATGTAATCCATTCACCTGTATAGGCCCTCCTCCATCCCATTCTCCCAGCCAAGCTAGCATGTGGAAGGGTGAAGCCTGTCTTGTGGGAGGTGCATGTTTGCCACAGAGTTGGCTGTTACTTTTAAAACCATTGATTCTTTCAGTTATCCTCCTAATTTTCTGTCTTAATGCACTGCTTGTAAGTTTTGATAACATTTAATTTTTTCTCAAAAAAATTAAAAAAAAATGTGCATGAGTGAAATATAGAATGTTGTGAAATGAAGTTTCACTGAGTACACACTCAGCAGAGAACAGATGAAATGCCTTCTGCATTGGTTCACTGCACACTTCCTCTTGATGGACAGTGCCGTTGTGTACACCAGTGGTTCTCTCTTTTTGTGCTTCAGACCAGACCATATGTTTACTCTGGTGGAATTAGTTGTCACCCAGTAGCTACACGTCTTTTGCAGGGGGCAGGAGTAAATCCTCTCCAGTCGTAAAGGACTTCTTAACTTTGGCAATTCTGCGAGCCACAATATGTGATGCCCTCAGAGCAGCTATGTTTGTAGATGAGGTTCACGTTGACAACACCTGCTTTTGCTCATCTAGCTTCTATTGGCCTCTCTTTGTGAAAAGGGTGCTTGGTTTCTGAGTGCGTAAGAATCTTCGATGGGTTCATTGCCTGTACATTGGACGTGGTGGCTGAGAATCACCCATCAGAACAAATCCACGCATTATATACGATCGATTGTACTCAGTTCAAACTCGGTTTGCCTTTTTAGTATTTTCAAATGCTTCCTTATCTTCATTGTCTCTTTATGAGAGCAGCCCACAAAAAATCAGTTAAATGACATTTTCTGAAACACTCATCTTTTGTGTATTTATTGTGCACAAGACTAAACAAGCTGTTTACCGCCAGCTTATATTGTGCATGTGCTGCATTTATAAAGCAAAACTATTGAATTTAGTTCATCAATAAATATAGTGTTGTATGACTTAATAACAAGCACAGTTTTTTCCACAGAAATATTTAGGTAATATGTTTGTATATTTATTCATTTAATGGTCGATTTCCATGGGCCTAGCAAAGCAATGACCATGAATCGGTTCCAGTACATCATCTGGTTGTTGAGAAACTCTAGCGTATGCGGTAACTCTCATGGGATTGCCATCTCCAGAATGTGTTGGTAGCATCCCAGCCTGAAGCTTTAAGAGTTCTTATGAGCCCAGCCTAATCTTTAATCACTGCTCTGTTGCCAAGCCCCCCCGATATATGCAGGCTGCCTGCCAGCATCGCTGTCCTTAGTTGTGGGACGCGACCTTCATTATCCCACTGTTGTGATGAATACAGTCATCTGTGCTGTGAGTGAGGCCCTCGCACATGTGAAAAAGTCCCTTTTTTTTTTTTTTTGGCGCTCCCCTGTGACCTGAAGGAGATCAGGTTATGCAATTCACATGTGACTCGGTTAATTCCTCACATTTAACCCCAAAGCTTTTTAATGCAATATAGTTCAATTCTTTTAGATTTTTTTCTATGTGCTGCATTTAGGAATAAACAATACATAAAATTATTTAGAAGTCACCACATAAAAACATACAATTTTTATCTGTGGTTTTCTTTGGCGTTATGTCCACTGTGTCATGTCTGTTTTTAAGGTAATATGTTCTTCAAGCAGTTAAGCATACATGCTGTGGGATGGTATAAGGGTAGCTACTTCCTTTTGGGAGGCAGAGCATAAATTCATCCCATGGTATCAGCAAATTTCTCCATAGCGTGGTCGTACTATGGTGCTGTTTAGACCTAAGGATATACAGAGATGGCATCCACGGCACAGGGTTTAAAATTTTTCTGCCTGTTTAAATGGCCTGTGGTAGAAATAGATTTTCGTGTGTGTGTGTGTGTGTGTGTGTGTGTGTGTGTGTGTGTGTGTGTGATTTTTCTTTGTCATAGCCTGATTCAGATTGACCTGTTTGCTAACATTTTTTGCTTTGCTTTGGCTCTTTGTTTATCTGCGTTGCATGACCCCGGTATTGCATCCCCTTCCCACGCTCGCTAACCCCCCCTCCCGTCCGCCGCACACCCACCCCCAAGCAGACGACCGCCTCCGACCGCAGAGGAGCATGGGAAGCACAGCCTCCTCGGCAGACAAATTCATCCTACCTGAGTTCCCATCTGGCGGCGGACAGGCACGGGGGATCAGTGCAGGTACAATAGTGCTTCACATGCCCTGCTGCACCCAAAGGTTGTTGGTTTCACTCCTGAAGGCTGCTTCCATAAAACCTCCAGTTGAATGTGACTGGGAACCTCTTCTGGGTGGGGCAATGGGGCAGCCACTGACTGTTGCAGTTTGCGTTGTGGTCTCTGGGGGTCAAGTGGACAAGGCTGGTGAATAGAGAACCCTTGCCCTTACCTGTGATGGTACTGATAAGAGGCCAGAGTTCAGCAGCTGCAGGGAGATGCAGCTTCAGGATGCTGTTTTTTCACCATAATTCAGTCTTGGTTGCAACCTATGATGCACGTAATTTCTGTTCTGGTGTCAATAAAGTGCTAATGCAAATGTCTGGAATATACCTTGTGTTGTAGGTGGTGAGCTCGACCAACGGGGAGCTCAATGTAGATGACCCGCTTGCAGCCCACTCGAATGCACCAATCACAGCGCAGGCTGAGGTGGAAGTGGTGGATGAGGCCAAGTATGTATGCGGAGACCCTGAGAGGGCCACCAACTCCACTGTCAATTTTCTCTCTTTCTCTTACTCCAACTCTCTCTGCATCATGAACTAGTTGTACTGGCCCTTTTATTTTTTTTATTTATTTATTTTTTTTTTTGCAGTCTAATCTCTCTGTTTCTGACAGTTTGATCCCATGCTCTTTGTGACTCTTTGCTCCTCTGTGCAAATCTTCATGTCCTATTCGGTCCAAAGGGCTGGGCAAAAGAGGCAGGTGTCCTTTTCACCCGTCTGGTTCTACCCAGACAAAATCTTATGTCTACCTGTTCCTCATTTGATGGTTAGCACTTTGTTTTATACCTTTAAAGTCATGAGTATTGAATTGATTGCAAGTTTGGAGATTATATTACTTCCTTCTATGATATATTGAAGCCACTCAGGTAGAGCACGGCTGTTTTGTACTAATTTAAATATCACTTTACCTTTGTTTTCATTGGTTTTAATTTGAATACTTTATCGTCCCAGGGATCACCGGGGGCAAAACTGCGTTGCTTATAAAGATCATGATGCAGGGCACTTGTATCGCTAAGCCTACATACATTTCAGCAGATTTTTATTCCAGTCCCATGTGAAGGGTAATATGGTAATGGTCCTATCCTCTGTATGATGAACCAGACCAGTGAAAACAGATCTGTCTTTCTTGCTTCTCCCTCTGTCTGGCCTATGTTTTCTCATGTCAGTGGACTATGGGTTCATCCAGGGCCTGTTTGCTCATCATTCCCATCTTTTCACCTGCCTCCAGCCCTGATTGTCTCTCCCAGATGCTCTTGCGGGGGGTTATTTCAGAGGGCACTGTTAATTTTGATGTACCTAGGGGTTGCTGTCCTTCAAATTGTAAGAGACTTCTTATTCAGACACTCCTTCTGATTGTGTTTTAAAAACAGTTGGCAGGTAATGCTGGTTACATTATAGCTAGCTAAATCCATTTACTGTTTTGACATTATTTAGTGATAACTGTTGACAGTGTCTCTTAATCCCAAAATTTATTTTCCACTTTCCCATATCATGATCTTTAGAGTATCAAAGGTCATCTAAACAGAGATGAAACTTTTAATGTGGATAGAGCTTTATTACGATTCTTAGATGACAGACACAACTTTTTGGACCCCTGACTCCTTTTCTTATGGAACTGTTTAATTTTATCCTCTGTGCACGTATCTGGTAATCTTACTGGTATGCTTTGACTGGATTGGAGTAGAAATTTTGGTCACTGTATAGTTACACACAGGTTGGAGGTCATTAGTATACAGTGTGAGCATTGCCCTGGATGAGCCCCCCCCCCATCTCTGCATATACAGACCTCAGGCCATTCCCTCCCCCAGCGCATGTGTGCCTGGTATGAGGATCACCCCACACATCTCACCTCAGTGTATTAATCTTTCTGTCTTTTCTCTTTACACTCTCTGTAGCTGCGTGAAAATGCTCAACCTGTGGTGAGTGCCTCTCTCTCCAGTCCACATTGATCCGTAGGGACGTGGACCAGACTAGACGCAGGGCACTTGCCCGCCATGTGGCTGACCCTGACGGGTGCAGGGCAGGGGGGGGGCAGGGACATGAGCTGCTGTCTGCCAGAAGGGCCGCTGTCCCAGCCTGCTCTCTGTGACATGCCATTTTGCAGAGTGAGCAGGCTGGGAAGTGATCTGGACAGCAGCCGTACCCATCCTATGTGTCCCATAACCGCCATCAGGAGAAGGACATCAGAACAGCCGTTCAGAGGCGGCGAATTCACTCTGGGGAGATATCGATGCGATGGGCCTCCTCACAGTTGCCTCTTGGGCTTTTTCCCCCCACACAAAATAGGTTTGTAGGCATGGCCAGTGTGCATTGTTGTGTACCAGCCACTGGGAACGCTGGAGTCATGTGTGGGACCTGAACACCTACCCTGATGTCCTGTTAGTCCCTGTACACCCCTGCAGCCTCCCCAGAGGAGTCTCTGTCTTAGAGAAAATAAGTATGCAAAAAGAAAAATGAAAGGCTACATCAAAGTGGGAAATAACCTTCTTTAAGAATAATATCGTATTACTTATAAACGGGGAAATTCAGGCTTCTCAACGACACTGCCTCACTGTTTTTTATCCTGTTCTTTGCACTACCTGAACATTTTTGTAAATGCAAACATTTTTCCAGTTCTTTTATTTTAAATAGCATTTTCATCAGGCACTGATTTTCTGAAACTGACTATAGCGGAACTAATGCAAGCCGTGATTTCCTCCTTTGCCAATAGATGGCAGTAAAGAGGAGTTGGCAAAGTCTTAAGTTGTACACACTCCTGTAGTTTTTACATCTGGTGTCTCTTGCTCCTGAATTTCGGTGATCAATAACAAAATGAGGAACTCTACACAAGTTAATGGGATGAATCAGACACCAATGAGAAGTAAATAAGAGTTTGTGAAAATAGTTTTTCATATGTTCATTCTTTCAATATTATTCATCCTACCTTAAAACAGAAAGTGTTTTTTATTTCTTATAGGTGCCGTTTAGCAGATTTTTACAAAGCTTAACCTGTAAATCCATCAAAAGAAGTCAGTTAGTAAGACTTTATTGATTGTAATTTAGTGACAAAAGGACTTGAGATGTAAACATAAGTTACAAACACCCCCTATGGTCCTAGCTGTGTTCATAGGTGAGGAGCCAGTGCACTTGTGCAATAAAGAATATCATAATCGTACCGATTCTAAATCTTGATGAAAATCCCTGAGCACGGCCAGAGTTTCTAAAGTTGGACCAGATCACCACAGCAGTCTGGTTTTTGATGCCGAAGTGATTGTAAAAATTCCCATTGCTCCACTTGATCTTAGTCCCATTCCAATCAAACAACTGTTTACTAGTTGATTTTAAAATAAGTTAGCTTTGACTGAGATGTTTTTCCAGCTAGTCACATGTTGGAAAGCACTTTGAATTTAATACTGAAGTGAGGGACTCAGCTGGTGCGTTCAGAAGCCTTTTTCCCCTTTGGGGTTCTATCTAGAGAAGCTCACCAACAGCCTTCAGTGCCTTAACCTTTCAAAGACACCTAACAAACCTGGACTGTTCCATATGTCATAGTCTGGAGCTGTTCCCTAAAAGTGCACGCTGTGGGACCATCCTGCTGTTTGCCCATTGTTTTAACTGTTCCCTTGTGCTCATGTTGTGTTCAGAACTCCTCCACTTGTGGTGGTGCTGTGCTTGATGGTCAGAAGCTGTTTCTTTAATGGTTTTAATAAGTTCAGTAAAAGTGTACAGAAAAGGATGTGAGGAAGCAAAGGTTACAGTTTACCTCACTGTTTTTACATTATTGAAATGTAGCCATGTGGGATTCTGGTGAACATGTTGGATTTGGAATCATAAGGTGTTAAGGTTTAATCTGGGAACACATCTGTTGTAGGAAATGCAAAACTGAATTTAGAAGAACATTTACGGTGTGTCGGTAATCCAACCCTGAATAAGTATGCTTGTACTTCAAGTATAGGACATCCACCACTCTGCAGAGGCTGCTGCATTCTAAAGACAGGTGTGAAAGTAATGACCTCGGTATCTCTTTTTCTTCTCCCAGGTGTTGCTGCTTCTTTAAGCGAAAGCGAAAGAAGAACACTCCACGTCATAAATGACCTCCCCGTCTTGCCCAGCTTTTTGTCCGCCCGCTTCCGCTTGGTTGTTTGGTTTTCGAGGAGCTCCAGTAACACGCCAGAATGACGAGAGCAGAACAGTCCTTAGTGAGTCACCGAGAGGGTTACCCCTCTGTCAGCGAGGAGGGTGATAAGCACCTCCGGTCATCATGGAGATCTTTAGATGGTGATCCTCCATGTTCTGCTGCTGACCAGTCTTAACCTTCCGAGCGGGGTGTGAAGGAGTCCAGAGTCACTTTATCAAGTGTCTCATCGAGCTGTCCTGCACGCAAGCAGCTCCCCCAGTGGGCAACACCCCTGCACCTCATGTCTACCCTCTATCGTCTGCTTCCCTGGGCTGGACCCCTAGATCAACCTGTCCAACAGGCCGATGCTTGCCTAGGATACCTACATACACAAACTCAGACCCATCCAGCACTGGACCTGCAGAGACCTACTGTATCACAGAGGCTTGACCTCCCCCATTCATCTTCCTCCATTGCTTCAGTTCTAGCTCTTCCTCTGTTACCCAGAATGCCTTCCTCCACCATCCTCAAAAGGACCCCCTTTTGATTTGGTTGCTGCTGCCCATTCATGCTTCACTGCTAACTTGGTGAGGTGCTGGATCTCGAGAGCTTAAGTCCACCCACTGGTGAGGTTCACAGAGACTGCATACTGTCTGTGAAGAGCATCGCTCGGGTTCTGTGCCTCGTCTGTTTGAAGATCGGAGCAGCAGACTTTGCCACCGTGTTTGGATTTTTGTCTGGTTTTTGTCCGGCAACTGCTGAACTGCCACACGCTCCTCGTTCCAGCAGGAGGCAGTCACAACCCCAAGGCCAGCAGTGATACGCAGCAAGCAACTAGCACCTTTTCATCTGCAGGTATTCCTTTTGTCTCGTCTTACGCCTCTTTTGCCTGAGTTTTACTCACAAACTCCCTTGCTGGTCACTTTAGCCATCAGTCAATCAGTGCTTTCCTGAAGAGCTGTTAGGTTTTGGAATAGCCATCTTTGTCCTGGACAGGAGGGATCCGCATGGCGCTCGGCAATGTCTCAGTTTCCCCACAAACACAAGCGTCAGACCTGACACACTTCCCTTCCAGCAGGATCATGGTCAACGTTCAAACACAGACTTCGGAAATATTCATCTTTTGATGATTGAATGTTGATTTGAATGTAGAATCGGGAGACCAATGTGTCTGTTCTGTGTGACGTCCCTCAGTGCTTTGTGGATAATTTAGATCTTTCACTACCTGGGAAGGGGGGCAAAGTCACCTTGACTGTGTGTGCCCTCATCTCTAGTGTGGCTTTTTCCCACCAAGCCCCTTTAACACTGGTCACGGGGTGAATACTGGAAAGTGTCCTGTAGGTGTGGGGCTGTTTTCCTGAGCTGCTCGGCACACGCTGGACATGGGGTCCGCACTCAGACAAGCGCCCGGCTGGCCAAGCCCTACGTACTCTGCTGTCTAATGCCTTAACCACATCCAGTCCTCTGCCGCGCCCAGCGGATGGCGCTGCAAGGCCAGCCAGTGCAGTGCCGTCACAGGACCTCCTAACCCAAAGTCCACCCCCTCGGCTTCTCCTCCTACCAGCCCACAATGGGTTTAAATCCCACAATACCACCACCGAATCCGATGTTCGAGGCACCCTGTGTTTGAACAGTAAACTCTGGATTTTTGTCTGCGTTTATTGTTTTCTTTCATTTTACCTTTTTAAATTTTCCTGTGAAAATTGAAGTTTTCTTACAATGAGCAGTCAGGGCACCAGTCATTGCCAAGCTGTAACTTCCTTTGTTCTGAGAGGGACCGGGGATGGATACAAATACTGTGCATATATTTTTTTTAAATGACCATTTTGTTCTTCTGTTTGTTTTTGTTTTTTCTCTTCTCAGACTGAGGATGAAAGCGACAGTTGTGTTGCCTTGGTTTTTCGGTCAGCGCCTGCTTGCAGCATTAACCCCGCCATTTAGTTATATAGTTTAATTTCTTTTATTAAATATATTAAATGTGAACTGAAAATGTATATATTGTATTTTTATTTTTATTATTATTGATGCCATGCTTTTTTGGGATAAGCAAAATGAGCTGGTGGCTTTACCTGCACTACATTGTCCCAACCCTAATGTGTCCTGCTACACTGTACCTGTGTGTGGTGAATTCATCTGTGTGTTACTCACGGTTACACACAATTTTAACAAAATCCTACTGGACAGTTGTTTTTTTTTTTTTTTTTTTTTTTCTTTTCTTTTCTGTCAGTAATTTATGAAAATTTATCGATCACCAAAATGCTTCTTTATTTTGGATTCCTTTGTACTTCTCATAGGTTTGTGTGCTAGAGTGTTATATTTATATACGTCAGCTGAGTCTGCAAAGTAAACACTAGTATGTGAGTTCACCTGCTGGCGGGGTGCGGGAATCTGTGTCCCGTTGAGTTTGTCCTTCTAGAGCCACTGGACTTCAGCTGCCACCAGCCACTTAGCAAAAGCGCTCCTTCCTCATACGTTTTTGGGCACGATAGTCACATTTCTCCGCTCGCATTTGCGTACTTCTAGTTCCCTCCGTTTTCACATTTTTATCTTATATTTTTGTCCGTGACTCTGTAGTTTAGTCTAAATTATGTGTTATTATGTACTTGAATCCTTTCATAAACCAGGCAATTTGGTTTCCATCAGGTTCTCTACTCATCCACCATGATGCGCTGAGATGGTGGCGGTCGAAGAAAGATTTCCGTATGTTTCCCGTGGTCGGGGGTTGCTTTTGTGTGAAGGTTTGAGCTGTGATTGGACCAGTGTGGTGCTCCTTTGTGTGTCTCTTTGGGGTTCAGTGTCCGGGGGGGTTCAGTTCATTCTCTGGCTGTGTTTTGCAACGCACTGATTGATGGCTGACATTCGCTCACCCCCTAGAGTCAGGTTGAGAAAGAACAGCCAAGTCGCTCTTCATGGTGTCCTGATTTAACCATGTTGACTGCTACAGAAACTCCAACCGGAGTGCCATGAGCTCTACTCTCCACGTCAAGATGCCATGTAGTAAAGTCAAACTTCTGGTGTTCCCAAGACGAGCGGAATGGTGTGTTGAAACATTGTGTTGACCGTGCAACTTCTCTTGGGATGAAAACATGGTGAACTTGAACAAAGCACTTGGGAGTCACTGGACATCAGGCAGTGTTATATTTCCTGAACTGTTGTTTTGTTTGTATGTCTGAAGTCCCTTATGAATATTACCAAGAGAATTTTTTTTTAGTTCTCTTTTTTTTCCTGCTGTAAACATCTCAGCAAATCCACTGGCTTTTTGATGTTGCTTTTTCATATTTTTTGCCCCCATTTGTATTACACTGAATATGCAGAACATTGTACCGCTTTCCACTATACCAGGAAGACAGGCCAGTTTACTCAGTCCACTAATCAGACACAACTGAACAAATGGCCTTTCGGGTTGTTCTTCTCTTTGGCTAATGTGCTGCTGCCATGGTGAGCATTTCCTTCAGTGTTTCCACACAGGCAGTTGCTGTCGATGCCATTTGAGTTTAGTTTTAAAAGCTCAGCTTTCCTGTTGTTCATGAGAATTCTCTCTCACACACACACACACACACACACACACACACACACACACACACACACACACACACCCCTGTAGAACCTGCACACATTACCGGACCACCTCAGGGTTTGTTCGGCGTCATTCTAGAATATACTGCTTCTTAAGCAGCTCTTCATAAACTGGCTGCCATTTTTATTTTTCCCTTCTTCTTTTGCCTATAATGAATTTAGCCGAAACCTCAGAGATGAAGCCAAACACCTTGGTTCCTTCTGCACTGTTTAAGTTGTTATACTGTACAGTTTAGCGGTTAGGAAATATGACTGCAATATGAAAATAATTATTTTTGACTGTAAATTGTACAAAGTTCATGGTTATAGTTTTTTTTATTTTGTTTTATGGTGGATGCAGAGGATGATTAACCTGTTGATTCACTCGTTTCTTTGTGGAAGCTGTGGAACGCAGACTTGTACAGTGCTAAGACTATTCTTCTGGCTATGGTTCAAAGTCATAAAACTGTAAAATGAATATTATTGTGTTGAAATATGAATGTTTCTTCAAAATGTATTTGAATGGTTTAACCTGGTTAAGGGCTTCAATTGTGAAGGACTCATTTGTTTTTCTTTTTTTTTTTTTTAAATTTTGTTGTATTTTTATTGCTGTTTTAAGTTCCAGAAAGATTAAGATCCTGATACTTTGTCTTAAATACCTATTTTTTAAAGGCTTCCTGTGAAACTTGTCACATGTGACCTTTCAGAACTTCACTTTTTATTCCCTCGTCATGTAAAGGGAAACTCAAGTTTGCACCCTTTTTTAATGTAAAAATAAAAATCTCTTAACCTTTAGTGGCAGAATGTGTTCCTTTTTCATTAATTTTCCCCCCCCCCATGTGAAATAGTTGTTCATTTAGCTGACAATTTTTCACCAAAGCAAGTTACTACAACATTAAGGTACTTTGATTCACCCATTTATGCAACAGTCATTTTTACTGGAGTGATTCAGGGTGTGTACCTTCTTCCAGGATGCGGGGTTCAAACTTGCAGCCTCGAAGTCCAGAAGCAGCACTTTTAACCACTAATATTTACGATCCATCTTGCAAAAGTGCCGAAGAGTCAGTTGTCCAAGTTTCAGCGTGTTTTTTGAGATGGGATTGTTTGGGAGCAGTCAGTGCTTGCGGACAAATGGTGGTGCAATGCTGCTGTGAAACCGTCTGAACGAATCCCTGGTGTCGGTTGTTTCTCTGTCCGCATTTTTGACACGGGTCCTCAGTTCAGAACACAATTATCCAAGGATTTATTCGGACATGGGGGTAAGACAGTTTCAATCAGTATCTTACCCCAGTGACACATTACTTGCATAACCATCTGATATATTCCTTCAAATAAAGTTGGAATAGTTCCCAGCATGCTTTGCAAAGTTATTCTAGCAGATTTATTTTGATTCATACAAGTATACAGAGATTAATCTGAAAAATTATGAAAGCAGCTTTTCAGCTAAGTGGGCATTAGTGCAGGGATTTTTGCCTCTGAAATCATTCACTTCAAAAATCTGAGAGATGCAGGGCAGAGTCTCGCACGTGAACGTAGACGCTGTAAGGTTGTCATGGTGACCTGATGCAGCACCCCAATGTGTGTGCACTGATTGATACCTCCCTCTTGATCGTCTGTACCATGGCCATCGGCAGGTTGTGTGTATGTTAACCAGTAAGGTGTGCTAGTATTCTTACTAAGCACCGCCTGCATCCACATTTCGATGGCTTGTGAATGGGGGTTCAAATCAAAGCTCTTCTGGATCCCCCCCCACCACCACCATCTTCAGGGATGTAGATAGTGATGAGTCTGAAAATGTTCAACTCTGGTCAAATTCCACATCGGTAAGTTTGGGTGGAAGGGCGAGATTGTTGTCCATGTTGCCATGGCGACTGAAGAAATTTGTTTGTTTAAGCAATGATTGTCAAATGCAACTTTCATCCTTCATTTTTTTTTCCAGACTGTTTCGTTGTCTGAGCTTTTGCAAGGGAAAGGTTAAATCCCCAACTGCGCCAGTTATGACTGCTGCAGGTGAAATTCCATCGGCCGTGAGTCTGCAGGTTCAAGTTGTGACCTGTGCCAGAGCACCGGCTACAAGGGGGTGCCAGGGCTGGGTGTGTTCAACCCTGCTTCTCCTCGCTCTCTAACAACTGCTGGCATACATATTTGTGGAAGTCAGAGCCTGCGTTTCAACAAGTTCTTCTTGACTCACTGGGCCTCATCCGTCTGCAGTCTATGATGTTCTAAAAGATTTTTTTTCATGGAACTAGTTTTAATAATTTGGTTAATATAATAGTTCATTAATTTTGTTTCAAATATACCCTGCGATGGACTGGCATCCTGATCAGTGTGTAGCCCTTCTAGTCCAGCACCCTGGGATTCTGGACTAGATCCTGGCTGCTGCTACCCTGACAGGAACAAGCGGTTAACAAGAGTGTGTGAGTCTAACAAATATAAAATATGCTGTCACGCATAAAAATACCTCATATTTTGGCATGTTTGTTTCACATTTTTCATATTGAAACCTATTATCCCCCCCCCCCCAAAAGAAAGTGACATTCAACAGATAGTGTTCTAGAAGGTTTAAAGGCAGAAAGCAAATCAAGAATTCAAAAAAACCCTGAGCCCACTGCTGCTTCACCATACAAAGTGTTTTTCGTATGTTTTCAATATGCATTCAAGAGGACCCTCAACTTTCTCCTCCATATATACATAGTGTATATAGTATGTAATATATTAATCATTCCATTCCCATTCTTATGACAGTCCTAGTGTACATATATATTTTTTATATTCACAGTATACAGACATGAAACTAAACGGATCCTAACCTGTTTTTCCCCTTTAAATCTCAAACAGAGAAAATTCTTTTCATTGCAGCATTTTATTTGAAAAGCACATAAGGGACTTGAGTCAATAGTGAGGGATTAAAGGCCCTTTGATGGAAAACCCGTAGAGGAGATAAAGCTTTTGTGAAAATGGTTTTGAACATCTGCCGTCCATTCGGCTGCATTGCTTCCGGTGTGTGTGTGTGTGTGTGTGTGTGTGTGTGTGTGTGTAAGCATTCCTGTTGAACTGTGACAACCGTTCCTCATTGGTTGCTCTCCTGTCAGGTGTTACTGCGTGGAGCTCAGAGCCCCAATGATGTGGACCTGTAGTGACATCCTGGTGAGGCAACAGCCTTCTTCACACCCCTTGCAGCTGTTTGACTATAGAGCATCATGTAATGGGGGTTAGCACGCAGGAACATGTCTTGACCCCTCATCCAGGTGCCATGGGGTTAATCTTCAGACCCAGGACTCGCAAACAGTGGTGACTCACTACATATCCAAGAAACACAGTAAAATCTGTTAACATATTACCACTTGTATTTTACAACTGTAGCAAGCTAACACCTAGAGACCTGTCCTGGTGAAGCTGTGCATTCGAACCACAGCTTCCAGTGCTGCATGTTTTACAGTCAGGGTGTCAAAGTCAAAGAGTCAAAAGAGTTTATTTGTCACATACATGGTTACCGAGTATACCTATTTAAGGTCCGGGTTGAGGCTGTAAATGAAGGTGCTGGACCAACACATCAGAAGCCGGACCCTGGGCTTTGCGATGACACAGCACCAGCTTTGTTTTGGTTTCTTTACTGTTTTGGTTTCTTTACTGGAAACCAGATGACCTGAGGCAGAATGGAAACACACACATTGTTTTGTTTTGTTTGTGTGTGTGTGTGTGTGTGTGTGTGTGTGTGTGTGTGTGTGTGTGTTTGGAGGGGGCTGCTAGTTGTCATGGTGAACACCATTGCCAGGGTTCGTGGGGTGAAGTGGGAAGCCGGCGTGAATCGCTCTGAAGGCCACCAAATCCCAGCCGGGTGTGGGAATTCACGCCTTTCCTTTAGGGACCTTTTATCCTGGCACTGGAGCAAAGGGGATGTTTGGCACCTCTGAAAGATGAACCCGTGTGAACGTCCCAGAATACTGCTAACTAAGTCATTAACTAACCAGCCAGCCAACCAACTGCTCGGCACATTTCATTTTGCTGGTTAACTTTTGTAGGAATGTTTTGCCACACCTGTACCTGCTCCCTGTTAGTTGTATGAACTCTAAACACTTGAATTGTCCCCAGGCAGAGCCACCAGATGGGTGTTGGGGAAGGAAGGGGGTGACCTTGTGGAGTCCAGGCCTAATTCTTAACATTTGTATTCAAATAGCAGCAGTAACCACTACGCAACCTGCCACCTTATTCCTTTCCCCAGGAGATTTACACAATAAGACACTTATCCCGATTTCCATTTATACAGCAGGGTATTTGTCGCAGTGTCCATTCAGGGTAAGTAGGGCAAGTACCTTGACGAAGGGTCTGACACGGGAGGACCTGGGTTCCGAGGTGAAAACTTTAACCACTACGCCACCTGCTGCCCTGTCGTCTTCCCCAGCGTTGAGATGAAGAGCCGAACCGTCTTCCTCGGTGCGGGTTGTGTCGAACTAAACAGCCCGTTTGTGAGCCGTTCGTTCTACAAGAAATGCAACCAAATGCAAGTTCGGGTTTCCTTATTTCGGTCGGCGTGAACGACGTGGCCGTGCGCGGCGGTGCGCGCTCCCGCGGGCCGCGAGGGACAGCCCAGCGCGCGCGGCGAGGCGGAGCGCGCGACCCTCGGAGGAGCGGCGGCGCGGGCGGCAGCGCGAGACGCGTCCCGCTTCCCCTCGGGCTCGGCGAGAGGCGGCAGGAGCCGGGGTCTGAGGTACGGGTGTTTATGCACAATTTGCTTCTTTTTTGCTTCTTTCTTTATTTCTTTGTTTCCACACTTCTATTCGTGTTGATCATCGCTGCAGCTTCACATTGCGCTCTATCGGTTTCCGAGGCACTTCAGCTTAAGTTTAACGTTGCAGGAGTGAGAGACTCGAAGGGACCGAACTGTTACTGTTACTAACTTTAACATCACGTCGTCCGTTAAGTCCGGTTTGTTAAGACCGTTATTATGAAACCAGCACTTAAAGCAAGCAAAACATCTTATAAAAGCGTAATTTTATAACAACGGTTCATTTTGTATCGAAACAATTTATTGCAAAGCTTTATTCGCGATGCCAGTAATGCGTTAAGCTCGCTTTCAACGGGAACCTGTTTCGAACACGCACAGGCGCTTTGCGCTGAAAATGAAACGAAACTCGAATCAAAATTGCCAGAGTCGTGTTATTAAACAGTTTATTGCGCGAAAAAAATATATATAAACGACTTGGTAGAATTTGTTTGTAAACGTGTAACCAGCTAAAAACCGGCTTTACTAAAGAATGAAGCGTAATATCACGTCACAGATATAATACATTGTTCCTAAGGACATTTTAGTATTTTGTCTAATTTTAGTTTTTTTTTTTTTTTTTTTAAAGTATTTTTTTTAAATTAAATATCTTTGACAAATAATGTGGGCGATATGATGTGGTGTCTGTATGGCCCTGCATGGACCTCATGTCCATGCGGATGCAGTGCAGACATGGCTGTGGTTCACAGTCTATACAGTCTGCCTGACAGTGAGCGATGATGTAGTGAAGCTGAAGATGTTGTATGGTCCCTGTCTCAGGCCTCTTGCCCCCCCCCGCAGACAGCACAGTCAACAAACTCATTTTGTAGGTTTAACAAGGTTAAGGACAAGACAGGACAAGACAGGACAAGACAAGAAAGGATAGAACTTTATTCCCTGCAGGGAAATTCACCCCTACAGCAGCTTAAACAGAGGCCACACAACAGAGGGACCTAAATAAATAAAATTATCAATGAATAACAGAAGACAGTTGCCATGTACAATACAAGACAACTATTATTAGAGCAGTGTCTGGGGTCCAGTGTTTCAAGGTTCAGTTGACTGTCATTCTGCAATTATACAAATGTAAAAGAGAGAAAAAGTGTAGTTTCTCCTGGACCATGGTGTACAGTACTAACAGGTACCATAATAACATAGGATAATACAGACAAATTGAGGTAGAATACAGAGAAGTAAATAAATACAAATAAATGAATAAAACAAGGATGAATAGATACAAATATAAATAAATAAGAAAATAAGATTAGTGCCAAAGTCAGTAATGATGGTAAAAATGATACAGTAGGAGGTGATCGGTGGTGGTGGTGGTGGTGATCAGTATCTATGCTGTCCCAAATTCAGCAATCTAATGGCAGCAGCCTGTGGAAAAGCTGTTCCTGTTCTTTAGTGTGGTGATAGTGGTCCACAAGCTATGACAGTATCTTCCAGATGGTAGCGCTCAGTGGAGGGGGTGAGAGGGGTCCTTCTGCAGTGATAAAAGCTTTGATAAGAGCTTTTCTGACACACCGCTTGCCGTAGGTTGTCTGGATGGTGTTTTCTTTCCGCGTGAAGTTTTCATCTCTTCTGTGTTTGCAGAATCTGGGTGGAGAGCTTAATACAGGTGTCTGTTTGCTGTTCCCATTCATGGGTCCCGTTGTTCCAGAAAAACACATCCTGCTTTTACTTCTACTTCTATGACAGAGCAGAATGAACCTGGAGTGCCTGCAGGCAAACTGTCACAAAGATGTGGGCAGGACCTGCAGGGCAAGTGTGTTGGTGATGACTTTAGTTGGGTGATTGTATGTTTAAAAAAACAGTGCATTTGACATAAGTGTTATATCCTGGTAAATATTTCATTGGTCTCAAATGCAGTAATCACATAGAGTCCAGTGTCAGGGGTACTCGCTTATTATAAGACTGTTGTGGTTTTGGACCTTATGCCCGATGCTTGTGGTTTATTGTAATGGAAGCAGAAAACTTGGTTTAAGTAGAGAACAGAGTGAAGTTCCTCATAGCCTGTAGCTGAACCTTTTGTCTGTGTTGCTGCTCTGCAGCTCTTTTTCTAGGAGGTACCCTAATCCTTGGAGCCTAACCTCTGTGACCCTATTCTGTGGTATGAGAAACACCACTACCTGAGCTCTTTATGCAAAAATTCAGTTTTTTACATAGAGGTGAATGATTTTCCTTGACGTGTACCCGCAAGGCTGGCCTGGCCCTTGTGAGTGAAGCGTGCCATGTTCATTCTTTTCTAGGAGTAGCTTTCCTTTATGTGCTTTGTACAACTTTACAAGTCTCCATTGAGCACTGACCCCTCTTCACAGCTGCTATATGTGATGTTTCTGTACAGATCAACAGTAGGTTCTCAGTGAAAGAAAACCCACAATGGTGTCACTGACTATAAAAGGGGTTTGTCATCCTTGCAAAGGAAAGTGCACAAAAAACATGTACTAAATTAAGCACAATTTCTTGTTTCATGTTTCTACCCTAGGACTCCTATCTCGTGGCCCCTGAGGAATGGGGGTGTGTGTGAAACTGAGATTCAGTCCGCGGGGAAGATCGAAAATAGCCTACCCTGTGTCTGTGAACAGTGGCTACCTCGAGGGACATTTTCCCTTCCTAGGAGTCAGACAACGTGAGCAGAGGCCTTGGCATCATTACCCTGCACATAAACAGGAGTGAAGCACAACGGGCACAGGAAGCACATTTTATTACATTTGCATTGCATCACAAGAGTGGTGTGTTCTCAGGCCCTGCCCCTTGCTGCTAACCCTGGGAGGTGGGAGCCTCTAGTCCCTTGTGTCCAGTTTGAGAGGAAAGCGCACAGCTTGTTTTCCCAGCAGTCTTCATCATGTGAGTATGGCATGCTCTGGCTGTAGTACAAAGGCAGACCCAACATTTTATGTTGATGACAGTTCTCAACAAGAGCAAGATAAAGATTGATTTCTAAAGAAGCCTTTCATTAGTCACAGTGCACATAACTTGAGAGTACAAATTGATGATGAGCCATTTAGATACGTGAAGAAATATACATCACCAAGCTTTTGGATCGAGAGTCATTTAGATTAGCCCTTCGTGAAAGAATGTATTTTCCTGTAATGTTTTGTAAAAAGGTACATAGTTAAAGGGAATCCTATGGAATTAAGGGAGCAAATTGTGGTTGGATTGTTTGCATCCTTTGTTCATTGGGAGGTCCATTGCTTTCGTTTTGCGTTGATTTTCTGTTACTTGTGTTGTTGTCATATACAAGCAGACATTTAATGAGATGTTTTGAACCTTTTGTGGTTTTGCCTTAACGTTGAAACATTTCCCATCAACTAAACCTGAAGACCAACTGTGGATTGTTAATTGTTCAAAAACTTCTTTAAGGAATATTTGGTCTTCAGTACAACCTGGAAGAATTTAGGAGGATTTGTGCACAGACAGTAAGATAGCTAGCATAAGGAACCTCGGGCATAGATCTTGATACTTCTGTGTGGGTGGCAAATTAGATACTTTTTGCTCAAAGGAACAATTAATCTTTGGGGAAATTATGACATTTAATTCAAAGGAGGAATGTGCAGGTTCTGATTTTGTTTTCCTGCAGTCTTTAGTCATTTACACAAATACATCCTCATCCTCCCAGTGCATGACTTGTCATGTGTTCTGGGCCAATTTCTTCCTGGTCACCCTTTTTTTACCCCACAGGAAAGTTCCCATAACCACACTTCACGTGGGGTGTGGAAACAAGCCATGCATGGAGGATGTCTTTTACACGTGACCAGACAGGTTGCTATCGGCCCTGTCATTCATGCTAATCAGACCTCCAGTGCCCATTACAAGTAACACATTTCAGTGGTCGTTCCATGCATGCAAATCAGCATGTAGTAGAAGCAACAACAGGTTATACAGTATGTATGAAAGGAAAAGTATGGATGAACATAGAACTGCAAATTAGGGATAGGGTGACATGACTCACCTTTAACAAAGGGCCTGTGGTGGGATTAACCTAGTAGGATTTGTGGTCATCTTATGACGAATAAGCAGGAAAGAAGAGGCAAGGAGATGACAGCTTATGAAAGTTCTGTAATAATGAGGCAAAGGGGCCTGGTTCAGTTTTATTGAATAAAGGAAACAAATGTGATAGGTGTGTTTCCCTTTAGGAGAGGAGACAAAAATATGTTTCACTGAAGGAAAGCAGTTAATCACATGTTCTTTAATGATCAGGAAAGGAGAAGTACTTTAATGGGTCTGATAAGTATATGGTGGGGGGGGGTTCTTGCTTTAGTAGATGGGCTTTAGAAAAAGGTGTAGTCCCCTAATTTGTAATCACATCCATTACAAAGCCAGAGATAAATTTATTTTACTTTAGCTGAAGCTCAGTGGCTGAAGAGTATATACACCAGATCTGTCTTCACCCTGCAGCAAATTACAAAGATCTAGCCTATCCCCTCCAGTCAGGTAATGGTTGAAAATTTCATTTTGCAAATAATTTTTTAAATGGCCATGATTTAGAGTTTCTTATCATATGTCTGCACGTTTTGCTTGTATATGAAAGACACCAAACCAAGCAAGCACCTGATGTGTAACTTAGCCCTTCTCAAGTTTAAGAATATCACCTCAAGTTTTGTTCTGAGGGCACCTGTTTTTACTAAAATGAAAAAAAAAACATGTGACTATTACACACACTTGTAGATATATGATTGCTGAATCATGTATGGTCATGCGCAATCCTTTGCTCCTAGTTATGTTGGCACCACTTGAAAGACCCGGATTTGTGAGTTGCCATGGAAACCATGTGATGCTTGCTGTCCTCTTTTTGGGACTGTAAAGTTTGAGATTGTCCATCACAAGGTGACCTTGGAGAGAGCAAAACTCATGTGCTTGGCAGGATCTTTCCATTCTACCAGCGATTTGGTGGTACCACTGGCTGCCTGCCTTTCCCCTGCAGACAACAGAGTGGTCGGCTGCCATGGGGTACTGTGGAATGTGACCGTCATCTTATGTAACTGTGGCCAGAGAATGAGATCACCCTTTCTATCCCTTTCCACCTTCTGCACTGCATTCTCTGTCTTGGTGGCTGCCTGAGAATGAAAGCTCTTTTGTGCAAGGCCGTTCTGATGCTGTCCGCGTGCCCTGGCTTTTGTCTGTCAGATCTGATCTCCAACAACAAGGGCCCCTCTCTGTTCCTGCTTTCTGCACAGCTTGGAAAAGCTGAAAAACAGAAATCTTACGTACTTCCTATTTTTCTTGTTGTGTTTTGTACTAAGGAGTTTCCCTAGCTCTGTGTAAAATGTGTAAAATATACACATTAAGTGGTGGTAATAGTTGTTCTATCACTAAAAGGTTGTTAGTTAAGTCCCATAAAAGGTGTCTGCCATTGTATCCTTGAGACAAGACCTTAGCCTGAATTTCTTTATTAAAATTCTCCAGGTGCAAAAGTAAAATTAAGCTTTGGATTTGACTGTTACTATAGAATCATCGTGTTTCAAACAGATCCATTGGTTCTCTATCACCCGAAAGAGTTTAGCCAACAAAGGCTTTGAGATAGATTCTCTAATATGCTGCACTTGCCTCTAGGACAGTTGGTCTTCTATGCTAGAGATTATTTACATAGAAACATCAATACACGTAACCTGAGATTCATTAGGTTTTGTCTGAGATTTTTATGATAATCTAATAACAGGTTGGTAATGTAGTCTTAGAAAATCTCTGTAGTACTCTGGTCATAAGAAGGCTTTTAGGAGTTGTATCAGAGCTATTTTTAGAGTGTGCTAATCAGAGCTGCTAATCTTGCTGCCTTGGCTTCTTCCTGCTTGCTTACATGAATGTGGAAACAGGCTGCAGTGAGGGGTTTATTGCTGTTTTTTAAACTGACTCACTTCATTGTTGCATGCGGCTCTGTTAACATGGTAACACCTGGAGCTGTTATATGTCGTTGTGTACGTGGCACTCTGATTCTGTTTAAAGTGCTACTTGTACAGAGGTGTCGTGCTCACTCCTCGACTACTGTTTTACTTCATCCCCTTTACTAACTGCCTTTTAAGAAATACATGATATGAGAATTCAGTGCTGGTGCTGATATCAATACACACATTTATAAAATGCAGATGAAAAATTAGAGCTGCCTGGATATTTGTTTTAAAACCATGTAAAAATGTTAAAATTCATGGCATCTGCTGAACCACATTTTGCTGGCAACTTGGCCCTTAAATAAAGAATGGTTTTGCAAGCTGTATCCTTAAATGCTACATGACTTTTTACTTTCTTTTTGATGGGAAAATCAAAAGTGTAAAACAATATAATGATAAAGCAAAAACACTACTTAACAGTAACATTTTTTGGAAGTCTGTCACTGTTTTTCAGCATGCAGGACACTTTTTTCTTAACAAACCAGCACATCAATAAATGTCACAGGAAATTCTGTTTCTCTTTTCATTGACCATATTAGGAGCTGAGACACTAAGTTTTTAAGTGTTACAAATGGCAAATCTTAATGTCACTCTCTTACCTGAAAGAAAACTTTGAAAAACTTCCACATGGCAGACATTTTTGTGTTATATGCTCACAAGCACTGTGTGTGTCTCGCTGTATATACACAGTGATCACATTATTAACTATCTGAATTTTTGGTCTACGTACTGGCCCGGTGCTGATAAAATTAATTTTAAAAATTATTGGCCAGTACCAATATGATTCGGATATCATTGTGCATCCCTACTTCTTTTCTTTCTTTGACAATTTTTTTTTCTGCAGTAAGTTGCTGTTATTGTTTTGTTGTCTGTTTCTGATTGTGTTTTCAGTGGTTTCTGTAAATTACACAGAGAATGGTCACCACTGCGTTCACATAACATTGCACAACAGGCAGGGATTTGCAGTCACTGTTTCAGGTAGACAGAAACAGACTGGATCATTGTAGCCAAGTGTTGTACACAGAGGGTGGGAAGCCACAGCACATGCTGTTGACATTCAGAACCTGACTTGGAATCATCTTAGACCTAACATGGTTGAGCCTTGGCAGATTCACAACCCTTATCCATCCTTCTCCTCTCTACACTTGCCTCTCAGCTTTCAGCTACTGTAACTCTGGTTGTTTTATGTACTACTTCTTTATGATGAGTGTTCTTTGCATTTTGCACACCTGCAGAAGTCTGGGTATTTAATCTTTTCTTGTTTTCTTTTTTCTTGTTACCTAGGATGTAGTAAAACAGCGAGATGTGTCAAACTGGGTTTAAAAAGCATACATCTCAAAGACATGAATGTACTTTGCAAAAAACTTGTTCTTTGTTTAGCCTGAGGCCAGATTTTGATGTCTTCTTTGATACCTCGTTCCTCTCCATAGCCGATTTAGGGGGAAAAAAGCAGTTGCTGATTTGTGGATCTGTTGGTGACCTCATGCCCCTCCCCTCAATGGCCTGGACAGGTGAAGCCATGAATAACCCTGTTTTCTTTGTATTCTCAGGCCAAGGACCATGAATGACCACCCAGAACAAAGTGAGGATATTGGACTCCAGCCTCCCCAGGACCTGCCAGATCCCACAAAGGAGGAGGAAGCTCAGAACACACCCAAGTAAGTAAGTCTCTGTGCTTGAGGACTCTCTCCTGTACAGACACTTAGGCCTGCTTCCCATAAGCAATAACTCAAACTATAGTAACCCTGATGGTGAAAGCCACTCATAGACTCTCTACATTGAGACTAAGTAAACAAAAAAAAACTTGGATTTCCTTCTTTTTGTCCGTTTTCTGCAGACGTATGAGTTGATTAGCTGGCTGATTTTGAGATATATTTTGAAGATCTTAATAAGAAAAAGAAACATCTGAACTAAAAAACGTTAATAGAAACACCTAAATGTGAGCAGCGAGAGCAAAGCACGAGAGTAGCTCTTGTCTTTGAGTGCTACAGTGTTCACTGGCTAGTTTTTCTCACCTTGTAATTATTTCCATGAGGTCTTTTTTGACAGGTGGTGCAGGTGCAGCTTAGAATATAACTGAAAGGTAATCCTGAACCCTTGAGGGCAAACTGTCTTGTCAAAAGGTCATCTTACCAGAATATAAATACACCAGTCCTTTATCTGATAAATGCATCTGCTGAACCACTGAGAAAACACAGGATGGCTAGAAAATGACCAAATAAGTTTTATTAGGTACGTGGCACTATGAGCAGTAGCCTCTTAGGTTATTGTCTCCACTGCTGCACTGCTCAAGTTCATACCTGCTTCTTCGGTGTGCTCCAGGGCATTGTTTCCACGGAGATCTACATATCTGTGAATATACGCAGAACCTGTTGAAAACTCCCAGTCTTCTGCACACTTACAGCAAGAATCATGCTTGAGGCTGCAGTAAATAAGACGTACAGTCCTATTTGATCCTGGATTCCACCTCTTTAAAACACTTGTAGTTTAAAAACAAAACAAATTACTTTTGGACTCATTTCTAAGGATCAGGGATTGATGAATGTTATTTTAGGGTGTATGGATGTGTGCGATTTTTTTTTTTACCTTCTTAAGGCTGTACAAGTTGATTTAATTTTTATTTTCCCTTTTACTCTTGTTTTCACAATTTTGACAGTTTGTTCTTGTAGTTGTGCCAAAATGGCTCTTAGTCATGAAGCTAAACAATGCAACAGTACATTTTTTAATGAAGATATAAAGTCTTTTTGGTCTTGAAAAGGACTGAAATGAGATACCTGCCCCGTAATAAGGCAAGACATGTTGTCTCACAGGTCCGCTGTCACTGGAAACACATCTGAGCTCATATCTATCCCTGTTTGGATTCTAGTATTGATGTGTTCTGCTCCAAGGTGAAAGCTTTCCTGGAAGGCTGCTAATCTGCAATATTGTACTGACGTACTTGCAGCTCAGTGTTAGACACAAACACAGCCGTAACCACATAGATATTACTTAACCAGTTCTAATTTGTATTTTGAATTAGATAGTCCCACTAGTTTTGTCAGTTTTTTGCACTGAACACTTCTGTGTTATGCACTATTTTAGTGCGACATGCTTTTTCATGGTAAGATGTGGAAGTGGCCAGAAGCCTGGCTGTGAAATCATACAGGCAAAGTGGTCCTTGTTAGTGTGGGGAGAACTGCCAGCTTGATTTGCCTGTTCACAAAGCACCCACTTCTGTCCAAAGAAAGGCTTTCACTCCTTCCTGTTCCCAGGAATCTGGTGCTGTGTTACTGTCAGATCAGTAGGATGATGCTCAAGCTGGAGGCAATGAAGACTTTTAAAACATGTCTGTCTCCATTGGCCTTTGTAATGTGCTAGTTGAAAGCCACCCAGTGACATGCAGGTGGTGCTGGGGGTGTAATTAATGATGCTTTGTCGTGAAGTAAACCTCTTCGGTGACTTGGTGACTGAGAAGCTGGACTCTTGACCAGAAGGTTACAGATCCCTGGACAGGGGCCTCTTGTTATACCCTTTTGAAAAGTATGTATTCTGAAAAAATTCAGCTTTTAAATGAGTGAAGTGTAAACTTTAGTTAATAATTGTTAATGTTGAAGTGACAGGCTTGACAGAGATCTGCTGTCTTTCCTAATGTGGATCAAAGTTTTAAATGAATGGACTTCAGTAATGGTGTCCCAAGTATAGTGTGAGTAGCAGTTTGGCTGATGAGGCAGGGAAATTAAACGTGGTTATTTTCTTCACCAAGCCAACTATGCTTAATGGGAGGAGAATCCCTGTTGCGTAATAGGGTGTTTGTTTTTGTCTGGTCTGCTATGGCTTGTCTAGGATGCAGCTTGAATGGGGTTGATCATGGGAGGGATGATGGGTAATTGGAGCTGGGATGGCAGCGCTCTCATTTCCTCTGCTGCTAATGAGTACACTGCCTGTGTGGGCTGTTTGGCATGCTACCCAGCAGTAAACAAAATGCCATGTACGCATATTGTGTAGGGGGATGTCTTTGCCTTCCTGGGTGGCATGGATCAGTTGCTGAGCCGAGTCTCAATGTAGTTCACTTGTTTCTGCCTGGATTTCTTTTTTATTGGGGAGATTATTTCAAAAAGCTCTACATCCCAGTTACTGGATATCAGGTTTAAACTATATTGGAAAACTTTTATTTTGCTGTTTAAATTAATGCTACTTCTATTTGTTAGGATATTATCACTAACACACAGAAATGAGCTTGTGACTAAACATGACAACCCTGCCCACTGAAAGGAAAAACCACAGACTTGGCTGCTTCCTGTTATTCAGCAGTTAGCACACGCAGAGTGATCTGCTTCTTGTGTCTTCTTCAACTGTATGTTTTTTAAATTAATATGATGAGAATGTATTTAGTTTTTTTTTTTTGTTTTTGGTATTCATCCTGGTTCTGTCAGAGAACAAGAGAAAGGATTTCATAGGTCTGTGCACTGGATGAGTGTAGCACTTTCTGGAATACAATATAACATTTACCATTATTTTCAAATATATTGATGTACTTTTGGACCTCTTGAGAACCTGACTTTGTCAAGCCAAAATGCCATTACGATACGGATTAAGGTTGCACTCATAGCATCTCTTGCTGTCTCTTCATACAGCAGGGGAAGTCGATTCTTAGTGGCTTTAATTTTCTCTGAACAATTGAGTCCTTCTCTTTGAAGGTCATCTCATTCTTAGTTGCCTCCAGCTGATTGGATAAAAAAAAAAAAAAAAAAAAACTGAATGAGCTCCAGAACTGAAACATAACTGAAAAAATAATCTCCATTTTTTTCTGTGGTCTCAGTCAGAAGCCATGCAGGTCTTACACACATCACACAAGAGTCCTGGGGCATTCAGGGCTTTCTGGAAAGGGTGGGAGAACCACAGCCCATCCCGTAGGGCAGGGATTGGCAGGGACTCTTAGCAAGGGGATTGCTGTGCTGATCTGAGGACATGGTGCTATTTTCAGGAATAAATCTCTTCAGTATCCTTCAATTACGTTACACAGTACTGCATTAGTGTACTTTTTGTATTAAAAAGTATTTTGGGCTTTTAATTGTTTTTTTTTTAAAGTCTGACCTTTAACTTGGGATCTATCCATCCATCTATTTATTTTCATTAACTCCTTCTGGCCAGGGCTGCAGCCCTCTGACACCTATCCCGGAATCACTGAGAGCAAAAATAGGAGAATATACCCCGAACAGTTTTTGTGACAATATGATTTTTATCAGATGCATGATTGATAATCTGACTCTTCATGCTGTATATTTAATATTATAATGTTCAGATATTGATATTCTCATTTTTCTGAGTGGTTTTCTGAGTGAGATCATGGATGATATTAACTTCTGCACTACATAACTAATTCACCACCTCTGTGTTACAGGTACCAGCCAATCGATGACCTATCATATGAAGATGTCAAAAAATGTTACCGAGAGTCTGTGAGTGCCTCCCCCAAGGCTATATCATTATGTTTCCCTCACATTTACTTAGATTGTTGGCACTTTGTTTCATTACCTTGTAAATTGTTACCTACACACTAAGATGTTTACAGCATCATTTCTGGAGTGAATAAGTTACAATAGAGCTGGTTTGTGACATTTGTGGTGCCAGTTGCCCAATGGTTGTGGTGCCAGTTGCCCAATGGTTGTGGTGCCAGTTGCCCATCAGTGAGTCAATACAAGTACATCACAAGATACATGCAACACATCACATACAATTTCATAAGACCTTGAAACCAGTTAAAAGTTTTAAAATGGAACGTTCAGTTTCCTTGTCCCACTTGTCCTACTGAGGATTGGAGTGGCAGCATGGTGGACCAAGATTGTCTTGTTCCCCGCAATGGTCTCCACCTCTTCCTCTGGGAACCCCAAACATTCCCAGGCCAGCCAAGATATAATCTCCTCAGTGTGTCCTGGGTTTGCGACAGGGTGTCCTCTCAGTGGGACATACCTAGTACAACTCCTGAAGAAGTCAGCTGGAGGGCATTGTCACAGTATGAACCACTTCAGCTGCCTCTTCTTGATCCAGAGGAGCAGAGGCCTACTGAGATTCTCACCCTGTCACAGATGATCAGCTCCACAATCCAGCATAGAAATCTTATTTTGACCCCTTGTATTCATGATGTCGTTCCCACAAATCATGACTATAGGTGAGGGTAGGAGCATAGATGGAGTGGTAAAATTGCTGCAGAACTGCCAACCTGGCACCAATCTGCCTTTCAATCACCTGATCCCTCCTTCGATTACTAGTGAGCAAGACCCTGAGATACTTTAACTTCTCCACTATGGACAGATGTTCCTCCCCTAATCTGAAGAGGGCAACCCACACTTTTTCAGGAAAGGCCCATGACCTCATACTTAGAAGTGCTTGTTTTTATACCTGGTGCTTCACACTAGGCAGCATTCCAGTGCTTGTTGAAGGTCATGGTCATAAGAGGCCATACAGACATCAGACATGAAAAGTAGAGATGCCACCATTAGTCAACTCAACTGAACTCTTTCCAAACCTCAGCTATGCCTTGATATTATGCCCTGACTCTCACATTGAATGGATATGACTTAATGCCAAGAACATGGATGCAGTTTAAAAAGGAAAATGTTGTAAATGCTGTGCTTTACTGTGATGTTGCTCCTTATTAGTTCATTGTTGTTCAGGAATCAAGAGCAACCTTTGAGATGCTTTCATAACCCAATGAAGGAAGGAAAACAACCCTGGTGACTTAAAGGAAAGCAGATGTTTTACCATCCTTGAGTTTCTAAACCAGAGAAAAGGAGTTACCTTAGTTTCAGCTTCAGGAAGCTGTGAAGCCAAAACATCAACTGTTGTGAAACTGGTTGCACATGCCATTGCATGTTAATGATTTAGCCTGAGTTCGAAGCAGTGGCTTGGCCATGTTAGCGATGGTCATAGTAGAAACAGTCCGGCCTGCTGAGACATGGTGTGTCAAACCACACACTGCATCTCAAAACACATGTAGAACCGCAGAGGACATTTATCATTATGGAAATGGCAACACCCAGGTTTCCATTTGTGGCGAAATGTAGTTTCCTGTCTTTAATTAGCTGAGTTGACGGCAGAATGAAAAGAGGACTTCTGACCTCATTTCACTGTCACAGAGCAGCTTGAAGGGTTTTTAGCAGTAGAAAGGGTCAGAATGCCAATTTTCATTCAGTACTTAAGCCACCTGAAAGGCAGGATCAGTCCTGTCAAGGTGTTCAGTCACCTCGATTCTCCTTTGCAGACAGTCACCAAATACAACTCGCAGTACCACAAGCTGTTCCAGAATGTTCCCAAGGCAGAGATCCTCATGAAAGGTAAGCAGCTTCATGGCAGCGGGGGCTTAAATTAGAGAACATAAAAAAGTCAGATGACCTTCTCTAGGAGTTTATAAACCAGAGCTTCATTTGTGTTGAATGAGTTCTCTTTAGATGGCACAGGAGATTTTTTTAAGGATTTGGGATCTAGTTGGTTTTATTTTTCAAATTCATGAATACCTGTTATATAGTGAGTACAATCTGGCTTAGATCTTTCTACTGCAGTATGATAAAATACTTCAGACAGCTCCAGCCAAGGATGTGTCTGCACTTTCTCTGACCAGTACTACTAATATAACTTCCAATCCTATTCCCTCTCCTAGTGTATTCCTGTGCCCTCCTCAGGGATATTCTCCTACAGGGCCGCCTCTACATCTCCAGGAACTGGCTGTGCTTCTATGCCAATCTCTTTGGCAAAGACATCAAGGTGAGGGCATGAGGACTTTTGAGAGAGGTCATTCATTGCTCAACACTGACCTCTGTCAAACTTCTATTGTCTCTCTCGACTTTGTTGTTTGTATACACCTGTAACCTTGTGCAGTTCCCCGTGTAATTAATGAAATTTTTATATATCTACATATATTCTATCTTTGCCATTTTTCACTCTGCCGATAAATCCAGTGCACTGTTCAAATTTTACCAGTAATATTGGAGCTATGTAGTGGACCTGTTCTTAACCATCATTAGTAAAATGCTACTTGTTTGTGTTTGAAATTCATGTCTGAACTTAACTCCTCCTGGATTCCAGCAGTGAAAAGCCAGTTGTTGCAGTGGTACACAGTAAGGCCAGCAGCTGGCACTCCGGATGTCTTTCAAATTGAAATGCGTGTGGTTCCTGTCCTGGAATTTAGATGAATAACTCTCATTCACAAAGTTAACCAATAAAAATAGCTTCAAAAGCCTAAATAGCTTTAGACAGGACTGTATCATTGTGCAGAATTAAGTAACACTCATGGTTTATTTCGGACACAGTAAGACTAGACAAAGTAGCACTTGTGGATTATTTGTGTGTCCAATGGACATCCGTCTTGTTAGTGCTGAAAGGTTTGCTTTGTTTGAGTGTCACTAGGTAACCCAAAGGGACTTGCACACTGAGTGGGTGGAACTGAGCTAAACCCCTCAATGTATTTTTATTTCAGATGCACTGAACTCAGTGTTTTGGCCCTCTTCCAAAAATGTCTTTGTCCCTTAACTGACCCATTTCTTAAAAATGACTAAAAAAGGATCAAATTGTGAATGTAATTTGTTCATGATATGACTCACATGTGACTGTTATTTGGTCTTAATTCCAACTCAGTGTCACCACAGCGCAAATGTTATGTGACTATAAAACACACACCTCTCCTCTTTTACAGGTAGCGATTCCAGTTGTGTCTGTGCGGCTAGTGAAGAAACACAAGACAGCTGGTCTTGTTCCCAACGGTTTAGCCATTACTGCGGACACTGGTCAGAAGGTAAGAATTATAAACGGATTTTGTTCAAGTATCTTCAGAAAGAGAGGCAGCCTTAGATTATCAATTCACTCCCAGTAATATTACTATCCTCCCATTGATTAATTATTCTTAACCACTTGTCCTGGTCAGGGTCACAGAAGTCTAGAGCCTATCCTGGCATTACTGGGCACTAGGTTGGGAGAATACACCCAGATAGAATGCCAAATTTTCCAAATATCACCCCATTTCTGTGGTATTGAGATGCTTGTTTTACTTATTCGTTGAAAGCTGCTCATTCACTGCCTGTTTACAGTGCTCCTCCTCTCTAAACACCACTACTTTTTAGTCAGTGCTTGTTGTGCATACATTCCTCGTTTTTCTGTACAGATAAAACAGCCTGCTCTGCAAACTGAAATTAAACATCTCTAAAACTGAATTACAACCATATTAATTTATGCTGCGCCATGCCATGTTTGGAGTTATAGTTAGTTGGCGCTAGTTTTGATAAGTTAGCCATTGTGTAGCGGCTTTGTAGGCGTGCTGTGGGATTGTCGTGGGGGTTAGGACGGGGTACAAGGTTAGATGGGTAATGGGATCCCCTTTATAATCCATTTTTGAATGTCAGGCTGTAAATATGCACATATATCTGATGTGTGAACCTGTGTCTTGATATGCCAACATGACATCTGTGACCTTCTGTCCCCTTGCAGTATGTCTTTGTGTCCCTCCTGTCCCGGGACAGCGTGTATGATGTGCTGAGGAGGATTTGCACACACCTACAGGTGAGCGCCCTCTGTTCTGCCTTCAGCCGTACCCTCAACACCACCCATCTGACTGCCACGTACTCTTTGCTGGTCACACCACTACCTGTAGCCTCTACCTCCTGCGACACAATAGGGGAATATGTGACAAGGTAGTGATGAACATAAATATAATGCCAAAGTTTTTGCTTGTAGCTCAAAACCATGTAGTGTGTAACAGTATATTTTAATGTAGCATGCAGTAATATCCAATATTTTAATCCAGTATGCTATATATTATTCCCATTCACTAAAATACTATAGTATAGTGTATTGTTAGTACAGTAGCATATTGATGTCTAGTTCATATCATAGTCAAGGTGCCCTTTGGGATTAGGTTGAATTGAATTCCCTTTAGGAAACATGAATTGTGACCACAGTAAATGTTCTTCTGAAATATACTAGGTTCAGAGGGACAATTTGGGTCGGTTTCTGATACCTGACCTCTGACCTCACACTGTATTTCACAGGTCAATGGCAAGAAGAGCCTTGGTGTCAAGCAGTACATGGAAGAACCAAGCTCTTTGTCCATGGTGAGTCCTGCTCTGTTTTCTGTTGAGGGCCGTTTCTGTATCTGTCTCATTGTTTGTTCTTCTTTCTGTACCTCTGTCTGTGTGTCTGTCTGTCCAAGCACCCATGTCTCTTACTGTTCTGCAGTTTATTCACAAACGTCCCATCATTAAATGACCCTCACTCCCACTGGTCTTCAGGATGAGTTCCCCACCACGGACGAGTTTCCAGTTGCAGATGAATTTCCACCAGTCCTTAAGTGGCGGCGGAAACCATCGGTCAGTGCTGTGTCATCTTCACTGCCAGATCTCCTGGGTGACTCTTCCAGCAGCCTGAATGCTGTGGATGGATCATTCCCCGCAGAAACGGTGCTCCAAGGTGACTAGATTTCAGCATACCTTGTCTGTTACATTCAGAAGACCTGAATATAAAAAGGTTGTTGGTTGGAATACAGTGCTGTAACATTGGTACAGTGAAGGTTTTGGTTCCACTGTCACTCTTTACTGCCACTCTGACTGAGCTCTCCTTGTGTCCTTGTAGAAAGGGTTCTGGAAAAGGACAAGGCTCTCCTAGCTGAGCCAGTACCAGAACTAGGCCAAATGGAGTATCAGCTTCTCAAATTCTTCATCCTACTGTGAGTTCACTGTCTGTGTGACCGGTTGAGTATCACCTTCCTGCTCACGTCCCATCAGTGTCAGGATATAGTCGGTTCGCCACCTTCACAGCAGTAATCTTTTAGTCATTAATCTGGGATTGTGCGTTCCTCAAAGATAGAACACAACAACGTCAACAGAATAACAGAATTAAGTTGCACTGACAGTCATTTTTGTTTCCCTCTAATGTGGAAACTGTTAACTCCAGAACTTCAACTAGACATTTTCCAATATTTTTGAGCTGGAATTCATTTTGCATTTGTTTTGTATGTTTCAGGTTTTTTCCAGGATCTATACATGTTTAACATGCAGGTTGTCTCCTCTCTGTCCCACAGTATTGTTCTGCTCATCATGTCCTCCTGTTACTTGGCTTTCCGTGTTTGCAGCCTGGAGCAGCAACTGTCCTTCCTCAATACTAACCCCACCCTGCCTGTGAGGGAAAGGTAAGCCTTGCCTCTAGCGCCACTTTCCCAGTCCCCCAAAACATTCCAATGCAATATGTTTAGAGTGAAAATTGAGCCTTGTTCTCTTCCATAGCTTTTGTTGCTTGTTCTGAACATAGAGGGGTTAAAGGTTTACTTCACCTGCATACAGTTTATTTTCATTGAAAATAAATGTGCATCCTTTATACAGTTCTGTGGAGACTTATGAAAATGAGTGGTAAAGGAAATATAAAAAAATTAAATAAGTGTTGTTTCTGTGCTGAACTCAGTCTGTCTTTTTCCAGCTAACCTTACCACAGCATTGAGCGCCCACCAACATGCTGCCTACACAAAGCAGTCTGCTGTTTCCACTGTTTTTGTCACATTGTGCTTCTATGCTGAAGCCATTGCAAGACCATGATGGAAGGAAGCTGGGAAGAGAACGGCAGAAACCAACAAAGCAGTGTTTCCTCCCTTTTGGATGGGCAGAATAACATGGTGCTCCCCAAATCCCCAACCCCCCCGGCTTCACCATGGAGGCTCAGACAGGGTGCACAGAGCCTCATCAATAGACCATTATTTCAGCATCAGCTGACCATCAACCACACTCTTCTGAAAGGATGTCACTCTAAGAATCTGAGTCTCTCCTCAACTACAAATTGATTTTAGCATTTTTTTTAAAGTATGTTTTTCTACATTTTATATTTAACAGCACTGCAGTGGTGGAATGCGGAATATTCATCTCCTGGCCATGAACTGTACCCGCCATTTAGATGTTTTGTGTGTGTGTGTGTGTGTGTGTGTACGTGTGTGTGTACGTGCGTGTGTGTGCGTACGTGCGCGTGCGCACGTGGACTGATGTTGGACAGAGTGTAGATCACTACTGGACCATTAGAGACCATTACATTACCATTTCTCACTAGAGGAGGTGTAGCTACACCTGACTGTAACCACTGGAGAAATACGTGACCAATCCTGGATTTTGACCTTCTACACTGTGCATCTTTTTGGACCCCTTGGTCACTATGGTACTACTGTGAACATTAAAAGCAAGAACCACAATCCTGCATGTGTTTACATGGGGAAACTCACACTTCCAGTCATTGAGGTTATCTGGTTAATGGACCTTTGCAAAGTGTACAAACTTTCCACTATAAAGAGGATGTCAGTAAAAATTGCATGCCTTGCAAGAACTTTCCCTCAGCGAACCTGAGTGACTTCAGGCAAGACTGAATAACAAGACTGAGTACCATAGCCGCTGTATTGTCAGAGAAAACCTTGTCGGGCAGGAAGCCCAGACTCGGCACGGGCTGCGGACCAGCACTGGAGAGTGTCAGTCTGCGTGTTTGTGTAGTCAGGAAGAGGCTAGATGTGCAATGGAAGTACTTGAAACAGAATGAGGCATTTCAGTCTGGCACCAGCATGCTGCATAACAGCAGTTTGCTTTGGATTCCCTTGGGAGAACTGACCTCCATATTTTTTCAATTGCTGAGTCACCTATGAAGAGGTATAAAGGTGTAGAGTGTTCACTGTAGCTATGTTTGTATGTATTTATTTATGATTGCTTTTAAAATCAGGAAGAACTAGTTTGACTTTTTTTTGCAAAAGCCATCAGTGAGTCCACTTAAACTGTAAACAGCAGCATCAATACACAACTGTGAGAAAGTAGAAATTAATAAAACACCCGATTGTTGTGCACTGTAATTGCCTTACCCTAGCTTCACTCACAGTCAGTCAGGGGCTCCGAACCCCTGTCCCCCTGCCCCCACCCCCACACACACATCCCCATTTCTTCTCGCGAACACTTTGATCTTGATTATTTGCCGATACAGTAAAAGTGCGGTGTCCCCCATGTACAGTAACTCACTATACATGTTGTGAAAGTATGTACCTTTGTATTTATAAAATATTTCCAATGTCTATCCCTGAAGTCTGGATGAATTAAAAGGAAATTCAGTATCGGACCAATGAAAAAGAATGAGCAGCTCCACCCAGGCACTGCTGGCTATATCTGATCAACCCTATAATGTTGCAGCTAGCCAGATTCCCTGTTCCTTGAAACTTTGGAAACAGTTTTTGATCATTTTTGGGTAATATTACATTTTGTTATGTTGTTATACCATAATATTAATATTTTATGGTTACAATTCGATGTTGTAATTGACTATGTGGCCACAAGGTGGAGACAGTGACAATATCCATGCAAGCTCCAGTATTGTATTTGTTTACTCCATTCAGCTAAGTTTCTCACACTGATAGCAGTACTATTTGAGATGCATGGGAGCATTTCTAAGGAAACCCAGAAGTAATTTTAGAACGTTTTTAAAAGGATGAGAAACTATTTTTACTGATTACTTACATTTTTAACTTGTGATTGGAGAAACATTGATTTGTTGTGAACAGGTCACCTCTGGGGTTCCCCACAAGTTGTCCTTACCAATATGAAGAAACATCATCTTACTGGGAATTTTATTTGCACTGAAAGTTCACCATGAGATCCAGCTGCCTGCGATGAGGCAAATTTAAGGTCAAAGGAAGCATAGCTGTACTGATGTAGCTTAGACTGTTGCTTAACTTGTGGTTCTGTCAAAAGGTAACAAGTGTTTTATACAGGTTTATTTCTTAGAACAGGTGGAGGTTTCTGCTGGAGCTGAATAACCTGTGGAATCATAGACAGAAATAGAGTCTCTGCTGCAGGGGATATGAACCCGTGAGCCAACCAAAGCAGAGACGGACGGTCCAGTGTTATTCTAGTGCTCAGGTAAGGCTGAAGTTGTGCCCCACAGTAGAAGACTCAATCCCTTCAGCATCAGTGATGAAAGGAGGATGTGTATGGAGTGGGGGGCTGAGTGCACTACATTTCTCAGGAATTCACTTGTTGACTAAAGAGCCTCTGCTGGCTAAGCTGACCCTCCACCCCTCCCAGCAGCACTGCCCTACTCGGAGTGTCCACATCCTGTCCACTCTGAGGGGTCGGAGTGCAGCTCTCATTCAAGTGGATGTCTGTCTAGAGGAGGACAGACCACAACAGGCTTTATTCTCAAATCTTCAGTCCAACAGTTGAATATTTTCCTAGCAAACAAATCCCAGCAGAGTGCGGTCAAACCCATCAGTCCTTTTCTGACCTCATTATTACCAGAGGGCATTTTCTGTGGTGTGGACCACATAAGCATCCTCTACAGCTGGAGAACACACTTCTGCCACATGGATCCCCTTGCAGCAGCTCCTCTCGGGACAAACACATCGTCATCACTCATAAAAATGTGCTCATCTAAAGCTTTCGTGTAAATGGACTGGCACACACGAGGGTCTTTACCTTAAGGTCCTACTGTTGGATCCTTGAAGCTATATTGTTCTTTTCTCCTGTGTTCCATAAACCGTCTGTGTCAGCATTCAATCAGTGTAGAAAACAGTTTTGTAATTAAACATGAGCTAAAACAAATACTGTATTTTGGATTAAAGCAATTCATATGTTCTTTGTCCAGTGAGTTTTTGCTCACAGCAAGTGAGTAAAATCCTCTGCATTTTATGTTTCTCTGAATGACACCACTGCTCAAAAAACAGACCGCATCATTGTGCTGTAAACGTTCATTGCCTACCTTATGGTGATGGGACAATAGGGTGATGTAAGATGTGCTGAAATGAGAGGGATTCAGACACCTGCTTCCCATAATGCCTCACTGGAGCCTGGTCTAGTACTACAGTAAGGACAGTTGGGTCTCTCTAGAGCTGGGAGCTCTAGTTCTGCAGCCATCCTCTACGTATGCTGTCTTTTTAGTCCCAGCCACCAATATGCAGTTAGAGAGGGTCTTCCCATAGATGTTCTGCAGCACGGCGATGACATCCAGTCCTCCAACACAACATCTAAGGAGTTCTTCATTGCAGCTCTGTCCTCTTCTCATTTAAACAGCATCCAGCACGCAACCCTGCTCGGTACCTGAACTTCCCCTTCCTTCTGTTGTATTTTGTTCTGTTTACAGGAGGCACTGTAGTCACATTTACAAGAAGGGGTGGTGGGCAGCCCAAGGGATTTAATGTGCGCATGGAGTGATGTGACCCATAAGCTTGAACGTCCGTGTAAGTGTGAGATGCATCTGTGGGACCTGGAATGAGCAACCAGCCGGATGTCCACCATGAAAAACACGTGTGAGGATGTTGTTAAAAAGCCGTAAGCAGGTGTGGTTTTGAGGCACGCGGTCGTCAAAGCTGTTCCACCTGGCTGCCCGGTGTCATCCTTCCCGCATCTCAAAGGACGCGGGAAGATGGTGAAGATTATGATGACAATAATGATAACATAGCGATGAAAGAATACAGCTTCAAGCCAAAGGTAAGTAAACGGGTGTGGTCGGGACTTTTCCAACCAATTTTTCAATCTCTCCTTCAGTTCTGCTTACTGACAGGCGGACGTCCTTGCTTCACTCCGAGGTCCTGGCTGAGATTTGTTTGTGTGACTGTATCTTTGATTTTTCAAAACCGCTTTAGCACATCAGACTCTCATGCTTATAATTAAAATGAAGTAACGCTGTAATTAAATCTGTCAGTTGTGGGCGTTTTCTCAGGCCCACTGGGACCCATATGTGGAGCAAGAATAAAGTGATGAAAGACTCCACAATTACAGTAAAAATGAAATACCTTTAAATCCATGTGGTGGAGTATGAGTGATTTAAAACCTTTTGAGAATTGGGGTGCAGAAAAGCAAGATGTGGACTGACACTGAGGGCAGCGGTTGTTTTAAAGCGGTTTCTCCATCAGAGATCATCAGGGGGGCAACAGGCTGCTCATCCGACCCCCGCACAGCCCCCCTCTGATGCGTTCTGGCATGTACGTGGGTGGAAGTCACTGAGCCCAGGCCTGGGGGCCTTCGGTGAGCACTCCTGCGATCTGTACATTTGTAACAGTTGGCATCTGTAAGTGTCCCAGAGACAGGTTTCATTAAAATGTTTGTTATATTTTTTTTGTCAAAAATTCATGTTTATTTGAATTCATACAGCTGTGAAGATATGATTAAAAATGTAATAAGATGACAAAACATGACATTCATATAAACTGTATAAAATATGCCATCTGTGATTATATTTTGTTAAAAATATTGTTCGATTTATGTCGTGTTTTTTTAATGCAAAATACAATGGGTCACATGACCAGAATTTAGTTAAGAGCATGACTGTGAGTTTTATGTCATGACTTTGATGTCATCATACATGACTTTGACGCAGAGGGAAGAGATACAACTCCAAAATCGCCTTATTCCGCATGTGGTCCAAGAGGCTCACACGATAAATATCTTTGTTTTTTATATTGAGTGTAATGTTTTATATGCCTTTACGTGAACGATGGAACACATTTTCAATGATTTATTTGATTTCAGCACTATTGTACAAATGTTTGGGACTGTCTTTTGGCAGGAACTAGCAGGAGAGATGGAGATATGCATGCTTAAACTTTTATGTTGTTCATTTTCTTTTAGTTTTCACTGTGTATTTTTGAAGAAAGAGAGAGAGATAAAAAATTAAATCTTCAAAAACATTTGTATGGAGCGTGGCCATTATTTCATTGGACCCATTCAGTTACACTACCTGTGAGTGCAGTGTGCTCAACCAGAGCAATTAAATAAAGGTTAAATAAAGCGGTTCACCTCTGAACCAGATGAAAAATCTTCCTAAACCCTGTGCCACCAGGCCTCAGATCAGAGCAGGCCAAGAACAGCCAAGGCTACAGCAGGTGGCAAAGGTAGGGGAAATACAGGCATTAATGAATTCATCATTTTTTAAAATGTCTTCTTCACCTTTTTTGCAGGCGATATCATGCTCTCACACTGCTATTCCATTCTGCTGAAAACCTCATTCACAATTTATTTAGTCAAATTTCACTTGAACCAGCAGGGTCAAAATGACCGACTGTTGGTCTCTGATACACGGACTTTATGTCAGCAATTTACTATCTGGGCTAAAATGTGCGTAATGAGTTAGGTTTAATAATATATGAGACAAATCTGGAAGAAATGTGAAGCTGCGGTTTGCAGGTCCTCGACCGCCACACGCACAGGTATGCGCACCGACGTTCCTGCGGCAACACTGCGGGGGGCAGCAGCGCTCCGCGCTCATTCGCTGCCGGCGCCTTTTAAGTCTCGCCCCCGCGCAAGCCCATCGCGTTGGCTCCGCCTCCTCTCTGAGTCCCGCCCACTCCGCCTCGCCCACTGTAAGAACAAAAGCCCCGCCCACTCGACACCGCCCACCCAATAGAAGTACCGCCCGCATAGCAACGCTCCACCCCGTCCGCCCCCCCCAGCCCCCACGCAAGAGCGGAGCCCTGAACGCTGGAGCGCGCTTTCCTCGGGCGCGAGCTTCCTGACGTGACTGCCGGGCTGCGCGCGAGGAGCGGGGACGCAAAGTCTGAGGGGCCGCGTCCTGAAGGAGCGCGAAAGCCGCGTTTTGTTTGTGTGTGGTGGTGGGGGGGGGGAGCGTATACGGGGTGGGTGGGGGGGGTAGAGATGCTGGAGGAACAAAGCACGCGGTGAACGGAACCGGGATTTGAACGGCACCCTCTCGGGTTCGGTTCGTGAGAGCGCGCCCACCCGGGGACGGAGAGAGAGGGAGCTGGGGGTCGGGAGCGCGCAGGAGACAGGAACGAAGCAGCGGCGCAGGTAAGGCGCGTGCACGCACGCACGCACGCACGCACACACACGAACGCCAAGGCACGGAGGAGAAGGAGATCCCTTCGTTATGCCGCGTTTCCCTTCGTAATGGTTCCTTTGAAAGCCCAGGAACGTCACCGTGTCGCGACGGCGACTTGACGACCATGTGTGTTTTGTTTGCGCTTACGTGTTTTGGGTTTCGGGGGCAATGATGGCCCTCGTCAGTGGTCGGGGTGATCGCATCACATCCGTGGCGATCGGGAGGGGTCCTAACCCTCCTGGTCAGGCTGGTGACAGCAGGCAGAGAGGGGCTTTAGAGAGCTGTCACCAAAGGAATGGAGGTGAATGGGACGGGGGATGGCCGTGACAACCGTGTCGCCGGCGCGTCACCTTCCGTGAGCCAGGGTGTCTCCATCGTCCTCATTGACAGCCTATTGGCGTGCATGGGTGTGTGTGTGAGAGACACCCTGCAGGGTTTTGGTTTGTTCAGCTCTTCAGTTCTGCATCTGGGCGCTGTGGCCTTGCAGACCTCGCTCGGTTTTACTGCATTGAGCCCAGCTGTGACACTGAGGACCACAGGGCAGGTACGGTCAGCGAGTCTTGCACGATCGACCGTTCGCTCAGACGAGGTCAGTCGGATTTCCTCAATGTGCAGCGCAAGCGATTCGGACTCTTAATCTGGGATTTAGGAGGAGAGGAGCTGCGGTCCTTTCTGAACTGTGTGTTCAGAGGGACCGCACGACCAAAATTCCCATTTCCATCCCGTCCCACCATCATCGGATCCACTGCCCCCCCATCAATAAAAGCAACTCGTTTCCTTTGTTCTTCGCCTGCAGCGTCAGCCGTCCTCTGGCTTTAATCCGTCTGGAGGCCACGCGGTCCTTCTGGTGCTATTGATCGGGTTGACGCGTTAGAAATGAATTGTCTCATTGTGCTCTTGAACTTGAGGACATTTTTCTATGATCCTCCTTTGGAGGGCGAAAAATGTCAACAGCATACTTCTGCGTTGCATCTCTCATTTTGCCCCGGTTTTGTCTCGGGGCCGAAAAAATGTGGGAATCGCGTGTTTGGCCGCACAAGGTGAAGCCAGGGAATGTTGATGAAGGCGCACAAGCTAGTCAGGCGAAATTCAAGACCACGACCGAAGGTCGCCAGTTGTCCCCCCCCCACCACCACCCCTTCCTGCCCTGCGCGTTGGGTGTCCCACGCATCCAAGCACGATGAGATATTTTTCGAGTCTGAATGAGACCTTCAGCCGGGAAGATGCTCCGGCGGATCAGCCGGGCTGCAAAGATGTGTGCTGGAAATCAGTGCCCAACTGGTGGTCTCACCGTGGGGGGGCTTGTGCAGAAAATCGAAGGGTTTCTTTTGCAAATAGAGCTTCGGCGCATTTCCATATTAATGAGGCAGAGGTCTGCATGCCTCGGTTAGCAGCATGAAGCAGTAAATGTAGCAGAGGGAGAAGAAGCGGCGCAGCTCCAGACAAAGGACCTGAGAATAACACCACATAAGTGTCAGATAAGCCCCTGCCCCCTGAGCCTCCAGCACGTGTCCTCTGACCTCTTAACCTCCAAGGATCAAGAACCAGCCCATGATGATGATGTGGTCATTGTCAAGTACTGTTAAATCCATGTCAACTATATACAGACTCCCCGCTAGAAAGTTCTGACCTCTGCTTTTGTGTTTCTGGTTGGAAGGTGTGTTGTGTCACTGTGAGTGAATCCTTCCATCCATCTGGCAACTGATCATCTTCTTCCTCCCATTTCGCCAGTCCTTGCCCTCTCTTTGAAAGAAAGCCAGTCTGCTCATGATGTGTCCAAAGTATCGTAGTGTTGCTGTTGATGAAGTTCATTCGGATGACTGATGATGCCTGGTGTGTGGCAACTGACTTAAAAGATGGTGTAGGTTTTAGTGCTCTGCGTGTTTCTAGTTATTTTAACCGTAGGCATAAACTGTTAACCTGACCTGTCCGCACATGTTGAAAGCAGCCATCTGATCTGTTGAGCACTGGGATGGTCGCTGCCCGCGGTGCTCATGGTTGGTGGGCCTGTGTTCAGGGTGACCCTTTCAAAGTGTTGCAGGGCTGTAGGATGGCGGACGCCCCAGGGCGTGGGTGCATAACCACTACGGTTTCCTGAAATCATGAAATATTCAGCTGCTCTAAAAATAAACTCGGCTGCGTTGCGTCGTTCTTTCTGACTGCGCAAAGCTGAGCTGCAGCCACGGCCCGGCCCCCAACGGAGAGGATTTTGGAAACTGCCGCAGAGTCCGGAGTCTGCGTCATGGTGAGGTAGAATGCATGCTGGGACGATGATTTTATGCTCTGCGCCATCGTAGGCGAAGTTTCGGAAACCTGGGTGTAACCTTGGGATGCCTGACTAACTTCAGCATCCCATAGGGATCCAGAATTTCCTTAGTGCATCAGTAGCAGACTGTTCGAAATGTAATAACAGTGTTTTCCTGCAGAACTTCGTTCTTTGCTTCACGATGAGGGTTTGGCTCACGTGATGTAATTTATCACCGAATGCGAGTGCCTGTCAAACCACCAAATGACATTCCAGAATTGCTCTGGTTGCCACAGCGTTGCTCAAGAGTGTTGTATTTCTGCCCAAATGTAGTGCACAAATGCTCTGGGTAAACCTTGCAGGGTGGGAGCTCAGAGGGAACCTTTCAGAATAAACCTTCATGTTTCCCTCCTGACATCTTGAAGTCCAACTGAGAACATTTCAGTCAGCTGGGTACAAACGGGAAGAACCTGCCTCCTCTACATAGAAACCCAGAACATCTCAGCTTCCTTCCTCATTTTGACCCCCTTATGATTTTCCCAGTGATACTCTCCTGTAGATGATCCCTGTGCTCTAGGGCAGGTAGATTGATCTTAGAGATCATCGCCCCTTTCCTGAAGCACGTGACTTCATTCTCCTGAGTCAAACCAGGGTGAAATCCACACTTAGTTCTAAATATGAGTTCTACTTCTAGTCATGTGACCTCATTCTGCATGTTATATGTAAAGGAAACCTCCATTTGACAGTCAGTTTCCTGTGAAATTGTTTTAGCCAACATATTTTACATACGTGACTACGAATGCTTGTATTGTCAGTTCCCTCGGTTCAGTTGAGCGTCTGGTGACCTTAAGTGGTGTAGATGGTAGAAGGGGGTGTTTCCTAATAAAATTTGAACACATCCTCTCAGCAGAGGTCCCCCCCAGAGAGTGAAGTTTAAAATTTCTGTGATGGAAAAATGAGGGAAAAGTGACACATGAGCGAACCGCAAGGCCTTCTTGAGTTGGAAGGGATTTTTGGGGGATATTTTTGCATTTTTCTGCTTCTTGCAACAAGCCAAAAGCCACAAGTGAGCATCTCGTAATATTTGGTTTAGAGTCTCTTGCAGTGTGTGCTCTGTGTTGAGTGTGTGTCCGGCCTCAGGGCTTTGTTTGTGTGCAAAGTGTTATTTGCTTCTGCGATCCGCCGAGTTGAGGGACGTTCTTGACTGCGGCATTGACTGACGAAACTGCATCTCCAGCAGACGAGTCCTGTCCACGTTACATTCAGTCTCAGAACAACGTCAGAAAGAAAAAAATCACAAGCATTTCAAATACTCACTTCTTTCTTTGTATTGTCAGTTTTATTTACAACGACTGTGGTCACTCGCTGAGGTTTCTGACTTGCCTGTCCTGTTTGTGTCTAAACTGTTCTAAATCGTGTTTGTGGAGATTAATAATTTATACTTTGACTTGTTAACTTGAAGACCAAAGAAGGATGAAGGAACTTTGGTTCTGGGTTTGGTTTAGTCTGCAGGGCTCAGCTGGTTCCAAATGGCTAAGTGGAAAAAGAGGTTTTGTCTTCTCAAATTTGGGGTGGGGGGTGCTCAAGCTTGTATCGACCACTGTGAATATGACGTTCTGCCAGACGTCTCAGTGGTCCATAATGGAATTACGCCTGCTTGGTCCTTCCCGGATGCTTGGCTTTGGTCTAACGCATTGGGGGTGGTTGGCTCAGGGATGGGGCTGTGATGACCTCCACTGTGGGTGTGTGAGAATGACATAAGCAGGTGACCCCCCCCCCCCCACACCTCATTCCTCTTTACTGATGTGGGGTCTAGAGCAGCTGCTCCAATGCCAAGCCCACTCTACTCAGGCTGTGGACAGGGGACTCGCCCCCCCATGTGGATCTCAGTGTTGCCAAGTATTCTGAGCTCTTCAGAACGCAGTTGTCCTGCTGATAGCCTGCAGAGTTAATGAGGAGGTGCTGCTGATGTGTGGCGGGCAGCAGGTGGTGCAGTTTTTGAGGGCCTCGAGGAGACCTGGAAGCTTTTGTCCAAATGCTCAGCTAAAACACAACCTAGTGGATAAATAGCAAACCTTCCTTAGAGGGTTTGGGATGGACAGCGTGCACCGGGCCAGTGGGGCCCCATTAGGAAAGAGACAGTGACCGAGAGGGACCTTCGTGTAAGCATCCCCCTTTAGTCCACTGCTTTGTGGGATCTGTCTACAGTAATGAGGGTCCATCTTGGAGTCTGAGGATCACAGCTGCTGGCCCCCCTCTTTACCGTACGTTTCCTCCAGCGGTCACATGAGATGCTGGTTATGCAGCTGAACCTGAACATTGTAATTGTGTTAATTTGCTTATTGAATGTAGGAACACTTGCGTGTGTGTTTCTGTTTGCCTGTTAATCTCTGTGTTTCATATTATGTAAAGTATCTGATATGACTTCAGAGGCCATAGTGAGCCTAGTGTGAGGATCTCTGGTGTTCCTAAAACGGTGTGGAGAAGCAGGCAAGGACTCCTGTTTAGGATGTGAGGGGAGGGTTTTTTTAGAAGCAGTTGGTACAGAAGGTCAGGATGCTAGAGGAGGCCAAACTGTCAAACACTCACTGTAATCTGTAGTTTACTTCATGGCCCCTGTGCACGGAGGCCTGAATAAGTGGCACACAGCAGAAGCACCTGGACATTCTGGGCTTGACATGCTATGTCCCTCACTTTGCTTAGTAGAGCCGTCTCAGTGTTACTGTTAGGTATGCTGGGTCACATTTGTCATGATCCTCACAGGACTGTTCTGTAGGGAACTTGCAGAAGATCCAAAATGAAAATCTCCACTTTGAACCTGCACTATGTATTTTAGGGCTGGAGCAGAACCAGTGATTCTGCATTTTTACAGGCCCCGCCCCCCCCGAGGAGGAATGTCATTCCTGAGGCGTCTTGCATTTCAAAGCTACGTAGTGGTGACATGATTTATGATGAACACACACATGCTGCCGCGGCCTTGGGTCACACTGCTGATGGGGGGGGGGGGGGCAGCTCCAGCTGGCGGAGCTGGAACCCGGGACGTGTCCCACACGAGGATGCTTGGTCCACTTAACTTGATCACCACCTTGTAAGTCATCCATCTACACTGGAGCGGTAAATGTGTGCAACAGAAATGGTGCAGTAAAACTGAGCCTGCTGTGTAAATGTTTGTAGTTTAACACTGTAAGTCACTCGGGAGAAAAGTGTCAGACAGATAAATAAATAAATAAATAAATGTAAATGGGCTCTGAAGCTTCATGAGAAACAGAGAACGGTTACATAATTAGTAAATCTCACATCCCTTCAATTCATCAGATTTTGGAATAACATAAGCTTCGCTTAACCCTGTTGCATAAGAGGCCTGGGAAAGAAACCGTTGGCTGCGTGAAGGACGCGGGTTGTATTTCGGAGGACTGGATAGGGAGCTGGACTTCCGACTGCATGGTTGCAGGAGGAGTCCTGCTGTTTTACCCGAGAGAGAAGTGAGCTGCTTTACCAAAAACGAACATCTGTGTAAAGTGGGAGTGAGGGAGGGGTAGGGGTTCCTGGCTGTGAAATCCGATGTTTGCCCTCATTTCCGGTTTCTCCTTAACTTCTCGCTGCCTCCTCATAAAGGGCTTCCAGTAATCGTGAAGGAGGTAACTGATCAAGCGACTTGTGTGTGTGTGTGTGTGTGTGTGTGTGTGTGTGTGTGGGGGGGGGGGGTCAACTCAGTTGTACCCAGTGGGTCACTTTCCATGTCTACATTCTGTTTTATGATGGACTCAGGTTGTTGGTGTGTAGACGCCGTGTGTGTGAGCTCTGTGTGTGTCACCCTTGTGGAGTTAGCCCAAGGGGCCGGAGATGGAGATGCTGGCTCAGGCCTTGGTCTGCTTTGCACCCCATTTACATGGAGCCTGAGAATAAGAGCAGCAATTGTCTTTGGCACAGGAAGCAGCCCTGATATCCTCAGTGATCCACCGCTGTGCGGAGTTATCGCGAGGCAGCCTTCCTTTGTTTTGAATATTTAAACAGAAATGTACGTTGACTGGAACGCAATTGTGCTTCCATTCGGATGCCGCGTCAATCCCTCTGTGCTCAACTGTAGCACCAGTTTGGTGATGCGGGCTTTGTCAAACCGACCTGAAAGAACTGTGATACGAATAGCACTGCGGTCGCTAACGTACCATCAAGCTACGGTCCTGTCTGCTGACCTCCTGCCCAGCTGGGGCCACAACCTGTTACTGTTTATTCCAGACCGTAAGGACCTGAGGAATGAAAAAAACAGCTGGTGGTGCTGTCCAGCTCAGTGTGTTTATATTTACATTGTACTTATTAATGTAGCTGATACTTTTATTCAAAGTGGCTTACAGAGTTAAGCCATTTACAGTAATTTACCCATTTATACACCTGGGTACTTTTACCGCATCAAATGAGGGTTGGTGCCTTAATCATAGGTATTACAGATGGAGATGGGATTTAAAGTCCAAAGGCAGTGGCTCTAACCACAGTGTCACCTGCCGCTTCTGTTTCTCCCATTATTAGTATTCCAGTGTTAATAATTTGCATTTAATTCCCATTTATCTTCTCAAAGTGAAGGAAAAGAGGGAACCAAAAGTCTTCAGCTGTAATGTGTAGATCTGCAGTTTGAGGAAGAGAGGGGCTAGATTCACTCAGAGAGAACAGCCTAATTTTTATCTTGGTGAAGGATTGATGTGAAATGCAGGTAAATTCATCCCAGGTTGAATGTGGGTGGGCGTGGCTTTTTGCAGCTCCTGGTTTGCATCAGCATTTATTGGTATCGGCATGCTCGTAATTTCTTTTATGCATTCATACTCCGATGAGATCAGGGTAAAGAAATGTGAATGTGGTGTGAAGTTGTTCCATCTCCACGTGGGGATTTTAAAGCACACTTTGTGGCAGAGGAAGGGTCCTGTGGCCCTTCCTTGTTTTTGTCTAGCAAAGCAGAGCAGAGGGCATTGATGGAAAGTAGGGACAAGGAATGGCGATGAGCTGAGAGGACCTTGACCGTGTGATGCAGTCCGACTTGCCGGCCTCTGGAACAGGCAGACCAGCTGGTCCTGGTTGACCATAGTTCACCATAGGAGTTTAAAATGTTTGCAAAAATACATGGCTTATTATAATGTCTGACACCAAGCCTTTGTCTTGCTTCCAGATTGGCTTTTGTATCTCCAAAAAATAACCAAGCAGGAATACAAAGGCTCTGTCGGTAAAAGAGGTTTTGTAACTGCCCATCAGAATCATACACCTGAGGTTTTTGACTAATGAACACAGGCCAAAAAGAAAAGCTTGAGGCCCCTGTGATCCTAAATCTGAGTTAGGGTTAGCATCTGCTGTCTGTTGACTAATACTGTGTGTGTGTGTGTGTGTGTGTGTGTGTGTGTGTGTGTGGGGGGGAGGGGGGTCAGAGCACATACATCTCTCTCTTTACCATGGTGGTTTAAGATTTACCATGGTCCAGCAGCAGGTCTGCACCATAAAGAACCATATACTCCATTCTTCTGTAGCTGTCAGTGAACTGCAGGGGTGATGGAAGCCCAGACGCACTGCAGGGGAATGCGGCACTTTTACGCTGCTGTCCTGCCCAGATGGGGTTCCTCTTCCCGCCTCCTGCGCCCATCCTCTCCGGTTACAGGCCTGCCTGCCTGTAGGCTGCGAGTACAGCGGCGAGTTTCGGCACGTTGCAACGTCGTTCTGACAGCTGCGGGAACATCACTGCAAGCATCTGTTACTTGTTTATCGTGACAAATTGTCCAATAGGCATCTCTGACTGACATTCTGAAATAATCCAGAAAGATTATTTGCCTGTTAGGGATATTAAATCTCTGAGATTAAAGGGGGGAGGGGGATTATCCACTTGTAGCACCTATAATTTTTCTTTCTTTAGCAGTTCAGGGCCAAAGTCAAATCCTCTAATGGCATTTTTGTAAGGATTTCAGCTGGAGAATTTAATATGTTGGAGAGGGATTGAGTGAAATAGCATTGTTAAAACAAATGAACAATCCAGCGGTTCTTGTAGCGCTACTGGTAGTGTAGGGGATTCTGAGAGATGTAGGACAGCATTTACTTAGTCAGGTTTGTTCACTTCACAAGGAAAAGGGTTTGGGAATATTGAGGCTTTGCTTAGAAAACTGGGGGGGTGCATTTCAGAACAACATGGAGGCCGAATGATAAAAATGATAAAAATGATAAAAACACATCGATTATGAAGCACAAAAGTGATGGTTTTGAGCTCAGATTGGTTAGAGGGGATTTATAACCAATGGTTGCATTGTTCCTCTCCTCATGTTGTCCCTAACTTACCAACACAGGCCTTGTTCTTCCTGTGTCCCACCCTTTGGTCAGTGCCTACAGCAAGCCATTCAGACCCGGGGTCTGGCCCTGTGATGGAATCTGATAGACAACTCTGTGTCAGAGGTGTTTGCCTAATAGCTGTTGGCATTGGCAAATAGCCCAGAGATAGCGCAGCTGAATGTTTATTCTCCAGGCCCCTTCAGCATGTAACCCCCTTGGCTGGACTCTATAGGGGTTGCTGGGAAAGTATGGACAGGTGACCGCTTGAGTGGGGTAAGGCCATAGCTGTCTACATCCTACTGATGGCCATTTAGTGAAGGATGGGTTTTACTATCTCTTTATTGTAGGTCTTCCTCAAAAGAGTTTTGGAAAATTCATGTCTTGTTGACTTTAAGTGTTAACAAATAATTTTCCTTACAGCATATGATGAACTGATATCTTTACCTGGTATGTAGGTATTGTTTTCTCTTAGATACTGTTTTGTTCTGCATTGTAACTCCAACATTAGCTCTTAGCACTGCGTGAAGTTCTCCACCTACATGACTGTGTAACCCGCTGCCTTCCTCGAGAAGCTGAAAGGTTTCATTGTCAGTATTTTGCTTTTCTTTGCGGGAATTGAAAGAACCCCCCTATCCCTCCTGACTGCCCCCCGCAGTGTTGACCTGTTTGTTGGTTTTGGGCGACTCCCAGGAGGGCTGGACAAAGCTCTCTGCTGGTGATGTTACCCAGTATGTAGGAACAATGCTCTCGTTGAGCGGGGAAGCTGCACTTGTTTCTTTGATGATCCAGCAACCCATTAGGGTGAAGAATTGGTTCTGTCATGGCATGAGGATCAGACAGGGTTCAGACAGCGGGGAAATGACATCCGTTTGACCTTGTTATGTTGTTGCAGTTGTCCAAATGCCCCACTCTGATTCCCATGGCAGATGTTGATTCCTAATTCAGCATCTTCATTCAGACTTGACAGGTGGCACTTCACCTGATGTGAGTAAACTCATGAAGTGGATGATTTAACGAAAGTGTCAGAATATAAAAGCTGAACACAGCATTTCTTTTTTTGCCCAAGAGTAAAGTATAAGAAGCAACAGTTTCTTTGTCGTGGACGTTTCAGCAGAAGATTCTGTGTCAGTCTTCCTGTTCCACCAGCAAAGCTGCCATTGTTCTGCTGAAATCCGTTGACGGGAAGGAGGGCAACAGGAAGTTGAGTACAGCGGGACATGGTGCATCAACGGGCAAACGCCCCAGGTTATTTATAGTGCTCAGCTTTACCCGCGCCTTTTGTTGCAAGTTCATTGCCTTGACCTAAGCAACTGCAATCATTGCTGAACCGGGATGTTATGTCTGACTGTTTTCTCAAATAATCCCCTTATTTGTGGATATCATCTTAATTCTTTGAGGTCTTCTTGCTCCAAAGCATAATGATGGAAGAAACTGAGGTTTGAGCGTCAACATCACACTCTGTTGTCTCAGCATACTACCATGCTATGCCTGTCTTCAGGGTACCACCTCATATGGTAGGGTCACTCGATGGTTAGGGTAGCATCATGGTACCTTTTTCCTAATGGGGCTTTTGACAATTTCTGGACCTTTCTCATGAGTTCAGCTGCAGTATGAATGTTCAGCATAAAGAGATGGAATGGGTTGGGCATTAATTGAACTCTTGGCTGGTTGTCCCTTGAATATGGTGTCTGAAATGTCTCGCTCACTGGGATGCTTTGGGTAAATGAAAGAACAATGTCCCCTGTTGACATTAAATTTTCATGGTGGAAATGTTTACAGTGAGCCTGGGTTAGCGCCCTCAGGGACTGTCCAACAAAGATTTTGGTGAACACCTGCTGTTGGAGCTTGACTATAATTTTACATTATACATATGATTGAAAACAAGACTGAGGCCTAATTCCCAAATTTTAATGGATGTTTCACTCTGAAAGTTCGAAGGCCATGTTGTAGTGGCTGTCTGATTTATTGGGTCAAAATGTTTAACAGCTATCAGGAAGAAGGAAGGTTAACCACTTAGCTGCTGCTGCTGCTGCTGCTGATTTCTGCAGTCAATGCTGTAATCTTGCTGCAGGAACTGCAGGTTGTGGCTACACTGCCTTGTACCTTTTGGAAATCATGATGCTGCTGTCAGAGCTCAGGTTCTGCTAGATTATGTGAATATGGCTTATAAAGTTCTTCCTGTATGAGTTGCTGTAGGGGAAGGTGGTGAGTTTCTAGCCTTATAGAAGCATCTGAGCCCACTCGCTGGGCTCTATACTGTGGGTCGTACTAGCATCCTGTTCTTTTCCTGGACTCAGACTGATTTTTGTTCTCCCCTCATCCTCCTGGCCAGAGCACAGAGAAAAACATCTTGTCCAAGGAAAAGCTGTTGCATCCTCCTCTGGTGAACTCAGCTCATGAGAATGCTTGGTTTCTTTGGGTTGGCTGTTGACTACTTTCATTTTATTAGCAAGCAACATAGGGGACATAAAAAGTGTGAACATTTTAGGGACATAAATATCTCCCTTAAATGCAGGCTTTATATAGGCTTAGTATGAGATGTTGGAAATGGATTACTTCATGGAATGAAATCATGGAGTGACACAGAAAATGAGGAGATGTAGTGTCCAGTGCTGACCTTGTTTATCAGTCCATTACCCAGAAGCAAATAATTTCCATAAGCAAAATGCATGGGTATGTTTGATTAGGACCTGCTTTTCGTTTGGCTTGCACTGGTGGAATGTGTTAGCGTGACACTGCATCGACCGCAGCCAGACCGTACGCAGGATAGATTGGATCCATATTGATTTGTCTTTCTGCAGTGCTGGGGTGACCCTGGGTGACTGCCTAGCTGGCTTTTGGGTTGGCCAGAGGTGGAGAAGTTTTTATACATGAATTAATCCAGTTGTAGATATAACGGTGCCTAGAAGTTTCATTACAGCTTGGTTGAGTTTAACATGTCCCCCCCCGTTTTGGTTTCTTGTATTTTGTTTAGGGTTTAGACCTTATTCAGTGGCTGCTTGGCAATACTTTCGTACCTTCTGTTGGCCTCTTTAGAACAAGTTGTGGTTTTTTTTGTTGAAGGCCGAAGGAACAGCAGCTTGGGCCAGCATTTCCTTTCTGGGGGAATTTTGGGAACCATGGTGCCCCCCACAGAGTTAAGGACATATATTTCTAATTCAAGGCCACATGTACTGCTATGTCGTAGCTCTAAGTAAAGTTCTTGCCCCGAGTTTCTCCAGTAAAATAACGTACTTAACTCCATAAATTGGTCACTTGCTTTGGACTGAAGTATCACCTAAAACCAGTAAAATCAGTAATCATTTATTGTGGATCTCCCTTCTACAGCAGATGTACAAGGAAGTTTGAAATGAAGTTCCTGAGGTCCACAGTGTGCAGAACAGGGGGAAAGAACATTTTGAGAATAAATAATAATATAGATTTAAAAAAATCTACATACAAAAAAATTGAATAACAAATAAACTCATAATTAAGATTTCATCTAGATTGGAGTGGAGAGGCCAATGATCTGGCTGCAAGGTGAACCTATGGGAAGTCCATCTGAGGTTGACAGCTTGTTGTTTGTGAAATGCTTTAATGAAATTTTCACACATATGTTAACAAAGATAGGGTTACTGCGGTATATTGGACCATCTCACTTTTTTGGGCTTTTATATGGTGTTGGTGCCAAGATGGATTGCAGAAGAGATTGTCCTGGGCTGTGCACTCAGTATTGGGTTCCCGTTTGGCCCGATGTCCTGGGACTAATAAAATAAACTACATTTGAGGCTCACAGGTCCAGCGGGCCTCATCCACAAAGATGGACATTCAGGAGAAGCACAGCTGCTGTGTTTATGTTGGTCGTTGTCTTACAGTAACTCCGCACTGCTGACGGGGAGAATTTTCTGCTGATTCAGTGTGAATCATATGGCTGGGGTGACTAGGAGCTTGGGAGTGCACCCAAGAACCAGTTATGTTTTATTTTTAAGAGGTTGCAACTTTTGCCATTTCTTTCCAAGCAACACTGTTGAAACTTGCATGCAAGATGAATCTTTATGTGTGACAGGTTGACAGTCCCTTGCATTCTGGAAAGTTCTTGACAGCTACAGTGGCTCGGCAGTCCATATGAGGTTAGGCAGTCATGTGTTTGGCAGATTGTGTGGGTTGTGGTTATTAGGTTCTGACTTGTTGGCTGTTCATCTCTCTTCACCCACTTGTCATTCCAGCAACTGTGCAGTTCCCATTTTGTGGGAGAGAGGTATATTGTGGGATTGAGTTCAGAGGAGTGAGATGAGGGTGTAAGTAGAGACCCATCCTCTGCATACCTTAGCTGTGTGTTTTTTTTGTTCAGAATTTGCACAAAAATGTAAAAATAAAATTTAAAAAAAAAAAACCTTCTGCAGAAACATTTTGTTGTTGATCCACTTTTCTCCGGTTGTGTCCTTCTCTCTCTGCTGTCTGCAGTTTGATCCCATGTTCAAGTGGCACCATGTTCTGTAAACACGCATCCTGTTCTGCCTCTGAACATCAGTGATGAGAAAACATTTAATAAAATGAAAATGACAAATTATGTATGTTGTCTAGGAGGTGACCCTCAAAGCAGGAACTCATGGGTGACCACTGCTTGTTGACATTTTTTCTGCATTGTTGACCACTGCTGGACCTGTTTACCTTGACCAATACATACTTGCAGCCTCCATGGAGCCATTTACTGTGGAACAACTTTTCTTACTTTCAGATTAAAAATAACTCTTCCTTCTCAGTGTCTTTATCTCCTTAAAAGGAACAGGATTGTGTTTATTTGTTTGTTGTTTAATCTCAAAAAAACCATCTGCCAGCATTCAGCTCACAGGTTTGAAATGCAGAAGACTTGTCAGGATTTAAATGAAAGAAACCTTTGGAGTGGCATTTAGGAAATGTGGAGAGCTGCACACTGGCTCATTTGAATAGGTCCAGATACAAGTTCTCCACTAAAAGTGGTCCTTAAAAGAGCCGACAGAGGGTGGGCGCTGCCAGACTGGTGGTGCGAGTTAATGAACTGTGGTTTTCGTGATTGTTTTTTGGGTGTTTGTGCAAACCAAACTCATGCAATAGTTTAATCGTCGCATTTGATCACAATGATAACATCCGATCGCTTTACAAGGGCAGAGGCTGAGGGGAACTGTCTCGTTTTTCACGTGCGTTCCCTTTAGAGCCGAGTGTTTGTGTTTAGAGCCAGTGAGCGAGGAAGATACCTGTGTTTGTGTTATCAACTCGACAAACTGGTCTTTTCGCGGCTGGTGTGTCTGCCTCCAGCTGTGACAATAGTGAACATTCAGCAGTGGGATGATTGATATGATTCTTACTAAATTAAACAAGTCTCACATCTCTCTCTCCTGCCTTTACCCCCCCCCCCCACCACCACCACCACAACTGCCCACCCCACCATCTCTCTGGGCTTCCGCTTGGCTGCCAGTCCATCAGGACATAACAGCTCTCTCTGCTGTCCTTCCCCACACCCCACGTGCACAGCCACACAGCCGGGCTACTGTGACACTGAAAGGCCCGTGTGTCTGATAGTGGTGGTGGTGGTGGTGGTGGTGGTGGGTGGGGGGGGGGCAGCAAGACAGGAAAGGCCTGATCATGGCTCCCTTTTCCTGCCGCCATGTGTCTGGGGTTGGTGGAGGGGTGTGGGTGTCACCCATGGAGCGTGCAGCATAACAGCTCCCCCCAGGAATCCAGACCCTTGGGAAGGGGGCTGCAGCCTCACTCTCTGCTGCTTCCACTTAGTTATGGGGATGGTTAGCTTTTCAATGCCAGCCCACAAAAGCCAAGCCTGGGTGTAGATCTCTTAATACCATAATCTCTGACCTCTGTACAGCCCCTGTCAATGTTTGGGTTTTTGGAAGATGTTGCATTGGACGATGCCTCACTGGAGTGACAGTGTAGGGTTAGTGAGGTGGCAGGGCATCTGAGGAGCTCCCTAGGACATGTAGTGGAGTCAGTCCCCCTGCCTGGACCTCTGTCTTCACTGTCTGGCACTTTTTACATCACAGGCTCTCTGTTTCCTCTGGACAGGACGTGTCCCTACCAGCCTACTTACAGTCTCAGCTGACAAGGGTTCCACTGGCCCGTTTTTCTAATCTGTAGGAAACCCTGGTCAGTTTTTTGGGACCCTAAAAACAGAATTCTTACTGTCCATAAACATTACCCTGGGGGGGAGAAAGGAGAAAGCTGTCATTTGCAAACATACTTTGCAGTGAAATACACCAACTGAGTCTGGCAAACTGAGATCTGAAATGGACACCTCTGAGTGCTACAGGGCAGTATAAGGATTTACACTTTACCTGGATTTATTTACTTTATATTTCCAGGCAACACAGCTTTATTTGTTCTGCCTCATATGTCGTGCAAAGTAACTTTCAAATCTTGGTCCAGTTTGCTAGCAACTCTGCCATGTTTTTTTTTAATCTGGGTTTGGATGGTCCTTATTCTTTGGAGCTGTCAGTGTGGGTAGTTGTGAAGTTTTGCTTCTGCTTGCAAAGTGTGTGTGTGTGTGTGTGTGTGTGTGTGTGTGTGTGTGTGTGTGTGTGTGTGTGTGTGTGTGTGTGTCAGGGTGAAACACAGTAGCACAGACAGGAAGTCTGCTGTTTACATGAATACACCTGAAATCCGCCATGAACATCCATTGTGGTTTCATCCTAGTAACAGCTCAATACCCTTTGTTACCCTTAATGCCACTTCACCCTGCAAGTCAAAGGACTGTGGTTCCTGCATGACCAAGTCAAAGATCCCCTCTAATTAAGCATCTTGGTGTGTCAAGGGTTCAATGGTGTTAGTCAGGATCCTCCCAGAGACGGGTTTCCACTTGTTTGGGGTGGATAGAGGTTCCCACTGTTTGAGGTTAGTGGTTTCGGGACTATGGGGAGATGGTCAATGATCTGGCTATATGTTGCTCTGCTGATCCATGTGTCCCTCTATGAATTCATCTTGTCTCACTGGAGTAATGTATGAACAGGGGAATGGTTGGACTTTGTGGGCTTTGAAAGGCTTTGCTGGACAAACCTGGCCCTCTTCTGAACCCCTTGGCCAAGTGCAGCTCTGCCAGTGGGCCTGAGGGAAAGAACGCTGAGGGAAGGGTGTTTACGGTATGTTTCAGTTTGGGGAGGCCTCTCTGTTCCCTCTTCTGCGCTCCTGGCCCTCTGCCCCCCTGACCCATTATGTCCCTCCTGCCCTGGGACCTTCTAATACTCATGCTGCCCTAGGGTACTTTATCTGGCCTCTCATCTCAGCCCACCAGCTGGGCTTGTGTTGGTTTGGGGGCCTGCCTGTTTTTCTGGGAGTAGCCCCTTCCTTTGCTCTAGTTTGTTTTTATGAGTTGCTCACTGCTGCTTGCTGAGGAGTTGCATGATCTGTCCTGTGGGGCTAACCATGCCTGCTGGGTCCTCTTTCCTGATGGGCCTAGGTCTTTGATCTGGCTCTTATTTAATGAATTTGATTGATTTGTTAGGTTTTATTTAAACCTTTTTTTAAATTGGCAGTAAGAGCTTTAAGGTCTCTTCCTTTGTGGTTTGGTCACAAACAGCTGTAGTGAGATTATGCTTTGTGCACCACCCCCCCAAAACCGTATGTTCTTGACCCCTGGCAGCAGCAAAGCTATGGAGCTTCTCTTCCAGTTTTCTTCTGCAGTTCTATCAAATTCCACTGTCTCCCAGTAGAAACAAAGGAATGCTGGGGATCTGTAGTCACCGGCTGGGAGGAATGGACAACACTTTTAGTGAACAGCTGAGCTAAGGATGGTCATTGTGCTTGACACCAGTTAGAGTGGTGGTTCAGGGGGCCATGCTGAAGGTGTAGCTCCCCAAAGGATCCATCTGCACATCAGTGTGATGTAACTTATGGGCTTTAACAGTCTCCTGAGATCACATATGTGTCATTGGAGCCGGTGGGCAAGTTTTACAGACCAGCTACATGCCAGCAGGTACTTTAAAGAGAATTAGGATGCTGGTGGTCTTAAGGGTCTTAAACACACTCCTTTTAGCAGAATATCAGTCATGTGCTCCACCCTTCGAAGCCTTGGGGTGCAGACCACAGCAAGCTGCTGGTGGTCTGGGAGTGTCCCCCAAAACAGCCTGTAGTCATGTATGCATGAGTATAAGGTACATGTTGAGCTCTCAGCCATCTCTGTTATTTCCTATTGTTAATTTCTGAGACCTTTTCTAATCCCTCACTGAGTGTGGTTAACAGAGGCTCGCAGACCCTGCTCAGCAGATGGAAGGATAATGGGAATAGGAGGGTTGTAAGCAGCTGACCCCCGCCCCCCTCCCCAGTGCACTACACATTACAGCAGTGCCATTCTCCAAAATCCTGGGATTTTAAACATGTCTAATTGTCCACACTGGTGATTTGCTTGTGCTCAGATACCAGATATCTTCTGCGTATGGATTTAACAGAGACATTTACAGTGATGTGTATGTTCCTTCCTCATTCGTTCCCCTTTCCTCGGCAATGAATGGTAACCCCTGGCAACTGTTCCGGCAGTGTTGATGGAGAGGTTGTGAGTTGGGCCATTGTCTCTCATCAGAGGCACTCCTACGAGGAGGGCGGCAGCTGTGAATGTTGGCATCATGTTGCCGATTGCCCGGCTGGAAGTCTATTGGATGCCTGCTGGCCCATCCTTTGGCCTCATTGGCAGGTTTCGGCTGTTGCTTGACACCTGCTCCTCTGACCCATGCTGTTTTATGGTCTGTAATGTCCTGCAAATCATGATTCCCTTAAACAAACAATGTCTGGAGTTGTGTTGTATTTTTAATGTTCTGCTCTAGCTGTGAGAGACAGTGGAAATAGCCCCCGCTTGCACTTCCTCTTGTGGAAAAATTGTCCCTAAAAAAGGATGGCGGTGACACCTGTTTGTGTTGAAGCCAAATAGAAGATACAATTGGGCTCTTTCTTCTGTCAACTCTGTAGGATGTTGTCCAGCACAGATCATGTGGGATCTCTTTGTCCTGCCTCAACTAACCCCCTTCCTCTCCTTTCCTGACAGCTGCGATGTCTTGAAGAGGTCGCCTGGACACTTGGACGGGCGAGCTGCAAGTGCTGATGGGAACTGCTGATCCAACATGAGCCTTCATGATGTCGGAGGGAGGCGACGCTTTGAGGATCCTGAGTTCACCCTGCGGGTCTACCCAGGGAGCATCGCCGAGGACACCATCTACTGCCCTGTTGTGGCGCGTAAGACCACCACAGGCGCTGAAGTCATTGAGCACCTCATTGAGCGGCTCCGGCTGGACCGGACCAAATGCTACGTCCTGGCAGAAGTGAAAGAGTTTGGCGGCGAGGAGTGGATCCTGAACCCCTCAGACTGTCCTGTTCAGCGCATGATGCTGTGGCCACGCTTGGCGCTGGAGAACCGCTTGGGCAGTGAAGACTACCGCTTCCTGCTGCGGGAGAAGAACCTGGATGGCTCCATCCGCTATGGCAGCCTACAAATGTGGCTGTGTGTGACAGAGCAGCGTCGGCGCATGGTCGAGCGGGGCTTCCTGCCGCCGCCACGGCCCAAGGACCACGATGATCTGTGCAACCTTCCTGACCTTAATGAGAAAACATTGCTAGAGAACCTGCGTGCCCGTTTCAAGCAAGAGAAAATTTACACCTATGTAGGCAGCATCCTGGTGGCTATCAACCCCTTTAAGTTCCTGCCCATCTACAACCCCAAGTATGTGAAGATGTATGACAACCACCAGTTGGGCAAGCTGGAGCCCCATGTATACGCGGTAGCCGATGTTGCCTACCATGCCATGCTACAGCGCCGGCGCAACCAGTGCATTGTCATCTCCGGTGAGAGCGGCTCAGGCAAGACGCAGAGCACCAACTTTCTCATCCACCACCTCACAGCCCTTAGCCAGAAGGGTTTTGCCAGTGGCGTGGAGCAGACCATCCTGGGTGCAGGACCTGTGCTTGAGGTAAAACACAGGGTTGACCGACTGTGATCGATTGTTGGCTGTGGCCTCTGCCTGCACACTTAGCCCTGCACTGTGTATTAGGAAGACAAACTGTTTCCTTTGCTCCTTAATTTAGTGTGATGTTGGAAGCCACAAGGTCGTTTTTCTTTAGCACAGTTATGGTTTACTTTATTTATGGGTGTCTGTTTAGCTTTTTTTTAATTCCAAAGCTTTGGATGAAACTGAGTGCATGTGCTAAGATTAACCTTTGGTTGCTTTGTAGACCACGCACTGCCACAGCTCATTGATCTGCTATTGGATGGTACTTTTTCTCCTGATTATCCTCTTGTGAATTTGGGTCATACTGATGAACTGTGTGTGTGTGTGTGTGTGTGTGTGTGTGTGTGTGTGTGTGTGTGTGTGTGTGTGTGTGTGTGTGTGTGTGTGTGTGTGTGTGTGTGTCCAGTCACAGACCATCCCTGCAGACATTTCTAGACTTTGAACTTGCTCTTCCACACCAAGCTTCATCTCCCAAGATGGGCGGAGATTGTGTGTTTAGTTAAACTTTTAAACAAGACTCCTTCGCAGGTGGAACAACTTGAAGAACGAAGCTCAGATGTTGTGAGGGATTTAAAATCCCACCGACCTTGAATTTTTAGTGGCTCTACGGCCAGATCAGGAATGTTACACATAACTTTATGATACTAAGAGAACTTGAAAATATAATAGTGGCAGGGGGCAACATGTTCTTAAGGGAAAACCTAAATGTGTGACCTTCTGTAATGAATGACAGAAGGTGTGAATGACAAATCACTCATTGTGTGACAAAATCAGCTGCTTCCACACCCTGCTGACTGAGAAGTGCTGTGAACAGCAGTACCTTGAAACTATGAGTTCTAGTGGGTGCAGGTATGCCATATGTAAAATTAGGTGACTTGAAGGGACATCAGCTTGGCATTGAACTTTGAAAGGTTGATTTGTGCACTTGAAGTGTTTAGTGCCCAAGGTGAGGATGAGGAACTTGGGGCTTCTAGAGCTCTCCCACTGTTTGGAGATAATCCACCCTTCCTTTTGACATCCTTGGAATTCTGGGATTGTTGTGAAGGTAATATCAGGTTGTGATGGAAGCCACTGCTTGTCTTCAGATTCAGTGCTCAGCAGGACGGAAAATGCCTGTCTGTGCTGTCCGGCTGTTTTCTCAGAGCTTTCTGATGCGTGCTCTCGCTGGGTCTTTCCAGAAGCTTTACTCATAAGTCATTGGCCCAAGGAGTTTTTGTCTGTTGGCTACGATTACTCTGGAACAGGAAGCTGTAGTTCTTTCCTGAGACGGCACCCAAGGTTTGCCAAATGAAACACGGCCGTTTTGCAGGCTGCTCCACTTTGCTGTCCGTCATTGTGATGTACATCTGAATGCAGAAGCTCGAGGTTGTGTGTCCCAGTCGGGCACGAGGAAATCACACTGCAGATACCAGTCCTGTTTTGTCTACTTTGTGGCCATATAGCTATCTATGGGCACAGGTTTCTCCAACCAGAAATAAAGCTGTGTGTGTCAAGGCAAGAGATGCTCTCCATGTAGATAGATGGAGATGCATGACATGAAAATGGTATGCTGATGTCAATATCTGATCATTTCTGTGTACCTATCAGCCAGTGTTGACACTGAGACTCTCATTTATGAAATAGAAAAGAGAAAAAAGAGACTAGGTTAGCCTGGATGAGAATTACAGAATCAGATAAATGTTACATTTATATGTGTAACTTCAGTTTTTCAGACTATCTACAATCATTATAATAAACAGCATCTGCTGTCTTTTTATTATGCTGAAGCCCATTGGGCTGCTATCTGATGCTTAAAACAAAGAACAGTTCTGCAGGCTGCAGCCTTAAATGCTAAACACTATTCATTTTTTATGGAAAAAATCTATAAATAACCGAAATAATTAAAATTGAAAATTTTCAAAATAATGCAATAATGAAGAAATAACCGCCTGTTTCACGTGACTCTTCTTACAGCAAATTCCTCATTTGTGCCACGACTGGGCCTTCCAAATTTGATTAGACAGCTGTTCCTCAGCTCTAACATTATTGCATTCTGTTCTCTTTGCAGCATGTACAGATGTCCTTATTAAAGAGAGACCATGTATGCAGTTTACCATGATATTCTGTATATTTGACAGGGCATGGACCAATTGTTTTGATAAGCTGTTCACTGCATGATGTTTGCGATCCTCTTGGATGTGGATTCTTGATCCAAGGGCCCATTCTATTCTCTTAGCTGAATTTCAACTAAACAGTGATGCCAGCTGACAGAAAACAACTCCTGATGTGCAAGGAAGTCACTGTGTTTGTGATTTTTTTTTTTTTTTTTTTTTAAATGCGCATTTCACACAAAAATGTCTGCAGCCTTTGTGTGGTTATGTAAGGATTACCGATCTTGCGGCCCTTTGTCAGATCAGGCATCAGAACGTTATGAAGTTAGACATCCATAATCCAGCAACTCCAGGCACAGTTTAAATTTTCATTCTGCAGGGAGTCTATTTAATCTAAAGATTAGTATTTATATGAAGTCTCTGTGTCCACATGGCATCTGTGAATTAACTGTCAGTGTGTTTCACTGAGTCTCTATGCTGGGCACTGGATGTAAGGTATAAAGGGCAAATAAATCTAATTACATTTCTAAGATGTCCGTTGTAACCTGGTTTGAATTGTGAGGTTGATTGATTACCGTAACTTACACGCGCAGAAAAGGTATAGAATCTGAATGTCTTTCTGCCAAGCATGCTGGGAAATGTAGTCCTGTTGAGGCCCAGGCACGATGGTGAGGAATCCTCACTCCTGTCCTTTGTTTTGGCAAAATTCACAATAAACTGGAACAAGGCAGAATATTAACACACTTTCCCAGTTAGATTGGCCCAAAGTTCACACAGTTCTAGCCAGCAAATGGAGAGAAGATTAGAAGCTAGTTAACTGCTTCAACGGAGTCTAATTCTCAATGTTCCAGGTGAGTTTTTGTTTTAGGTGAATGCAGCTTAAATTTGACCCAACAGAGTGGTGAAAAGCACCGTATTCAGCATAGCAATGAAGGTCCACCTGGTGTTACCCACCTTACCTTGTCTTGTCAGGAAATACAGTTTACCATTTGGGCCTACATCCTATGATTCTTTGCTGGAACTGAGAATATACCTGGTTTGGGAAATGGCGGTGTAATGGTGAGACAATACCGGATGCGAAATTCCACTTGCAGGTTAGCTTGCAGACTGTTGTTGCTAAGATCAAACCCCAGTTTGTGTGTCTGTTGGACCCATGTTGCTTGTGTGTGTGTTTGGTGAAGAACAGCAGGCTTCTCCTTCAGCTTGAATCCTGCCAAAACTAGATGTCAACATCCTATGTTTTTGCACTTGTCCCAGGACTGACCCGGAGCTCTGTCTGCAGGGGGAAGTTCATGTCGGGACATTTTTCCAAAGGGGGTGGTGGTAAAAATGGCAGCCCAGCAGCTGTGTTATGGAGCTGTGTGTCGTTTCAACTTTGGTGGCTCATTCCAGCTTTCCAGGCAAGCAGCACTGAATACCCGCACACGTCTCCCAAAAAGGGGTTTTTCTGGAAAGACGCTTCAGAAATCACACAGCAGTGAAAATGTCATTGGTGACTGTCAGGTGGTTATGGGGCTGATGAATGTTGGGATCCGTCACGGAAACTGGGGGAGGGCATCTCCAGAGGCACGTTGGGGCCTGAACTCCTCACATCATGTGAACACATTGGCATCTGAACTGCAGCGAGGTGGGGGCTACAACTCAGTGACTGTGCAGGCTGGGACGAGGGCTTGAGCACCTGAACTTGTTCTGGACAGCAGGGACCTGACACTCCCATACCTAGCCAGTGGTGGCCTTCCACTTGGCCCCTTTGTCCTGCTGCTCTTGCTGTGGGGCCAAATTCGCATTTCTACCAGGTCCACAGAGCCCCAGTTTCTGCAGTGCAAACATTCTTTAAATGGTTGTGACCTGACCAGGTTTCTTGATACCAGAATGCCTGCCTGTCCTTGTAGCCTTGTTTTCAGCTGCATGGTTTTGCTGAGATGAAGACGACTTGAGTTTGACCTGGTTTTACGCTGTGTTTGACAGAGGTTTGGCTTAGGTTTGTCCTGCATCTGATTTCAGTCTGTTCTGTTTAGCCACAAGTTCACCATCCAGCTCTTCATGTTTGTTTAAATGATTGAGGTCCGGTTCTCCCATCTCAATCTCATGACAGCGTGAGGTGTTAGCAGCCAGGAGATCAGTCGCAGATCTCCTATGGTGCACCTGGCCTGTAAGAAGATGGGCATTGGCATGCTGCTGGTTTAGGACTGGATGGGTTCACCCTGGACAGTGCCCACAGTTCACCTCTACTCCAGCATATGCAACAAGATGTGGATCAGCTCTGAAACACCATAGCATAGAGTCATACATTGCAATCAACCATTCAATGTCTTTGGAAACCAAGGAGACAGGAAAGCGTGTGTCCGTGTCCTCATGGAATCCTGTGGATCATAGGTTGGAATACAGCTGAGACCTGGTCTCACTGTTTCATGCCCCCTGTGATTGTGGACAACTTAGAGGAGAGAGATTCACCTGGTGCCTCTTTGTTGACTCTTCTGTGGTTAGAAGGACCATCTTGAGTCTAGCTGGTTGCTGGTGTAGCACCCCCATCTGGCTGGGTGCTGTTTTTACCAGGGCTACAGATGCATGTACACACGCATTTGCACAGAAGCATTTGCACACACACTCACACTTCCTGCATTCTGCAGGCTGATTGAAAACATTCATCTGTCAAAGCTCTTTGCCTCTTTATTATGCAACTTCCACCCTGTCCCCTCCCCACAGGCTTTCCTAAACCCCCAACCATCTGTTCATGGCACAGGGTCCAGACCCCACCCCCTCCTGCTCCCTGTGGGATTGTGGGAAGTGAGAGGCCTTCCTCCAGTCATCCCTATCTGATGGGTTTGGTGATGTTCAGTGTCACTATGGCCCTATGAACAGATGAGATTAAGCTCTATATGGTCCCCCTGGACAAGAGCTCATATACCAGTAGTGGTTATGTCATGTGACCGTGATGTCACATGACCTGTCAAGCACTGTGTCGATGACAGTCCGTTGTCCCGAAATACTGCTGCAGCATGGCTGGTGCTGAAACGCTTTCGCTCCACCATGTTTCACAAAAGACCCTCGTGGATCCATCACCTCATAAACCGTGTGCTTCAGCAGCACTAATGCTAATCTCTAATCCTGCTTGATTGGCATAAAAATAGATCTTTAATCCTGTCAAAGTTCTGCAGCTGGATGAGGGACACATTGGGGAAGAGAAATCGCTCTTTTCCTACCCGGGGTGTAAACAGGCTCCCTGCCAAAACAGTGTTCAGTTTTTGGTTTTTCATGTCAAATATTTTGAGTATAAAACACAATGTGTGTGTGTGTGTGTGTGTGGGGGGGGGGGGGCAGTGGTCTTGGAAACAGCTGTGATCCTCCCCAGGATAAGCGATTAAGGATAATGGCTCGATGGATGATCATGACCAGAATCATACGATTATGTCTCAAGAAATATTGCATTTAATCAGGTTTTTTTTTTTTTTTTTTTTTTTTTTTTCTCCCCCCCTTCTCCAGGTAGTTTAAGCATAACATTTTTTAAGGTAACGAGACCCACATTCTGGAGATTTCTGTGCTCCCTTCTGTGTCCTGGCAGACCCCTCTGCTGCCAGATTGGGAGGCCCCACCCTTCTTGTTCTCCCATCTTGCTCTTCTCCCTTCCACACTCCTGTTCAGTGAGGCCATGACTTGTCTGGATAGAGTTGCAAAGCACTGTGGGTTGGGGGGGGACACATGGACATTTAGTATAACACTGGACATAGTAGTCCATGCCCCGTGGTGTGTGTCACACATGCCAATAAATGGACAGATCCAGTGAGATGTACATATGTGTTTGTATATATAAACGATAATTATGATTTATAGGTGTCTTTTCTCAGTTGAGTATCTGATTTCCTGCTGCCTGTTTGTCAGACGCAGATGGACTATGCAGACACAACGTCACCACATCTCAGCCCATCAGTCATTTTCTACGGCGGTTATTCAATTGAGGAGCCAGGAGAGGCAAAAGGGGGTCTCTGATGCGGGACAAGGCCTTGCGGGTGGAGGGCTGCAGGGTTTGTGGGAGGGGGTGACCATGATTGTGTGCTTTATTATTTTTGAACTGGACCTCTTCAGCGGTTTGGTGCCAGGGTTTGGTGCTCAAGTGTATGCCTGGTTTGTGCCCCCAAGGAGCTCATCTTTGACCAAAATCCCTTACCCTGTTACTGCTAGTGGGTCAATACCTGGGTAGTCTTAAGGATCCATGCTGGTTCTGTTAAAAGACTGATAAACAGGTCTTTAACATAACAAGAGTGTCATGTGGAAGCAAGTAGCACAGTAGTTAGTGATGTCTTTACAAGCAAAGGATGTGTTTAAGTTCCCACTTATGCTGTAGTGTTCTTGATCAAGGAACTTATCCTGAACTGATAAATGGGTAAATCAATGTAAGCACGTTTATAATGTAAGGTGCTGTAGAGAACAGCATCTGTTAAATAAATTAATATAAGTCACATTTCAAGGTGGCTTTCTGGTGCCTTCTTTTTGCTGTCATTTTGATGTTTCTCTGTGTGCAGAGCTCCTTTAGAGAGTGAATGTCCTTTCTTTGGGGTCAAAGGGTCATTTAATGAGGTGGATCCTCCTGGTTTATTTTGACTAAAATGTGTTTTATCATAATACATGTTTGTTTGTTTGTTTGTTTGTTTGTTTTGTCTTTGTGTCTTTGCCTGGCAGATGCCCTTATCCAAAGTGGCAGCGCATCTACAGTTGTCAGCATGCCCACAGCTCATATGAACACCATCACTGCTATCTGCTGATGTTCCCCCATGCACCGTTTTGCTTGACCTCAGTCTTGTTAACCAAGCCCCACCCCTTCTCCCAGCATCCTCTGTTCAGATGTTGACTCTAAAAGATGGATGATTATGGTGTGAGGCTAAGGAGTTATCACACCTTTCTCTTCCCTTGCCTGCATGTAAAACACAATGAAAATCCAATCATTCTGGAAATGGAGTCAACAGCTGGGAAATACGGTGTCTGGCTGCAGTGATTTACCGTAGCAGAGTGGGGGGGGCGGGGTTTGTTCGATGCGATTGGTCCTCATCAACAGCCTTGCAGTGTGTTGCTGTGGTATTCTGTGCTCTGATTGGCCATGTGAGTGTTTGATCTTGGAGTTATCTTTCCAGCTGTCCCTAGGCCAAGTGTCCTCTCTTTCTTACGTGTGTGTGGGGGGGGCTGGGCAGCTCTCCAGCAGTGCAATGATTGAGACCCCACCCCTGTTTTCTGAGCTCCGATTCCAGTCTAACCCGGGGGCGACAGATAGCATTTATAGTAATGGACTCAGTGAAGCTTCTCCAGGAGAAATGGGCTGCAGTCGTCTTGATCTTATAATTGGTGTTGCGCTGCTCGAACCTGCTGCCTGACCCTCGAGACGGACTCTTTGTCTCAATCCAATAGAAAAGCACTCAAGTTGATTTAGCTGCTACTCCTTCTGAAATCCTCTGGTTACTGGGTGGTGTATGGTGTAGCAGCTACAGCTGTCACACTACAGTCACAAGTCCTGGGTTCAAAACCCTGCTCCTACTGTAGAGGTACTGACCCTGAATTGATTCAGTACAAATTTGCATGGTGCATTAATAGGTAAATAATTTTAAGGATCCCAGTGTACAAACAAAACCTTATAAGGTGGTTCAGATATAAGATATTGCCCTTTGTGAAGAGGAGCAGCATCCCATGGAAGGGAACCTCTTATAGGCATCTAGCAAGGCTGCTTGACCAGGCTATCAGTAAGCATGATTAGACGTTTATAAAGAGCAGAGATGTTTGTGTAATCTATGCCCTTGGTCTGGATCAGCAGCATGAGAAAGATTTATCAGTATTGCCTCAAGTTGGAGTCTGATAGGATTTATTGTTTGCTCATTGCTGAACAAACTTGCATGAAAGGGAGCTCCGTATTGGCCAGGGGGCAACACTCGGTTCCGTCTCTTGAGCCACCTTAATGGGAGTTGCGTGTCTTCTCTTTTAGTCGTTTAAACGGATTTAACTTTATTACGATCAAAGCAAAAAATTTTCCAGTTGTGTTGGGGATGTTGAGTGAGTAAATGGTGTGTGTGTGTGTGTTGGGAATAATGTATTACATTGTAGTGATAATTACTGTAATATTCCCATGTTAATATATAAATAGAAACCTGAGTGTGTGAATGTCCATCTGTGTCTGAACTCATTTCACCTGGTTTATAAGCCGTTTTTTTTTTTTTTCTAACTTTCCGACTTTTCGGAATAAGAATTTAAAAACTCTAGAAATTTAAATCCGGGTGAATAGCACATTTAATTAAAAAAGGTCCATTTACATGCTGCATTTTTTTAGGGGTAGATTGTTGAAAGTAGTAAATAGTGAGAGAGACCTAGCAAGCTTTGAAACTGATAGCAGTGCAGAAATGGCCTTTGGCCAATGTCTAACTCAGAGCTCTGGTTTTCTGAGATGTTTGCTGTAATTTGTCAAGAAGTGACAGTGTGCATATGCACGTTTGTGGCTGAAAAAAATGCTACATGTCTAAAAAAAAAAAAAAAAAAAAACTTAAATCCTTCTTTAACCAAATTTTTAAAAACAGCATGTCAAAAACATAAAGTTTTAATTCTAGAGATGCCTTCCTTTCCCTGTCTGTTGGATGATCAGAGTCAATTCCTGTGACAACTGCAGTGACAGAGTATGAACCAATATGGTGCTTGAATCTCACTGCTGGCAGGAGTGAAGCCCCAGAAACGCTCCTGGTGGCCATATGGGAATAAAAGGGACAAAGCAGTTGATCCACAGAACTGTAGATTTTTTTGGTGTGATTCATACGTAAGTTGACATCAGTGACACATGGCCTGCTGGAAGATTTTTTTTTTTTTTTTTTTTCCCCCCCTCCTTGTCCCTTAGGATCTTTCCTTCTTCCTCTCCAGTTGTTGACATATAAGTGCAGAGTTGCCAGATTAATGTTGTCCTGAAGTTGTACCAGATGAAATCCAGAAATGGGTCTGATTGGCAATCCAGGATGGCTTGTGCTACCTTCAGGAAGAAAACCCAAAGTGCATGTCTGCCTGATATCCTGCAATACGTCCTGTTTCAGATCTGTTGACTTTCAATGCTGACTGTCAGATTCATTTACCTTCATTACATTTGCTTTAATTGCCTTTGGGTTCACATCACATTGAGTCTTGGGTGTAATCCTTCTCCAAGTTGAAACTGAAATGTGAGATGCTCATCCCATTTAAACCTGCAGGTCAGGTAATTTTGATCTGCCTCACTATGTATGTCCAAGACTGTTAAAGAGGTCCATGCGTGACACCCACACACTCCTTCATTGAATACCGATTATAGTGTGATCTGATGATCGCAAGAGATTAACTGTTGCTCAAGTGCTTGCTGGAAAAGAAAGAATGAATCAGCCTTGAGGAGAAGTTCATTAGGAGATTACTGTGTCTGTAAGAAGGTTGTGATGTTAACTGTCCAAGGCTGATCCAGACCTGCAGTGCCAGGTTTAATGCTGTCCATGAATGATTAAATGGGTGTCAAAGCTTTGGTGGTTGATGTACCTTCTCCATGCCTACCTGTGATAAAATCTAGGGTTTAGCACACAACAGTATGAATCTTAGACCCTTTAATATTCATCTTTTTGGATCCTGCATCGATCCATCTCCTTCAGCTTCATTTCTCTTGAGCAGAACGATAAGATGTGCTGGACAGAGTAGACTCTGGTGAATTTGATAAACTAATGGGTAAGTGAGCGGTTTTGAGAAATTATCTGCATCTAATGTGGAGGAGAGGCTGTGGTTATGGTTCATGAGTTGTCTAAATTAACTTCATTCTTTATGCTGCTGAAGAATGAGTGTAAGACTGAAACTGAGGGGCCCGTTTTATCAGTTTTGCTTACACCATCATCCCATCACACCTTCAGGTTTATCTTTTAAATGCTTGTTTCAGTATCACCAAACCAGACCTCTATCACTGTCTAGTAATGCTCAGGTTTCAGCTAGAGCCCCATGGATTTGGTAAAGCCCGCTGAGTTTATTAAACCTTGTTGAGTTTATTAAGGCTCCTTGAATTTAAAAGTTGCCACTCCTTTTCATTTAACAACATGAACTCTGCCATGTCAAATTCTGATGTTTTTGTATCACCTTGCGACTAAGCAGCTGTACATTTTCTAAGCAACTAAACAAGGCAGTAAAAACCTGGGATGCAGGTCAATGAGCTGCACTCTCCTGTTGGTTGAAACCATGGTGGTGGACTGGTGAGTGCAAGGAGACAACCCGCACACATTCAAACACCTCACAAATGGTTTCTTCCTGCATTCTTTGTGTTTGTTTCCACAGCAAAAAGTTAACAAGGGGCAGTTTTATTGGAAATTTGAATATCTGTTGTTGAAGTGCAATGTCAGTTCCATTTGATCAATAAAGAATGGTGGTTCCAAACTTCTCCCCACAGCCAGCCTGTTAACAGGATTCAGGGAATGTCTCTGGTTTGCAGAAAACGTGCGATTTGTTTACCAAAAATGGTCAAAATATCTGTGCGGAGAATTCCATCAATATGGCAGCACGTTCTTGGTGTTGGTTATAAAGTGGTGAATGTCACAATAGCAGGAGAGGAATTCTTTCCACAAACGCTGGATAAATGGAGAAAACTCAAGGAAGTCTTCTCTCCCTGCTCCATGTTTTGCTTTTTAAGTAACAAATCGTAAATAAGTCCTCTTGATGATAATGTTTCTGGCAGTTATTGGTCAAATTTTTCCATTTTGTGTCACATTTCTCAGCTGCTTATAGACTGTGCACATCTGAAGAAATACCTTTGCAAAGGCCTATAGCTATTTGCAACAACAAGAAGGGTGTGCTTTGAGCTCCAGGTTCCATGGCTGTGCTGTGAGGAGGTACCATCACTGTCACCGTGGTTACTTGTGACTGACTCTGCTCATCCCTGAGGCACTGCGTTTGATGTCTGATCGCCTGGAATTGTCCAAGTATGCCAGCTTGTTTAAACACCCCCACAGGGTAAAGGTGTGCTATATGCTCACTTTAACTGTGGGCAAACTGCTGCTAATGTTGGTTGTCGGAAGCCGATATGGATGTCCATACATGTCCAGAAGAAGGCCAGATCAGGATGCTGAAGATGGGCTATGGTCAGGGTGTCTAGCGGTTGTAAAGCACCACCGGGTCTCAAGACAGGATACAGACTAGCCCCTCAGGGCAGGCTGGGGGGGACTAGATGGGTGGCCAAGTGAATGGGCTCCTTGCTACATCAGAACGGTGTGAAGCTCTCCACCATTGTGTGTCTCTGTATGCAGGCGAGTGAGAGGAACTACAGGAAGGAAGCCCCGGGGCTGGGAGTGAGCCCTTTGGCTATATTGCTGATTCATGGGAGGATTAGTACCTCAGTGTGCATGTGTGTGTGTTCGTTTCAGAATGAGGAAGGGGGAACAGCTGTACCAGTTTCAGTTCTTCTAACTCCTCTTGTGACAATGAAACTGCAGTGCACCTTCGCTCAAAAAGGAAGAGCCTCAGATCCCTCCCTTTGGCCCACCCACATTTTTGTTATTGAGATTTCAGTTAGTCAGTCAGGATACACACCTTCAGCACAATTTGGAATAGCAGTTTTCTTTCTGTAACTGAATGACAGAGACACTTTTGTTGATGGAAAAAAAAAAACATTAATTTGGGTCATATTGTTAATGCTGTAGTTCCAAACGTTGGTCCCTGTGCTGATGTCCCAGTTTCCCAGTGTGGTTTGTGAATTGTTTGCATTTTCCTGCTTTTACTATAGTTTGCAATCATGGACATCTTATGTTAGATATGGCTCCGATTCTGGCTTCTGCCAAAGCTGAATGTGGTTCCTTTGAGCTGGAAAGGTCTGGAAAGTGGTGGCTGAGGTCAGTGGTCGTTTGCCATTTTACCACTGCTCCTGGGAATGGCAGTTCCTCTCATGGGCCATTTGAGGTGGAACGCAGGCAGCTGTGGTCCTTGTGCCTCCCTGTCTGCTGTACTGACTCACATCCATGTTCTCATGAAGAGGATCATGGCGGCTCGGCTTTGTTTTTGAGCACCAGCTTTTATTTCAAGACACAGTGACTAGCCACTGTTAACCTAAATAAAAATAAGGAAAAACTGATGCTTTTTTTTCCCTCAAGTCTGCACCCACCCATCTTGATTGTCTGGGAGATGTTTCTTTCTTCCACTGTGCTAAAGGTCCCAGCTGCTGAAGGTTACATGTTTACAGGTGTGAGACAGGTAGCTGAGATTGCTGCCGGATTTTCCTTTTTGGGGAAATGAGGGAACGTGTGAGATAAGGACGCAGACAAGGGCTCTGAGTGTCCCATGTTTTGCCACGGGGACACCAGACGGACAGATGGAGCATCCCCAGAAGCTGGAGGAATTCATGGTTGCCAGCCTCTGGAATCCATCCCGCAGCCCAAAGACATGGATCAAAACGTTCACGCCTGTTGCTAAGCAACCGTGTCGGCCGCAGTCACATTGTCACATCACAGTCGTGGAAACAGAATGCGTGCAGGCGTGGCACCTCCACCACAGCTGAAGCCAAACCAGACAGAGAGAGAAAGCAGATGGACTTGACCTCCCATGATCCTTTCTGCCCTCAACCCTTCATATGTGCATGTCAGAGCAGTTAGTTATTTCCCCCCCATCCATCTTGGAGGTGTGAAATTACACCCTGATAAACACAACATCCCTCAAAAATAGGGAAGGAAATGGTAGGAAAAAGGTAGTTTGAACACAGATGATAGCGATCGGTGGGATACATTGTGGTAACTCACTCCAGTAAAACATGCTCTATGTAAAACCCATCACATAGAAAAAGGTTTCAAAGACAAACCTGGCACTCATCCATGAACCAACTGGACACTCAAGCACTCTTGTGCATCCTCCTTGGTGTCTCCATGCTTATTCTTCTCAGGCTCATGCGGAGGTTCTCTTTACATTATTATCACAGTTATTATTACAGTCGTGGGCTGTTGAGAAAGAATCCAGGATCCCGGAGTCTGTCATGCGTATGCTGGCATTCGTTACGTTTCACACATTTTATTTATTCAGAGCTGTAATGCAGAGGAAACGCCATTCCCTGCAAAAAGCACCCTTTTATAACTAACACTGTAATGCACAGCAATTCAAATATTTAAGTGTATTAATATTTGAAAGGAAGTGTGTGTTTGGAGCGCTCTTCAGGAACCGCCTGGAGCCAACGCTTGTTGAGGGTGTACTGACCCTTCTGGAGAAGCAGCCAGGGTGCCTGGATGCTGCATGATGGAAATTCCCGTTTGTGTTTTTGCGAATCTCATATCTGTCTGTGTGAACAGGACTATAGTAAGTTCGCATGTGTCTAGAAGGTTCACTTTTGTTCCTATTTGATGCTGAAGTGAGAAAGTTGGTGTAAATTCCTGCATATAAATATAAGCTGCTACTTCAGTTGCTCTTGCTCAGCTTTGTATGTTAACATTTTTTCTCTGCAACTAGACAAAATTGAGACCAAAAATTGATTTGTCTCATTTTGTCTGTAGCTCTAAGATTACTTTAGTCCCCCAAGTCACAATTAATAAAAGGTTAATAATACAGACATTCCTTAATTTATTCACTGTTTAATGAACATCGGGGATAGGGGTATAATAAATAAAAAAAATATATTACACAGAAATTTAAAAATCTGTAAAGAAACAGACATTCAGTATAAGACTTTCTTTTTTTTTAAAAATATTTTTATTAACTTCCAAGTTATTTAAAATTAGAAGTAATTTAACATAACAGAAAATAAGAAGTTGTTTCTGCAAACTCCTGTTTTTGGACAGTTATCTGATTCATCTCTTCTGGATATTGATCACCAGCACTAAGGAATACCAGGTGTGAGTTGTAAATACTGTGGAAGTGAGTTCAGCTAAGATGGTCACACTCCTTTTTGGTTTGGGTGTGTTTTAGTGTTATTTTTAAGGTTGCAGGGTAAACATAGATCATGCTCACACTGCTACAAACAATACCAAAAATAGCTGAGTGGAAAGTCCACAGACCCCCCCCCCCTCTCATTTGGGGAAGTGTTGGTATCGTCAAAAATGTTCATCCTGTTCATAGCATGGTGATCCCCTGTAGTGAAGGCAACGTCACAGCTCTGCAGAATTTGCCCAGGCAGTCTGACCCTGCCGAGCGTCCGTATATTTTAGGTGTTCTGGTCAGTCATAGATGGCTTATTCATTCTTTGCCTTCTTCTCTTTCTTTTTCTTCTTTCTCCACAGGCTTTTGGGAATGCGAAGACAGCCCACAACAACAACTCCAGTCGCTTTGGAAAGTTCATCCAAGTGAATTACCTGGAGAGTGGCACTGTGTGGGGGTAAGGTAGACCCTTAGGCCCACTGTCATTGTTTCTTTTCAATCTTCCCTCATAATGCTGGGTGCTGCTCAGTAGCTAACCAACCTTCACCATCTCCCAGCATTCCCTTCCAAATGTCCCACTGCAACTGGCCATTCATTATTTGTTTCTGCTTCCATGCCAGAGCCTATGTGGAGAAGTATCTTCTGGAGAAGTCCAGGCTGGTGTACCAGGAGCACAATGAGCGGTAAAGACTCAGCATTGCTGTTGCAGTCAAGCGTTTGCTCACTCAGTCTTAATCTGTGCAGAATTACACACACTTAGCCCTCGCACTTATCAGTGTAGGAAATGACCGGCCAGGGAGGTCTGCTCTGGTTCCTCCTGCCATCCGAAGGCTTTGATGATGCCGGCAAACGGCTCATGACGAATAGATATTCCGGGCCCTGCAGTCAGTTGTCTGGCAGTTAGTCGGAGAAGACGTCCAGCCTCCAAATGAGGAAACGGTGCTTCTTTTTTGCGAGTAGGAACCCACGCTGGACTGGAAAGTTTACTCTCCTGGTTTTGCCCAAGCGACACATGGTACAGGGAACTGTCTAAGGGCACGAGAAGATCAATACAACCTATTCAAATGCAGCCACTGACTAAAACCATTTCTAATGAAGAATCTTTTTGCTCCTCTCTAACTTCAGGGATGCCTTACAGAGCTATCAATGGCCTTATGGTGTGGAGATGAGCAGCGAGCAAATTCATACCTTGATCTGGCACTTCCAATGCACGCACGCACGCACGCACGCACACACACACACCAGTGTATGTGTACTTTGTAGCCTACCTGTGAGGTGTGTAGACTCAGATGTAAAACTGACTCACTGCTGATGAAAACACAATCGGTTTCTCACATATTAGGCCTATTTGTGTCTGTTGGTCATGTAACTTCTTTATTGCTGCACTGTATCACTACGGCATCCTCCTCCTCTGTGACCTTTTACCCTGCTGCACCCGAGTGATAAAATACCAGGGTCAGCAACCACAGGATGGCTCTGGTTTCTTTCTGTTCTGGTTTCTGGCACCCGGTAACACCGCGACATCTGTGTTTTGCAGGAACTACCATGTTTTCTACTACCTGCTGGGAGGAGCGAGTGAAGAGGAGTGCACCGCCTTCCACCTCAAAAAGCCAGAGGAGTACCATTACCTCAACCAGGTGAGCATTTGGTCAAATGGGCTGTCCTGACATATGTAACCACACATATTGATGCACACGTACCAAATCATCAACCACATAGGGAATCTGCCTCTTTTCTCCCTCACAGGTTGCCATACCTGTAGTTTCTGTATTTTAGTCAATTGCTCTGTGTTGTAGTCTATATCTGACTTCTCTGCATAACTCCTCTTTGTTAATCTAGCTGCTTCCTGGTACAGTGTCCCCAACCCCCTCACCCAATATTACTATAGCAGCTGGTGAGCAACACCTCCCTATGGACCCCCCCCATGGCCCCCTATTCATACAAAAAGTGAATGTCCCAGTATCGACGTGAAAGCTCAGCCTCCCGGCCACATAACAAAAGATCTTCTCTGGTTCCCCATCAGACAGTCTTCTGTCTCAGAATCATGTAGTGCCCCTAGAGCTCTGTGGAGGAGCCCTGGACTAATAGTATCTGCAGCTAGAACCTTGGACCCCCCTAGGTGTCCCCAGAGCCAATCCTCTGACGTAATGTGGTTGTTGTTCCGGTTTGAAAAGAATGTCCAGATACAAACCGTTTATTTTTAGTTTGCTGCAGAAATACAAGAAAATGTAATTTTGCTATCCTGTGATTTTCCGGTAATTTTGGTGTCTGCACATTTCTGTGAAAACACAGAAGCCAGAAGAAGGTGAGAGTTTCTGCCATTCTACGGCATTGCCAGCATCTTTCCTCTGCAGCACTTATGGGAGTAACGTGAGGGTCAGGGGGCCTGCGTCAGCTGGAGCAGGCGCTTATGGGAAATTGGTATGGAAGATTGAGGTGTTTGCGTGTTTGGAATGACAATGTTGGAGCCTCGGGCTCACATGGCTAAAAACACTTGCGCTCATCTGTCACCTTTCAGTCTTGTCCTTTGTGTGTGTGTGTGTGTGTGTGTGTGTGTGTGTGTGTGTGTGTGTGTGAGAGAGAGAGAGGCACTCCTAACTCCCTTTGCCTCACTTCCAGATGACAAAGACCCCCCTCAGACTGCACTGGGACAATGACTATGAAAGCGAGCCGGTCAGTATTGTTTGTGTGTTGCGATGGAATGACCCGGATCGATCGTTCCCATCTCCCACCCCTGATGCAGCACTGAAACAAACCAGGCTTCACCCACTGCCCTGCCCTTCTCCGCCTACTGCTTCCCGTCATGGTGCATGTGCCGCTTCGACTGTTGTGTTGTTGCAGTGGTGGTCAGTCACTCAGGCTCCCTCTCCTGATTGGTCCTGCACGGCTCTGGCTTCCGATTGGATGGTAGAGCTTCCACTGCTGAGCTGGCTCAGTCAGTCCACAGTGATGGATCTGCAGCCATTGGTTTGGGCTCTGAGGAACCTCTCTGTGTTTGTGTTTCTGTCTCTTTTTCTCTGTCTTTCTTTTTGCATGGAAAGCCTCTTCATATGGAAAAGTAGTTTGTTTGTAACTGTCACGAGTCACCACCTCATCAGTGGTGGAGAGCAGCCCAAATGTACCCATCAGGTTTGACTTGCTGTGTCTCTGTCAGTGTAGATGTCTCCATGTCATTTTTCAGATCCTTTTCTCCCAAGTGAAATAAATTTCAGAGCAAACAAAAGTACATACAGCAGATGAAGAGCTTCACACATCGGATCAAAGCACAGCTTGTTTGTTTGTCCGCACCATGTTGCTGGTTCGCATCCTTTAAGCAGCTACCTATTGAAGTGACATTCAAAGAGCAAATACACAGATAATCTCAGCAGATGGTTCTGGACTCCTTTGTATAGCTGTCAGGTGATCTGGAGGGAAATTGCTCCGAAGGAGGTAGATTTGAGACTCTTTCAGAAGCTTGGAAGGGATTCAGCAGTCCTGAGGGGTAGTGGAAACTTATCCAGCCGCATTCAGGTCAGAGCCAAGAACCAAAAGCATTTCAATTCTGGACCCCCTGTGTGAGTGAGACCACGAAGCAGCTTGAGCTGGAGGGACACAGTTCTCCAGCAGGGACAAAGGGAGTGATCAGGAGGCAGACTTATATTAAGGTTTTCATCCTAGATCTGATACTTTTATCTGCAGTAGGTTATAAGAATGCAACCCCTTCATTAAAAACTGCGTTGTCAATAGAGGTTGATGGCCAGCAAATTTTGGGTTGTTTTTGCATTGGGTTTCCTCGTATGGTGTTGGTCTTGGCCAGGCTGGGAGTGTCTGGGTTCTCCTGCGGCATGCACATTGGCCATGTGTGACGCTTCTCATTTTGGCAAGGATGGGACCGATTGCTCACCGTGGTGCCCAAGATGCGCGCAATGCAGCAACGCAGGAGTCTTCCAGCACCATTTAGAAGATGAGCTGCCGTGTTAGGAGAGCAAGGAAAACACAGCATCTATGTTGCTTTTGGCAAAGAGTGAAAAAAATTGTGAGACCACAAAGTGGTGCCACCACAATGGGGGAATGTTTATGACTATTATGTGCTCAATTAATGATCGGCTCTGTTTCCATTAGAAGCACATTTTTGGGGAGCTTAGCGATTCTGTTTTGGGGGGGATCGGGGGAACAATGAGCCTCATGAGCGTTTCCAGCTCCGGAGCTGTAGAATGTGGTGTTAGATTTGCTGTGTACGGCCTGGACTGCGGCCGCAGTCCCTGGCAAACCCGTCTGTATTGTTCTCTTTGGTTTCTCAACCTGATTTAAGACATCAAACAGTGACATTCAGCATCTGAAATGAATAAACCCAGCAGTCCTTGAACACCCCCAGCTTCATATTCTCAGCTCAGGCATAATTTCTTTTCTGGCTCAAATTTATTTTTGTTGGGAAGAAATTACATCTTTTAATAGAACAAATTGGCATATTTTTATGTTTCCTATGGTAGACACTTGAAAGAGGGCAAAAACAAGCAAGAAACAGGAGTGTGCCAATCCAAGGAGACCCATTTCGGTTTGGTTTTATGGCTGTGCAGCTTCCTGTTGTCCCAGTATCTGATAATTATGGTGTCCACAGCACAGTGAATGCTGGGAGCATAGAAAACAGGCCTTGACCACTGGTGGCATTGCAAGGACGTTTCTTCTAGCTAACCATGGATGGGCCGAGGCAGTTGTAAAGTGTGGATTTGGTTGACTGAGGCATCTGGGTCCTGCATGTTGGACTGTTTTGTATTTTCACTGTCCTTTGAGATTTCACAAGTCTTCAGGAAACCAGATGTGCTTTGTAAAATTTGGAAAAATCACTGCGTTACCCCTCTGTGTACAAATCCACACACAATGACTGTACCCTCTTTGACAATTCCTTTGAGGCCACCCCTCATGTCGTGGTGCTCTAACCATTTATAAAGCAAATAGTTTAATGGGTGCTGTTGCTGCTGCAGTGTCCTTTTATAACAGGAGGTGCTCCCCCACTGATGATAGCATGAGGCTGTACTCTGGGGATGCTATGCGGTTTCTATTGGACCCCCTACGTTTCTGTTTCAGCTAATGCACGCAGCTTTGTGACCAAAGAACGTTGGGCTGACGTGTCTCTCAGGCAGCTGGCGAGGCCCTGAGGATGCAGGGAGTAATCGCTGCTACTGTCTGTGGCTTCAGTGGTGTTGGGTCTTTAACTCTCACTGTGTCTGTTTGTGTCCCTGTCTGTAGGCATTTTTTTTCTTCAGTAATGTGTGAGTTGCGGTGTCCCCTGCACAGAAACACCCCCCCTGTACCCCATCCTATCATGTTCACTCCTCTTATGGCCCCAGAGCCTTGGGGGATCTGCTGCTTCCCGCCATGGCGTCTCCCTGGAGCCAAGTTTCCTTGGACGCTACGCTATCAAGTTTTCCATTGGGTTGGCAGAACATGTGCATGCTGCCCCTCCACGCCAATCCCCACAGCCTTTTTCGACTACATGGGGTATCCGAAGGCCTTAACTGACCTTCTGAAGTCCACTTTGTCTCTCCCCCCTATGACTCTGCTGTCTCTCTGCCCCCTTGCTGTGCATATCCTAGCAGAACATGAAAAAGAGCCCATCAACTATACCAGGTCCCCTGAAAAACATGAACTTTGACATAAATTGATAGATCAATGAAAGATTTAGATACAGGTATTCCTCACTATCCAAACGCTTGCTGTGACAAAGTGCAGAGCTTCAAACCCTAAATTCACTTGACTATCTGTATCTAAACCCCACTGTTATGGATGTGTTGGCCAATAGATATTATCAAAATATTCAGCAGAAATTAAGTTGTTCAAAATAAGTTATTCACAATTAACACAACGTACTCCCTTTGGGAGATGACTAAGTTAAAAGTGGGAATTACTCCGGAGCAGTGTTTGATGAATAGGTCATTTTTGTTTTAAGTACTTTTTGTGCAGAAATCCTTGGACAGCAGTTATATAGGTTTCTTAAGAATCTTTTAGTAATATTTTAGAGAAATTGATTGGGTTTTTGTAATGGGCTGGGAACACATTGTTTTTCAAATTTAAAATAATGGAATATAGATTTCCACTATTTGAAAATTCAGTATCTGACTTGTTTTCAGCAGGGTGTTAGATTTGGATAACAAGGGATGCCTGTATAAATATATTTTCATTACAGCTGCTCAAAAAATTAATAATTTTTATTTGAATGCTATTTCAGACATTCTTCCATGGAGATTTCATTGATGAATACAATTATAACATTATTAATGAATACATAACTAGAGATTCACCTAAAAAATTCATAAACATACTTAAAGGTTGCAGTCCTTATGTATCTCAGAACCTTGCTGTGTAGCACCAATCTGCTCTGTGACTGATGATAGAAGTGTGATTTGATGGGTAGCTGAGGCACCAGAACAGAGTAGGTTGATGAGCAGTGGCCAAAAAATTTACAGATCCTCCATCCTTCTTTCTTGTTTCCATTTTTTTCCCCAGTGTTAGAGTTCTGAGGTGGCGAATGCCCATTGCTAGGTGTTCTGTGGAACCACTAACCTAACCAATGTCTTTAATCCAGCAGGACTGCTTCACAGTAGAAGGAGAAGACCTGAAACATGACTTTGAGCGGCTGCAGCTAGCCATGGAGATGGTGGGGTTTCTACCTGCTACACGGAAACGGTGAGCGTCCCCTTGCCTCCCATATATGCGCACACTGGGCCTTGGGACCCTCCCCACACCCGAAACCTTGTCATCATTAGATGTTTCACAGCATTTATTTTCTCTTTCCACAGAATATTCTCCTTGCTTTCAGCTATTCTCCATTTGGGGAATATCCGTTACAAGAGGAAAACGTATCGGGATGACTCCATCGACATCTGTAACCCTGAAGTGCTACCTGTGGTGTCAGATCTGCTTGAGGTACACCTCCTTCCATCACCCAGCATCAGCCACGACATCTATAAGGGAGAATAACAGCCAGGAGGCCAACACTTTCACCAACAAAGACTGAACAATGATGTCAAACTTTGTGGTTAACTTATCTGTACAGTCAGTGTAACAGCCCTCCTGGCTCTTGGACCAACAACCTTGGCATGAGAAGTCTAGCTTGGCCAAGTGTTGCTAAGGTGCTCATTCATACGGATCTCTCACAGTTGAGGGAAAGGCTTTCTTTGAAAATGGTGGTAAGATTAGATAAGGCTTTTATAGAAATTTATGCCTAATGTTTCTGCATCAGCAGGTGGCGTAGTGGTTAGAGCTGTTGCCTTCATCTTAAATATTCATCTTCACTCCTTCTGTAGTAAGCAAGGTATTGATCGTGAATTGATGCTAAAAAAAAATTACCCAGCTGTATAGATGTAAGTAGCTATGGAGAAAATGGCACACATTGGAGAAGCACAGACAAGGCTTAGTGGACCAGCCCTCTACAAACTGACCCTTGCTGGTCATCAGTCCTCTTGACCTCACTGAACATCTTCCACCTCCACACAGCAAGCAGACCAGAGCCAAGCACAAGATGGTGCATTCCAGATCCCAGTTTCGATCTGACTGCGCTTGCATCTCTGTCTGCATTTTTAATTAGTCATGGACAGATTTTTCAAACAGTGTTTCTTCTGAAAACCAAAATTTGCCTGAAAAACTCCTACAGATGGGGTTTTGGGTACAGCACAGTCCTGTAGTCATTCTGACTTCATTTCTGTTAGCAACCCACTTTGTTAAATGGACATTTTCTTTCCTGTGGTCCAAGGAGTATGGAGTCAAAATAAGGGAATGGTTTTATGATTGATATCAGTTTTTATATATATGTGTATATATATATATATATAAACTGATATCATTTATTTATAAATATACACACATTTTATATATTTATAAAATGTGTGTATATATAAAATGTGTGTGTGTGTGTGTGTGTGTGTGTGTGTGTGTGTGTGTGTGTGTGTATATATATATATATATACACACACACATACATATATATAACCATCCTTCGGATGAAAATGGTTCTCAATTGTTTCCCACATTCTCACCACACTAATTCAGCCATTTACTCTTCCTATGAGTGACAGAGATATATCTCTTCTGCAGCAGAACTTGTGCATCTAAATATTGGAAGAGATAGTTTGTACAGAAGACAGTGGATCACCTGCAGCAGATGAGATTTATGATCATGTGATGTATTTGGCTTGGAACTTGGACACACAATGATCATTGCTTCTCTGTTTTGAGGTGACAAAGTCCAGGGAAAGTTCCGGTTCTGGATCTTGTCTGATGACCAAGGGATAGATTGTTTATAAACTGTTTTAGGCCAGATGTTCTATTTTTACTGCAGGCCTTGACCGGAACCTTCACATTCTCCTGGGACTCCTGAGTCTCTTTCTTCCTCTTCCAGGTGAAAGAAGAAATGCTGTTTGACGCTCTCACCACTCGTAAAACGGTGGCTGTTGGCGAGAAGCTCATTGTGCCATATAGACTTTCAGAGGTAAGAGTAAATTCTAGAATGCTCACCATGGATAAAACCATCAGTGTAACATGAAGCTTGTAGAATGAGATGGGTCACAAATAGATGCTTTGGACATGCTTATGTAGAGTTTCCTTGTGTTTGAGGGGCATCATTAATGATCCATGCTCTGCTGGGTTAGGCTATTTCCCAGAAACATATAGAATGAGACCCCTACAGGTGAAACCCAGGTTGATGCCAAATGGTTTCTGACAAAGTGGATCACTGACAGCAAGAAAAGAGGTGTGTGGATGTGTGAATCTGTAGCCCTGCTGAAGGAGACCTTTGTAGGGGCAGAATGCAGACACTTTGCTCTGGGACATGGTGGCAGAAATGGGATTAACCCACACCTTTCTGGAATGTCACAAATGTCAACTGAACCTGTACCTCCACCTGCCATGTCACTGGGATGCTTGAAATTCCTTTATGACAGAAATGTGACATATTTTCTGTAACGTGGTAACAACAGAGTTTTTACCCAGTAAATACCTGTCAGTATCTGGGATTGGCCTCTAAAGCCCCAGTGGTTAAGATGCTGGGTCCAGGCTGACTGTGAGGTCCTGAGAGACCTTTGCTGAAATACAGAGGTGTGGAGCATCTGGATTGAGGGCAATGTTGTCTCTGCTCCACAGAGTTGGTCCAGGACACATCAGGTGTGTATTTTAAATAGAACGTGGCACCAGAGATGACGGCTGCTATGTCTGTGCTGGCCCCCATTCTGTTTATCTGTGATCCATCGAGTTTTAAATTTCTTTAAAGCAGTAATCTAATAAGTACTAACCTTGGCCAGCGTTGGGAAGGGCTATAAAAAATAACTTTGAACTTGTAAATTATTTACACAAACTGCCAATTTTAGCACCATTCATAAAATTATAACAAACATTGTAACTACATGTCATGGCAAATTACAAGTTACGATACTCATCGCGGCCTGTTATGAATTATGAGATAGAAAATGTTGAGACTTAAAGAATTTAAGACTATTTAATACACCAAGCTTTCTTTTGTCAGTGACCACAAATTTTACAGAGCCTGTTAAAAGCTCCTAAGTGCTGCTTTTATAACAAAGTTATGAAGGTGTTAAAATGGGTTTTCATCCAACATGCTGGCAGAAAATTGCTGCAGCTTGTTATTAAGTGTGACAGCACTTTGACAGCATATTGCCACAAATGTTATTATACACATTACTTCACACGTCATTATACCCAGTCATTTTGGATTTTCATGTTTTAATTCCACCACATGTGCGCCTGGCCATGCACCCAGTCTGCCTCAGCACCACCCCACGATGAAGTGTCTGGTGATGGATCCACACTGGGCTCTTCAGCGTTGAGCCAGAACTTGCAGATGGTTGCCTATCGAAGCCCACACGCGTGTGTCTTACACTTTCGCTGTGAAGGACACGTTCTAAGATTGAGAGTAGGACGAGTGCAGTGGACAAGGAGAAGCACTGAAGAATAAGTTATATGTTCAGCTGAAGGTGCTGGACCAGACCGCCCTGATTTTAGTGTAATTTATGAGAAATTTTGTTTCCAGAAGACGTAGCAGATGATGTGTTGTGAAGGTCTGTTCTAAAATCAAAGCAAACTTGCGGTCAGATGTGCAATGACCTCGTGTTCGTGAGCGCCACCCTGAGGACACACAGGCAAACGGAGGCGTTGAGGCGTGGAGGTCTGAACTTAGAGAGAAAGGCGCCTTTGTTTTTCCTGCTGCTTTTAAGTAGAGCACATGAATTCCATGTCTATCTGATGGCACACAGACAGCACTGAAGCGGAGCTGAACCACCAGCAGCCGCAGTGACTCTTCTCCACAGCACTTCTTCAGAGGCAGCCACATGACATGAACCTTCATAATGCCATCCCTTTCTGATGGGTGGTTGTAGGACTCTTCCAGCACCATATTTTTGCCATTGACCTGATGACCCTGGATACAGTGTTTCTCCTGCATCCATTAGTGCCCCCTGTTGGTAGGGGCATCCCAGAGTGGGCAACTGTCCCACACAAGTGAGGATGGGGTTGGGAGGTCTTTAACTGTCCCAATCCCATTCCCCAGACCCCATGGTTAGAAACACACCGATGTTTGGGTATAAGGGTCTAAAGTGTTTAGAAAAATGTTGAGTAAACAAATAACTCGTAATTGTTTTATCCGCCACTTGGGTGGTCTTCCCAGAAACACGGTTCCAGGTCTTTTTTTTTTTTCTTCCCCCCCCCCCCCATGTTTGCGAGCTGTTGGAATTGTGGCTAAGAAGTGACATTGGAACTTTAGTGTCCCTATTAAGAGTGTTATTATTAATATAATTGTTTGTGTGTTAAATTGTGTTTTAATGTCATATAAATGGCTTCCTGTTAAACCTGCAGTAACTAACAAAGGAATCCCTCTTTTGCCAAAAACAGGAGCAGATCTATAGTTTAACACAAAAATAGATGTCATCATCCATTGTGTGTTGCTTGGTCTCTCTCTCTCTCTCTCTCTCTCTCTCTCTCTCTCTCTCTCTCTCTCTCTCACACACGCACGCAGGCGTGTGCCCACACATTGTAAACAGTAATTAAAACCCCTCTCAACTGCAAGCAAATTGCAAGCCCCCAGACTCTGCCCATGTCTCAGTTTAGACACGCCCAGCAGGGGGGTCCCACCCCTGTCTGCACAGCGGCTCATCCAGGGTTGAGGGTCTGGTCAGCCTGGAGGAGTGCCTTGCCAGCAGCTGCCGACCCCTAAGGGGTCACACGTCCTCAGTATGCTTGGAATTCAAAGCTCTGCTTCCATCACTCCTAGTGGGGCGCCCCCCAGTGGCCAGAGCTGCTTATGATGATCTCATAGCAGAGGTTGTGGCCAATCAGGCATCGCCCCTGTCAGCCCCTTTAGGAAACCAGAGTCAGACATACGTTCCTAGACGTTAATTTCCTAATGATGGAATTTTAGTAAAACAACCCAGCAGGACATACAGAGCAGCTTTAATGAGGTAGTAGTTTAACATTTTACAGCTTATATAAATAAACTCTTTATTGGTTAAAGATTTGTGTATCCCATTATGCTTCTGTATTAAAAGCTTCATTTGTGCCATGTGTTCTGTTGTATGTTGGGCCCATGTATGTTGGTGGCTCCTTTCTTGATGGAAATTATCATACCTGCTCATGCTAGCAATACCTGTCCATGTGTCCTGCCTTTGACATCACTCATCTGTTGTCATTTGCTTTCATTTACTTACTCCTTGGGGAGGCAGAACAGACTAAGATCCTCTGTAAAATAACTGAGAATAAAGGTATGTTATCTTCACAAACTTATTTAATGCCAATAGTTAACCGTTTATCCCATATACATGTGCAACATTCATCATGTTATTGGTCCTCAACATTGAGGAACACCAGACATGAGCTGTTAACACTGTGGAAGCAAGTTGAATTAATTTGGTACCATGCCCTACACTATTTAGGTGCTCTTTGCTGCCAAGTAAGAACTGGGGTGCAAAGTTTGAAAATGGAAAAGGAAAGAACATACAATTTGTTTAAAAAACTATTGATTTCAATGAAAATTGATAACTTGGAACATTTATAACAGAATGGGTTGATGTCTTTTTATTTTTACTTTAAGGTCACATTTCAAACAGTGCACTCACAGTGTACAGTATGGGTGTCTGTCTTCCACAAAGATCTAAAAGGCTGAGTTTAATTCTTGTTTGACTGGTCGTCCTTCATGCAGTTTGGAATAATCCCATCATTGGCCCCAAAAGACCAGTTTATTGTCTGCTTTTGAGCTATGGAATAATCTTGCTGTGCTGTTTTGTGAGGCCTCTTTACACCCTTTGCTGTTTTATGGTGGGTTTATATCGTAATACAAAATGATCTACAGTGCATTGCGGAAGTATTCAAACCCCTTGAAAGTTATCAATATCTCTTGGATTGCAAATTATACTTGCATATACTTTTAATTTGCTGTAAAATATCTGCAAACAACTTATTAACTTATGAGCATATCCTCAATATACTTGTATTTGTGTGTGAAGGGGGGTGTTGAGAATGTAACAGGAGTCTGTGTTTTGCAGGCTGGGACCGTGCGTGACTCAATGGCAAAATCTCTGTATAGTGCCCTCTTTGACTGGATTGTGTTCCGCATTAACCATGCGCTGCTCAACAACCGCGACCTGGAAGAAAATGCCAAGGTGAGGCTTCACTCTCTCTCTCTCTCTCTCTCTCTCTCTGTGAGAGAGAGAGAGAACCACATGCTTTTGTTTAACTTGAGGTTTTCAAAGGACCTCTCATGATGTTGAAAGCTACAAAATATTGATGGCTCTCTTGTTACATAAAGATGATGTAATGTAAGTCATGTATATAGTAGGTCTACCTCCCCATATGTCTTGCAGTTGAACTGATCCATCCTGGGAGTTGCAGTGAATGAGATTGACTTCCCTTGGTGTCCAAGTTGACCCAGTGATTCTAGTTGCTCTGTCCCCCTTCTCTGTCATCCAAAAACCATATTTGTGGCCCCTAGTAGACAATTGTGGTGGCCTCAAACTGGAGCTGGGAGTTGTGACACCTGAGCAAACACCCCCTTTCCTCCCACACACACACAACCCCCAGATCATTCCCATGACAACCTGTCCTTTTAGGTTTCTTTTTAAAAGAGTTTAAAAGATATCAAAATCCTGTTCTTGGCATCTTACAAAGTAGCAGGCAGCATCACAGTAATAGTCAGGTTCAAATCACTGCTTCTGCTGATACCCCTGATAAAGGTGCTTAACTGAATTGATACGGTAAAAATTACCCAGCTGTATGAATAGTGAAATTAAGTAATTTAGTGCATAAATTCACACTTGCTTACCTTGGGAAAAGTTGTGAGCTAAATGGTAGTTAAAAATAACCATTAACTTCCCTTTCCCCTTCTCCTTCATGAAGGTTAGCATCCAAGGACGGTGAGAATAGATCCTGCAGTAAAACTGCAATGAATCACAGTACATCACTGAAAGACAGCATCTGCTGAATGAGTAACTGTAAGTGTAAGGTAGCCTGTGTCAGCAATCCACAGTTAGCCACTCTCTCCTCCTGACTTCTCAGATCCTGTCCATCGGCGTGCTGGACATCTTTGGGTTCGAGGACTACGAGAACAACAACTTTGAGCAATTCTGTATCAACTTTGCCAACGAGCGCCTGCAGCACTACTTCAACCAGCACACCTTCAAGCTGGAGCAGGTGAGACCATGGCGAGGTTGGTACTTCTGCCACTGATCTGAGCTCAACAGTACCATTGATGATGCTAACCCTCAACCAATGCAGCAAAAAGGACCCTAAATGTTAGATTGGTAATATTAAGTTGGTAAATTTGTGAAAGACCAAAAACAGGTGAATCAGTGTAGATAGTTGAGTGTAAAAACCTAACACTGTATAAGAAGTTTCAGATAACATGTGTAAATGGATTTATTCAGTTTATAGACAAAATGGGCAGCTTCCCTTTTGCTGATTCATGCTCCGATTTGTCATGGTTTTGGATTCGGTGACTATTTCATCTTGAGCGCAGTTAATCAACCGGAGTTATTCTTGGTCATGGCTTTGCTACGAGGCCACTGTTTTAAAGCCTCCATCTGCTCTGTCATGGACACCTGTTACTCCCGGTTCCTAATTAATGGCGGTTCACTGACAAACGGATGGTAATCGCCATCTGCCTGCGGTCGCACTGTTGTGTCTGCAACCCATCTCAGCCGTCGTCTCCATGATGCCTCTTGCCTTGCAGCCGCAATCTGTCCTGATGGCTTCCGCATGTCGTCTGCGAGGTGGGAGGGTGGGGGTTGTCCTATTTGAAAAGCCTGAACCCCTCCTGGTAGGGAGGGGAGAGGTCACTGGGGATGACACGCAGGCCTCTTACTCCTCGGAGGGGATGTGATCAGCAATTAGCAGCCATTTACACAGCTCGCATTTTCACGGCAGACCACCAGCCCTCGACTGCGCAGATGCGGTGAGCGCTTATGTGTTTGCCCCTAATGCCGCTGGCCATGTGGTGACTGAGCACATACAGGTGGGATGCACTGTCAGCCCCATTTCACTGCACAGTCCATAATGACACTTGGCAGATCAGCTCCTGGAGACACAGAGGAGGACATTTGCTTTACAGGGAGTGTCTTGTCCTTTCAGTCCATATGAGTGTCATGTTCACAGTCAGACACACACTGGGCTGCGGTGGGGTCAAAGGGCAAAGCCATGGCACGTAGCACTGCGAAAGGCTGTTGCATGAACTATAATCCAAACAAAGTCTTATTTTTTGTCCTTCCAATTCCATGCATTCCCTTGTATGGGATTTCTGGAGACCAAATCTGGCATTACCTTAAGTTGGTTGTGTGTGTGTGTGTGTGTGTGTGTGTGTGTGTGTGTGTGTGTGTGTGTGTGTGTGTAAGAGAGAGAGATACGTATGATGATGTTTGGTCTAAACGCCACTCTGCATGTGCGATGTTAATGTGAATGTACCTTAATCCCGCTTATGCCACATCCGGCCCTAAAAAAATCCTGCTCCCCTAACACTGCTCATTTGCAGGGATGCTCATAAAGGATTTTATGTCGTTTATCTTCCAGGGGTCAGCAGGGGTTCCTTGTGACGCCAATGGGATTTACATTTGTAATGAACGACCCCTCTAGACAAGATCCTAGTGCTTGGGGCAAATAGGAGGTTTCATGTGGAGCTGTGTAGCACTGTGCAAGAAACCAAAACCACACTTGAGCAAACTCAGATTTACTGTGTTGTCTTTGAGTCTTAAGTCAGAGGCTTGGGCAAATGTGACTCAGTCTTCAGAAAAATAAACAATTGAAGTTGATTATTACCAAACCTTAACTTTTCACTTGTACTAAATGTCCAATTCAGGTTCTTCCAGGCCACTATTTTATGGTAAAGTAAAACATAATGTGAAAAGGCCTAATGGAAACCCATGTCTGAAAAGTACTGACTAATAGAAATTGAGTATGAAGAGCAGTTACCAATGGAAATAGAGTATGGACATTGCTAACCAGTAGAAAAAAAGCAGTCCATTTGATTGCTCTCATTCCAGGGCTTTTCATCCCAACATCCAGACTAGGGGATTGTGGGTAATTGTTTGTAAACAGTGATCATGGTGCTCAAACGTTTGTGGTGGTGTAGGTCTGAGCTGATGGTTTTCCTTTTTGCCAGGACAAATCTGAACAAAGCAGTGCTTTAGCATGTCGGACTCTGCATTCAGATCGAACCCCCAGCGACTATCGATGTTTTATCGTTTGTGGAAAAAGCCAGTTGAGGGAAAACTCAAGACTTGAACTGGGCTGCCTGGCTTAGTTTGGGCTTTCAGCTGAAATGGGGCAAATTCCACTGATCCGTCTGGAATCCCAGCTGGATCATATCTTTTATTGTTCCAGTCGCGTCATCGGCAGCATGAGCTGACCCACTGGATCGGTCACTGTAAAGGGCCGTGGTCTTTCTTCAGGGACATTTTGTCTTTGGCTCTTTGGGGTTCTGAGTCCGTTACAGCCCTTGGCTTCATCTCACCCTCATTATTCTTTCCTTCTCTGAGTTTTTGTAACCCTGAATGTTTGGACCTGAAAGGCAAACAGACCTGTCTTCCTGCAGGTCCAGGGTCATTATGCATGAGGTCTAACAATGTGGTTCTCATTGAGTGGCCATCACATGTGTTTGCCATCCCTTCCTAAGGCTTTGGAGACAATGACTGACAAACATCTCCTGTGCTGTCCTGGGTGATCTGAATATGTGTTAATAGCACTTACAGATATCTCTCTCTGTCTCTCTGTCTCTGTCTGTCTCTGTCTGTCTCTCTCTCTCTCTTTCGCTCTCTCTTTCTCTCTCTCTCACAGGAGGAGTACCGGGCTGAGGGCATCAGCTGGCTCAACATCGATTACATTGACAACAGTGGCTGCATCAGCCTCATCAGCAAGAAGCCAACAGGGCTCTTTCATTTGCTAGATGAGGAGTGCAAGTGAGTGTCTGGACTTTGCGGCGCCTCCTGCAGGGTGGGGGGCAGACTGATGGTCAAGGATCTGTGATTATAAATAATGTTTCTAGCCTCCAAACAGGATTATATAAGTAGCATTATGCAGGATGTAACACAGTATTAATATTCGCTTGTGTCCATCTGCATATGTCGTCTTTTCTCTTGGCACCGATATGGACTGCTGTGGTGTCCCATCTCTGCACACCTGTGATGGAGTGCACTTGTGGAATTTCTGAGCTGTTGTTCTAGTGAAAGCAGAATTCCACCACTCTGTGTTTGTTTGGATTTATGGTCTCTTAGCTGCCCTGGATGAGGGCTTTCCCCATAGGGTCCACAAGCATCATATCAGCATTATTAAGAGCCTTTGGGCTGAGGGTAAACACAGATTGAACATTCAGAGGTCTGAGATGATTGACCAATGAGCCAATTCCTCCTCCAGAGAGATCCTACATGACCTGGACCACGGAGGGTGTTGGGGCAACAAACAGTCCCTCTGCACATTCTTCATAAATTTAGAGAGGATCTTTGACATTGCGTGTGTGTGTGTGTGTGTGAGTGTGTGGAAAATAGGAATTGATGTGTGTAAAGAATGAGCTCATCTTCTGCAGAGAGGAACAGAGATGCAGGGTGAAGATACTTTCTTATGGTGCTTTTCTTCATGGAGAACTGGGGTAGAAATTCATTTCTTTTTAAGCCTCTCTGGGAGAAGGTCTTATCCTCTTTGTTTTTTTTAACTAGTTATACATTTTCAAAAATAAATTTTCCATTTTCTTTATTTAGAATTTGTAAAAAATTTTTACCTCTTTATTTTCTAAAATTTCTATCTATAGGGATGTGAACATGACTTATTTGCCCTGCAAGCTGATAGATGACAGTAAATTCAAAACACTTCCTGTTAATTCAACTCACTTGCCCAGTGTTTACAGCTCATGTATGGTGTTCCATGATGATGAGTGTTGCACAAGTTTATGGGATCAATTGGTCAACAGTGAGGTTTGAATATTAGTTTCTGGAGTTGATTTTAATGTAGCCCAAAGTTCATTAAACTGTGAGCATAAAGAGTCTTAAATTATTTCTGTTGGTAAAGCTGTATCCAAATATTGGGTACTTGTGAATAAATGGGGGATGTTTGCATTATTAAGTTTTTACTGACTGTGACTTAGTGGTAAAAGTAGCTTCTGGGTTATGAATCAATTTCTGTTTCAAGCTGATTGTCACTTCAGGAAACACAAAATTCTGGCTTCTCATAGATCCAAGAGTCCACCAGTTACTTCAGTTATTTCCATCATTGTTGTAAACAACCTCTGTTAAACAGAAATACTAGTTACACATTGTTGCTGTTGTTGAATTGATTTTGACTCTTGTCAGCCAGAATGTTCTATCCCCAATTTGTGTTCTTAATGTAGAAGGAAGTGTGTCCTTGGTCACACTGTGCTGACTGAGCCGTTTCATCTGGTTGCCTCTCATCCTCATTTACAGGAATTCTGTGAAATGGTTATGGTGTTTCTGGTGGTCCTTCCTCTGACCCTATGTCTTAGCAGTCCTTTGCACCTTTGTTCACTACTCTGTAGATGACCAACCTCAGCTGGTCTCCTGGATTTCACAGGATACAATGTTTGAGCCTTTGAGAACTGATCTGTAACTCTTGCTTGATTAAGTTGGTTTAGCATTGTGATGGAGATCTGGTCTTGTTTTTATCTGTCCAATGATTTGTAACATGAGAATTTTTATTTATATATTTTATTTATTTATTTATTTATTTATTTATTTTTTTGGAGGTTACTGGTCGCATGTAGCTTTTGGTAGATCTGTTGCCTTTTGTTTATCCCTCTGGTAATGTAGAAAACTGTGCCCGAGCTCCAGAAGGAGCCCTTTGAACTCATATGATTGGACCATTTCCAGGCTTCAAGTTCAGCAAAGACACATGTTGAGAACCAGTTGAGTAGCGTGTTTGGTATGGAACTAGTTACAGAATCTTCCACAGCTGTTGAGCAGCCCAGCTGTTGTTGTTCTCTGTTGTAAGTCAGCTCTTCTGTACCCAGGAAGATGGTTTGTATTTAAAGTTTCCTTTAATGAAACTGTTGGGCTGATGACCGAATCTGTCATTGGCTTGTTGATGCCAACGCCATTCATCATAGCAGCAGCACCTTCCTAGTGGCATGCTGTTGAATAAACCTGCGTGATGCAAAAGCTCCTCATTTTGGGTGACGCACATGTGTGTTTAGTTTCCCACAGGCCACCAACCAGACTCTGCTGGACAAGTTTAAGCGGCAGCATGATGGCAACAGCTACATTGAGTTTCCGGCTGTCATGGAGCCTGCATTCATCATCCGACACTACGCTGGGAAAGTCAAGTATGGCGTCAAGGTAAGCAGACACTGAGAGCTGCATCACCTCCATGGGTATGGCCTCCTAAATCAGAGGGCACCAGGAGACCTGCAGCTCCATGGACCCTGGTTTAATTTCAGCCTCAGGAAACACACACATTTTTGGAACTTAATTCCACAACTGACTATGACACCTCTGTGGGTATTTTTGAAACCTGCTGACACATGTTATTATTTTTTCTCACGCCAACTCCAAAACTTCAGCATTTTCATTTCCTAAAATTAGGTTTTCTGAACGTTCTTCTAACCATGCTATATTTTTGCCTATTTTGTACCTTGCAGATGTATTTTCTAACCCATTCAGCTCTCTTTTAGAATCTGTGAAACGGAAAAAACAAATCTTCCCAAGTGTGCTAGAGAAATTGTCCTTAGTGGCTAGAAGGCTCATGCACTGAGTTTGGTCACCACAGCAACCAGCGTGGTCTCTGTATTGTTTAACATGTAACATGTTGGTCATGACGGTTCTGGGCTGAAATGGCTCTCAAGGCCTTTATATGAGGATTGTGTGGAGGTGGGGTGGGGTTGAGTGATGCTGCTGCAGCTGCAGAGTCCACCGTGTTTTTACAGGACTTCCGGGAGAAGAATACAGATCACATGCGACCTGACATTGTGGCCCTGCTGAAAAGCAGTCGCAGCGCCTTCATCGGCAGCCTGATCAGCATTGATCCGGTTGCCACGTTCCGTTGGGCCATGCTCAGGGCCTACTACCGTGCTGCTGTTGCCTTCCGGGAGGCAGGCCGCAGACGTGGCGAGAAGAAGAGTGGTGAGTGACAGCATCGTGCCATTGTATGGGGGTTGACACCAATAGCTGTCTAAAGGCATCCAAAGTAGAAAAATCATCAGAGTTGATTTTGCTCAGTAAGTCCAGCTGGTGCAGAAGTTCATTGTTCGCAACAACACTAGCTGTATTTGCCAACACAGCACCACTCCATGGTGAAGCAGCTTAAACTCATTTCATTGGCCAAGGAAGGACACTTAAATTAGACCTTAATAAACATCCTACTGCCATCAGCTTTATGCTCACTGTTGGATCATCTCTTTAAATCAGTGCTCCTGTAAACCACACTCTGATTCCTCCCAGTGTGAAATGTCTGTAAAACACCTTGTCACCGTCTGTCTCTCCTTCCTGGCAATATGTTGTCCGCTGTAGGCCATGAGGATGCTGTTCCCTGTGCTGTTCTCAAAAGCGTGGACACTTTCAGCTTCCTGCTCCATCCAGTGCACCAGAGGAGCTTGGAGATCTTGCAACGCTGCAAAGAGGAAAAGCACAGTAAGGCCGTAATCCCATAATCCTCTGTGCTCACGCCACATGGCTGGAAATGAGGAAGAGAGGAAAACAGCCACACGATATACAGGTTTTGCATTGTTAATCAACATGGAGAAAGAAGGCAAATACAGGTTAAAAAATAACATTCTGAAAACTGCCTTTATACTGGGTTTTGATCACAATTGCAACCTTTGGAACTGAACCACATTGTCAGATCATATCATCTGCTTTATATCATTCTCTTTATATATACACACACACACATATCAGCGCAGTAAAGACCATGGAGGACCCTGGTTTTTACATTACTTAGCCAAGTTTGACCCCTTTTGGCCTCGTTTGACCCAGCTGGTTCAGTCAGATCTGCAGGAATGGACCAAATTATTGGAGATAATTAATAGCAGAGATCACAATAATTTACATACAAGTTCCTCACACAGCTGGTCGGCTGTGTGTGTCTGTCTTTGGCGGCGACTCTGTGATGATCAGAAACGGGCATCTTTCTCCAGGCCTGTTTACAGTCATCATGGTTCTCTCTTCACAGCAGATCCTTTTTCTTGACTCCAGTTGACTGCATGGCTGCTCCAGGAATGAGGAACTTTTGAAGCCTTGTTGAGTGTGGAGAGCAGTTTGCCTGTCAACTCAACCATCGACTAATCAGCATTTCCTTTTGTTTATTTAGTGGAGGCATTTCTCCAAAGAGACTTGCAATGTAAAGCTACTTATACCGATTTACCCATTTATATAGCACCTAGGGCATTTTTAATGCATCATTTTAGGGTAAATGTCATGATTAAGTGTACTACAGTAAGGGATGGGATCCAAACCCAAGTCCTTTGACATCAAAATGATAATTCTATTCACTGTGCCCCCTGCTGCCTCAAGATCTAGGGTGTATTTTTAAACCTGTGGTAATAGAGTCTCCGCTGTAGATTGATAAGGTTTTCAATCTCAGATCAAGAATCAAGAAGATTGGGGGGAAGCAGACAGGGATGCACCTTGGGCCCTTTGTGTATACTGCCTCACACTGTTTGGTTGTGTTTTTGTGTCCCAGGATGCATTGTGTGTGTGCGAATCCCAACCGTGTCCATGTTGTTGCAGGTATCACTCGGAAGAGCCCTCGAACCCCACTGTCCGACCTTCAGGGTGCCAACACACTCAATGAGAAATGGTAGGTCTGAGTGTGTCCATGTGTGCATGCGCATGTATGTGTGTAGGTGCGTGTGCATCCTCAGGTCAAATTCAGCTTTAGTTCCTCTGAATTGGTGTGTCCCCTTGAGAAGTCATCCGGGGGGAGTTTCCCTCCACCTCAGTGCTGTCTCTTAGCCGGATGAGTAATGCTGGCGGTGGGGTAATGACTCTTCAGATCCAGACCATAGTGAAGGTCACTGTTTCCAGTCAGCCTGTTTTTCTGGTTTACAGCGGCTTCCTGTGTGTATGAGATGTCAGACTGAGGTCATGTAAGGTCACATTGTGGAGGTCCACAGCAGTGCTCAGAGCGTCTCTGTGAATAGGAAGTAAATTTTAACTCTCCTCATTACATTCATTTTTCACAGTAGCACGATACCAAGGAATTGTGCCTATGTTTTGGGGCCATGGTAGTATCCAGCTGGACCTGACCTAGCTCTGATCTGGACCTCATTTGGATCTGATCTGGACCTCTTTGTTCTATATATGTTCAAACCCACCCCTAAGCCACTCTGGTTCCACTCAGGCAAAGCCTCTGGATGGAGACAAACACAGTGAAGATGAATAAAAGTGCTGGAACGTGGAGGTGTGGGGTACTCATGGTGGGCACGGGGCCTGTCTATGGCTCTTTTCCTAATGAGACTCATGAATGGAGTTCTGCCTCCCTTTCCCAGGGGGCAGGAGACCACAGCTGGAACCTGGAGTGGCCGTGGCACAAGGACTAGTCGGCTGGGCACCTCGGGACAGCCACTGGATGAGGGCGGAGTCATGGTGAACTCTGCCAGCAGCAAACTTCTGGAGCGAGCGCAGGGGATCCTCATGTGAGTGACCGGCATCCCAAGCTCCTTTAGCAGCAATAACACTCACCCTCACACTTTCCTGATTCTGTTTGTCTTCTGCAGGCGCAACAAGAACTACAAGGCCAAGCCAAGTCTTCCTAAGGTGAGTTCAGTGCCCCTGCAGACAGACAGAAAAACAGACAAGACAGACAGATGTGCACACAAATACCTCCAGTTTGATTTCAGTTTGAATTTTTGTTTTCCTCTCCTCTTTTGTCAGCTGCCAACATTTAATCACCATCGCATCGGCCTGTGTTTTGTACATATATTTATGTACTTATTCTTTATTAATTATGAAAATATGCATTATATATGTTGGTCAGTCAGTCGTTTTGAGTTTGTCGTTTTATTTTTAATGTGAATTTGCTTTCGATGGAGTTCTATACAGAGATAAACTGTATTGGACAAAAACACAGCCAGTGTGTGTTTTGACACTTGGTTGTTGTTCCTCCTGTTTTGCTACAGCACCTACTGGACGTCAAGTCTGTGAAATACCTGAGTGGTTTGACTCTGCATGACCGCATCACCAAGTCCCTGCTGCACCTGCACAAGAAGAAGAAGCCGCCTAGCATCAGCGCCCAGTTCCAGGTGAGTGGGTCTCACACAGACCTGCTGCTTTCTGTGTGAGTCTCACAGTGGGTGGTCTTTTTTACCTTGTGTGGGCATGGGACCAGTAGGGCCATGATGACCAGTGGCTGTTTTCAGCCCACAGCTGCTGGTCCCAATCTCAGCGAATGTTCTGCTCCTGCTGAACCTGGCTTGGCTCCAGCCGGTGGTGTCACATCTGTCTGTTTTCCAAAACAGGAAAATAAGATTTTATGATCAAACATGTTATTGACTCCAGACTTATTTTGATTTCATTCTAGAAGTTTGGATGGGAATGAAAATGTGGAATGTAGATTTCTGGCCATGTATGAATTCTTAAATCATAGTATTGCCGCTCTATTATCATAAGACAATTGTGATTAATTACCATATTTGCACTGCTTTTTGTAATATCATTTTATCACAAATAGCAACCTATCATGCCCTTGGACTCTCCAGCTCGAATGCTGCTTTGTGAATGACTCACAAGCCCCCTTTGTATTATTTGAGCTATTTACTCAGAGGTTTGTACCTCAAGTCAATCTGTGATGAGTGTGGATTTCCTCCCAGGGCTTCTTATTGTCTAATCTCCCCATTTTTATTGGACCTTAGGATAACATTCCAAGTCGACACTGTCCATCTCATTGTGTTTTATTATTTGGGAATGAGAGGTTATTAAAATCCAACTTAATGTCTCCTTGAGATTTTTCCATTTTTCCTGGTGCGCACATGATGTGTATCTCCCAATCTATGACTGACTCATGTTCTGAATTCCTCCTCCCACTATCCTTTCGCCCAGGCCTCGTTGAACAAGCTCATGGAGACGCTGGAGCAGTCAGAGCCTTATTTCATCAAGTGCATCCGCTCCAACGCGGACAAGGTTGGTATCCACATGGGAACATTAGCTGAGCACAGATTTTAAAAGGCTGCTGGGAGCCACAGTTCACGTGTCCCGTAAAATCTCTCCTTCTCTGTCCATGTCTCATCCTGCCTGCTGCATCTTTCCGGCTCTCAGCTCCCATTGCGCTTCAGCGACAGCCTGGTGCTTCGACAGCTGCGGTACACAGGGATGCTGGAGACGGTGCGCATCCGCCAGTCGGGATACAGCATCAAGTACAGCCATGAGGTGAGGCTCAGAAGGGCTGCCCCACACAAGGTGCTGTGATCATGTGTCATACATTTTGGCACGGTGTGATGTGGTGACATAATATGACATGTCAAGATGTGCTGTGGTACAGTGTGAGAAAGTGTGAGACTGTAGTATACTGTGTTCTGGTGCAATACTGTGTTGTATAGTGTGATTCAGTGTCACACCATCTCACTGTATCACACCATATTGCACCATCATACTGTACCACATTTTATCACACTGTGTTGCACGTTTTCACACTGTGTTGTGGTACAGTGTAGTATAGTGATACAGTGTGATGGCAAGATAAAGCGTCACCAGTGTGTGGAAGTATGACGCTGGTATAGTGGGGATAAAGTATGACACAGTGTGGTATAGTGTGGTATAGTGTAAATCTGTGTGATACAGGGTAATATTGTGTGATACAGTAGTTTTCCCCTCTCTGCTTGCCAGGACTTTGCCCACCACTTCCGCGTGCTGCTTCCTGAAGATACCAGGCCGACTCAGCTCAGCATCCGGGAGTTTGTACGCCAGGCAGATCTGTCTCCGGGTGGCTTTCAAGTGGGCAAGACCATGGTAGGGGTGTATGCTGGACCTTGGTTCATCTGCCTCTGTGTCTCTGTCTATCTGCCTCCTCATCACCCCATACCTGTACCCCTACTGCCCACCCAGGTGTTCCTGCGGGAGGCAGAACGCCAGCGGCTGCAGAACCTGCTGCACAGGGAGGTTCTCCGTCGCATTGTGGTCCTGCAGCGCCGCTTCCGTGCCCTGCAGGAGAGGAAGAGCTTCGTGAGTTTGAGACTGGCGGCCTGTGTCATCCAGGTGGGAATGATGCCCTTGCTAGGCCATTAGGTGGAATTGTGTTTTTGAAAGAAAACTGCTGCGGTCTTGCCATGTTTTGACTAATTTTTAGCTTTATAAGCCAGTTACAGTTCAGAAACGTTTATTCGTTCTTCTGTACCAGATGATTGGTTCTTCACCAAATTTAATGAAAGTTTAAAGTCAGATACTGCGAGAGATATCTGGAAGAGTTTGTCTATAGTAAATAATTAATGAGTCAGATATTTTGTTGATCTATGGTAGTTTAGGTGATTTTCAGTGACTTTGACTCTTCAGTCATCAGGACAGACGCTCGTAAGACACAGTTATGTGGTTTTGAGGAGGGGCTGTGTCGTTTTTAACCCTGTGTAAGAATGATAGGTTTATTTGACACAAGTCAATGTTTGGCTAGTGTGGGGCATAGAATTTCTGTTGCCTTTGCAAGAAATGAACTTTCCGCATTCCTTTACACCCATATGGATCTTTGCAGGGGCAGAAAGATCGAGAAAATATACTCTAGGATCTCTTAACACGTGTCCTGTGTCTCCAATCAGCGGTGGTGGCGAGCTTGCAGGCAGAAGCATGCAGAGCCAGGAGGATCCAACCAAAGACTCGAACAGATTGCAGCGCAACGCCTCCAGGCAGTCTGGAGAGGCTACCAAGCCCGTAGGAAGTTGCAGCAATGGAGGAAGGGTGCCCTGGTGATCCAGAGGAGCTGGCGGAGGTGGCACACGCAACGAAGCAGAGCCGCATGCATTATACAGACAGCCTGGCGTGGATACAAAGAGAGGCGGTGTTTCTGTAGGCTAAGGCGCAAAATCCTTCTCCTCCAGGCAGCCTGCAGAGGGTACCTGTCCCGGTGCAGGTACGGTGCTAAGGGTTCAGGAGCCACAGCATACGAAGTCCTGTCATGACTGAGTCTGTGTGAACACTGGGAATGCAAGTAAGATTGCCATGGTTACATGTAAATATCACAAGAGGCATGTTAACCTCTAGTTCCATCTATAGATGAGGAGAGGAATCAGATACTATCTTGCAACATAAGAATATACCCCAGTCATTTTAGTTGTTTTGATATCCTCACAGTATACACTGCAAGTTGGCCTGCCATGGGTCTTCAATTAATCTGTTGTATATTTTGTCTTTTATTTTTCAGATATAAGGACCTGAAAGCACGAAGGCTGAATGAGAAATGTCTGAATGGGCAGTCAAGCCCTATTCCAGAAAAAGAGGAAGTCCACATCTTGGGATTGGACCTTTCCTCATGGGAGGACCGTTTGTACAAGGAGCGCGCAAAGAAACTTGAGTCCCTTGGCACCTCACTGGACAGCCTCCGCCACAAGCCAGAGAGGGAGGGAGACTTGAAAGATCTCCGGCATGCATGGGTCAGGGAGAGGTCCAGAACACTGGAAGAGCCCAACCTGAAGACTCGGGCCAAGAGGGAAAACCGGAGGATGAGGGAACTGGAGCAAGCCAAGTTTAGTCTGGAGATGCTCAAAGTGAGGTCTGCGGGTAAGGAGTCCCCATCCGATGAGAAGCGGTGGTCTGCAGAGCTCATCGCAAAAAGCATGTCATCAGCCCAGGAGACCCCAGACAGTGAGAGTTCCAACACTGAATGCTATTCCCAAGACAAGCTGGGCCACTCAGTAGGTAAGGAGAGCAGTGCTCTACCAGAGGATTCATCAGAGAGCTTGAAATCGCAAAGTCCTCCAGAACTTCTGTCATCTAGTGAACTCTCCACAAGCCCGAGAATAAAAATGGAGAACCTGACACCCCTTCCCAGGATAGAGAATCACTTTCCAATCTTCTATGTGCCTCCTAAGGTCCCCCCTGCTCTTGAGTCAGAGTGTACCGGCAAGCCACTGAAAGAGAGGAAGACACCTTCTCGGCAGCCAGTGGTTGTAGTCATTAGCATGCAGAAGGATGCATTAATGGAAGACAGCAGGGTTTTGGGACCAGAGGTTCAAGATGATTCTGTACAAACAGATCCTTCCCCACTTCCATCTGTGGTTCAATCCCAAACCCCACCCCCAGCTTCATCCCAGGATCAAACTAAAAGTCCATCCAAAAGTCTACCCACAGCTGCACCCCAAACTCTTCCTTTGGCAGTGCATGTTGCTTCACCTCCACCCACGCCTTTGGCAGCGCATGTTGCTTCACCCCCAGCCACGCCTTTGGCTACCCTCTCAACAACTCTACTTTGCAATGACCAAGCTGTACCGGAGCATCTAGAGCAGCTGCAGGAGAAATCAGAGGAGCAGCAATGGCAGCACCAGAGTGAATGGGAGATAATGGAGCAGATCCGTGTGCAGAAGCTCCAACTGGAGAAAGAGCGTGCAGCACTAATGCAGCTGCAGCAAGAGCAGCTGGAAAGGCAGCGGAGTGAAGCTCTGCAGCGCATCCAGCAGAACCGACCAGCAGACAGGCCCATTCTTTCGGCGACTCCTGAAGGAGCCACTCCTCAGGTGGTTGGTGCAAATGACAACAGCCCAGTAACTTGTCAACTTCCACCCATCTCTCAGACCAAAGGGAGGGAAGTGAACACTTTGGGAACTACACCGAGGGAAGGCACCCCATTAGGTACACCCCCCAAGAAAAGCCACACCCACACGATCAGCATCAGCATGACTAATAAGCCAACAAACATCTTCTACTTATCCAGGGACAACAAGGTCTCCTTTTCCAAGTGAGTGATGGCTTCTACTTTAACTTGATGCTTAGTTGATGAGAAGCTGACAACATTAATCAACCAATTTAGATATCAGTCATTTTTTAATTAAACACCATAGTTTGGTTTCATCTCCGTATCTTCAGGTCTGATAAGGACCTGGCTAACCAGGAGAGATCCATGGCACTCAAGAAAGACGAAGCCTCAAGCTCCAAGCCTCCCAAAGGATTGAAAGGCCATGAGGTGAGCAAAGGAACCTTCTCAAGATCTGGATCTCTAAGGCTGCTTTTTGAATCAAAACTTTTAAAATTGTTGAGTATGGATCAAAGCTGCAGTGTCGTCTGTGGACCTTCATTGCTGAATTTGACACAATTTGGATGTTTTCTGTCCTCTGTGGAATGTGCACATACAGATTGTTGTGTATCCAGACTTCACCCCTAGCCTACAAGCCAGCCTGAGGTGATCTCATCCTGGTTAGAGAGGAGAGCTCCAACAACAGGAGCATTTTCCATGTTGTTACTATTTGGTCTGTCATTTGGTTAATCAGGTGGTCAAACCAGGCCGTAGAAAGAAAGCACGCGTGGGATGGACACGCTCGGATTTCCTGACCCGAGGTTCGAGTCTGGAGGGGGAGGGTGATGGGGAGTCAGACGAAGACGAATACGATGAGATGTCCCTCATACACTCTCAGTCCCCCAGCCCACCCCTCTTGGAACAGGATCATGAGGGGGGTGTTGAGCAAGCTTGTCACAGTGACTCCGAAATGGTAATTGTAAGAGCCAGAACCGGTTCAGCGCCAAGGGAACTTCAGCTGGGTGTTAGGCACACCAGCAGAAGGCACCTCTAACAACTAATCCTTGCCTGGGCTGACAGCTAAAGTGCTTCAGAATATCTTGTGTGTTCCAGTGCAATGTGGATGTGGAAGAACCTTCTGGAAAATGGTGGTCTTGGGGTAACCAATGAACATTTTTTAAATGAATAAAATTAACATTTATGCACATCCAGCTTTATCAGACATAATTTGCAACATTCAGCAGACTTTACTGAACTCAGTACAATTCGTCACCCATCACACACTTTGATTTGCATCTGTTACCATTTTATTTTTGTTTTGTACCCATATGACTTCCAGAAGTGTGTTTTCCCCACAAGATTTCTTGTTAGAATGCCTTAACCCTAACACACTCTGCTGTAGATGCTCTGGTTACCAGTTTAGACCGGGATGGAGTCCTGTGAGTCATCAGTGAGACTGTGTGTGTGTGTGTGTGTGTGTGTGTGTGTGTGTGTGTGTGTGTGTGTGTGTGTGTGTGTGTGTGTGTGTGTGTGTGTGTGTTTGTGTGTGTATGTGTTTGTGTGTGTGTGTGCGCGCGCGCAATTGCGCACGCAACAGCTCTCTTTGCATGACTGCACACTTGACCTTTCTTCCTCAGCCACCATGCTGTGCCCCTCCCTCGTGGTCAGTAGGCAGCTGGTGGACTCAGTTCTCGCTTCTTCATATTCATCTTTAACAAAGTGGATCTTTTTGTGATGCTGTCATTTGACCTTTGGGTGGCGCTGTCAAGTGGCTGTTTCTACTAAATGCCCTGAGTCACATGGTTGTGGCTCTCAGGTGGTGAGACCACTGTGCATTAACGTGCTGGGGGTTGAAGCTCTCATGTCACGGCAGGGTGTGCCACTGGGAAGCCTGCAACAGGGCAGCAAGGGAACCAGGACACTGCAGAAATTCAGAGCCGGTATTATAGTGCCACCTACAGACCAGAGTGTTTTTGAAGAGCCACTTGCTCCCTTTTCTTTCCATTAGACCTGGATACAAACTAATCCTTTTCTGGTAGATTATCTAACAGTAAAATTTGTGTAAATACAATGGGTAACTAATCAATTATTAGTGAATGTGGTCATGATGTCACTTTGCTGTCAGTTAACTAGCTGTGCCTCCCTGCCACTTCTCTAGTCTTCCTCGTTGCCTGGCGAGCAGAAGAAGATGCACAAGGCCATGTCTTCGGGGGACCTCGGCAAGGTGGAGTCCCTGCGGAAGGCATCCCACCCCGATGGACGGTACTCATTCCTCTTTGTGTGTCTCTCCCCTTGTGTTTTTAATTTCCATGATTGTGTGTTCAACCCCGTGTTTTACTTTTAACTCTGCACCCATAATTCTTTGACTTTTAACTCTGCCTCTATGTGTGGTCAACAGAGTCCGAGCAAAGATGCGTTTCTGGGGAAAGGCGAAGCTGGGTGAAAAGAAGGGCCTGCGGGAGAAGTCAGCCAGTGTTGGGGAACAGCAGGAGGGTGATGGGGTTGATGCTGGGCTGCACACGGGAGAATGTCCGGTATCCCCCCTGCAGAGCACCGAGCTGGTCTCAGAGCGCAGCCGGGAGTCCAAAGAGAACAAGGAACCGTCACCCAGGGCCAGGCGGAGACGCAGTGTGAAAATCAGTAGCGTGGCATTTGATGCCACTCCCTGGCAGAACGATTCTCTGCATATGCTCACCAGTGCCAGTGACTTCCGCAGCATGATTGACTTCCTCATGAAGAAGGTACAGCTGGGGGTCCTGGGAGGCAGCAAACAGGATCATCACACCTCATTAACCAATTGTTATTGCTGTTGTTATTATACTGTCCAAAATAATGTAGTAAAAATAGCAATACTTTCTCAAGGATGTAATGTAGCTGTGATCTTTGTGACTTAGGGATCATCTTCTATGCACAGACTTTCTTCTTAATAGATTGTACTCATCTTCTTCATAGATCAGTGACCTGGAGAGTGAGGACAGCAAGAAAGACACCTTGGTGGACGTTGTCTTTAAGAAGGCCCTCAAGGAGTTCCGTCTTAATATTTTTAACTCCTATTCAGCTGCTTTGGCTGTGAGTGTGTAAACATGAATAAGCAAAATGTAGCACAGTAAAGTGTCTGCAGTCTCTGTGGGTGGAAGGTGTATGAACAACTGAAGAAGCTGACCAGTGATCTGCTTGCTATTAGACGGATGACGGGAAGAGCATTATCCGCTACAAGGACCTACATGCACTGTTCGAACACATCCTGGAGAAGAGCATGCGGCAAGAGAAGCGAGATTGGGGCGAGTCACCTGTCAGGGTCTGGGTCAACACCTTCAAGGTTTTCTTAGATGAGTTCATGACCGAGTGTAAGCCTCTGGAGAGCACAACCAGCAAGGTGTGTATCACCTGGCCGCATGCCACTGTCTGTGTGAACCCTCTTATTACCTGCATGGCTCCTCCTACTGCTATGTGCCTGCCATCAGTGTAGCTCCCCCCACCCACCAATTAAATGGCTCCAGCATTCGCAATGAAATTTTGTCTTGCTTGGAGTTATGGGTGAAAGGAGAAAGTATTTGCGCAGTGACTCTCTGTTTTCAAACCCTTTCTAGGTGCAAAAACCAGAGCGCAAGAAGAGGCGGAAGAAGGAATCTGATATTGTGAGTGTTCCCCCAAACTGTGCTCAAAGGAGTAAAGCTCTTTCTCCGCTGAAATTACCTCATGATCGCAGGTATTGCTGTGTTTCTGCCAAATGCTTCCAGCTGAACTCCCATGAAGTTGTTACAGTCTTCAGTTTTCTTTGTAGTCCCCAAAGTGCTCACTCCTCTCCTTTTGGTCTGAGAGATGGGTTGGAGGTGACATTACAAAATAATAAAGTATCTCCTAAGCTACTAGAATCAATAATTGCGTTAATTTTGCGGTGCTAAGAGTGCAGGTGGTGATTCTTACTGTAGCTTTGTCGCTCCTTGTAGGTGGAGGAACATAATGGCCACATCTTCAAATCTACACAGTTCAACATCCCAACATACTGCGAGTACTGTTCCTCGATCATCTGGATCATGGACAGAGCCTGCGTCTGCAAGCGTGAGTTCAATCCCTTGCTACTGTCAGCTCACTATACAGGTCTTTTGTTCATTTCACACTTTGTGGGCTTGAGAACTGTACCTTTATGCTTTCCATTTCCCATTCTAGTGTGTCGCTACGCTTGTCACAGAAAGTGTTGCCTCAAGACCACCAACAAATGTAGTAAGAAGGTAAGGACTTTCCATCAGTGTGCACAGGATATATTGGGTTGACATATAGTCAGAAATTCTCAGTTGTGTTGCTGTTTAAAAATTATGTACTGATAGACACCCTGAGACCATGTGTCATTGCACGTGTGTTTGTGGAGCAGTACGATCCTGAGCTGACCTCCAGGCAGTTTGGAGTAGAGCTGTCTCGCCTGACCAGCGATGAGAGGCCCGTCCCTCAGGTGGTGGAGAAACTGATCAGTTACATCGAGATGCATGGCTTGTATACAGAGGGCATCTACAGGAAGTCTGGCTCCACTAACAAGGTCAAAGAGCTGAAACAGGGGCTGGACACAGGTACGTTAGGCAAGTCCTTTGACGTCCACTACAGGAACATGGGTACGTGATGCCCACTCTTACCTGTGGCTCTGTATTTGTCAGATGTGGACAGCATGAACCTAGATGACTACAACATCCATGTCATTGCTAGTGTCTTCAAGCAGTGGTTACGAGATTTGCCAAATCCGCTCTTAACCTTCGAACTATATGAAGAATTTCTCCGTGCCATGGGTGAGTCTCTTCTGTCCTCCCAAAAGTCACCAGTGCATGTTAACTGGACACTGAACTGGCACACTAAATCAGGACCAGTATGTTTGTACCTGAAAGTTACTTTTACCTCTAAATCAGAACCAATAAAAACCTACTAGTATTAAAAATGTTCTTCCATTTATTTAAGGGCTAGAATCTTAAATGTTACATAAAGACATGGTAAATATGGCTGTGTTTCTGCTTCCTTCAGGTCTCCAGGACAAGAGGGAGGTTGCTCGAGGCGTGTACTCTGTGATAGATCAGCTCAGCAGAACCCACCTGAGTACACTGGAGCGTCTCATTTTTCACCTGGTCAGGTGAGGCCAAAGTTCAGCATGATGGGGTGTGCAGTGGGATGGGAGTAGAAGAAGTGAGATGTGTAACTACCAGCTGTTGTGATGTTGCAGGATCGCTTTGCAGGAGGAAACCAACCGGATGTCGGCTAATGCACTTGCAATTGTCTTTGCCCCCTGCATCCTCCGCTGCCCTGACTCTATTGATCCACTCCAGAGCGTGCAGGATATCAGCAAGACCACTGCGTAAGACCTGAGGAGTTTACTGTCTTTCATCAGGTTTACACTGAACCCCAGTGCTTCTGTGCTACTGAACTAAACGTGTTTACTGGGGACCAGTAGCTCAGGGACTGTATCGGTACCAAACTGTGTGTAGCTCAAGATCTGTACCAGTCTCCCCTTAGTTCCAAAACTTGTACTGGTACCATCTCCCCTTAGCTTGAGGTTTGTACCAGTACCAGTCTTATTGTAGTAGTACTGGTCTTTCCTTAGCTGTAGGTCTGCACCAGTACTGGATTCCTTTTGACTCAAGGTTTGCACCAGTACTGTGTTCCCTTTAGCTGAAAGTCTATACCAGTATGGCTCTTGCTTTGGGTTCACATGTGTATCAAGACTGATGTCTTTTTCACTTGAGGTTTGTACCGGTGCTTTTGTGCTCTTGTTGCTGCAGGTGTGTTGAGCTAATCATCGGTGAGCAGATGAACAAGTACAAGGCCCGACTGAAGGACATCACCAGCTTGGAGTATGCCGAGAACAAGGCCCGAGGTCGACTTAACCTTATTCGGAGATCGATGGTAAGATTTCTGTGAGCCCAGTTGGGGGGTTTGGTTGTGGTTGAGGGATCTTTTTGAGCTTTACAGGGCCAAATTCCACTTCCCTAGTCCTATCAGTTGAGATCATCAAGGACTTTGATGTTTTGCTACAGAGGTCCTGCACTACTTCTCCATACTAGGAACTATTTCCTTCACTGGCTGGTTTCAGGTGGATCACGCTGAGCTGATGCACATGTTTACTTCCAGCAGTCCCAGCTCAAGACTAACATGGTTCTTTCCTCTCCAACCCCCATCCCCCATTCTTCTCCTAATCCAGAAACCCGTACTAATTGCTGTTAGATTTATGAGCATAACACGTGGTACCCTCCCGGTAGGTACTCCTCATGTTCCCTGTTGCCCAACCACAGCCCCACCCATGTCCTTTGTGCCACTGTCACTCACAGTGTCCCACCTCACCTCAGTCCCACCTCAATCACGCTGTTTTCTCCATTCTTGTATTGTGGTTACCTGCATCCCAGCCATCTTCTCCAGCCCTTCTTTGGCCATTGCTAGTTTCTTCTTGTTTTTTTAACGCTAAGACTTTAGCCAATCTCAGTGTTTTTAACCCTCTTTGGTGAGTTTCAGTTTGCAGCAGTTAGCATTAGCTAAGCCAGAGTAGAGTGGGGGCACTGAATGAATGCAGTGTGGAGATTCCTGTCTGAAGGGTCCCATAAGGCACCATTACAGAGCTGCAGTCTGCAGATGGGCCACGTCTGTCCATCAGTTGTGTGTCATCTGCCACTGTACGTCCCGTCGTGTGAAACCACAAAACCACGCCGTACCAACCGTTAACTTTTCTTAATTGCTCTTTGTGCCTTTTGACATGCAGCCAAATGCATCTAAAAAGGTAAAATGTGTCTGCCTGCTGTACCTCTGTGTGGAACAAGGAGACTGCATGACGTCTTGTTGTCCATAAGAAAGCACATTACGCAGTGATACTGATGTTTTTAAACTGTGTTTATGCTGGATATGTGGAGTATTTGAGAGTTCCCCAGTGTCACCAGAGGTTACTCAGTATAACCAGTAGCGGGAGAAATGTGGGTAACCGGTATGACCCTGTTTCACTTAGAACTCATATGTCTGTCCTCTCCGTGTGTCAGGGCAAAGGTCGTCTACGGCGCGCTGCCTCCCACACACCCTCGCCCCCTATGAGCCCACGGCCGGCCGCCAGGGGGGAGATGGCGGAGGACAGCGGAGGTGACGAGAGGGGTGTGGGGTCCGACCTGTCAGAGCAGCAACAGGCAGCCTTGCAGCAGGAAGAGAGGATCCTGGCAGAGGAGATTGAGAATCTACAGAGGGAAAAGTGAGTAGTCTGGAAAAGGGCAGCACTCTTGACTGTGAGGGTGTGGGGTTGTGGGGGGTGGGAGTCCTACAACAGAAGAGTGATTATTGGCTCTTTTGCAACCTTAGGGAGGAGCTCACCTTTGAGATACTTAGCCTGGAGCTGCGGGCCTCTGATGACGAGACCTTGGAATCAGAGGCCTCCATCGGCACAGCAGACAGCTTTGAAAACCTGCATGTCGACTCTGAGGGAATTGATTTCTCTGGTCAGTGGTCTTACGTGTGTGTGTGTGTGTCCGTCCATAACCTGATGCAACCTCTCAGTCTTCTCCCCTTGTCCTTCGTAGAGAGAGCCCTGACGGCTGTTCGTCCCAGGAGGTCAGATGGTAAACCCAGGCGAATCCTGAGGAAGCAAGCCGACTCCCTGGACTCCGTGGACTCTTCTGCCTCCTCTGCATCATCCCACCACCCTCCCGCTGCATTACGCCTCCGCTTCCGCTCCAGTTCGCCGCCACAGCTGCCGGTGCCTCACCAACTCCGAGCCAGTGAGGCAGCCAGCGCTGTGGGTCCAGATCAGGAGGCTGAAGAGAAGCAGCAGTTCTCTAGCTACACCACCTTGAGCTCAGAGAAGGGCAAGCAGAGGTTGAAGTCCCCTCCACGATGGTGTGACTCGTCTGAGTCTGGTAGCCGCAGGGCGGAGCCTGACTTTGACTCAACACAGCCACTGGTACTGTACGGCAGCAATGAGTTCGTGGTGTGACGCGTGGCCTAGCGCATCCTGTGTCCCCTCAAGCATTCATATTCCGTCCTCCCCTCTCCACATCCCCCTTCCAGACTGTCATGGTCCTCTGCAGGGCAGGGGGAGGGACTACTGTGCGGGCAGGGCCTGATCCACACCACAGAAGTGGGATGGCTCCACAGAGCTGGAAGATGAAGGAGATGGTTTTGGGTTCTGCAAAGGGCTGTGTGATGGCCCTGATGAAGCAGAAAGGCCCAACAAATGGAATAAAAGAAACGCCAAGGACTGTGGCTGAATTTCAGCTGCACTCAGGTTTTCACATCTGATTTTAATAATGTGACATAAATAAATTTCTATAAATATACTGTGGATTTTGAAATTGTTTTTAAGGTTGATTATTTATACCTGATTTGGCTAGAGAATCCAGTGGGATTGGTAATAGTTGAGTGTTTTAAGAAAGCAACTTTGTTCTGAGTTTGTGCTGCTTTTTTTCTTTAATAAAAACATGACCATGAAAGGGACCATCAATGCAGAGCCCCCCCCCCCCAGTTTGATCCCCACTTCGTCACCTGTTTTCTGTCACTAATGATCTCCTCTTTGTGACACTTGTTCATTCAAAGCAGAGCAGTAAAGGTAATGGGATTCACACAAATAAGTTACCCAGAATCCCTTGCTTTTTCACACACAGTGTTATAATAGTCAAACAGGGACTTGAATGTTTCTTTTTCTTGGATTTTGTTTTGGGAATTTATTTTATGTTCTTATTACTATAATTATTTGTTGCATTTACAGTGGCCCACCCCACTTCTCACATGCCCTGGTATAAAAGAATCCAGGTTGATCCTGAAAAACCAACAAATGAACTTTGCCCAGCAAGCGGTTCTGTCCGGTGACCATGGGATTGCGTCCTTGTGTGTTTACACTGGGATGAGTGAACACTTTGTACCAGGCATGGTAGTGATTTGTCACCCTTGTGGTGCCCCAGGAACCCATCCTTGGGCCTCTGCTGCTCTGGGTCTGATCCAATTTCAGTGGTTCTGATGACTAAAATGGTACCTTAGGTGTGGATCCCTAGTTAATTGTGAGGTGACTCTGGACCAGTACCGGTCTTGGTCTTTCCAATGTGATGTCTCCTCCCCCTCCTGGCTCCTGTTTCTGTCCTCCATTCTGCCCTGCTCCGAGCAGGCAGCTGAGCCAATCAGATAGGGTCCAAACAGGGGCTGCTGGGAAAATCCAGACAGCGGGAAGCCTGCAGAGAAAAGCGCTGGTTGTCTGAGCTTGGATTTCCTCTGAAACTAGTCTTCCAACTGAAGTTTCTGCAGTGCAGCTGTGAGCTACTATAGGACCCTGAAAGCAAGCAGCCACCACAAATGCATGGACTGGCCACGGTCTGCGCAGACTTCCCTGAGGTATCGCCACCCTCTTGGCCCTCAGGCCCAGGTGCCTGATGGGATACTGTGACATGAGCGATATTTTTGGAGTAAACAGTCTGATGCTTTGCCAGGGGGCTGCTGGCAGCTGCACCGGTTTCTCTCGGGGACATTCAGCTGGGGATAGACAGCCGCACCGCACACCTCCATACCTCGGATGCAATAACACCCGCGATTCGCTCTCCAGCCGTCTTTTCTGCTCTGCCGCTACACCGTCCTCACGCAGGTGGGGATACAGGGGATCGGAGCTCAGAAAACTAACGTGGCTGCGCTTCTGTGTCTCGTGTTGCCTGTGTAACCGATTTTTCAATGTCAGCAGTTTACTTTTGACCTCCTCCGTCTCTCCTGAAGATGGCGGTCTGGAGTTCTGATGGATGATTTCGTTTGAGGTCTCTGTGACCAGCAGCTGTACCCTGGCCCTACTGTGCCCAGCATTCTGCTCCTTAGTCTCTCAAGCCTGTTGTAGTGCTTAAGCATCGCCGATTCCTCACTTTGGTGTCGAGGAGATCGCTGCCCCCTGCTGGCTTGGGGGACCAGCCAGGTTAGACTCCTCCCACCTGCTTACCTATAGTTGCCAATGGTTCCCCAAGTCCTGTCTGCAACCCTGGCACACTGTGCAGAAGTGAATGTACTTATCACTGGAACAGCAGTTTCCCCTCTTTTTTTTTTTTTTTATAATTTATGCTTAGGGGTGTACATTTTGAAACTCTATCTGTTGTAAAAGGATATATTATCCTGTGTACTGTGCTATAGTAAAATATATTGTTCTATGTTTTAACTGGTCACACGGCGTGTACGATGGGGCAAGAGGAGCCGCCCTGGGCTCTCCGTTTCAGTGTTTGTGCTGTTTCGGACATGGTCGTATGTATAAAGTGCAATTTGTGTAATGTTTCTTAAGAAAATGAAGAAAACTATTAAAAATGTGTATGTCTATGCCTGTACAAACACGTTGAGCAAATAAACAGCTTATTAAAAACTAAGTGTGAAACACGGCCCGAATACCTGGTTTGGACTGATGTGTGGCTGTTGCTGTGTCCTGTGTGGTGGTGGGGACTGAATCACACTGCCGTTCTTGTGTTCTGGAGGGTTTACAGACCTCAGGAAAGTTGTGTGTGTGTGTGAGAGAGAGTGAATGCGTGTCTGGCTTTTGTTCCTGGTCAAAAGCAGAGGTTCAGGACCTTTCCAGATAACAGCAGCCTACTGGGGCTGAGAGGCATGTTCATGCTGACTCAGAACGGAACAGATGGAGAAGACCGAGCTTTCGCTTCCTTTCCAAGTACAACTGAGCAGGTTTGTCTACTTTTCCATTTCCCCTCAGTGTTTTCAGTGTTTTGCTTTCTCAGATTACAGCTTGCTGTTGTTACCCTGTCAGTATTGGTGCTGACCGCAATAGTCATGTATGCGCACGCCTGCGGTTGTAAAGTTTCATCGTTTCTGTGTCATTTATTTGAAACCCATAGTCACATGGTTATAAGTCACCCAGTTCTACTTTCGTGAAAGTGAAACTCAGGATGCTGGCAGTGCCCCCCCCATTTCTTGGAGTGTGAAACTGTGAGCCGGGCGGTGATGTGACACACGCATACACACGGCAGCGAGGAGTCCGATCTGCGTACAGACAGCTTCACACCATCCATTGGCAGTTTCCTCTGAAATGCAGGTAAGCAGTTTCATACCCTGCTGGATCTTTGTTACATCACTGAAAATTGTAACTTTTGAAAGTCTGGTGTACAAATTTATTTTGTTTGCGTATTTTTCTGTTTACTTGGATAATACAGTTAAGGGCTACTTACATTCTTTAATTGATGTTAAAGCATTTCCGTGCTAAGTCAGCCTTCTTGCCGAATGTGTTGCTTGTTGGGAGTAACTTGTGTTAAATGTACCTTCCTTTTGCCCTTTGAAGAGTCCGGGTGAAGACAGCGGGCACAGTCTCGTCTTCTTTGATCTGGAGACCACAGGCTTGGGTACAGTACTGGTGTTCAGCACCACAGTTAGTCACTAGTTCAGTCATCACGTTCCCTGTGCTTAGGTACTGCACATGTTCAGCATCCCAGCCAGGCGTTGGACCACATTTTCGCATATTTCCTTATCTAAGTCTGTTGTGGTTAAAGTCAGTCTAAGAAGTAAAAAAAAAAGTATGCTTAATAATAAAAATAATGGTAATAATAAGGCAGCCCAACAGCTCTCTTTCCTGTGCAGATGTCTTGACATGTGACATCGTCCAGATGTCCGCGGTCTGCGGCGGCGCGTCCTTCAATGTGCACGTGCTCCCGCGCTGCAGCATGACGGCAGATGCCTCCAGGGTTACAGGCTTCACCGTGCAGGGTGACACGCTGCTTCTCCATGGGCAACCCGTGGAGACGGTCCCCTACCGGGCGGCGCTGACTACCTTCATCAATTTCGTGCACTCCTTCCCCCGCCCAGTCCTGATAGCACACAACGCGTTTCGTTTTGATGTCCCTGTGCTGACCCGCCTGCTCAGGGAGTTCGGCCTGCAGAGTGAGCTGCAGCACGTGCTCTCCGGCTTCCTCGACACCTTCCTGCTCAGCAAAGACCTGCTGGCACACAAGGGGGTCAGGAAATACTCCCAGGAGTACTTGGTGCAGTTGTTCCTCAGAAAGTCGTACAAGGCGCACAACGCACTGGAGGATGTCAAGGCCCTGCAGGAGCTCTTCTACCACTGGAACCCAGGACCCAGCATCATCCGCAAGCACATATTCACCATACAGCAGCTCAGCAACCCCCTCTTCTCCCTGAAGTTCCTCAAGCCACATCAACATTTCTAGCATTGATAATCACAAAAATACAACACTTGGATTATTTTATTTTGAAAAGGCAGTCTGAAAACTTTTGGTCAAATGCTCATATTAGCTGTTTAAAATTTGTTTCTCAGTATAGTGATTAATCTGATTTAATATAAAACTATATTTGATATTTACAACATGGCAAGACATTGTCTCCCCTAATATATGCATTAACAGCAAACATTCAGAAAGATGTTTAAAATTGCATTATTTAAACCACTGCTTGTTTCACATGCATTCATCTGCATTTTTATAGCTTGCCTTAATATGCAATGTTATTATATATGTAATGCTTTTTTTTTTGCTTTTATAAAATGAATATAAAGCTCATTGTTTGGAGGTACTGCTTCTTACAAAGGGTTCGGTTCAGTTATTCGAGTGGGAGAACGGCACCTCACAAACACCATGGACAGTGCTGTGCCATCGCAGGGAGTGCTATTCGGGTTGCGAGTCAGTACATCTCCGCAGATACACAGGTGCATGACTCACAGGTGGGTGTAGGCTCATTAGGATCCATACAGGTGAGTCAACTCAGTGCCATTAAGGTGTTGCTGGGTGTCTAATGCTCACGTGATGGAGGTTTCCTCTAAATGCCTTTTGTGAATTCTGGCTTCAAAATGCCAGGCAAGTTTGGTTGAAATTTGAGAACTCATTTGCATCCCTTCTTCACTGACTTTTTTTCCTTGTTTGTTAAACTAATGGACCGGAATGAAATGAAATGCCTTGTCTGACAGGTGAAATTTGTGAAAATGCTCATCTGCTCCTGCGTCAAGAGGAACCCAACTGAGATCCAAGCAGCTCTTGTCTTTTTCGATCTGGAGATCACGGGACTCGGTACTAACTGAGGTCATCCACAGAGTAGTGCTGTGTGTACTGACAAGATCGAGACTTTAAAGTGGTGGGGGGTGGGGGTTCAGTACTGGTTATCCCCTTATTTTAATGCTAAAGCACTAGTTGCTTTTAGCAAAATAAGTATTAAATTTTGAATTTCTGAAATAAAAGATATTAGGAGATATTACTGATGTTTGCTATATAGCGTTTCTTAAATAAAGGAAACACATTTGGAAACAAACTATAGGGAAACGGCATGCGAGCCGAATTGAAGCGTAAGTGCATGTTGGATAATGAAAAGTAGCTACAAGACCTGTTATGACTAAGGACTCAAGTATTACAGCAGGGGTTCTGCTGGAAGAGCAGCGCCACCAGAAAATCTGGTCAACAGGGGGCAAGAAAGACCATGGAAATGAGATCATGGTTATGGAAAACACCGGCATGCAGGAAAATGTCTCAGTTCTCCGAAGTGCTAAATGTAGACGTGCCGCTGCTGTGACCGCTGAGTACCACACGCTTTAATCTCTGTACAAGAGCCACAGAAACTCGGTGTGCAGGACTGAGGAGTTCTGCAGCATCAGGATGGTGACCTAGTTTGACTTGAAGCCTCTTCAGCGGTTTCTAACCGGTAGTAACACAGAGACCTCAGTATGACGCCGTGGTACAAACTCTGCGTGTGCGTGGGGGGTCACAGCTTCAACGTTTACATGGTCCCTCGCTGCAAGATCCACAAGGAGGAATCTGTGCGCCGGAAGAGGTTCGGTTCCACTGCAAGTTCTGCCAGATCATTGCTGGCTTCCTGGATGTTCTGACTTGGAACCTACTGAGGAGCCAAGGCCTCCGCAGTTTCCAGCAGGAGAGTCTGGTGAAGACCACCCTGGGCATCCGCTACTCAGCCCATGATGCTCTGGAGGATCTGTTCACCTGCAGAAGCTCTGTGTCGCACACACACCAACACCAGAACAGAGCAGATCCACAGGCACATGTTCACCCTGGACCACAGTGGCACAGGGACTCAGTGAGGCCCAGACCCTGGGCAGAATCTCCTGTGAGAGTCATTTGACAATGCAGGCAGGTTCCTTTTTAATTTATGAATGCAAACAGTGAAATTCTTAACTGTCTAGGAAATTATCTATTGTTTCCTGTGGAAATTCTGATGACTTTGTGTGGCTAAAAATAGCAGTTGTCCTGATGGTCACGTCAGGGTAAAACGTAATGAATCATTTGTACGCTGCAGATTACTTTTTTGGCAAAACACATCAGCATTTTATTTTTTTGCTCACTGTTGTGTAGCAGCTGAGGAGTTAATGTCTGTATACAGCATAGTGAAGTAAAATAATTTTAAATGTGTATAATACCATGTTGTAGTTTGTTTAATGTGTTGTACAATCGATTTTCAGCCCAGAGCTGAGAGGCAACAATAGATCGGACCTTTTATTTTGTCCTTTTTGATAGAATTTTGCCATTCTTTTGTTTTTCAAGAAAGCTAAGAAGCTGTATCCTGTTTTCCCACTCACTGGACTACAGGGACATCCACAAAGCCGTCCTCTGGGGACAGAAGTGTCATCTAGAGAGGTGATCTTTTTCTGTTGGTAGGGCTGTTGAACTTTGTTTTGAATAATCATTTCACAGCCTTAGTCCTCCCCCCGTCCTTTACGAAGAAGGCCGAGCTCATTGAATTGAGGGAAGGAGGGTCTCTGGGCTGAGCTGAAACCAGTGGCAGAACAGATCCAGCACCCCTGTGGACCCATGCAATGGACTTGTGTTCCACCCAGGTCTGTTTTATTAAATGTCTCACCTTACTCTGACAGCCATATAATTATATCACAGCCATGTAAGCAATGCTTTTGGAAATGTATTGCATAACAATGCAGCAAAAAAGTTTTACCCTGTACAAAACGTATTAAAAAAGCAAACTGGTCCCTTGCACAAATGCATCAGCTAAATAGTAATGTAAGACGTTAGCATTTTAACAAAATGTTCCAGCCATTTTTAATATCCAATGCATATTTATTCTCACTTTTACATACTCATGATACAATAGAAACCCATGCGCTATTGAAAACTGCAAACTCATTCCAACCTGTGCAAAAGAATTCATTCTCACCAAGATGTAACTAATAATATTGGATCAGACTCGGTATTTATGGAAAATATTTTCAGCCCTCATACATTATTTTTAAACAAATGGGATGGGGGAACCTAAATGTTCCTCAGTATTTACTTCCATAGTGCAAAGTTTGTTAAAGGAAACTAACAATGAGGGAAAGGGAGCTGAGCAGTAAAGGAGCACAGGTGAGTAACTGCACTGGGGGCATTGACCACATGTCCATCCTTCATAAATGGCTGCAATGGGGGGCTGGGGGGCAGGGGTGAGGATCATCACTGCTACAGAAAGTAAAATCGAGGCAGCTGAGTCTCCTTCAGGGAGCAGCTAACTGCTCGGTAAACAAGGTTGCGAACACCAGTACGTTTTACCATTTTACTGCTCTCTTGCATGCAGCTATGAACAAGTCTAGTTGTACCAAAACACAGAGACATGCTGGGAAATCCCTACTCCATCACAGGACCTGGGATTCGAGCTGGGATACGACTGCTTCTCCTAGTGTACCCTGTAGTTGCTAGAAGAATACAGTCCAAGTCAGAATTACAACGTGTCAATTGAGACAGAGGAAAATATTTTCACCTAGATGGGAAGGTTAAGTAATCATAGTCAAGGCTGCAGGAGCAGGAATTTGAACCTGCATCCTCACTGTTTGGCGACAGATCTAAGCACTCTGCTCCTGCTGCCCTCATTCATGCTGTAATGCAGTTAAAAACAAGACTCTGGCATACGCAACAAGCATCGGCGGGCGTTAGTTCCACATGCACAAGCACCTCCACCATGTCCTCATCTAGGCATGGCTACATAAAACGCCATCACAGCAGCAGACTCGCTCTCGACCTGAAACAAGTGTGCTTGGTGGTGAGACACTGTACTTCATAAACCAGATTTGTAGATAAAACTGTGCTACATGTACAGTCGAGTCCACTTTAGAGTACAACTTTGGGTTTGCACCTACAGTATCCAGTTATGCGGAGTATTTACTTATCCATAGTTTTATGTGCCAGCTAAAACAGTGTGTGCAGTGATATAAAAGTGTGAATTATGTACAGCGTTGCATTAATGTACACGTACAAAAGTACATTTTTACGTTCAACTGTCTTGTTTTGAAGTCTGTAACTGTTCATAAAAGGTGCAGCCGATGGCCTCCATAAAATGGTGCAGGAGGTCCACTGCTTGTCTGCATCCATATATTTTTTTGCGACATTATTGTAATATGTTTTGCTACTAAAACCTTGAAGAAGCGTAAAAATGCTTTAACACAGAAACTGATACCGCTTATCAGACCACAGTTGGTAGCCAGTTTGTGGTCAGTGGTTTATGTGGGTTAGTTAGTCATCTTTCTGGATGCAACTTGAGGAGCAGCTGCACTGCAACTGATGTTCTCCTCCACCTGCTGACTGAAAAGTGACAGGTGATGCTGCTGATGAAGCCAGTTTAACTGAATTACAATCCATGAAGAGACCAATAATGAATATCCTCTTAAATAATGTCATTCCCATATGAATGTGTGCTACAGGACTGGACATTTTTGTTTAAGTGAATTCTCAAATGATCTACAATCCACTTGTGCAAACTTGTGTCATTTTGAAGTGACCAAAACAGCATCGTGGAGCAGTACCCACTAAAGCAAATTATTCACTTATCTGGTTTCCACTTAAGTGGACTCGACTGCATTATGAGTCAGGGAGAATACTGTATTGTAACAGTACTGCAGTAAAAAAAAAAAATCACACAGAACCTCGGCTGGACTGCTGACACCGGCAAATGACTGTTACTGGTTTTACTCAAGGATACTGCATAGAACACTATGGATCAATCGAGGAGCCAATGGGACGGAGAGGCAGGGCTACAGGAGACAGCAGGCGCGGAACAGAGTCATGCCTGATGATGAGGAGACGTGCAGCGACACGCTTTCATTGGCTGAGATGAAGAGCACCGAGCCCCGACGCAGGGCCACGTCAGAGTGGGCAGCGCCTGAAGTTGCGGTGGCCTCCCCCTCCACCACCAGTAGGATCCCCGCACAGTCCAACGGAGCCACCAGGTACTGTTTGGCAGAGCCAGGCACCTAGAAAGGGAGACATAGTCCTGAGTCCAACTCCGGCTGGGGAGAGATGGCAGCGCTGATGCGAGTGAGTGAGCCAGCGAGCAACAGAGTCATTGGCACAGACAGAAAGGAGGAGCTGGGTGCCGATCAGCAGGGGACTGGATCTGATGTCCTGCTAAATATTCAGCTGTGATGTCAGATCAAGATCATCACGGTCCCTGGGGTCCCCGGCGAGACGACGTTTCCCAGATGCCAAATACCATTAGAGAATTATTGTGTTGCAAGAAGGGAGAACAAAGGAAAATTACTTGTATGTAAAGAAAGGGTTCTTAACCTAGAGTCAACAGATGGGCTTTGGGAGGGAGGGAGGGAGGGGTCTGTGAAGCGCTGGCTTACTTGGAAAATAAATTACACTTTTACATTTAAGTACTACCATCTATGACAATCGTATGAGCATGATAATCAATTTTCTTTGCTCAAAGCTGAGTGTAGTATTTGCTCCAAATTTATCTGACAGCCCTCTAGACGGCCCCTTACCTTTCATCATTCTTAAAGGGTTTGTGGCCTAGAAAAAGTTAAGAACCTCCAGCCTACTGTGTCCTACACATGGATGCAGGGACATAAAACAGTCACTGGTACAAAGGGAGCATTACCTGTATCCTCATGACCGTGAAGTCGGGGATAGGGGGGTCGTACAGGAAGACGCAAGGGTCAGAGGGGTCCTGGACGCATGGGAAGATTTTGGACCTGGCCGGAGCAGGGCTGTAATCGAGCATCTCGCACAGGGTGTGGACGTCAATGAACTTGGGCGTCAGTCCTGCCCTCACGGTGTTGTCTGAGCAGGCCATGCACTCGATGCAGTCTATGCGACAATCGGGAGAGGCGGCACAGTCGCCAGGTTAGCCCTCCGCGTCTTACTGTAATCGACTTTACCACGTTTGGTTTGCATCAAATGGTTGGCAATTGTTTCTGCATGTACCAAGTTTTTATTGCTACACAGGCGGATGTGACAAAAAATATAATCTGCATACAATCTACTGTGCTGTATAAAGTGTTGCCTATACCAGCAGTTTGGTTAGTTTATTGCAAAACTCACGATAGGCCTAAAATGCTGCTACCAAAAACCTGAAAAGGCTACACTGCTGTGTTTAAGGGGCGTTATGGTTTACAGCTGAAAACAGCAGTCGTGCCGCCCAAAGGCAATTTGGAGGGAGTGAGAAACATGTGAGAGACCGGTGCAAGGCTAAAGAATCTCTGCATCAAACGATAAGGCCGAACAGTTAACTGTTAAAAGCCATTTGAGTTTTCTTGTTTCCTTACGGGAAAGCTAAACTAAAACCTAAGCATAAAATCATTCATTGCTGATCCACATCTGGTCATGCTGGGAACCTGACACACCCAGGTGTGTTGCAGTGCGTTTGTAATTTTCTGATGGCCCATTTCTGCTAGCAATGTCAAGGCCTGTATACTGGTAACATTTTATTTTTAATAAACATAAGCTATGACAGAATGAGGTTCTACATCCATCAACGTTATAAGATCTGTTTTAACTGATGTACAGGGAGGGGTTTTGAATACAAACCAATTCAGTGCAATGAGATCCTACCAGTAAAATAGCTGTTATGTACTAACTTGTTCTCTGAAGTACGTATATTTTTAAAGCCGTGCAACATACTGTGGAGTGACTCAGTCTGGAAAATACGAGTGTTTTCCAGTAGATCATGGTATCTTACCTCCAAACAGATAGGCGTGTGGTTCATTTGCCCCAAGGAACATGGCCTCGCCTGGCTCAAGTGTGATGCGGTTGAGGAAGTAGATGGCGAAGCAGCCAATGTCACCAGGAAACTGAGAGTGTAGCCGTAGCAAAAGCTCCCCATTGCTTCCGGATGTGTCTTTACCTGCGGCCGCTTTGTAGAGGTTGAAAAGTGATGTTACACTTGGTCAAATCTAACGGCACTGTCAGATTTACCATTCTATGCTGTTATGTAATGTTTAAATCCAAATACATCACAACACAAATATCTTTACGCAGGAGTCCATTTCCCTCGCACTGCATCTTTAATGACCATGGTTCCTACCTTCTTCTGTGACTCTCTTCACCAGCATGTTTAGCTGGTCCACAAATACCTTCTTCTCGCAGTTCATCATGCGAGTGAAGCACTTCTTAAGGGGTGGACCCACGTGGCCTATTTGTCCCATGCTGCCCTGTAGCTGCTCAGCTGCCTCGTTGCCAACCAGGGTGTGAAACTCTGGCACAGCTGCCATAGACAGAATCAAAGCAAATATTTCAGTATGTATGCCACCATTTGTGAACATCTGAGGAAAAACCGCATGGTAAGAAATGACTTGACTCACATTTCAGAAACCCTACAATCTCCTCAACAGGGCGAAAGCCACACAAACCCTCGAAGTGCGTGAGCGCAATGGCCATCTCAGGCTTGTGGTTGTCATCGGGGTAGTGCTCAGGAAACTGGGCATGAAGCTTTGCTGCTAATTCCTGTGGAAATCAACAAGGACCACATAGCCACTGGTCAGTCTGGTTACATAAAATGCAAACTGGCACTGTCCCTCAAAGCTGCTGAATCCCTCCCAGCACTCAGGAAGCTCTTGTTCAGAACCATTTCTTTCCTGACAGAAACAAATGAATCAAACGCTATTTCCTGTGATTATCTATGCATTTGCTTGAGGGATGTGAACCAGCAACATGGTGGTACCAAACAACTGTGCTCTGATCATCCTGTGCCTACATCCAAAACTCTTCATTTGCCACTGATATGCTTTTATTTAGTGAGTTATTTATTGTAGTCATACCTGGTTTGCAATTTCCCAAAAGACCTTTTTTTTTTAAACACACCAACAATTTGGTTTAAATTGAGCTCCACATGTAACATTTAAGTTAACCATGTTCCAAAAAAAAAAACCTTATTCACATTCCAAATGTTTGATACATTTTTTCAGCTGAACTGTGTAGCTAAAACCTTAACATCTATGTTCTGTAAAAAAAAAAAAAAAAAAAAACCATTCATAACATTGAAACCACAAGTTGAAGAAATATGGAATGTGAATGAGGAGGCTCTGCCATGGCTTTGGGTCTAGGCAGCTGTGACCAGGGGGTTGGTTGCCTGGTTTTTCTTCTGTTGGCCACCAACACCCTCTGCTTTGCCCACCTCCACGCTGCTGCAAACAGCAAGTTTTCTCTTTTTTCCCTGAGTATAAACAGTGCAACAGTTCATTACAATAAACTGCCCTGTCATTGCTAAATGTTTATTGCTGTACAAGAAGATGAAGTGGGCCATGATGGTTGGTCAGCTTCTGTATATAGATCTTTCCCAGCATTTTAGGGATACTTGGAGGGGGGGGAATTGGTTGGGGTTTAGATGTTTTGTACTCCCCACCCTCCCAAATGTCACTAATATGAGAACTAGGCTCCTTATCTACATTCTCCTGGTGCGCCTCATACCTCTTGCACTGCTTCTCCATACCTTGTTGGGATGAGCCTGGATCGAAAGAGCCGTATTCACGGACAGAACCTTGAACAGGAAGGGCAGCTGTCCTTGAAAGGTGTCTTTGACCTTAGACCCCAAGCAGGCCGGATGATGGGCAATCCACTGGCCCAGAGTCTTCTGGGATATCCGGTTGTCTTTAATGAGGGCGTCTCCTTTGGGATGAGTACCCATCCACAGCTGGGAAATAAGCAGCCCAATTGGGAAGAAAGCCCACATACATAAAAGAAGTTAGGAATAACAATGTCCTGCGGCGGAGGGGCAGAATGTGTCACCTCTGCATAGGGTTTGTCCTCCTCCACCACCGCTGTTGGGTCGCTGCCCAACAGCAGTCGGGCCACTTCGCTGTCCAGGCCCAGTTTCCCCCATGCGTAGTTCTGGACCACACAAGACAGCGGAAAAACTGCCAAAATAAAACAGGATCGTTAACGAGGCACTTATATCATAGCTAAAAGTGCAGATACACGCAACGGTACGGTCTCTAAACGCCGGCGAGCCGACGCCGCACTTTTGGGACACTCCCTGGCCGGTCTTAAACGGCAATTTCATTCAAAGCTTCAATTCTGAAAAACATCAACCGACGGCGATCCCCGCCCTGCCGCCCGGGGCACAGACGAGGGGTGAAGCTATGACTTCCACAAGTATCTCACTGAGGTTTATTTCTCACACATCTACTGTATTTCCGCCGTGCACTCGCCGGGCGTCCGACATGTTTCAAGTCTCAAACACAGGCGATCCGTATCTTTACAGTCTCTACCCGACACATTTCAGCAGGGTATTTTTTTTATTATATATTACAATTCGAAAACAATGAGAGGGGAACGATGCTGACCTCTGACGTCCTCCATGGCTGCAGCGTGCGATGACAAGACAGGTGACGTCACGCACTGCGTGTGTGTGTGTGTGTGTGTGTGTGTGTGAGAGAGAGAGAGAAAAGAAAGAGAGATCTCAACTTTCCTGCATAAGTATCAAAATAGAATTCAAATATATACGGTTCATGCGTTAAAAAAACACCAGAATCAACTCTGATCCGTCAAATATGACTGTTCCTTTTTATACATATGAATATTTTTGATGCCCTGGGATGGACCAATGCCCCGCGCAGGACTCCAAACCACCGCGACCCTGCATTGCAAAAGCTGTTATTGATGTCAGATAAATACTTCGATCTAAAATTGAGGTTATAATGTGTATAAACGTACTTCTGGCCGGAAGGCTGCGCATGCGCACCAGGCCGGCAATGCGGAAGTGCAACGAGACTTATTTAGCGCCTGTTCTAAGGAACATAAACTGTACATAATTACGATAAAGCTTTGTTGTAATAAAAGGCAGTTAAGATATTAAGGTTTTTTAAGTTGCTGAAGATGTTTGTGTGATATTCAAAGTCACAGGAGATGTTTAGATGTGTTTTGTTCTTATTTGTGTTTATTCTTAATGTTCTATGCTGCCACCTGCGTGTGTTCGATCGGTTATTTTGTTACGGTTCTTGTTTTGCGCTTAAATTGTTTGTTTAATGAAATAAAAAGGTTAAAAACAAGCAGCGCTTTCCCACTGCAGGACCGGTGAAACAGTGAAAAGTTTAAACTGGTCTGGTTCTGCAGCCACACCGACAAATTTTATCACGTTTGCTTTTGCTTTAATTTTCTTTCTGTGCAATGTTTGTTTGTTGGCAATGGCATAAACGGAATGTTTACTATGTAATTCACCTTCCCTTTTTATCAGCCAAATTCTTTATGCACAAAAGGCAATTCAGAAATAAATTTCCCCTATTTCTAGAGTAGATTAATTAATATAAAATACAGTCTTACACTCAAAAACCTAAAGGTGGCCAAATCTGTGCTTCTGCTGACATAGCATTTGTAATGTATAGTCTGTATTTGTTTAATCCGTTTATCTCTTTTTGTCCTCCACTTTCACTGCAGAGTCATGTTTGATTCTGTTCTTATTATAAAATTTGTGACTTTTGATAAACGTTAGTAAAGGTTATTTAAAAAGAAAAAAGCACCAGCTGGTCGGGGGCCGGGCGTGATCACGTGTCCTCTGGTGGGCCACATCCTGGACGCATGCGCACAAGGCCGGCGATGCGGAAGTGAGTCGCGGCGGCGCAGAAGAAGACGAGAGGCAGCGGCGGTTCGGCAACCGACATAGAGCGTCGGTGGTTCGTCTTCCACAGACTCCTCACGCGTCTTGAACCTTTGGGTCGACATGTCGGGGTTCGTCGGGGATTCCGGGGCGGAAGTCAATCCTTTTCAGGTAGGCAGCGTGCGGCGGACTTTGCTCCTGACGGTGCCACGTTTCCCAAAACAAACAGTCGGGACTAGAGGTTGTGGGGAGAGAGGCTGGGTGTGGGCCCTGCTGGCGGTGGCGGTGTCCGGCACGGTGGGCCCTACACTTCGGACCTGCCTTTTGGTCGCAGTTGGAACGGTTTAGCTGCAAAGGGGACGCAGCAGGCCGACCCCAGGGGTGATGGTAAACACCGGGCCTGTAGTTGTTTTCCACACAACGTCATCAGTTGAGACAAGCAGTTCGTCCTGGGGCCGTGGAGTGGAGGTGGTTGCTCTCACCTTTGCACTGAGGTGTGTCCAGCTGTCCTCAACACAGTGAGCTTGTAGAAGGCTGTCAGCACCAGGAAGGTTTTCCTTTTTGGTTGGCTAGATTCCGTATGGACACACGCAGGTGCTTATTGAGGTGTTGGCAGGAGAACCTTTTAAGGTCTTTTTTTGTCCAGTGGTGTTTGAGCTGCTGTAAGCATCCAAGCACAGCGGATCATTGTGTCACTGCGCTCAGTCATCCATCCATCCACCCACCCATCGGTCAGTAAACAGGATGTAGTGATCTGGAGTGCAGTCTGGAAACGCAGGGTGTGAGGCACGGCAACCTCACAGCCAGGAGCTGTGATGCAGCAGTAAGCACCTGTTGCACTGCTGCGCTGCCCCACATTAACATTGCACTTGATAAAACTTTGTCCCTGTTGTGCAGAATGTTAGTCCAGAGTCAAGGAAACCAAAGAATTTCAATCCTCATTTTCAAAAACAATCTTCTGACTTTGTCATCCCTCATCCATTAAAGTATTTTATTGTCAGGTGGGTAGAAATTGAATTGCTTATGATACACTCTCTATTCAAATGTGTTAATCTTTCATTAGACACCTAAATAAAGTAATGGTAAATATTCCTGTTTCTGATGAGGACTTGCCTGGCTGTTGTACTGCTGTATTGTAATAATAGCTTCCCCAGATGATGGGCACAGACCATCTTTGTCCTTCTTCTGAATGAGTCCCTGTGTTTAGCCCCCCTCCCCTTGCATTGTCAGCATACCTGCTGAACAGAAATCATTCTCAAATTGCTCATTTAAACTAGACTTCCCTGGAAAAGAAAGCATGTCGTCATGCACTTTAAAACGATGCACAATGGTCTTTTCAAATACTTGAAAGCATTTTTATTTTATGTGGAAGTATGTATGTACATTTAAGTCTGAAAATTAGGCAGGGTTGTTGTCAGACAATCCCTGCAGAGTGAACCAAACCAGGGCAAACCGGTTTTGTGTGTCAGCAGAAAAAGCCAACAAACAACTTGCACTCAAGTCATCCATCGGTTATTCACAGCCACTTCTGCTCTCTGTCTTTAAAAACAAAACTCATAATAAAGGAATCGGTCAACTGGGGAAAAAGACCTGATGTTATTCCACCCAACTGACCACCTGTTGCAAAATATATGTGAGCTTCACTTTCATGAGAAAATGGTGTCAGATGTCACTTTTTCTTTTTATTTCTCTCTAGGGATATTATCAGTGGTCAAACAGGATGTCACCTGTGACAGACTGGCCCTGGGAGGCCGAATCAGTACATTCTCTACCTGGTGAATCTCCATGACCTTTGACATTCAGTGTTCTATCTTTCAGGACCCTTCAGTCACTCAGGTGACCAGCACTGGTGTGGACCACTTTGACGAGTTTAACCCTTTCTCAAAAAATGCCGGCTTGGTAAGATCTGCCTTTGTCAAAGGATTTTACCATACTGAAGCAGCGATCATTGTTTGTGTGATACATGTTATATGGAGTGTAGAGGAGGGCCTCTTACCATGGCTGTCACTGAGTTATGGCGGTGTAAAGTGGTACATACAGCCACTAACCTACACTCACTTGGTTGCGTTGAAATAATGCCAGATATAAAAACAGATTTAATATCCCAGGGAGTGTCTGGATTTCTCCACATCACTCTGTTGACTTTACATCGTCATTACAGCTTTGCTCTGCACCCACAGCTTATGATGGCAATGTTTAACCAGGCTGATAAGCAAAGCACACCCAGGTTTCAGCTTTCTGTATAGGACTCTATGGCCTACTAGAGGTGTTTCTTCATTGAACCCCCCAGAATGAGCCCGTGCTTGTCTTTTAGGCCCACCAGACTGGCACCACCACCACCACCCCTGCCTCCCAGCCTGCTGTGCTGCAGCCCTCCATGGAGCCCAGTCCACAGGTGATGATCCCCCTGGGGAGCCTTTATAAACTCACATAGATCCTTTGATAGTTTGGCCTGTCCGCTCTCTTCTGGTGCCCTTTGTGACTCTCTTCACCATTCCTGCCTTTGAGTGGCTCTTTATCCACTATCTCTTTCCTTCTTCCTTCCGTCTGCCTGTTTGCCAGTGATCACTGCTGCTTCAGAGGCTCACCTGGCATTATGCCCAGCCAGAAGATCCTACATCCTGTTTATCTGTTGAGGTTTGTGTGCTGATTTTGAAAGCAATCCATTTGCAAGTTTTACTGTGACCAAAATGTCACTGAGTACTTAGAAATGCAGAGTTCCTCATGATGGGATGCACTGCTATGCGAGAAAGTGCTGAATGAATATAAGAATAATTACTGTAAAGTCTTTAAAATTGGAGATTTAATATATGCTGGTTATGGAAAGTTAACTTATTACCGATGATCTTTCGTGGCGTTTTATACTTTGGCTCAATCTAGATCTGAACACATTAATGTAGGGGTGCAGCGACATGCCTTTTGTTGCGCTCTATTAGAATAAGTGCTCATGCTTTCGGAAGCTCTGACATCTCTCTCTGTCACCCAGGCGGCAGCTGCTGCTGCCCAGGCCAACCTCCTCCGGCAGCAGGAGGAGCTGGATAGGAAGGCAGCTGAGCTGGATCGCAAGGAGCAGGAGCTGCGAAGTCGGGGTGCTGCTACGGGTAAGCAACTTGCAGCCTCACGGTTTGAATATTTATGGTGAATTTTTAAGCCTTTTCACTAAAAAAGGATTTCATATATAGATGTCACCCCACAAGTTTGTTTTCTCCTTCATGTTGTTAAATGCACAGCACTCGTGAAATAACACTACTGTTGTCAGTACATCGAATGTTTATTAGGGAAAGTCAGAGTTATTTGTCGGGAAAGGAAAATGAAAAACATAATTTATTTTGGTGCTTTTATTTATAGGCAAAGAAAACAATTGGCCACCGTTGCCCAAGAGCTTTCCCATCAAGCCCTGCTTCTACCAGGACTTTTCAGAAGAAATTCCATCAGAGCACATAAGGGTTTGCAAGATGATGTACTACCTTTGGATGTGTGAGTGATACGGCAGTGTACAACTCCATGTGGTGTTCAACCAGGGTGCCTCCCTGGCTCAGCTCATTGTCCTGTAATGAGATCCTGTCTGTCCTTGTTTCTCTTTGTATCTGCAGTTAATTGTGTGACTCTGTTCCTGAACCTGCTCGCGTGCCTGGCCTTCTTTACTGCGGACGCAGCCTACGGGGTTGACTTTGGCTTGGCCATCCTGTGGTTCATTCTCTTCGCACCCTGCTCCTTCCTCTGCTGGTACCGACCTGTTTATAAAGCCTTCAGGTTCGTTCTTTGCTTCATGGCACAGATCTTACAGGAGCTCCATGTTGCAGTCTCCAATCTCATTCTCTTAAAAGTGTTGGAAGAATATTAGAGAAGCGGGCGTCCACTGATGCGTGTTTGTTTTCCAGGTCTGACAGCTCCTTCAGTTTCTTTTTCTTCTTCTTCGTTTTCTTCTTCCAAGTGGTAATTTTTATCATCCAGGCTGTGGGCATCCCCAAATGGGGCAACAGGTATGTTTATATTTAAACATTAGGCTTTTGCATTTTGAGCTGATTTCTCTGCAGTAAAAGGCAAGAGGTGTCCTGGGCTGCTTAAGCATCAAACTAAACACCTTCCATGTAGTGTTTCCTAACATATTTTCATTAACACAGCAAATATTGGAAAAAGAGTCTGTTCTATTGTTGTCCTGGGACATCTCAAGGTATAGAATAATACCCCAGCTATGTATGTGACTCAAGTTCAACAAGGTAAATTGTCTTTAGTAATGGATTGAAGCTTATTTTTACAATAGTTATTTTCCTTCTGTTACTCAGTGGCTGGATTGCAGCAATTTCTATGGTCAGGGCTAACCTTGCTGTTGCGATTGTCATGGTTGTGGCAGTTTTCTTCACCGTCTGTGCTACGCTCTCCATTATCCTCCTGAAAATGGTAGGTAGTACCTTCAAACTTTTTAAAAGCATCCAGTTGCTTTTTTTTTTTAAGCCTTTTCACTAAAAGCTGCGAACTAAAACATCTTAAGTGGTAGTAAACATGGAAATCGTGAAATTGAGCAGGCGTGACTGTATTGGTCACTACATTGTGTGTGACTTTTGCTACTGCGTGCAGGTCCACTCCCATTACCGCAGAACTGGTGCCAGCTTCCAGAAAGCCCAGCAAGAGTTCTCCCAGGGTGTCTTCACCAACAGGACCTTCCAGAATGCAGCTGCCACTGCTGCAGCCTCTGCTGCCCAGGGTACTTTCCAGAGAAACTAGAACATGCACACCTTCACCTAATGCATCCCCCCCAAACCCACGTTGCAGCCCCACCTTTCCTCCTCTGCCACACAAGTGTGGGCCAGTTGTCTCCAGGGGATTGTTAGCTTGCAGATAGTGCTGATGTTGCCCTGGTAGCTGGAAAGGCCTCAATGGGGGCTTCGCTCACCTGATCGCACTGGGTTTGTCACAAGGACAGAGGTGGATAAATGAGTTCAGTAAAGCAGCATGCTTTCATTTGGAGGGTTACCCTACCTAAGAATGTGCCATTGTTTATAAATGTGTTGTAGGAAATATGCAGGCATGTGTATATTGGATATGAATCTGGGGCTTAAGCTATGATGTAGAATGAATTTATACTGCAGTAGGCTTGATGCGTCACTGGCCTTCTTCCAAACTTGCAAAATGTCAAAAACCACCTGGAAGTTAAATCCTCACTACATCTTTACTGTCACAATTACTATGGTGGTTCTCAGCCTGCAGCTGTACATATAATGAAGTGCAAAATTTCAAAGCTTCCTCTAAAAACACCCCACATACCTGCTGTAGCTGTATCTTGTAAAAATTTTAATGTCAGGGCTAATGTGTACATTTCCTGGATTTGTTTTTATAGCTGATTTTGCTTATTTCCCCTTGGCTTGCATGTAACTGTAGAGCCCCCCTCAGATTCAGCCACTGTATGTTTAAAAACTCCATTCTTTGCACATATTTAAGGGCTCTTGGTCTAATATGTAACCAAATCAACAGCTGTAATTTTTTTCACAACTAAAAAGTGTAAAAATCAAACAGTTACTTCTAATAAAATTTTGCTAAATAAAATACAAACTTCTTGGCTCATATAGATGTTTCACACAGCTGCACTCATGGAAAACATGCGTCTGAATAATTTATGTTGTATGCCCAGCCTCAATTTTAAATGGGCGAAGAGCAGCAGGAGAAGATCGATAAGCGCAAGTGCTGTATTGTCTCTCAGTATTTATAGTTCAGGCATCCGTATTCAAACCAGTTTCAGAAAGCTGAAGAAGAAACCACCAGTCAGGACATGACTGCACTGGGTGTGAAAGCTATAAGCAAAATTATTGGCCTGAGTGGCATCTGTATCGTCCAAGTTGTAGGAGAAAGAAAAACACTGCTTTAAAGTTTGCAGGAAGCTGCTATAATTTGACAAATTGAGCAAAGAACACCGTGAACCTGAAATATGTCATTCTACAGCAAGAAGGATTATTCATGAAGGGAGGATATTCACCAAGTTCAGACCAGATAATGCACAGAGAAGCCAAAAGCTACACCTAGGGACCTGCAGGCCTCAGCAATCAGAAAAAGGGTGAACAAGTATGGCTGTCACGGAAGAGCAGTCAGGAGACCAATGGGAGCAGCATCTGGTGAAAACAAACACCACGTCCAAACCGTCAAGAAGGTGGTGGAGAGGTAGTCATTTCGCAGTCAACCCTAATGCCTCTTTACACCAAAGTGTTCTAGAGGCCGTCTGACAGCTGAAGCTTAGCCGAAATCAGGTCATGCAGTAGGACGATGATCCCAGACAGATGGTAATGAAAATATGTTACATTTTTCTGATAACCATCATCCCGAACAGCTGCACAGGTAGGTTTGGCATGAGCGTTAGGCCAATACACATCCATTTCTATAGTCAACTTGGGGCACAGTTGAGCAGGGTTGACGTTTGCAAACAAAGAATAAATCCAGGTGCTTACCTGTTGTTGCGCTTGATTTCCTCCAAGAGCTTTTTTTGCCTGTTGTACATTGGCATCCAGCTCAACTAAAAGAAAGAGGGGGGAAAAAAAAGGTAATACAACACCCGATCTGTGGAGCCTCAATGTTTGGTAGTACAAGAAACATTCATCAACACAGTCGCACATTGTAGACTATGTTAAACCAGAGTGTCTTCCAGTGTGAAGCAAAAATTAAAATTGCAGGATCTTCTCACCTTTTTCTATAGTACTTACCACACATACGCTTGTGTTTCTAAGCTTAGCGAGTACAACTGGGGGGGAGAAGAGAGTCTGATGGTCAGTACAGTACTTTGTAGGACAAAAGGTTCAGCCGTGTCAGTGCCTCCAGTTGCACGTGAACTTATTACAGTTTGCGGTACTGAGCCCAACACAGCCAAGCTGTCACATCTCATCGTTTGCAGTTTTTCCGTCTCCAGTTCTTTACACGTTGTCTCACCCTGCAAAAACCGTGTGTCAAACTGGCTACAGCTGTCTTGGGCTTGTAGCAAGAAAACACTCATGTCACAGTAATACGATGCAATACAAGGCTGCTGTCTAATAATTTAAAATCTATGCTGCAAGCTTCATGGCTGTCCTCTTCCATTTATCCAGTTATCAGGCGCTCCGCTTTACATAACATAGAAATGAGCAAGCTTGAATAATGTTGCTGAATGCAAAATGCATTTTGATAAAGTAAAATGAAAAATACACAACAGAAAAGTCATTCAGATATAAAGAGTGGTTGAGGACTGATACAAAATTAGGAGCAGACATTTGGTTTCTTAATTTTTTAAAAAAGCCACAGGATTTTTTTTTATTTGCAAAAACAGTCTTTGTACAAGAATCGACGGCGGAACCTCCTCGTCTGTAACACAATGAGACCAGCATCACCATTTCAAAGGCAAAAGAAACGGTACAAATGAACAGAAGACCAGCTGCCAACTGCTTACTTAGGACACTACAGTTTCACAAAAAACAGTCTCATATTTAAAACCACAGCAAATGTAAGAAATGCATCTCGGAAAATTGTGGAAAAAGTGCAAGATAGGTCTGCTTACGACAATAAACCGGACCCCAATTACTTCTCGTGTTCCTAAGCTGGGTTTCCTTTACATTAACGGTGGAAGGGATGCACATGTTGAGAAACGACACAAACTGCATCAAATACCTGTTTGCTGCAATGTTTCTCTTTGGGTAAAACATTTGTTACATAATTCTAGTTTCCCGGAAACAACGAATTTGGGTCCAGACCTTTTCTTCATATAAAACCAAACTTAAAAACAGGGATTTGGAATTCCTGATAAAAACTCTCGATGTCCCTATGATGAGGAAGAGCAAACATGGTGGTTTGACACAGCATCCAGATGAACTTCACCTTCAGCCCCCTTTGCATAAGGCTGACAGCTCACATGGTCCTAGTGGGCACTACCCAGCAGGCGGCGTGTGACACCCCGACCGCACACAGCAAGCGGCACACGCAACCACGACAGCGAGGAAGTCCTTCAGACCCTCACTGCTGCACCGCTGATCACAGTTGTGTCGCTCCTTTTAACTGCAACGCAAACAACAGCACTTAACACAGACCAGGAAGGGAGCTCTCCATGCACATTCCCAACAACTTCCCACAAACTGAAATGAGGCAGTTTCAAAGTATATATACATACCTATATGCTTACATATAAAACAATACATAGGAACGATCCGATAATAAAGTCATGGCACAACAGTGTGACACGGGAGGAAAATACATGGCATTCATAACAAAGGGTCGATATAAAAGTGGCCAAGTCGACAGCGAAACTGGACTGAGGTGCAGCGTTCGCTTGGAGCCAGATGTCCAAACACTGGGTTTACACGTGAGAACCGCACGCTTCTGCCCGTTTTCTTGAGCAGCATAAAAGAGCGCCTTCCCCTGGCGGCTGTAGAAACTTTTGTGTTGCTGCCATCACCACCGCCGAGAAAAATCGCATCCTTGCAGAGCGAGCGTCGAGAGTCTGAGCGTGCCGACTGTCCCAAGACGCCAGGTGGGACTTTAAAAATGGCCGCCTCCTTCCTGAGAGCGAGCGAGAGGAGCCAGAATGATAGTTTTTACTTCGCCGCCCCATTCCTTGATGAACGGCGGACACTTCTGTTCCTCCCGGCTCGGGCGACCTTCCAGCCTCGGCACGCTCAGGCTGTGGTGATGGCGTTCAGGTCCTTCATGAGCCCTTCGAGGTGAGCCATCTCCTCTGACAGCTCATCCTTCTCATAGCTCTGCAGGAGAGGAACAGGGTTACTGCTGGGCGAGGGGGCAGCAAGGCTGGGAATGGAGGTTTGTTAGGACGGAAACGCGGGGAGGAGCGGGTCAGTGGGACTGCAATGCAACGTGGGAGTTAAGGAGATCAGTTCAATCCACAGGTGGAAGCCATGGGTGAAACAACCAGGAGGATGGACAGACACAATCATTGCACGGGTGTTGGCAGTTGGGTTAATGACCAAAAACCACAGTCATGGGCAACACAAAGAAAAGAGAAAGGAGAGGGGGGGAAAAAAAAAAAAAAAAAGTCAGGAAATAAAAGAAAAAACCCAAATAACACCAACGTAAATTTCATTTTAGACATGAGATGCAACGTTAGGAGCCTAGTGTGAAGCACCAGGTATGAAAACAAGCACTTCTAAGTCTGAGGTCATGGGCCTTTCCTGAAAAAGTGTGGGTTGCCCTCTTCAGATTAGGGGAGGAACATCTGTCCATAGTGGAGAAGTTAAAGTATCTCAGGGTCTTGCTCACTAGTAATCGAAGGAGGGATCAGGTGATTGAAAGGCAGATTGGTGCCAGGTTGGCAGTTCTGCAGCAATTTTACCACTCCATCTATGCTCCTACCCTCACCTATAGTCATGATTTGTGGGAACGACATCATGAATACAAGGGGTCAAAATAAGATTTCTATGCTGGATTGTGGAGCTGATCATCTGTGACAGGGTGAGAATCTCAGTAGGCCTCTGCTCCTCTGGATCAAGAAGAGGCAGCTGAAGTGGTTCATACTGTGACAATGCCCTCCAGCTGACTTCTTCAGGAGTTGTACTAGGTATGTCCCACTGAGAGGACACCCTGTCGCAAACCCAGGACACACTGAGGAGATTATATCTTGGCTGGCCTGGGAATGTTTGGGGTACCCCGAGGAGGAGCTGGAGGGTCCTGGCCCACTTTCCCAACCTGCTCCTGCCACAACACTCGGCTGGATAAGTGCAACAGGGGAATAACTCACTGACTGCCTCCATGTTAACACTGCCACCGATGGGACTGAGATGTGTGATTTGTTTAACCTCCATGTATTTACCCACGTCACGCCAAAGATGTGAGGGGCAGAGCCAGTGGCTGCTGGGTGTGACTGCAGTGCTGTGAGCCCCATCAGCAGGGTGTTAATCGTGGTTTGTGGAGGTGTTGTGTTCGGTCTGCACTACTCACGCTCTCAACCTCTTCTAGCATCTTGCTGGTCTCAGACACGTCTGGGGCACTGGGCATGATGACGGGGACAGGGGGCCGTGTGCGACCCAGCGTGCCGATGGAGGCAGTCTTGAGTTGGCCAGGGGCTCCTGACAGAACAAAGCATGGTGAGATTTGGAGAAGGGAGTATTTGCCTATCCTGCTACTCTTCACCTCCACACCAGGTGGGCTGTCACTCCATACTCACCTGACTGTGGGAGCAACTGAGTGCTGGAGGCAGCCACCGCTTCCAGAGAGGGGTTATGTGCCGACACGGCGAAGCTCTTGAGGGGATTTGTGGGGCGGACATGAGCGGTAGGCGGATGGTAGTTAGATGACTCCTCAGGACCTGAGCTCTGCAGGACACCCTCAGCTTCCGGTTGGTCCAAAGGGACAGTGGGTTGGGCCGAACCTGGGAGCGGGTCTGTGCTGGGGGCATTCCTCACCGATTCTGGTCACACAGACAGGAGTCAATCTTACTAGGCGCAAACAAACAGCAGGTGGCATGAATAGAGCTCTTGTCGCTGAGGTCAGTGGTTCAAATCCCAGCTCCTGCTTTAGCACTCAAGTGAGGGATTCATGATAAATGGTTCCAGTGAAAGAGCACCACTTGAAACAAAGGTGCCAACACTGCAGGCACAAATAGTGGTGCCGTGTAATGAATTGAAGCGCCACCCTTTTATTTTAAATTCATCTTACCAAGTTATGCAGTAACTTACTACATAAAATATCTGCTAAATAAGTGCAAATAATGTGCGGACCTATAAAGAAACAAGGGAATTGGAACCAGTTATTCTCTCCTTTTTATCAGAAACTGCACCTTTCGTTTCTTGCCATGAAGGCAAAATGAAAGCAAACATTTTGCATATTAACTAAAAGTTGCAGAAACCCAGCTCAATATCAGTCCTTTGACAAAATAAGGAGCTCCACTGGGTTGAGGAGGAGCCATCACCTACTGCTTTAACCCAGACCAGTTAAATAGAACCCAGCGTGCTTGATTCTCATATTAGAGAAAAGGTAGAGCTAAACTGCTTGATTTGTGTCCTTTAGCTCTGCAAAGAGTGATGGGGATGGATGGTGGATCAGTTAGGAGGCATGACAGTCAGAGGAAGGGCTAAGCAGCATTTCTGCTCTCACCTGTGGGGCTCAGTCTGTCCGGGAGCGAGCTGGGGGTGGCGAATGGACGCAGCCTGAGTGGGGGATGCAGGTAGCTGCGTGTGGGCGATGCTGAGTCGCCCAGATGGTGGTAATGGTGGTGATGGTGGTTATCAATGGAATGGATGGGATGAGCGCTAACCACCGCTGCAGATGGACACACGTGCACGCGCACACACATAACAGATGACACATTTACACAGCACAACATCCACAGTCAACTTGTATGTGATGCAAATGCGAGGCACAGACGCACAAGAAGCAAAACAGGCCTGCGAAACACACCGGAGCTCATTCCTGGCCACTTACGTTGAGGAGGCTGTGTATCAAAGGGCATCACTATTTTGGGCCTCATCCCTCGCCGGCTCACCAGTGCGGACACACTGTCCTCTGCTTCATGGCCTGTGGATCAGACGACGATGAGACAGTAAGACATCCTCCAACCAACAGGGGATTCTGCCCCTCTGTTACGGTCACTTCCAAAACACTGCCAGGCATAAACTGCCCACAAAGCACGACACATGAGCAGAGAAAGCAGAGAAAAACAGGTGCACCTCAACCAGCCATAACTGCTGCATTACAAAATTCAGCTTGAAAATTTGCACCCAAAATTCACCATCAAAAACTGAAAAAGAGGATCCTCCAAATCTGCATTCAAAAGAGTAAAACGCATGTGTGGGCAAAGCTAAGAGGAAGCAAGGTATGAGGAAGTCACGCTGTAGCTGTTCATAGGGCTGCATCTCATGCTCTTGGTGATTAAAACTGTTGGGATTTTATGGCATTATTTTTGCCCCAATATTGTGTGAAAATATCACCAAAGAAAAGAGGAGAAGAAAAGCCACTAGAGGGAAAGGTGGAAGGGATACAGCACATGTGCATGTGATTTTTCTTTCTGCTTGGAAAAACATTTTTGCCTGTCTTGTATACATTTCTTATGTGTTTTCATTGTCTCCATGCATACGGCACAAAAACGTACACTGATCAGTCCATTAAGTCAAATTAGGCAAACGGTGTTTAAAATGCTTTGTTTTGCAGAAATCATTGTTTAGGAGTGTTTTAGTGACATTTAAAGAAACTGGTTTGGGGTTTTGGGATGGGTACACATTTTTCCATTGAACAAAATGGGACACAGACTGACACTCTCTGAAAATACACCGTCAGACATGTTCTCAGGAATGGATTCGATGTGAATAATGAAGGGAAGCCCGTATTTAGATTTATTCCCATTTTTTACCAAAAGGAAGGAATTAGCAATCCCCCCCCAGGATCAGGGAATCTGTCAGTGTATCTAAACAGTGTGATGACTGCAGTCACCAGCAGAGGGCAGAAGAGAACAGGATGTTATCTGGAAAGAACCGGTTTCTCCTCGTTCAACTGGCCACGCGGCTATAATTTTTCATTCGATCCTACAATCACAGAAAATATAGTAAAAAGCAACCAGTGCCACAAAATCTTATATAGCACTAAATACCACTAAGTTGAGATTCTATCCTAAGTCAATGTTGTGTTGAGCACCCTCTGCGGATGTCTTACCACGGTACGAGTTGCGCCTTTGGATGGGATTCTCGGCAGCGCCCTCAGCAGGTGTGATGTCCTGAGAGGAGCGAGGGATGGGGGTGTCGGTCATCACTGGGTTAGGATCAGGAGATTTGTCGATGGGCTTGAGCTCCAGCCGCTCGTGATGGATCCACAGGTCTGGTGGTTTCAGGTCCTTGGAGCTGCTCTTGTGTTTGTGGGAGCTATTGGCAGACTTGCTAGCTGCACGCTTTCTGTAACATCATGAAGGATGGGGGGCAGGGGTAGAAGCGCAAGGTTGGGAACAATGAGCACAGCACTGTTGACAGGGGGAGTTCAGTCTGCAGTTATTGCCATGCGAGTCACTTTAGAGGCGAGCCATAAGCTCCTTTAATTTCAAGGTGTGTGATGGTGCCGGAGCTGGTAAGCGCCACAGCTGAAAATTAGTGTGTGACAATCCACCTACTTTTTCTGGTGGGAGTTGGTGCGCCGTGTGCAGAAGAAGGCCCCCACCAGGACCACAACGATTGTGAAGACCCCAACCGAAATGATTATGACAATGACCAGGATGTGGCTGTCACTGCCCCCTTTGCCTGGAAAACAAGAGATGAGGAGGATCGCTTGTAAAACAAAAATAGGGGCGGTCATGTGAGAACTTCAAGGAGAAAGTCATCAGTTAACAATGGTGTTTCAGGATAGCCTCGACACCGAGGATCATTGGGAACCTTGAAGGTGGAGTGGGGACATTACCAACTGGAGATCCATGGCCATCAGCACCAGTGGCCCTTCCTCCAGTCTTCGTTGGAATGCCAGATGCTGCACAATGAGGTCAAAGGTCAGTAAAAGCCATGTTCCATTGAAAGACAAACACCATATAAAACAGACAGACACCTTCCCCCCCCCATTTAGATTTCTACACATCTGTGCAGCTGAGTTTTTCCCCATCGGATTAAGGTTATGGATGCTGCTCAAGGTAGGACAGCCAACCTCACAGTGGGCATAGAGCTTAGTCTCCCTTCATCCCATGCAGAAGGTATGGATACGTTATTAAATGCAAAGCTGCAATTGATGAGAAGCATCTGCTAGGCAAGGAGGGAGGGAAGGACAAGAAGAAAGCTGCAGTTACCTTGGTCATTAGCCATTTTGTCCGAGGACTCCGCTAACAGGCCAAGCAAGAAGAGCAGGGAGAGAGAAGGCACAGAGCAGAGTGGTTAGAGGAAAGGGGGAAGAATCGACACTGGGGATGTGGTGAGCGGAGGGAAATGGAGGAGCATCTGAAAAGCACAACAGGGGGCCGCTCATCCGGCTCCAGGCACGAGAGACAGCCCAAGGGGAGCTGGGGGGTACGGCTAATTAATCCACAGGCATCCCCATTCCTCCACATGGCTGAGCAGACTGCCTTTCTGGGAACCGTTGCTGGACTCGCCTTGTCGTCAGGGGCTTTGTGAAGGTTTTAACCAAGGAACTGGCATGCATCCCCTCGGCGGATAATAATGGCTTATTACACAGCCAGCTTTAAGAAAAAAAAATCTGTCATTTGTACACATCAGATGGCTAGAAGTGCGCTTTAATAAAAGGTGACGGCACCATCTTCCAAGGGGAAGATCACACCATATTGGTGAGGAGACTGAAGGAGAAAGAGTCCTGGAAAGTGTACAAACTGGTACAACCTCAACGTGTGGTTGGTAAAATTAGTCTGTCCTGAGACCACAGAATGACATTCCATGGATTTTGCTGCATGAATAAAATGATGGCAGACCTTGATCAAAACCAAATGTTTAGGAAGTATAAAAAGTTAAAGGGGGGGGGGGGCTGATCAAAACAGAAAAGACGTGAAATTAAAAATGCTTCTGGCAATAAAAGCTGCAGCAGGACAAGAGCCCCTGCAGTGGCTCACACCTTCGTGTGTCACCGAATTTACCTTTGGGAGTGCGGAAGTGGACGGCCTCAGACATAGGGCCCATGCCCTTGGAGTTGCGGGCTTGGAGCTTGAAGTAGTACGTGGTGTCCAGTGTCAGATCCTGCACTTGATGGGTGAGCCTGTTGCCCACCACAGGCTCGATCACCCAGTCATGCACCTCCGCACTCACATCTGTGCTGTAGTAGATGATGTACCCTGGGGGGTGTGGGAAGTACAGGATGGTGAATGAGCAACGGCTCTCAGATTAAACTCCCAGACAGGGGTGTCCTCTAGACAGTCCACACAGACACCAAGTTTTTGCTGGATATTGTACTATGAGCTCTGCTGTGCTAAGACCTGCCCGGCACACCTGTGATTTTGCCATTGGCCTCGGATGGAGGCTGCCAGTTGACGATGATTGTACGCGGCCGGCCCTCCTTGCTCACCACAGTCACGTCCTTGGGAGCTGAACTGGGCACTTTTAGAAAGGATGCAGGTGGATGAAAACCTTATTTCCTTTTAGACAACCAACAATTTACACCATAACAGAAGTACTGAACAGTAACAGACAGAGAAGAAATAATGTCTTTCTTTCCTAAAAAGAACCTATCCATCCATTTAGACTCATTCTGTTCTCGAATTATTGTCATTGAACAGCATCAACTTTGAAGCTAATGTATATCTCAAAATAGTGTGACCCAGCTTATGACTTTACTGCATTCTTCATCTGTTCAGAAAACTGGAAATTGTCTGAATTCAAGCTTGATAAGTTGTAGAGGTAGTGGGTCTTTAAGGGTCCTCACTGCTCTCAAAGGTGGTTCCATGTGCTGTCATGCTCCAGGTACTGCTCCTTCTGCCCTTGGTCACCATGACTGAGAACTCGTACAGGGTGTTGGGTTTCAATCCTGTTACCATCTGGCTCAGGGTGGTCGTGTTGGCAGTCTGGAAGGCAGAAACATAGGAGGTTTAGTGAAGTAGGAAGACTTGGTGGGGTTGGAGCCCTGAGATGTTTCTCATTGTGTTCCGTCTTCAGCTTCATTACAGGCCTTCTGAGGACTTTTCAATAGTAACAGAGGGAGGTCCACGTAGGATGTGGGCGTATTTTAACAGAACAAACACTCCAAATTCTAACAAGAGCTTCGTTTTGATTTTCAGTTCTGGCATGGCATCAAAAACAGCCCAAGAACCCATTATCACAGCAGATGACAAACAAAATCAAAGAAAAGAAATACATCTATTGTCCAACATTCTTCATGATGGACAACCCACAAATATCACGTTAGGACTAGAAATAAAGAAACGTATGGTTATACTTTCCTAAAAGGAAACTGGATGGTTTAGTTAGGTTTGGAGCCTCACAAAAGGAGACACTCACGTCTCCCTGTGGAACAGCTGCACCCATGTTGATAAACGCGAGAAGCCGATTTTTAAAAATTTTTTAAAATTAATTTTGTCAATTTTTTTCCTGTTATGACACCAAAGGCGTTTAAAAAGGAGACCAGTATCTAATAACACACCAGGGCTTGCGTTACACTCCGTGATGCTGATGTGGAAGATGAAGTCAGAAGAGCCCCAGCTGACCCCCTTGTCTCTGGCACTACATCACCAAGCAACACTGGCAAACAGCATCACTATGCCGGTATTAAAGCGCCCCTGTAAGACACAGTGCCACTCCTCACAAGCATACACCTGAATGATTAATACCCCTGTTTATGTGACGCAGTGCTGGTTGGAGCCCAGCCCTCTGCCCTCATCGCTTCTCTCCACCACCAAATGTGCAATATTTCCTTTGTGAATAATTCACACACAACCTGTAGGTGGAGCCCCCCTAAGCAGCTTTACATTGTTTACCTTTTCACCTGTTAATGTTTGTCTTGTATCAGGAGTCACCTGGGTAATGAACTCTGCTCATGGTGGTGACAGGTACAACCAAGTGGGCTGAAGGCAGCATTACTCAGCTACGGGAGGTATCATGGAGCCAAGTAGTTAGACTGGGAAAGGACTAGGGTTCTAATTTCCTGTTTTTTTTTTACTTCATCTGTTTAGTGGAACAATCGGTTTCCCACTGCCTTGTAACATCGGGGCACCATAAATACCTTGAACTTGGTGTTGGCAGGGATGTTGGTCTTCCAGCGCACCGTGTAGTAGCGGTTGTCAGTGATCTTCTGGTTTTTGGGCAGCGAGTTGTCGGCCCAGGAGACCTTGATGGTGTCGTGGCTCAGGACAGAAGCCTGAACCCCCACGGGTGGCAGCATAGGACTGGGGTCTGGTACTGGGGTGTATGGAGCATGGAAGAGTTCGTACAAATCAACATCAGGGTCTATGGGGTCTGCAGGCAGTTAACACAGCGGCACGCAGTCAAACAGAAATGGAGGGTGGAGAAGCAAACCCAGACAGGTACAAACAAACAAACAAGTGTGTACGATGCAGGGAGGGAAATAAATCAATAAAAATTTGTGTTAATGGGTTAAGAGGTCAAGGTTCAATGGTTGGTGATAGGAAGGGGACGAGAAGAAAGAGAGAAAACACCATTAGAGCACAACTCCAAGGTGCACCACTACTCTACACAGCCATTAGATGAACTAGTGTTAACATCCTAACAGATATGACAATTCTACAACACGTGACAGCATCATTTTGACTCATTAAATGGTTCACAATAACAGGTGCAAATGTACTTACCAACGTCACACCCAAACCTACACTTTTACACATCTGGACATTTTCTATCAAGGCACTTTATTCTTGGCTATAGAAGCAACTAGAAATAATGAGAGAACTAATGAGAAATAACTCAGAATGACTGGGCCACAAAGGCCTTTGGAGATAAATACTGAAGGGTTTTTAATGGACTTGACAGCATAATCTCCTTAATGGCCGTTTCAAAGTACTGAGCTCGCATTGCTCTTTGTAGAGAAGCACTAGAATTGGGACATTAAAACAGGAAAGAAGGAAAAATGTGACATTTGAGGGGAAAGGTCACATGTCCACATTGTGTGGAGACAGCCTTGGCTTATGAGGAACTTCTCCATGTGACAACTTCATGTTGGGCTTTGATAGCCACCTTGGGTTTGTTTGGAACAGGCCATGTCCTGTACCACACCCCTAATCGCAGCTGTTCCTGCAATGGACACCCCTCATGAGACATCTTCTGTCTTTTCTTGGGCTCATTCCAACAACAATGCAAGTGCTTCATTTAATCAGGTGGAACATCTTGGCTGGAGTGTAGATGTGTGTTGAATTCCAAAACAGGAAGCCTCCCTGAGAAAGGCAAGGGTTTTCTGAGACAGCTTCGCTATAGCTGGTTAGCACTTCTGTTAACACTGTAAAACTAGCAGTCAGATCATCAGTGAGAGAGTTTATTTCCAGGTGAACATCCCTCAGAGCTCCCATAACATTTAATTATTCTGCATCCCTCATGGCCACGAGTGGCAAAGATTCAGGGTCTTGTGTACAATACTAAGAATTCAAAACAAGGAAATAAAACAGAAAAGTCAAAGGCTCCTCTTGGAATGGATAGAATTGGAGGGCACAACTAACAGCATTTATTTCTCTTCAAACCTGTAAGCCCACCTGCTATATGTTGCCTTCACATGTTCAAGTTCAGCATCTTAGCCCCATTTCCAAAAAAAAAAAACAAAACGCCTGTCTTCCACAAACACCGATTGTGCTCAGACAACAGATCCATACCTTGCCGTCAGCCACAGCCACGGCCAGTTAGTGGTTTACTGCATGTCGAACTCCAACTGCTCGAGGGGTGAAAGCCAACATGCTGTTGACAGGTAAGCAATATTTTCCAGCAAACCTGCTAGTGATAAAATCTACTGGGCGCAACTGATAAAGTGCTCAGCCCCATCAGGCCTGTCAATATCTCCTGGTAATCTCATGCTGAAGTACTGCTGCAGCTGCATCATCATGTCCACCTGAGCCGACTCCAGCACACTCTGCCCTGTTGGTCCCAGATTCACTTGGAAGCTGCAACCTGTTACTATGTAGGAGAACACCAATCAGTGTCATTCCTCTACCAAAGGAGATGTCTAGACAGCAGCGGTGTTGCTGACTGCTGTGTCACCCATGGCACCTCTGCTACCAGAAGTGACTGACAAGAATGTCCCTTAGCAACAGGCTACCTGCCTTACCTGACTGCCTGGTGATGGCACTCTCATAAACTGGGATTCCTTCCCCCATGTTGTTGAAGGCCTTCAGTGTGATCACATAGTGGGAACTTGGGTCTGAGGTATATGGATTGGTAGTGGAGAGAGAGAAAGAAAAATCATTTCAATCAAACAAGCCCATATGAACAATTTAATAGTGCTTTCAAATACCTAATCTGCTAGTATTTTACAGAATGAGAAGTTTATTTGCTGTAAAACATGCAGACCTAATTCATTATAAAGTAGTAAAACCAACAGCGTTTTTATAAAATAAATAAATAAATAAATAAATAAATAAATAAATAAATAAAAATCCAGAACATCAGTCTAGCTCCACAGGTCTCACCCAGGTTCTCGATAGTGTAGAAGCGCTGTTTGTGGTCCACTTTGACCGTCTGAGCGTGGGGGCTGCCAATTCCATAGCCAATGATATAACCCCTGACTACGATGTCCTGGTTCTCAGGTGGTGTCCAGCTTACCACAATGCTGCTGACCAGTGGCCGTACATGGAGGGAGGTGGGGACGCCAGGCACACGGCTCTCTGTAGTGACAAAAGTCAGCAGGGGGCCTGAGAGACTGACACATAGCAAGTATGGCAGGCTTTCCTTGGAACATTCAGTGGCATAAAAAAAAATGATAGAAAACAGGGTGCCATTATGCCAACAAGCCCTGCACCCGCATCCCTTTACATACAGCTGTGTTTTTATTTGCATTTCAGTTGTGCCAAGATGCCCATTCCCAGACCAGATGGACACTGGGTCAGACTGAAAGGGGTTGGGGACAAGAGAAAAAATTCAATGTGGTTTCGGGTCCAAAAGAAATGCTGCGGCTAACAGCAGTGTTCGAGGCAAATGTAAAATGGTCTTAAAAAATTGCTTTGACTCGGAACTTAGTTTAGTCGTGATAAAAGTTGCGTCTTTAAACTGTTACTTAGAGCTGTGCTTGCATAAGAGCTCCTTCTGTATAAATTTGTTAATTATTCAGGACATCTGCACAAAATGACACTGCCCTGTTTTAATGAATTTTCCACCCAGATGAAGCTGAACCGTTAATTCTTTAAAACGTTTTCAAGTTAAAAATCTGTCACCCTGGCCATTACTTCAAAAAAGTCCAATCTGTGAGAAGGCAATTTAATAAGTAATTCCAGATAAATGTGAATGTTGGTGCTTGCAGAATTTGCTTTGGTCAAGTCTGACAATGACAATTTCATCTTGGCTGACAGAACTTTTGTAGAATGAGTGTTTAAGTAGATGTTACTAATACTACAGAACATTGCATTCTATTTAGGAATACGTGCATCTGTTCTTCTGAGAACACACGCTGCTGTTCTATCGCTTTATTCTGAAAAGAGGAAGGACAGAGTGAATTGAACCCCCAACTACTTGCGACAAAGCTGTGAACAGATTATATGTGCAGATGAAAATAAAAAGTCATTTCTTGATCTGTAAATTGGAAACCGCCTTGTGATTTTCCTCCGTGTTGAACTCCAAGTTGGACCGGGGTTAAGCAAAGCGAAATGAGAGCTGCTGAAAATGAAACTCATCAGAAGAACTGCTGCTCCCCGGGTGGTCTATGACCAGGAATGAGCTCCAAGATCTTCTCCGGATGTCACGATTTAATTCCGCTTCGAGGCCTTGCGAGGGCTTCAAGAATAACCCCCCAACAGCCAGGGAAGCCAAGGACTACAACAGAATAACTGGTCTAGATGACCAAGTACATAACTCCCAGTAACTAACAGCTCAGTCTGATCACAGTCGGGGTATTGAAAAAAACTGGAATCTGTCTTTGTGTGCAGCTGAACCTCAGGATTAACAGTTCAGTTCTTTTTACTGCATTAATGCATTCAAACTGTATGTTTTTTTTCTAGCTTCCATCCAGGGATTCTACAACACTGAAAAAACCCTGTGAGGGTTTCCAAAATACACACAGACAACCATGTTGGATTAGTACTGCAGCCATTACTACAGGTTTTTTTTGGCTGGACCTTGAGTTCCTGTTTCAGAAGTCTGCACCCCAAGTTCACTCGACTTACCATCCAAGTCACTCTCAAAGGTCTCCGCTGTAGCCCAGTCAGTAGGTGGGCCAGACCCATTTATAGTGAGCGCTGACACTCGAAAGCCGTATTCTGTTCTCCGTTCTAGACCTGGACAGAAGGTGAAGGAGAAATCAGCACCTCTCAGAGACCCTCTAAGAACCCAGACTCCGAGTCTCCTTGTGGACTTGCATACCACAGCCTTTATCGTACACTAGACAGCCACATTTATCAATCTTTGTTAATATTAAATTTTAGCATTAAGTGGATATAAACTTAATTGATGTAACTGTACTCTTTTACAACACTGGGGACATGAATGTTGACCTTTATTGACCCATAAAAACAGACCCTTTACTCAGCATCAACATGGCTGCCTGGGCAGCATCCTACACACATTACTTTCTTTGCAACACACGTGGGTCCCAGCTTGGACGCACAGTGGAAAGTGACCCCAGGGCAAAAGACAGAGAATCTCTGAATGTTGTCTTCTGCCACCTACTGTGTTGTTCCTGGGCTCCAGAACACCTTAAGAAAGAAGGTGCTACACAGCGTTTACGCAAACAGTTGGGAAGGAATCAGCAACTTCACCCTTAGGGGCTTCTGTTCAAATCACAGTAAGTGTATCAGATACACCAAACCAGGAACACCTGAAGGAATGAATGTATTGCTACAGGTTAAGGCACTGCTGCAAGGAGAACACGCATCCAAAACTGATTTGCACTTAGGGAACGTTCTCCCGCTTTACTGCAAGCGCAACCACAAGCGCAGGCCTTAAGTGACATGTGGATATCAAATGCAGCCCTTAGGAGGAGTCCGCCAGGGGCATACTTTCTGAACACCACAGTGCAAGGACACCCGCTGTCTTTAAGTGCACCACGGTGGAAGTAATTGCTGTGGGATGTTAATGAGAATCCGCTTTGCTTCTGATTTGTATGTTGAATGCTAATCCTGTTGTCACCCCCCCAAGCCGTCCCTGCGGCCCCCTCCACGTCCCCTGCACGCCCACTGGCTCCAAGGACTCTAAATGGCTTTGAACCGGCAAACATCTCCCGTTTTCACCCTGAAAGCTCTCGAGTCCTCTCCACTACATGCATTCTCTTTGATGGCTTCAAAAGCATGAAACGCACACAAAAAAAGCTGCTGAAACAACGGTTAAAAATGTTATTCTCTTAGTGCCTGGTGACGTGGCGGCTCTCGGAAACGGAAGCTGCAGATGTTGAGTTGACTTACCGTCGATGAGCTGAAAGAGCTGTCCGCTTACTGTGGTCTCAGCCGCATCGCTCTTTCGGGCCCCTTTCCGGTAACGGATTTTGTAGCCCACCAGCTCCCCATTATGGGTGTCAGGAGGTGGGGGCTGCCAACGAACCATGATGCTCTGGGGCAAGAAAGTTGGACAACACAGAAAATTCAAGTGTTGTGATGTGGGTGAAGATGAATAATGAAGAGAGTAAACAAGGACATTAACTTATTCACACACTCAGAAAAGGGGGGGGGGGTGTCTAAAACAACACTCTCAGCTGGACATGGCATACAAATGGCTGGTGGTGCTGTGTTACATTGCAGGTTGTGAGGCGTGAAGAGGATCTGTGTGGCAAAGTGTGCTCAGGTTTCTCACTTGGATTCTTGCACTGGAGTGTAAACACATACCGCTTTCCTCCAGTGTGGACAGCTAAGCATTTTTACATGTATATACCTACTGGAATAGTCACACACTATACACACACATAATTTATATACTCTCTAATACCTGTGTAACCACAGGGTACAGTATTACAGTATGCCTTGAGTTCACACCTGGGTGAATTGTAAGTTACCTTGGAATTCTGCACCTCCAGGGTAAGGTTTTGTGGGGGAGCACTGGGAACTGGTGGAGGAGACAAGAAAAAACAGAGGCATGTTTACAGGTTGTCAGGTCATCACTATGGACAGGTGTCACCTTGGAGCAAAAATGCAGGATGAGAAGAACACACCATAGACAACCTGCTTCTCCAACTGTTTTATACACATTGTCTTCCTCTTTAAATATAATTTCAGCAACAGAAACTTAGCAAAGAACTGGTCTAGATATTCCTAAAGCCTTAAATGAACAGCAGTCTTGCACGAATGCAAGGTTGGAATTGCAGGACATTTACACATGTGGTGTATTATCAATGAGGAGAAGGGATTTGCACACAGTGGACCCCAACAGACCAGGGTGTCCTGGCACAAGGCCTCCATTTACACCTGAACCAGGACAAGGGCTTCAAGAACAATCACTGCTGCTCCTGGTCTCCTCACCATCAGGCAAGGTCTTCACTGTCACATCCTCGGTGGAGACCCCTGGGCCATGTTTGTTGTAGGCAACCACACGGAAGTTGTAGTTGGTGAACTTCTTCAGCCCAGTTATGGTGTGGGACAAACCTGTTACATCGACATCCTGATGGAAAAGGGAGGGGGGGGGGCATTTCAACACTGCTATTTGGGAATATAACCAGAGGCAAATGTATTCATCCACCAAACATACAACCCACAAAAGGCCCCCTTCCAAGATCCCAGACTCCCAACCAAGCCTACCTGCTCTTCATCCATGCCCTTCTCCATAAAGTATAGTTTATAGGTCTGGATCTCGCCGTTACCAGTCAGGGGCTTTCCCCAGCTGACCGTGACAGAGCTGGGAGATGTGGAGATGGCCAGGAGGTCCGGTGCAGGACCAGGGACCTGGACTACAGAGAGACAAACACAGGGGAAGGACGTCAATGCGAGATCTGCAGTTCTCAGCAGAGGTTCACCCATAAGTTTAAAAGAAGTGTGTATTTTTCAGTGTATCTGTCTATAATTGGGCAAGGATGCACACTGGAATGGAAGGAGGTAGAGGAAGGATGTGAATTTTATTATGTGTGTCATGTTCAAACTGTTAAGACTCAATTGTTATGGACACTGAGGTACTTGTAGACCTCCTAAGGACAGAGCACTACCAAATCTGTACTCAAGGTTCTGGGGGTTACCTTCAGGCTGCGTGGCCACCACGATGGGAGCAGAACTTTCTCCGGCGCCGTTCCGGTTGTGTGCAACCACACGGAAGGCATACCTTGTGTCAGGCATGAGGTTCTGGATGATGACTTGCAGCTCACCAGGCCGGCTGGTGTTTTGGACTCGTTCTCTGGGACACAGAATGGAGGAGAAAGAGTGGATGCAGGATAGGACAACATTGTGAGAAGGGGGGGGGGGGGGGTTTCACTACTTTCTTCCCTGAGTAGAAGATGGAGAAAACAAGGTGGAGGTGAGGAAACCTACCTGCTGGCACCCTCCAGGCGATGGTACACAGAGTAGGTAACGTTGTCTCCGTGTGGCTCTGCTGGTAGGCGCCAGGTCAGTTTGATGAAGCGGGTAGAGACCAGCGAGGCCACAACGTCCCGTGGAGCAGAAGGAACGGGCCCACGGCTGCCAACAGGAGCTTGTGCTACACAGTCAGTAGTGGAAGTGGTCAGTGAGGCAGGAGGAAGGGGGGTGGGGATAGGGATATCTGTGAGAGTAGAAATGTAGTGCATTGGGGGCAGTGGGGTGGGGTGGATTCAGCAAAGAATTTAGGAAAACATGACAAAAAAGAAAGAAGTGAGGCCAGTAGGGGGACAGACATGAGCATTGGGTGGGACCAGATGAAAGAAACATGCCATGGAGGGAGAGACAGTAAGAGTACAGTACAAGGATAGGCCAAGTGTGTAAAACGACAAAGAAGCAGAAAGGACAGCAAACGGAAGGGGGAGAAAAAGGGAAAAAAAAAAAAAAAAAAAGAAGACATAACAAAAAAGCTGCCATGACAGAAATAAACAACACCAAAACCGTGGAATAACCACAGACACAAAAAGACTCCTTCATACCAGACTAGCATACAAGTTCATTTTTCAGGAGCTGCCTAGACAACGACATGGAATGGCAAATGGAGGAGGGGGCATCTTTCATACCAACACTTTCATGCTGCTTTACAACTGCATTCTGCACTCCAGTGCCAATGAACAAAAGTACACAGACAAAGGAATTGCCAAGAAGTCATCACCAATTACTGCTATTAATAAGAAGGTGCAGTGCTGTGAGGCCGTTTCTCTTCCACCAGCAAATTCTCCATCCTGCTACTCTGTGCTCGACCACCACTGCCCAGGACTCAGATTCTCCACCCTGGAACCCAGACTCACAGGGGCTTCACAAATCAACATCTGTTCACCCCCTGCAAATGCAACAAGCACTGCAAACCTGGCTACTGCTAATATTTCAATAAGCAGTAACACTATGTAGAGGGGGGGAAAAAAAACCTTAAACCACCTGCAGAGCTCAACTGGTACTGAACTGCTCGAGTAAAGTTGCAAAGTTGTTTTTAAAGGATATAAATAATGGAAAATATGTATTTGCGTGTTTTAAAAAAATAAATAAATAAAATAAAAACCAATTCCATCGAGTTAATTGTTTGCTGGATCCGGATAATATTAAAATGATTTATCAAACAATTAATTTCACTTCAGCAAAAACCTCTGTCCTGACAAAGATGGCAGAGAATTAGTTTACTTCCTGTTAACACACTAAATTTATATCAGTATAAAACTCATTACCAGGAGGCTCATTTCCAGCACCCGCATCTTCCCCTCAATGACACAGCCCATTAGGCCACGTTTAAATCAGCTATCTGTTGAAGCAATTATTGCCGCTCCTAGGAGGGTGTGGGTTGCTGGGGCCTATTGACCAAGCTCAGCTTTAACATGTGCAGTGGAAAGAATCTGTTCAGTATAACACTTCAGCACCTGCGGATTTCACACAAGAGGAAATCATTTCCCACCACAGGTCTTTACCACCTCCCATTTTTCTCATAACTTGAACAAAAATGCTGAAAAACATGTACACCGACTGCATCAGTCAATCACTTCCCGCACGTTTTACTGCAACCATTAGGGGCTGTTATTTCCGTTTTCCATCTTTGCAGAAGCAAGTGATAAAAATGCTTTTAGGATTGGAATCCCTGGACCAAAAGGTCATTTCCCTTGGAAGGATGGTGCTGGGGTTCATGTACTCACAAATATAGAATCATGCAGGAGGACGTCCCATGAGGCAGGGAGGGGATGGCCATCTTGCCACATTTGGTAAACACCTCCCAGCAATGTCCCTAGGTCTGATACTGCCTCCCCGTGATGCCAGAGCAATATGGGGCATACGGTCAAAGAAGCACTCGCTGAAGGTCATGAAAACAATTCCCCACAATACACACCTCGTGTTCCAGCTTTGAACAACATTTACGGTCAATGTCAACATGAGGGAGGGCAGGGAAGAATATCATACAACGATATCAAAAAAAAAAAATCCACCCAGGTCAGAAAACAGGAACACAGAGTCATTGCATTAAAAAAAAAAAAGTTGAAAACAAAACCTTCACACTAACACACACAGACCACTATGAGGAACAGAGCAATCTCCACAATGAAAGCAAGGAGTGGAGTTGTTCAGTGGACCTGTTTGAATGTAAGCAAGGTACTTGAATAACTGGCAAAATTATTATGGTTGCAGGTGCACATATGAGACTTGAGCAACTATGCATGAGGAGCACTCTGTAGATACTCTGCATGCTTTCAAGTCAATGGGTCCAGTAGTCAAGAGGTTCAGCTGAAAGAAAGGGTAATAAACCTGACATGGGCTGGGGGGCTGGGGGTTTGAGGGTCTCTGTAGTGCATACTTCACAAACACTTCTATGATTGCCATACAAGCCATAAACAACTGTGCCCGAAGCTGAGCAGCTTCAAATGGGCCCAAGGCCATGTTCATAGGCTAAGCTGCTCTGAAGCAAGAAGCAGTTTTTAGGTTGACCGAAAGTTAAATTTGGAGAAAGGGTTATAATCACTTGGTTTTACACTAATAGTCTTGTTCCACATATACTGAACAAATATTCCTACTCGGTTGTGTTGATAAGCATCACAGACTACTTTCCATGGCTTTATGCCCCATCCTTTCATTCTATCAGCACAGAAGATGCCATAGTTTGTCAGGGAAAGGATTGATAGCCGGACTGTCCTCCCTGCTTTAATTTCATCTCATTTACTTCCAGCTAGAACTTGAGATCCATACTGTTGAGGACTGATTTAGGATAGAAGTAAACATGAAAATGGCAGCTCTACAACAGCCCAGAGCCCTCCCCCAAAAAAAAAAAAAAAAAAAAAAAAAAAAAAAAAAAAAAAAAAACTTCCTTTTCCTGTTAGCAGGATTAGGACTGTAGAATATCTGAAATCAATTCTCAACCTACTTTATGAGGCTAACAACAGCTGCCAGGCTGCAACTTGGCCTTTATCGCCTTCATAACCGTTATCTGTTTGAGTCCAAACTTATCAAACTTATCAGAAGCTTAAGAGAACCGATGTATCGGGTTTTAGTGCCTCTTCTATAATAAAAGTAACATCATTGCTTCATCTGCACAAGCTGAAGATAAACAAGTGAATTCATCAAATCCTAACCAGCTGCTGGGACTTCCATGTCTGTCTACACTCAGACATCAGTTAAGGCTGAAAAGAACTGCTGGGCTCAAATGTGGCATACAACTCCTCTCCAACCAAATAACCCACACAGTCAGTACCTCATGTCCACATCTCAGTGCTGAAGACCAGCTGCCATCCTAATGTTTTGTCATAAATGGGGAAAAGGAATTGTTGAGGCAGCCGCTTTGGTCCTTTCGGGCAACATTTAAGCTAAACCAAAAACTTCAGCAGAGAGACCTAAGGACTTAGAGGAATCTAGGGTGAATATCTGAGTTTTATTTAATAAACCAGGTGACCTGAGTGAAGTCGATTATGTACTTTCTCTATTTGTAGAGTCACTCCTTAGGGGTTAAAGTCCAAATTTCTGTGTGCACACACCCTCTGGCCTAAAGTTCCAGGCAGAAGATGATCAGTTTGGCTCAGCGGGTTCCTGATCCCTTACTGTGGACAGACAGGGGAGAAAACAGCACATACTTACCTTCCTGGAAGGCACTCACAGGGGAACGCTCTGAATGAGCAGAAACGGGCCATCGGTAGCAGGAGATTTTTTGGAAGGAGGTTGTGCGTAGACATGAAACGCCAAGACTGCTTGTATGGTTTCCTTACTAGGATGCCTGCAGCTTGCCTCAAGGCCACAGCAAATATACAGAGGGAATTCACTGAGTCATTACAATGGACCAGCATACTTCTCAGTACACAGTAAAATGCTAGCCAGCAGTTGCAAAATGGCAGAATGGGGTGGTCAATTTATAAAAAAAAAAAAAAACCCTCATTCGATGTTACCCAGGGTAGGCAAGATGCTGAACAAATGGTACAATAGACCAACACAGGGAATATAAAGGATGTGGGACTGATGACTTCCGCATAAATTACCATGGCATTTGGCAAAACAGAAACTTTTACTCTGTCCTTAGTTATCACAAAAATAGTAATGCAAGTAAACCCCTAGCAGATCCCAGGAGTTCATAAACGGAAGTTTCCACAAGAGCCTGCCACCACAGAACTGATCACAACACAAGTATACAACTCATGTTCATTTCCACTGTTAGCAATATAAAAGCAAGGGGGAGGAACTCACTTCCATGTTGCCATTTCCTTCCTTTCCATCTCTGCTTTCTCCAGTACACAACACAACTGGAAGGAAGAGCACCATCTTCCCTCATAGATGGAACCGGCGAATCTGTTGGCACTTCCTGATGTTTTAATAACCTCCATTTTTGGGACTGCCGACACTAACACCTGGTCACCTTGAGAGGTGGCGATTTTAGCAGATACCACCATACTCCAAATGGCTTCTACTTGTTTGTGAAGCGGGATTACCAACATCACATTACGGAGCAGGAAATGGCTACACGTTCATCATGATCTTTACCCCGAACGCATTAACACAGATCGCAGCTGAAATTACAAACCCTTAACAAAGACTGCACATTACAGCAGCTACACCACCTTATTTAGGCATATCTGAGCCTAGCGTTCGGGTAGAACAGAACGTCTCCACCAAGCCCATTGTGTTAAGAACTCTTATCATCTGGTCTAACAAACCCAAACATTTTCTGCTCCATGACACTTCTGTGCTGTAATTAAGGCAGGAAATTTTACACAAATTAAACTTCTGAAGTGCTTTGATTTTCACTTCCAAGATGGCAACAAAACAAGGAAGGTCTGTGTTTGGATTTAATAATTCAAGCATGATGTTCACCTTCCCCATGACAACCGAGGCCAGGCCCCAGGAGATCACCTGGTTGAGGAGTCAGTGCTGAACAGCAGAAATCATTCAGTGTAAACATCACTAATGAGCTCCTTTTAATTGGGATTTCAGGAAAGTGCAGAGCTCGTGCAAAAGCTCAGATGAGCCTGTTGCCTAAGCACCTGTGCATCTCCTCTGTGGACCTTCTCCCTCGGTATGACCTCGCGCTGAATACCCGCACACGGCTGCTGAAGCGGGATTGCAAGGATTGAAACCCAAGTTTGCAGCATCAGTTCTCTGGCAAGTTCTTTATTAGGATGGAGAATCCTTGACTGTATTGGGGGGTGGGGACATCTTCATAGGGCTGACCATGTACATCCATTCTGACTCTGGACAAGACAATGGAAAGCGAGACGTAGACCGAAAGTCTCAGTGCTGCCTACCTGACTTATAAGGGGGGAAAAAAAAAAAAATGGTATTAACAGCAGAGAGGATAAATGGAGAAACGACTCCCAACTGATGTTAACTAATCCAAAGCAAACATAATTCAATCCAAGGAAGGTGTTGGTCCACAGGAGGATTCCCTCAGATCAGTACTCATCACTATTCAACAGTTGCTTTGCTGGGGTAGGGCGGAGGATGAGTTACGTGGATAAACCACCATTTCTGTTATTCTGACCAAATAGCTAACCCTTCAACATCAGCAAAGTGCTGTTACCCGCTTTAACGCAAATAGCAAAGTTTTCAGCAGATCTTCAAAGAGCTGCAACTACTTCCAACGACCCCACTCCCCTACTTACCGTGATCAAGAATGATGAGCTGTGCACTGGCCTGGATGTTTCCAGCTTCGTTTTCTGCCAGACACTGATAGAAACCCTCGTCCGACTTCACCAGGCCCAGGACTTGTAGGTTGTGCTCATTCTGCAGAAGGGAGGAATCATTGAAAGGGTGAAACTTTGTTTGGGATCTCCCAGCAGGGGACAGTAAAGGCCTGGCTTTTGGACACAGATCCTGACAAACTAATGTTTAATGATTAATAAATAAATGTATGAAAGTGTTCAATTCTTTTTGAACAACCCTGTACTTTTGTGACTTGGTGCAACCATAGTTGTGACTGTCAGGATGAGGGCCCGTCTGCAACAATTTGGAATGCTGCTATAGCAACTGTTTCTGACATCATCATTTCCCAGTGCTCACTGTAAAAAAGGGGCTGTTGAGTGTATGCCCCTCTTTTCTGCACCAACAGTTTCATAAAGCAAAGTTGAATTGGAATAATTGGGCATCACTGAACCACTTGTAAAGCTGAATATAGATCACACAGACAAAAGTGTCTGCTAGAGTCCCACAAACCTAACTCAACCCTAAAATCCCACAGAAGTGTGAACTTACAACAATCTTGAAGTAGTCACTAGGGATGACAGCATCTCCATTCTTAACCCACTTGACTGTAGGAGGTGGGGACCCCATCACCTCGCACTCAAAAACTATGTCCATAGACTCGTGGGCGTAGATATTGGACGGTGTCTTCAGGAACCGAGGCCGAACTATAAGACAGCAGAGGAAAGGGGAACCGTTACTCATTTGATGGATGGAGCAGCTGAAGCAGTTAGGAAGTCAACAAAAATACAAACTTCACCATTTCAAGGTGTTAAGGACAAATAAAGAAAAGAAAAAAAAAAAAAACCCAGTTTGCCACACTGTGCCTCTTGTATGAAACATGCACTCAGCTGGCAGACCTTAGTGAGCTGCAACATCCCGACAAGCATTTAATGTGAGTTTCTTTAAAAGTCTGTTTCCTTCTGAATCTACATCCTTTACAATAGATACAAATCACAAATGCATAAAACCAACATTTCAAGATCAATATGAATTCATTTCAAAGCTCCATTTATTCTTACACGGTCGACTCAAAGGTTAAACCCAATCCCTAGCTTCTTGCACGCGATGCTGTGCTATAAATTCAGTCCCCGTCTTTGCTTCCACTGACCTTCACATACAAAACGGTCAGGCTGATTTGAGCTGACAGGGTATAAAAATGACATGTTTTTAGAAAGCTGTCACGCTCGATTTTGTGTACCGGACCGCCGGCTTCAACATTAAGTTAACTCACACTCTCCTACGCAGCTCAGATCAAATCAGTCGAGTCTCACCTCCGCTTAAACCTCAGAGTCGAGCAAGTACGCTGCCCGTTTTGATTGTCTGCCAAGCAGTGAGTAAAGATACCCAGTCTGTGCACTGATAAACATCACAAGTTCAACTGGTACATAATAACCCAACAGCCCCCAGAGGTCAGTAACTGGATCCTTCACTGAGACAATGGAAAGGTTAACATAAAATTGGCAGCGACTTCAACCAAGGGCAAGGTCATCGGCTACTACATCTTGCTAGCGGAGGACACGCACAGCATTTCCAAGGCTCTAAATCAAGCGACTCCATCCATGTGTGTTTGAGGGACTGGATATTGGCAGGTTTAAGAAGGGGGAGGGAGGTTCTGCTCTAACCACTGAAGTTTTAATTATTTCTCAGATCATCTCACAAGGGACACGCGTCAAAGAGCAGAAATCACAGCAGGAAATCCATAACCACAGTTCATTTCAGATTTAAAGATGGTCTGAAAAAGTGAATCTGAATTTCATTTATTTCTCTGCAAGAAGCTTTCTGATAAGTCTATTACATTAAACCACTTAAAGGTTTAAAAATAAATAAATAAATAAATATAAAATTATTGTCTTTTTTCTACTCTAGTTATGAATCAGGAAGACATCACTGTGACCAGAACAAATGTGTCTTTTCTTTTAAGGAATGACTGCTTTCCAAAGAATGTTTTTTTATGCCTCAAGGCCACAGTTTACACATTTGAATGCTAATGACCCATATGGAAATAGAAGCTGTTCTGTTAAAAAACCACATACCTTTCGGTTTTGAATGAATTTACTGTGGATGTGCCAGCACCTAACTTCTGTCTGTAAGCCACTGCCGTTGGGAGGTCTTGGTTCCTTGATCATTAAGCTTCTCTGCTGTGGACCTCAACTTTCCAGGGGACTGAGAATGGGAGGTTGTACACAAAAGCCACTGCATGCCCATGTTGGCTAAACGATATCGTGCCACAGGGCAGCAGGTATCCTATCCGAAAAGGAGCACCAAGTGCCTTGTGAACACATCCGTGGTCAATTTACTCATTTGCTTTTCAACTGTTCCTTTCTGCCAACTCTTTAAACCGGCATCTTCATTTCCTTCTCTGACATTTCTTAGGTCAGGAGGTGGCTTAGTGGTTAAGGGGATGCCTCAAAGGACCCTTGTTAAAAGTCTACTTTCTGCTGTAGTACCCTTGATCGAGGTACTTACCCTGGATTGTTTCGGGGGGGGGGGGGGGGAGAAACCCATCCAGGTGTATAAATGACTAAATCAGTATAAGCAACACTGAATCACTTTGGAGAAAAGCATCAGCTAAACAAATAAAAGTACATTTACTCATCAGCTAGAGTACATATGGCAAAACTGGCAGGTTCCTTTCCACCTGTGTTACTATTTCACATGAATGGGTCTGTGGCCATCCAGGTTTCTCCCAAATCTCTGTTCCCATTTTGGGTTCTCACAGTGCTGGGGAAACAATTCACACCACCTCTATGGCATCAGCTGACACAGAACTCAGCTAGTAGGTACTGAAATCCCCATCAGAGCCTTAGGCCCACCCATCAAACATGATTCACATGAAAGATTCATGCTACTATGACCTGAAAGTTGTTAAACAGCATTTGAGCACCTTGATAAAACTGGGACCTGGGAAGCGGAAGAGTACCGATGGCTGCAACGTGACCTGGCAGCAGAAAACAGGCCCTGTGTTTTTGGGCTCAGACAAAAAGACAGGTGTGTTGAGTGAAGTTTCTGATGCTGGGGCTGAGAGAGTCTCCATGGAAAAGTAGGCCAGCTTGCTTACCACTTGTGTGAGTGAATCAAAACAATCTTAGGAAACCCTGCAGAGCTATTTGGTTTTAGCAGACTTTCAGTGCATTATTGGAGCTTAAAATCAATTATAAATATTGATATTTTGAGACTTCTTAAGTTATAGTCTATATTCTGTGGGCTGCACCGTTTGACGTTCCTATTTGGGCACCGAGGGCCTCGGACTCTTTTAAGGATGTTCTGGCAGACCTACAATAAAGCTTTTACTTTGTGGGGAAAGAATAAAATCAATACTGAGAAGCACGTCATTTAGAAGTTGTGCATCAACCATATTTGGACCTCCAGCTACCAAGAGCCCTGAGGATCTGTGGTTTACAAGGATGCTTGTCGCATGTAGAGGTGCTTTAAAAAAAAAAAAAAAAAAAAGTACAGGAGTTTTGGCAGGAGTTTTGTTTGGAGAAATAAAAGCCACAGAGTCCAGCAGGCCAACTGCAATGTCCCAGTTCTGCACTGACCCAGTGGACAATGGAGAGAAACAAGAGGGGGGGGGGGAAAAAAAAAAAAAAAAAAAAAAACCCAGCATGCAAGGGACCATAATAGAAATTCTAAAAAAAGACATGGAAATTTGTGCTGTAAAAGTGCCAAGGGGGGAGGGGTCATCTGCTGGGCGTGGTCTCCACAAACACCTCCCGTTGTTGTAAAAACACATCTCTACGTCATAAAGGGACCCGTGATAACCGGCCTACCCCTCTTGGGGAGGAGCATGTGGCCACACGCTGTTTCTGCTTCCCCGCTTTAAAAATATCTTTAATTGCTCACACCCATATCCATCCGCACGTCACTTTCTTTTGTACAAAAACGCAGAACAGCCGAAAAGCAAGCGGACTCATCAAAATTTCATTGCAAAGACGGCTGATGAAACTTTCATAGGATCTCCGGTCTCCTCCTTCTAGACGTTAGACGCATTGACACAGTTCCAAAAGCCCTCCACGTGCCACTTGGAAGCTCCCCCTGGAGCCCTGGAGGTTAAAAAGGCACAGACATCTGCAGGCCACACTTCAACTCCACACCACGAGGCCAGGGCGCATTTACAGCAAGTCAGTGACGTGACTGTTGACCACCCAAAGTGACTGTATGATGAATGCTGTGCACAGCATATTTTTTGGCTGCAGATGCAAACAGGATGGAAACTTTGTGTGGGTCTATGGAACTATGATTATCATTCCACATGGGATACACCCCAGTCACTGGGAGGGTATCATTATCATGGGAATCGGTTATATTTAAATTTGTTCCATCAGAGTAACAAGACAGCTGCTTTCAGGGGAAGGGTGCTACTACTTTTAGTACCACTTTGCTTCTGACTAGGGGCCAAGTCACCTGGGGGTCATCTGGAAGCTCCACCTGCCCGTTGCTCTGCCAGGTACCTTCCCGAACCTCAGCATTACACTCTCTCCTGAGAACCAAGACCTGAAATCTGAAACAGCTAACAACACCCAATCACGTTTATTATAGACAATTACAGTACTGTTTAATGGCCATGCTAGTGAGCACCTCCCAGTTAGCTTTAGTAATTCTTCTGACACCATGAACAATAACAGGACCCACAATGCTCTCCACTGGGCAAGTCATTAAAAATGAGGCATTCAGTGTTAAGATTATTGTACACTTGGGCCAGAGATCCCTATTCTCCATTTCTCATACAGTAAGCTTCCACACATCGGGTCAACCAGAGACCAGACTCAGGTCAGGCAATGCAGAACTGCTAATGATCCCGCCGGGAGTATCTGAACACTTATGTGAGTTTTGTTCGAGCTGTTGGATTATTTATTGGCCCTGGAGAACTTTTATCTGAAATGGTATATTTAAACAGTACATCTGTACCTACAGAGTTGGATATTTTACTGAAGTGGTTAAAGAATTCTTGAGAAGATACTTCCTTCCATGTAAATTGACTTCTGTCATTTTTATCCACTTTCTTTACTTCCAGGTGATCAGTATGGAGTATCAAGGCAGAACCATTCATAAAGGAGAAGATAAGGCTATGCAGGCCTTGGACAGGTAAAATTGAGTTCTAATGGTTCACTTGGGCTGTACACTGATCATCCTGTTCATGATCAACCTGCTAAGCAACATTACTGCAGGGACCCCTTAAATCATCTAAGAACCTCACATTGTAGGGATTTAAATTAAACACAAAAAGAAATTTTGAAGAAAACTGGAAGACTCCCCTCATTATGGGGTCAGAGCTCATGAGAACACGGTGAGGAGGTCAGTCAAACAGACCATACCTTTTATGCTGAGGTCAGCCTGAGCTTCAATGGTCTCATTTCCACTGTCCGCCACACAGCTGTACATTCCTGCATCTTCTTCGGTGAGGTTGAGGATCTGCAGACTGCTGCCGCCTACCAGACTGAACCGTTCGCTGCTGCTGCTGAAAGAAACATGATGGTGTGTAGAAGACAGCATTCAATAGGCGTAATTACTGACAACAACCTACAATGCGTTGGAAGTTCTTGCACACATTTAGAAGATCCCTTATGCAACAGATTGGAAAGTAATGGCACTTATTGCACATGTTTGCACACAAGGTTTGCAGAAAGTCCAAATCGCTAGGCAATCAATTTTTCTGCCTGCGAGGTGCAATGGGGAACTCTGCGTTTCTCTGGATCTACTTCTGAAAAGCACAGAGCTCTGTGCTGCAGCTCCCTTAGTGAGAACTTCAAAAATAAATACCAGTGAAAGGAACAACGTCAATGCACCACCATAAATGAAGGTTAAACCCGCAGGCTAATCGCTCTCCCACCAGCAAAACAGACACAACGGGGGGAGGAGACACCTAATATTGGAAAAATAAGACCTGCGAGATGAATCAACGTTTCCTGTAGGTACAACGGTAAACTGGCAGTGCGCATATCACACAGCTAAGTGTCTCCTCACATCTCTAGAGGGATAAACATGCATCTCTCCCTCTGTCCTTTGAACTCCACTATCATTAATGGGAATAAAAAGACAAAAACAAGGCAGGTTCAAACTGCTGTAGTCCAGAGTGAGGAGGGGGAGATTATCAAAATTGAGACAAAAAAATTAAATAAATAAAAAAAATTTAAAAAAAAAAAAAACCTTGTGAATACACAGGATGGTAAAATGAAAACCTACAGCCACCTCAGGAGTCCCAACCTGCTTATTCTGGCTCACACTGACATTACCATGACCTCACCACATGTGACACTAGCCACATTAGTGAGCTGAAGCAACATGCTGTCTGCTCAGAATATGTGGCCATAATCTTATAAAACCTCACAACCCACATCCACAGAGCCACCATTCCCTTGTAACTTGAGCCTTCCTAGTCACAAGCTATGTTCCTTCACCTTGAAGGCTATAATTTTGAACATCTTCTTGAATACTTCCTGGGAGCTTTTCCTTGTGTCTTTAACAAATCCAACCTTGGGGCAGTCCTGGCTGGTGTTCAACCCCAGGTATGTAAACCAGATCCAGAGGGGAGAAAATGGAACACCAGTGAAATGAGACAGGAGGGGACAGAGACTCAGCCTTAGCTTCAAATCCTGTGCATACACAAAAACCGCTCTCACTCCTTCTTCCTCTCAGATTGAAGCAGCGGCTCGGATGGCCATGTTGTTTAATTTCCCAAAGCTTGGAGTCGTGAGTAGATTTCACAATTGGCATGTAGTCGGATTTCCGCATGAAATATCGGCAGAGGGTGAGCAGACTACAAATCTGCAAGTCCAACTTGTGAGAGTGGTGCCACTGAGGACTCAAAGGCGGCTCAGCCAGACCTTCCCAGAGATATCACCCAACTAACTCGCATGACTTTAGTCAGGTTTCCCACAACCCTCTAATACTGTGCCATCCTGCCCTGTACCCTCCAGAACACCCATGCCTGCTTCAGTTCATCTCTACCCTCCATCATCCTTCATCTTTTTCCAAAGTAACTTCTTTTCCATGCAACCTTATCTGCAGCATTGCGCCTCCACCCACATGACACCAGCCTGCAACTGACCAACCGGAACTGGGAGTACCACTTCTCTGGGTTCATGTGCAGTACATACAAAGGCTGTTTCACAACATTGGACCTTCCAACAACAGGTAAAAACATAGGCCCTCTGATACACTGCAACACACTTTCATGGAAAGTTCTGGCAGGCATTCAAGAGAGTCACCAAAACCAGTTGTTTCATAGTCCTATCTGTCCACATGGTATAAGGTTAAGGACATTAAAGTATAAAGAGCAGAGTGGGAGCACTATGATCCCAGAGGATGCTGGGAATTATTAAATAGAATGAGGGTGGGGGAGTGAGGAGCCAGCAGTTCATTAAAACCCAGAGACACACTTATATTCCCTGTTGAGGATAAAATGTCTGCATCTTTCACCATTATTGCATCAGCACATATACATTAAGCCTCGATGACCACCAGCCTCTGCAGTGCTTAAGAGCTCCTCTGATGATGCCACACAGGACTGCAGTCAGACACAATACCCTATCCCACACAGAACAAGGGTCCATCTTGGTACAGCGACCTGCTCACTCTCCACATCCTGAATAATGTAGGATTTAAGAACCAGGTCAAACACAGCAGCGCAGGTAACACAGCGGTTAAGGACATGCAAGTAAAAGTGTAGGCTGATTCAAAGTGAACCCTGATGTTGCACCCTTGAGCACTATACTTGACTTGATCTCCTGCACCAAGAGAAAAGTGTATCTGTGAGCTTGGTAAGTGGCTTTAGATGAAAGCGGTTGCTAGGAAACTAAAATAATAATGATGATGAGTATTTTCCCGCAAGTCAGCAGCCCTGAGAGACTCGCCGCATCGGCAGTGGAGTGAAATCTGGCTGAAACCAGCATCACCGGTGGCAGGAAGGGTCACCACAGGTTAGCAGGTGTGAAGCTAATCGTGTTTGGGTGGATTGTTGCGACTCAGAGGAACCAGACACTCCTCTGAAAGAGCAGGTGTGTGAAAGTTGCTGGAAGGTACAGCAGTGCACTCACAGCTGGAAAGCCATGCAAATGCCAGCACAGAGACGCACCAGGGTGAGGGCCACTGTATTCTTCTTACACTTGCAGAGCAAACACATTACCCTTCCTACACACCATTCATACATAAGTAAACACGGTTTGAATGTGATGAGATTTAAATGAGAGACCGCTACGGCAACGGGAGGAGGCAGCGTTGAGGCTGGAAGGTTGATTTACACGGTGTGCCAATTCTTCCGCCCATGTATTATTCATTGCCGCCAGTGACTGCTGTGGAATTCCATTATTCCAGCCCCCCAAACAGCAGCTACCACTTGTTCAGAGATGTGAAAAGTCGGTGCATCAGGTGGCCAGTGAGCAGGGTGACTTGGGGGCATCTCTCCATCTGATGCACAGTGGCATCGTATTCATGCCTCATTCAAGCCCTTAATCCAGTTGTACCGCAGAAATTTTACTTGATACCAACAACACAGTAAGGTAACGTTCGAAAATCTGAGCCTGAACCTTCTCTGACAGCAATTACTGCTTCCATATTCAGTAGGCAATAGGAATCCTGATGGTTAAGAATGTGTGACGCTGTACTTCGCATTTATTCGTTTAGCAGATGCTTCTTTCCATGATTGTTACGCCGTGTTTAGGAGACTCCTTCACCCAAGGTGTCTCACAATGCAGAACACATACAATCTAAAACTCCATACAGAGAGTGGGGATGAGACCCTCCAATCTTCCAGGCTGTCCACTGGGTGAAGGGTGCGAGTCATGCTGGGTTAAAACCTCGGCAGCCATGAACAAAAGGGAAGAAATTGCTGCTATTTTGTGTTCCATGAAGATTTACAGATTTGATTATCATCCTTAGCCACTTGCAGCTGCTTCTCATTTTCCACGAGTCAAAATTTTCTCCAGCCCTAAATGTTTCATCTCCTTACTCCACATTGACCTCATCCACTGTGGACTGAGGCATCTGCAGTACTGCCTCCTGTATGTGAAACCCCCATCTTTGCTGACCTGTGCTGCTCCAGTCATCTGTGATTGAAAAATGGGCTCATATCATTTTGCCAGTTTGCAATTTGTTTTGTTCAGATTTTGCTTTTCAAACAATGTTCTTTTAAATTCTGCAACGCACTTTGGGAGGCTCACTGCAACAAAAGAAAGCATTCCATAAATAAATGATTATAATTATTATTTAGACTGCTGCTGGAGTAAAGCGGTTTGGACTGAAAATAAGAGCAGGGAACAAGAGGGAGATTTAAAGCCCATTATTGTAAGGGAAATAAAGCCATTTTCAACATCTTTTCTCTTTCTGCTATTACTGGCCCCATTGGTTCCACCGATCAATCCTTTTACTGTGAAAGTAAACAGGATTCTGAAGGGGGCTGCACTGAACTCCTGCCCTGAAGCAGAACCCTCAGCAGATCTCACCCAGACAGAAAAAACCTGAAAGTCATTTCTGAATTTGTCACAGATCATTAAACCACCCCAAGAGACCCAAGTTGCTCACCCCCACACCCAAAAATGGCTATACGTTGGACCCCGCAAACGATGGCTCAACCAGGATCAGTCTGCGTAACATATCATGCAGGGTAAAGATGAGGATCAGTGCTCCTGCATTTGAACTTTGACCTCAAGTGTTTGTCAGCATTTCCCAAGAATGACAGCATTATTCAATGAACAACCTCCCTTGACTGGAGGAGAAGCCCCAGAAATGAATGTGGGGTGTGTGCAGACAGACCCCACACATAAGGTCCTCAAAAGTATTAGATGGCATGGAGCTGCCTGCACCTTCTTAACACAAAGCACCTCTGCAGGAAGGGAGGCTGCATATTATTCATAAACAAAGCAAGCTGACTGAGACTGTTAGAGCCCCACTGGGATGCTCCGTTTGAGAGTAATGAGCGGCAGATTAATAGTGGCTATTTAACAGAGTGCTAATACCCCCTCCGAATCCTCTCGGTCACAATCCCCATTCCCATAGCAGTGTGGGGTGAGAACTGGCAGTCATGCAGCGAACCTTACACCCTGTCAAAATGTCAGTTCTCATGTCAACACCTATAAGGCCCTGCAACAGCATCCCACAGTCGAGCGCAACACGCTGACAGCATCGGGGAGGGACGCAAGCACACTGCCTTGCAGCAGGTCGGCGGTCCACTCACCTGTCGTCAATCAGAGAGTCACCACGAAGCCAGTGCACCTGCGGCGCAGGATATCCAGACACCACGCATGGCAGCAGCACACTCTCCCCCGCCACACTGGCCAAGGCTGGAGGTTGTAGCAGAAACTTGGGTTTCCTCTCGACGGCGCTCTCTGCGGAAACAGCAAAGTGTCCCTGCTGGTTCACACCTAACCTGAGCACCAACTGCAGAGACCACCACGTTTTATGGCACATACAGGTCAAGAATAAAAGATATACTCACACGACTAAAGGTTATGAATTCAAATGCATTGCTACATCCTTGAGAAAGGGAAGTATTTGAAGACCTTCAGCAATATTTCAATGCTTTATGTATAATAAAGCATTTGAAAAGGTTGAAAAACAAGCTAGAATCTCATGCTGGGCCCATGAAATGTAGCACACGTTTGAATTAAAAGGTACATTACTGTGCTATCATATTGGGTTTTCACTCATTAGCACTTTGGAAGCTCTGGAAATATTTCATTAACTGGTACACATTATGAGGACGAGGCACAGTTTAAAGTTTAATTTACAGTATTTAATTCCCCCTTAAGTTTCATTTAGCCCAGCTGTACATTTGTAAACAGAGCCAAATACTGATACATGTGAGCTGAGCTCCAGGGAGGCTGGAGGAGGTATGCTCTGGCCAGAAGGCCAACTTCTACCCCCCAGAGTGCCACCAAGTCATGCGCTACCAGCCCATCCCTTCAGATCAACTGTTGCTGGGGGAGCAGGGGGTATAATCCTCCTGTTACAGGGGTATTTTGGTCTGGTAAAAGAGAACATTAGATTTATATTTATTCATTTTGGAAACACTTTTCTCTGGAGCGAGACAAGTTTTTTTTTTTTTTTTTTTTTTTTTAAAAAAAAACACTGCAATACCTAGAAATATTTATTAATTTATATAGCCAGGTAAATTTTACTACAGCAGTGCAGGGTGAATACATTGATCAAGGACATTTGAGTTTGGATTTGAACATAAGAAATATATATAAAAGACCTCATCTTAGCCATTTGCAAAACATTATACCTTTCTTTTGATCACAAAGGCAGGTAATTTCACAGTTCTTGACTCTGCAATAAACTGTACCTGAGAGGAGCTGCAGTTCGGCCTCCTCGCTCGCTTTTGTAAGCCACATGTTCTCCACGACGCAGCGGTACTGGCCTACATCTGCTTCAGAGGCATTGTTGACCACCAGGGCAGCATTAGGGAGCTGGACCACCCTGCGGTCCAGCTCCAGTGGCTGGCGATTGCGCTCCCAGTGGGTGAAGGGTACCAGATCTGCAGTCACCTCGCAGCTCATTACCTGGCTGTCACCTGGGTGCACAGTAGTGGGTTCCAGTGGGCCGGAGAACCGTGGCAGACCTGGGGGGTAAGATTGGGTGGTTACATCACATCTGTACATCAAACATGTCTCAGCAACCCTAAGGTTCAAATAAATAAATAAATAAAGGCTCCAAAAATCCGGTTCTCCAACCATCAGACTCCCAGTTCAAGCCTACGGCCTCAAATCTCAAGACAACAAACACTTCCGCCGACCAACGTAAATGCTAAGTGGTCCCACAGCGCTAGAAGGATCATTTTAGCTGGCTAGCGCTGGACTATGGAGCGCCAACTGCGGAGCCAATTAAAGCAGAATTTGCCGGCTGTTTGTGTTGCTGCCGTCCTTTCATTTCACAGTAATTGGTTTCTGTGTTTCCAAGCGGCCGCTTTGATAGCGCAGTTTAGCCACAAGTCCCCGGAGAGGGCCGGTCCACCGTGTTTTCGGCAGCTCTTTGACCTCCGATCCCCTCCTACGCCATCCAAGACACCTGGAGACCCGCTTTTCCTCTGCTTCAACATCATCCACTTTCTGTTCAGCAGGAGGAACAAGGTGACCTCAAAAGAGGATGTGATGCTATGACCTAGTGGCCAGTTCATCACCCTGCCAACAATATTAATCTCTACCTCATTAAGCAATAGACAGGGTTTTACCGACCAGACACAGTATGGCTGGATTGTCCTGACCGGTTGACCTGCACTGCTTAACAAAGATGTGAAAGGGATTACAGGTGCAGCGATGGAGATTAATACCATAGTTCTTGTGCTCCGTCACGATATAGACTGCGGCTTTCAACCGAATGCAGGTCAATGGTGCCGGTCTGAGAGCTGGCAGGCCTACAATATTCCTCCTACCCACTACATTTTTGTTAAGACCTGGAGAAGTGATTTTAGCTTCACCCAAAAACCAGGGAGCCAAATCTTAGTCAAAAATGGATATCAATATTTTTCAATTGCCCCCATGTCAGCTCACGAGGTTAGGCTCCACACAAACTTAAGCTATTTTCAAAAACTATGTAAAAATGGTAATTTTCAACAAAAAGGTTTAATACAATGAGGATTTGGGTGAATTCCTCCAGATATCTGGAGGACCCACCTGTAGAGGACCCAGGTTGACTACAATGAAGGTCAAAAAGAAAGGCAGAAGGGGTCTTAGCCATACCCTCATCAGATACCTGGTGGGAAACTCAAGGAGGTGCTGTGGAACACTTTGTGGTTGATCAACTTTTTGAAGACCACTTCCCATACAAAGATCATTGCAGCTGAATTGAGGAGCTCATCTCATCATCTGTGAAGACCTAAGGGGGCCAGGGATGGTTACACACACACACACACACACACACACGAACAGAAGCTCAAATATACAAATGACTTTAGCAAACTTTCAGCCTAAACCAGAAGAATGATATGATTTATACAGTAACACACTGAAGACCATCATGCCATCCCCTTGCAACCCTCTACTGTGGCAACAGCATTTTCATTACAGGTAATTGAGTTGCATGAGAAGCAGCACCGATCGCATTAGGTGTAATCGTGTTAAAGCGTCGCGTTTGAGCCGTTCCAACCCAGGCCGGCTCATTCGCAGTCCATTCGCACGCCGACCTTCCACAGAGGTCGTTGCCTGGGGAGACGGCAGTGCTGGCGGTGGGGTGCGCCAGCAATCTCCCATTACAAAGTGCAGATAAACGTGTCAACAAGACATGGTATCTTCCCAAACACCTTTCCCTACGAACAGGGAAGGGCAGCGGCGTCGGTTGTCGGAGGAACCTGTCAGTCAGGGCTACTCACAAAGCTACAAGAGACCCTCCATCATAGAACTGTATGAAGCCACTTTCATTCTTGACCTTGTTATACTAATTTAACCATTCATGTCATTTTTACTGCAGTAAGTAAGTATCTAGACCACTGTGTACTACAGCAGGAGGTGGGACTCAAACCTGTGTCCTTTGAGAGTAAATCCAGCAGTTACACACACACACACACACACACACACACACACACACACACACACACACGGAAGAACATTAACATTCCTTAACCAGCTGTGCAGGTCATGCACTTGTTTACTAGATCCTTAACAAGTACAAGATAACTGAAAAGTGTTGGTTTACACTTTGCTGGATTAAATCATCTACCTACTTAAAGGTGTGTATTTCATTGAAAAAAAGTGCACTTGGAGGAAGGTGTGCACTCACTGTCATCCATCCATTCCAATCTCTGGCTGACTGATGCGCCACCCCTTTTCCTGAATGACACCTCAAAATCCAGTTTACACCAACCAAAGAGCAGTACAGCCACACCTCTACAGGGGGTTCAGAGTGGCCCGGTGAAATTGGAATATGTTCTCAGCTCTTTTATCCCCAGAGCGTGACGCGTAACCCCCTCTGCCTTTCCTTCTCTTTCCCCCAGTTTGATGCTAGCTGACTTGGAGGGAGGCAAACAAAGCAGGCCTAAGCAAGTTCTGACAGCCCTGAAACAGGATTTATTTCAAATGTTAATTCCACCAGCCGCTCGCTTTTGTTTACATCCTCACCATCTCCGGAGAACCCGGCGAGGCTACGGTCCTCATCGCTTTCACTTGGTTTGACTGGCGGAGTCAGGAACATGATCTTGTCCTCTTTGTCAACAGCCTCAGCGTCCATTTGAATGGCTTTGCGCCCAATGCCTGCAAACTGAATTAGGGCCCTCGAGTTCAAACTACTTTGTCTTCCACCAGCAGAAATCAATGGAGTCAATCAATGCCCCCCAGTCTACAGGTGAAAGTGTGCTGCCTGCGTGGAATTGAGTGCCGCACGTCACTACCGACTGAACACGACAACATCTTCTGCTGGAACAACACTTATACATCAAGTAGAGGCAAGGAAATGGACCCAAACACTTTATTTCTTTATCTGACACTTATATCCACGGTGTATAAATGTCAGGTTTCTATACTAAGCTTCTTAAAGTAATTTTCCATTTTGTACAACTGGGTCATTTCTACTGTGTCAAGTACCTGGATCAAAATTTCTACAGCAGCAACATGGATTCGAACCCAGGTCTTAGGATTGAAGGTGTTTGCTCCAACTGTTACATCATGGGCTGTTATGACAAGCAAAATAAAGGAGAATGTATATTCACGTAGATTTAACACACACCTTGGCTCATACTGACATCTTGGATTGTGTAGGTTGTGGAAAAATCTTATAATTTAACATTATCAATTCATTTTTAATAAAGACAGCAGGATTTTTCCATTCAACGTGTGTGTTTTTGAACAAACATTTTCCAAAAACACCATACGGGAGGGAATTCAAAAAAAAAAAAAAAAAAAAAAAAAAAAAAAAAAAAAAAAAAAAAGATCTCCTGGCCTCCAAACCGAGGTGCCTGAGCCCAACTTGTGCAAAGATCTGCGAGAACAGCAGCACGAGACTGAATTTCTGAAAATAAATGCAAACAAGGCTTTTGCCGGATCTCCTTTAAACCTTGATTTACAAAACGCTTCTTGCCTTTCCTTGTTAATGGTGAATATTAGGCTTGGCGCATCTCATCGCTCTTCTTACCTTCATTCAGATAGATATATAAAGCCAAAAATAACTAGAGAGTCCTTCGCCCATGATGTCGGATAGCAGATTACAAACAAATCACAGTCTGACAGTTTTATTTGCAGGAAACAGTTTCCCAAAAGCACATTTGACAAGTCCATTTAATAAGAAAAATCTTTCGGCTCCATTAAAAACAGCGCAAAACCAGTGAATGCCACATTCTCCCTGGCTTCTTGGCAGCAGGTGCGAAATGACAGTTTGCAGATGGAAATGAGGGACTTGGGAGCTACAGCAGATTGCTCAGTATGAAGAGTAAAAACCATAGTCTCTCCAGGGGTTGGAAGGCTGAAGAGGAACAGACCCAACAGCCTTCTGTCCTTCTGAGGCCTTGTGTCAGATAGCTGGAGACCAAAAAGACCCCCTCTCTCACACACACACACACACACACACACACACACACACACACACACACACACACACACACACACACACACACACACACACACACACACACACACACACACCTTGAGTCAAAGCCACCCCCCACATGCTCAGACACAACCACACACATTTCTCCGGCATTCGTCAGGCAAATGCCTTCCACTGTTACAGTCAGCATTCATTCAGTTTCATCACTTCATGCAAGATTCACTTCATGTAAAATTCAGATCTGGCATCTGAAAAATTAAATGTTTTCATTAGGTCTGTGTGAGGTGCTGAGCGCCAGGGACCATCGCAGGCCCCGCACCCATTACAGCCCCTTGTTTCAGTATGGAAACCACTCCTGACCTTAAGTACAGCAAGACACAGGAACACCCAGTTGAGGTTAGAGTGAGAGCAATGACTAAGGTAGTTGAAAACCAGAGCCTTCCTTACCAGGCAAGTTTGTGCGTGCGCGCACACACACACACCCTCTGTACGGACTCTGAATATTAACGCCATCTTTAAATTAGTCTATATTTCCATTTATCACGCCTAAGATATTCAGTCTGCCAGGATAAACTGAGATCACATTTAAAAACTCCACCAAGCAGCTGTAAGACTGACTGAGAAGCATGGCATATGGAAATGGTGCACTGTTGCTCTCAGTTACGATTTAGTCTGCTGCAGTCTTGTCTGAGGAAGAGACAGAGAAAGGGGCCCTGATGAACAGAATGGCAGGAAACAGACCCAGATACCACCTCTTTCCACCCTTTGCTGTTATCTACCAGGACTGCTGCTCCACCCCAGTGTCCCAGCAGCTAGGGTGCACTCCAAGGGGACAGTAGGCAGAGGATATTAGTAGTATCCAAGTGTCTCTCCCAGCACCCTCAGTTTAAAGCTGCAGCATTGCTGCCTTACTGTGAAACCTGGCTTTTTCAGCCACAACCCAACTACTATGTGGTCATACTTGCATTTAGTAATCAGTACCAATGTCTCGCATGACAACTTTATATCAGGCGCACCGTGTCACTACCACGTTGGTGGCATATGACCCCCTCAATAGCGTCATCGGGCAACAAACCACATGTCGACAGAGTACTACCGTCTGATAGCCCCAAAGCCCGAATGCTACCAGAGACCAAACCAAACATGCAGAAAGAGTGTAAAAATGTCACAGGGAATTTAATTTAAATAAATAAATAAAAACATAAATCCGGCTGAAAGACTTAATCTGCCGAGTGAATTATTTAGAGCCCAGAATTATGGGAGTTCACTGCTAATAGTGACAAATTGCAGCCGACAGGTTATTTTCTAAAGTGATTAATTATGTAAATCAAAAGAGGAATTTTTAAGCATTTCAAAATACTCAAAATTTACAGATTAATTCTGTCTCCATTGAACAGCCACATCCCTGGGTCCCTGTACTCAGTTTTAACAAGCAAAAGCCATTTGGTTTGTACTGAAACACTGCACTGTGTAAAGTTCAGTCAAATAAACACACCGAATCGCAGTTGTCTGGGGAAATTCGTGCGTTAAATATTTGCATATAAAAGGAGCCAAAATGTACATGAGAACAAAAAAAAAAAAAAAAAAAAAAAAAAAAAAAAAAAAAAAAATCAGGTGTAACGTGAGAGCTGTGTGTTACACCATCACCTCAAACACCTCCACCGGTCACTAAAGCCCAGGTTCAGAGGTCAGTCTGCAGTCACATTAAAGACACTGCAACTGCGGTCATCCCCGATTCCCACCCTGTTGGTAAATACCCGGCAGCCATCATGTGGGTCCACGGGGGGGGGGCTTACCGGCCACCGTGAGGCGCGCCGTACGGCTGATGATGGTGCCGAGGCTCTCGATTGAGGCCACGCACTGGTACACACCCTCGTCGGGCTTGTTGTGCTTGGAATGCACCACGCTGGTGATGAGCAGCGAGCCATCGGCCAGCAGCTGCCTCCGCTCGTCCGATGCCAAATTCAGGAATGTTCCGTCCTTCTTCCAATCCGTTCGGGGTAGCAACGTCGTGTCACTCTGCACTGAGCAGTTAAGCTGGATGGGGGCTCCCCGAAAGGCCACGGTGTCTACCGGCTCCACGGAAAACCAGAATGGGGTGAAGGGTCTGACTCCAGGTCCTGTGGGTGAACAGAGATATCGCACTCAGTGAGAGGCAGAAATCTAGATGAACACAGAAACAGAGACATACGCATACAGAGTAAAACACAGCTGAGAACAAAGGGAAGAAAATGTTAATGAAAACCCTCTTTTTGCTTCCAGTCACTCTTGGACAAATATGCAGGCTGCATGAAGAAGGCATCCTACTCAATTATTTATTCATTCATTTATAAAGCATTTATTCATGCTTTTCTACAAAGCGATGCACAATTGAGTAAAATAAAAGCACATAACCAACAAGAGCTTTATACACACAGCACGTTGCTGCTTCACATCCCTCAAGTAGCTACTTATAGAAGTGACATTCAAACAGCAAATATAGATAATCACAGCAGATGGTGTTGGACTCATTCATGGAGCTGTCAGAAGATCGGGAGAGAAATGGCTCTGAAAGAGATGGTGTGAGATCCTTATGTATTCCTGGGAGGGATTCAGCGCCTCCGAGAGGTTGAGGGAGCTAATTCTACCTTTTGCATACTTTCAATGTGCTAAAACAGCAGTCTAAGATTGAGTCCAACACCTTCAGCAGTCACTCTCCATCCGAGATCCAGGCGCATATCTCCAAAACTCCACAAACAACCTTTTACGGCACAAGTAAAGCAAACTTTCCCTCTTCTTCCGACTTGCAGAAAGGTTCCTATAAATGCACAATTTCCTCTGTCTTGGCCTGTGATTAGATGATTCATAAGCAGAAAAACCTTGTGGACCTAAAGAAGGAAATTACAAAGTGGGTGGCTGTAGTGAACCATAAATAATTGCAACCAAACACAGCGTGCAGGAACATCAGAGGAGGTTTCAAAATTTGTGTTGAGAGGAGACGAATTCTTCACATTCATTCACCATTCATTCCATCAGTTGAGACTTTTCTCCAAAGCAACTTACAACAATTTACCCATTTATACAGCTAGGTAATTTTTACCTGAGCAATTTAAAGAAAGTACCTACAGCGGGAGGTGGGATTGGAACCAGAGACATTCAAGTGACTGAGACCAAGAGCCCACACCGATCAAACAGATGGGCGGTGGTGCCTCTAACTACAACACCAGCTGCTGCTATCAGTCGCATTTTGGTTTTGTTGTCAGACTCTTCCCAGCTTTCCAAGCAAACTACTGTCTTTACACAGCACAGGTCACATTGTGCCACACAGGTACCAAAGGAATGCAAGGCAAAGTGTGCCAGGAGAAATGGGTGACCAGATAGATGGCACCACAACGAGGGATGCGAATCCGCACGATGCAGCCAAACCTCGTTCTGCAGTCTCATTTACACAAGTCAGCCAGAAGGTTAGCCTTCATCATTCACGAGTAAATAAAAAATAAATAATAAAAATAAATAAATGAGAATCAGAAGGAAAGGCTTTAGATAAATGGGATTTAACTGCTGGAGTGAGAATCTCAGAATTGGGGAGCTGATAGACAGCTCCCTCTGCTATTTTCCCGCACAAGAAATCTGCTGTCAGATGATGGCTCAGCTTTGAGGAATTATTAACCTTTGGCATTAAAAAAAAGGCAGGAATCTTTTTTAAAGATCCAAACTAGCAGAAGGAGAAGCTGCTTGTCCTGAGAGCAACGGGGTTGGGGTGAACTGGTCAGTGAGGTCATAGAGGTCGCTCATTTCTGCTCTAGCCCAGTCCCCGCTGAGGTGAGTAATGCAGTGTGGCGATATGTGGGGAGGGAAGCTGCCCGTCTGTTTGATCGGTGTGGGCTCTTGGTCTCGGTCCATCATCCCTGTGAGAAATATACCCCTGGGTGCAGAGCAGTCACAGATTTTATCTGGACTTTACCAGCCTGGCTCTACGGAACACTGGCACGAGGGCATTAAACCAAATGGAGAGGAGCATTGACAGCCCTGATCAGGAGAAGAGGGCAACATCTAGAAGAACCACTCCCAATTGTCCATCCATCTCCAAATTCTCCCCACTGCTTGACCAACCCATGTGGCAGTAGTAAATATGCCTGACTCATAAGTAACCTCATACAGGTGATGGGGGTATGAGGCATTGCAGGGGGGTAGAGGACTACAGTCCCCACGGTGGTAAAACTGATCTTACAAGATGCTTTTTTTTTTTTTTTTTTTTAAATGATCTAAGGGAAGAGATCAGGTAAGAGCAGCAGTGCAGGAGAAAGTGGTTAAGTAAACATGGTGCTTTCTGACCCCACACACACACACAAATTCCTTTCTTGTTACTACCTTTCCCTTGTAATAAAATTGTGTAGGTTGCTCACAGGGAAGTTTGCCCTTATGGGAAGCTGGACATTTTGAATACAGTCTTAGGCTCTGTAATTGTTTCCTCCCTGGCTGGTTGATTCAGCTCTGGAGCACAAGGGTCCTAGTTGTCCTGCAGAGATGCAATTTGTACCTTTGTGGTCCTTAATTACCCACCTGGTGTGTGTGTGTGTGTGTGTGTGTGTGTGTGTGTAAAAATACGTGGGGGGGGGGGACTGACTTTGGTAGTTTCCACATCAAACAGGCATACCTCCTTTGGTAACGTGTGAATAGTTTGACAACGGTCCACATCTAAGTGGACTAACCAGCATGTACCTCTACGGCGAGATTCGCTCCATGCGGAGAGAATCCTCCCACCAAAGCATGGGAATGCTGGGAATGTACAAACTATAGTGCTGCTACAGCGGAAAGGCCCGGAACGGAGAGTGACCCCGGCGTCCTCTTCCTCAGTTTCTCCTTGAGCTGCTCCGCACTTGTGGAACAGCATAGCAGTCTTTGGACTTCCTCTCCCTTTTTCAAGGTGCTGGCCAAAAGCAAGCATGGCCATTACCCAGAGAGGGCACTTGGCTGCAAGGAGATAATGCTCAAGGTCAGCGTGGCACTGTTGGCATGGACTTGGCTGGAACCTTGGAAGAAACACATCCGCCAAGCCTAAGGGAAATCTAAGCTTTCAGAGCTACAGAGGTCATTGAAGCAGAACCAGCCAACACCCCTCTGTCACTGTCCCACACATCCACTACCACTTCCTCACCGAGTAAGAAAATCTCACGATAGCAGCAGACATCCTGTTTGTGGACAGCTCTGCTGTATCACAAAGGAAACAGCACATAAGGTGCAGTGATCACATTGTCACTGAGGCTTCCAGAAAGAATGGGGAAGCTGCTTACACCAGTAAGAATGTCAGGATGCCTTTCTGTACAGGAATTAAACCTCTGAGCCAAGCTTCAGCCACCTACAGGTGTGCCAAATTCAGAGCTGGGGGTAGGGATTCCATTCTTTGCACAGTTAGTTAATCGCCACAGCCTGGGGTACAATCAATTATCCAACAAACAAAGGGTTCAATTTTCATAGCGATTTTACTTTTCAAACCACAAAGGAGTTACGCTGATCTACTGAGAACAGGAATGGCAATTTGAAACCAACAGGAAAACAGTGAATACTGAACACTTATAGCACCGAGGAGAAATGAGAGCTTTGATAAAAAATGTCCTGCAAAATAATGGGCAAACTACAAAATGGTTTGTCTGCCAAGCAGACTAACAAGCACTCACAAACGCCTGCAGGGTTGGTGAGAAGGTGAAGGACCTTCTGCCTTCTCATGCTGGAGAACACTGAGATGTGAGGGAAGAATCAAGTGTGGAAGGGATCTGGGGAGATTGAGGCCATAAAGAATACTACCAGTTCCCTGGGGCTCACAACACCGCCCACCCCAGGCAGCTTTGACCTGTTAGCAAATTCCATCCAATACCTTTACAGTTAGTGATCAAACAGTCAAATCATATCATGGTTTTCCACCAACTCCAAACTTTCTGCACTGTAGGCTGCATGCCATGTGGTACCTGAAATGAGCTGAACCTGAAACCTAAAAGGACTCGCAGCACATTTCCCTTATTCAACTCCTGCTAAAGTGCATCTTGTGCATTCACCCAACATCATTTGCATCTTAACAGCCCCAACAGACGCTCAAAATTACCCAGCAGTCACACCACAAATGCTGCACATCCAACATATTAACTTGCAGGGCAAATCACTATGAGAGGCAAGGTGTTGGGACAGCTGGAGTTATGGCTACACGAAAAAGGGGGTCACCACTATTGCACATCAAAAGGAGAGACAGTGAGGAGCAATTACAGAAGAGAACATTTGTCTCCCAACTACGGCAGTGAAGCAAGCGATGTGCGTGTAATGAGATATCCTATGGATTTTTAAGGAAATGCAATATCACATTTTTCTCCTGCACACGGGATAGAGATTCAGGAAAATCAATAAGCTTCCAGCAGAGCTGAAGCCAGACCTTCCATCATTTGTCAGTGGCACGTTTCAAAAGCCAAGTCTCTGCAGAAACCAACAGATTTGCTCACTGCATTTTACCCAAAGATTGCAATATGTCTACCATGGATTCACAGACCTTAAACCAACTGACAAAACGCAGACAAGCATAGCAATGGATTTCAAGCTGAAATAATCCATGTAGCCCCTGACTGGGGTCCCAAAACATCCACAATGGTCTCTCAAAAACAGAGTCTGTACCCTGTGGTCCATTTTAGTAGGCCTACAGAAGAAAGGTGAGGACATGACTACAATTACAAATAACCTATCTTACAGCTAATAAAAACTGTATGATATTCCTATACTAAGGAGTCAACTGTAGGACTGCCCTTGCGACATGCACTACCTCTACTTTTGACAGTTTGGTGGTCCCACTCAGAGGTTCAAATCAAAAGTTCATGGAGTATACTTTTACATGTATAAATTCAGGTAGTCAAAACCTGCGTGGTTTAGCATTCCGCTAATGGCTCACAAAGCATGATTCACTGTCCTCTTGGGCCCTACAGATGGATGCTTGGTCACTCTTGGTCTTTACTCATCTCATCCTGCCCACAGCCAGCTGCTTTGCAGGCATGAGCACCATCTCAAAAAATATTAAATGTACCATTTCCATTAATGAAAAAATGAGCATGATGGTGCTGAAGCACAAATTGAAGGCTTGACCTCGCTGAGCAGAGTCCAAGGGTATCTGATCAGATCACCTCTACCAAAACTATTAACCTTCCAGCTCAGAAAAAAGGGGTACATAGTGAGCATCTACAACAGCTCTTTTGACAAATTTCTCTTCAGATTAAAGAGCTGAAAGAATGAAAATCCCAGTGAGAACAGAATACACTTTAAAATGATTCCATGAAAGACCGAACTCTCTCACACGTCAGCAAGCTTCACACAACTTGACTTGCCATGCACCTCTGAAAGCCATCCCCTTTTTTGCTCCATGGTACACAACTGATCATAGGGAGGCATGTATATAAAGAAATATTGCCCAAAATAAGGGGTGGGGCAGGGATGTCAGTCAAACCACCACAGCAGAGGCCCTGGGCTGCTTGCATTCTAATGCTAAAGTGAAAAGAAAGGGGGGGGTACAGCTCTCTAAAAGTCAGAGTACTATGTAACTGGTAGGGTCATCATGTGGCCAACATTGTCATCATTGAAAGACCAAGAGGAAAGGTGGGCCTTAAGGTGAAAGACCAGTGTGGCAGACAGGTTAGATGCCCAGTAGAGAGCAGGTTGTGATCACAGCAGACAACACAACAGGCTACCTCTGTTTACAGTTGGAATTATTGCAACACAGCCCTTATCAGGAGAGATAAGATGAGGAGTGGAGAAGCCCAGCAGCTTGGGATGAACAGCTCCAATAGGTTGCTTGTAGACTGTAAAGCTGTGTTTATCCAAAGTGTGTGTGTGTGTACAGAAACTAGCAGCTACCTGACACTGCTGTGTCACCCTACCAGAGGACAACACACTTCACACCACATTTTCTCCTGCAGTGGATGAGATCATTGTAGATCGAGAGAAAGCCTTATCTGCAGACAGGAGTGTGTTTGCATGTAAACAGGCATCAGCCTGGCTTTACAGGCAGTGAGCACGAGTGTGTGTGCACATGTGCAACAGTATGCAAACAAAACTAACAATTACTATGTGACTGTACAGACACAGATAACAGAGCATTGCAACCATTTTTGAGAAGTTCTATGTTCTAAGTCACCCCAGGACCTGGCAGCCAGTTGTAAGTTCTCCCCATAACTCACTGGAAAACCAGAACACAGGAATTTAGAAGAGCTTATCAATGAGAAGATCCAAGAGAAAACAACTTTCTATCAAAATATCTCATCTCATGTTACAGTTTATACATTCATAGCCTCAATTCCTTTCTGGGGTCCATGTTTGTAGTTACAATCATGAAAAGCAAGTTATGTCTGCAGAATTGATGCATAAAATTTTTTAAAGGCTTTATAAACCAATAAAAATTAAAAAAAGACCATAAGCTTATTTAAAAACCATGTGCTACAGGTGTGATGTAACTGCCCAGGCCTCAGGGGCTTGGAAATGAGCATTTACACCATACTCAATTGAGGGGTTTCCAATGGCCTTGCACACTGTTCACTGCTGAGACATGTGGGGTAGTGGCTGCGGTTCACGAGAATGAGACCCTCAGTCTGAAAGTTGGCTAAAATGACCTTCACATTTACCTCAACACATCCAACACAGTCTGAGTTAAATGCGCAAGAAGCAGATAGAAGAGACAGCCATTCTGCACTGCCCATGATGGGGAAATCCCCTGGGAGCCCCCCCATTCTGGCTCGTTCATGAACACACCTCAGCAGCAAAGGTGAAGAGAGAGAGAGAGAGAGAGAGAGAGAGAGAGAGAGAGAGAGAGAGAGAGAGAGAGAGAGAGAGAGAGAGAGAGAGAGAGAGAGAGAGAGAGAGAGAGAGAGAGAGAGAGAATGGGGCTGAGGAGCTCTAGCTGCGTGTGTGTGTGTGTGTGTACCATGGGAATGGAAAGGTCAAACCAAGCCCCTCAGTATGTTGGCGTTGTGTGGCCTTCGACACGGCTGCTGATCCGTTTCAGTGAACAAGTTCAGCATCCCCCTTAATGGTGTGTACGGTCATATACCCAACATCAACACCCTGGTAAGGAGAGGGGTAAGAATAATGGAACAGCCTCTCCTTCAGAAAACAATAGTGGTTGGACTAAAGTGAGGAAGCCCTGTTAACTTGGATACAGCGGGAGGAACGGCAACCATCTTCATTCTAATGGAGCCCAAAAAGCCCCCCCCCCCAGTTTCTGTGCCATAACTGCATACGTTGTATGCCAAGTACTACCTTCTGTCAAGCAAAGGCACATTCAATAATTCATTGCATCCAAGACAGAAAATGGAAGAGAGGGACAAGATTCCACTTCCATGTTTGTTCAACAAATGTGCTGGGGTGGGAAAGTAGTCTTCAGGCCTTGCAGCACCTGCCCACACCAATAGGTGGCAGCACCCCAGTGCATTTCCTCAGCATTTTTGGGTCACAAATGTTAACAGTTCAACAAGGTAAAAGCTTCATAAAAAGCAGGGGACAGAGGAGAATTGTGGCAAATCCAGGCAACAGTAAGGCAGAGCCACACTTTCGGGGATTTCTAAACACGATGGCACAAAAGCTAGGGTGTTGAAATGCTTCCTGAATCCAAACCCTGACCACATGGCCATTACTGCTTCAGAAAGGATATAGGACCACTGGGTCAACTACGATGCCCACACACTGGGGATCACCCCCCCACTGGGTACCAGTGGGTGGGGCCTCATCTGCAGCTGTGCGCTAATCTCATTTAATCACGTTAGCTGGATTACCCCATAGTGCCCCTCCCACCCAGATCCAGACCCAGTGTGACTCAAGGGGCAGGAACAGATGACAGTAACAGTGGGAGTCTGGGTGTGGCAGAGCTCAGTGGGGGACTAGAACAGGGGCCTCATTATGCCATCATAATCCATGACAAGATGGAGAGAAGAGCTCCAGAGAAAAGGCTCACCTATGGATGCAACCAATCTGATTTAATTCCATTGTTTCTTGAGCCAGCATTCATTTTTGGACCAAGTTAGGTACATTTAATCACTCTAGTGCTCCTTTTAAAACCACAATACGCGGTAAGAGAAATTAGAATCTAATATTTTTGTAAAGAAAAGCGCAGGGGAGCCAAACCCCTTTCCTAATAACCTGCAATAAGCACTGCAATTTGTACCAATTCCATGGAGAGGATGACCATGAGCTGAGCTGTGCTCCCATCATCCTCATCCAGGTGCACTGAATCCCTAACTGTCAGGACAAGTCAGACAGACCAGTGAGGACCTACAGTCAGAGTTAAAAACTCAGGCTGGACATGCAAGTCTGGAGAGACTCAGCAGGTTTATTAAATTTCTTTCATACACCAGGAAGTCTGGTATGCTTGTTCTGCTGCAACCACGCATATACCACCAGGTTCTACATACGAATAGCTGTAATCACTGTTGTTTCCATGGTTACTACACATTATTGTTAGACTGCCCTTGTCTCTCAGGTTCTCTTGAACCAGCCAGCCCAGCACCTCCTCAACATGTACAAGTGTGCACGTGCGTGCACACACGCACACTTGTGTGAGGCAGTTTTCCAAGAAGAGCACCAAAATCTGAACTGTTGAGGGGGGGGTTGCCCCCCCCCCCAGAGTTGAATCTCTGCAGTCCATGGGAGGAATGGCAGGGTGGTGGGTCCAGGGGTAGTGAACATACAGTAGGAGATAGAAAAATATGGTGGGTCCTGTGTCTTGAAAGAACAGGTCTCACACTACACTGAAGCTACCTGGGATCTGGCCAAGAAAACTTCATTTGTTCAAGTTCTTGGTATAGATGTAGAGGAATTAACTCCCTTTGTCTGTCAGAGCTGCTGAATCCTTTTCAACATTTAATAAGGGTCTCAAAACATATTGCAGACCCACTTTTCTCCATAAACTTGCACATGTGTGTCCATCAGATTCATTTCCTATCAATTCTACACATAGCTACTTGGGTAACAAGCGCTCACAAAAAATTATATCCAACTACATCAATCGTGTGCTTGCATCTGCAGTTCATTGTTTGAGAAAAGCCCTTGTGTTTACTTTGAGTTGTACACTGCTTTGGGAAATAAAAGATCTGCTAAATGAATGAATGCAAGACCACTGATCCACATCAGGCATCATTGCTGGGAAGGGGAGAAAAAAAAAAAAAACAAACAAAAAAAAAAAAACACTACATTTCCCAAATGAAACTCAGACTGAAGAAGCTGGCCTTCAGGGAAGATTAGAGCTCCCCCACCATCACACATCTTCTCACCACCCTGCATTCAACCAAACATGTGTTGAGGATGCTATTTGGAGTGAGGGGAATAAACACATTCCCAAGTTTACACACAGGCCACTTAAAGAACTCAAAACTGGATGGAAGTGGTTTTGGAGATCACACACACACACACACACACACACACACACACACACACACACACACACACACACACACACACACAAAGAATTCCAGAATTCCTCAATGTTTACACAGGCCAGCAGTGACTTGCTCCACAGCAAAGCATTGACAAACAAACCTAGCAGTCTCGCCACACAGCCAGGGCCCCAGGGCCCTTCCACCTGTCCCACACAATTGCCCCTGGTGGGATAACAAGCGCAGCAGCTCTGCAAGCCAATCCTGGCTGTTTGGAGCAGCTCTACAGAAACAGACTCAGAGAGACCAGGCCCAGACAACCCCTGACATGACATTTAAACCTTGACATTTGTTTCTAGGATATCTCTGTAAACCCACTGGGAAGGGTTTTGATGTGTGTGATTAAGTCAGTTGGGAAAGGGGTGCAGAATCCAATTCAACAGCCTCCCAAAAGGCTGCAACCTCAGGTCAATAGCCAAGTGGGTGGCGCTTGTTAAGTGACTGATGGTTAGCATTCTGCAGTAGTGATGAAGCCTGGGAAACCCACCAGCTGGGTCCTGGAACCATACAGGCTGTAGCTCGAGTCTGAACCCAGCTGAAAGATGTCTTTCAGTACAGCTGGGTGGCAACAGGCCCATAGAGGCTTTGAGAAGAAAACTCAGCGGGCTGGGAGGTCCCTATATGTTGTACTTTAGAGCAGCTGGCCAATTGAACCTCATCTGCAAGATTAAAAGCTGCTCCTCATCATCAGCATAATGTCAAGGACCTTGCCCAACTACAGATGCACAGTCACTTTTGGTGACAAAGAAAAGAAATTCATCTTCAGAATGTGTCTATGGCATTCATCTGCCACAAGCAGGCAGCTTTAGAAAAGCAACCAGGCGGAAGGGCTTCCCCGAAGAGCCCGAGCCCTGCTTCCACTTTTCTTTATCCATTAATAAATAATACCCATCCCATAATTCCCCAACAGCCTACCTGAGGGTGACGCAGAGGTCAGAAGGTGCATGCAGAAGTCAGCAGCTCACTTTGCTCAGTGTCACAGGATTGCAAAGGGGACACAATCCATTCGAGTCCCCTCATTGATGAGCCAAACTCTTATTTTAAGCTCAATTTCGTTCCTAAGCACAGGTTTCACATCGTTCTTCGAAGCAAAAAGGGATCTTAGACGTCGCACTTAAATAATTTAAGTGTCCGCAGTTTACACAATGACTCGAGAAGAGAAAGAATTCAAAAAAAAAAAAAAAAAAAAAAAAAAAAAAAAAAAAAACTTCTGCATGTGCAAGAGCGTCATCCTCTTCACAGCATAATGACCGATCGGTTAAAATTCAGCATGGAATTCAACGCTACTGCCTTTAAAGGCTATTGAAAATAAAATAAACAGAGGAATGCAATGCAGTGTGAGAGACTGAAAAGTACACCAAGGCTGCGTTCACAGCGCAGACTCTGCCAGCAGCACATTGCACAGCACATCATTGGCTGGGGGAATGGGCTGACCTTCAGGACAGGCCAGAGTGTACCACAAAGCATCTGAGAGCATCTGCCCTTCACACACACAGTTACAAGGCAGCAGGGTCTGCTTCAACTGCAGGAGAGCTGGAGAGATAAGGACAGCGAATCGCTTCTAAACGTATAGCCAGCCTGCCTGGAGCCAAGTATCAGGCAGCAAAACAGAGCTGAGGTGACCAAGTTCAGCTTTCCACCAGCTGGACGTTGACATCTCATCCCATGCACGTTCGCACCTGCTAACTGATCTGCATAACTTTCAGTTTTACACTTCATTTACACCATCAAGTTAAGTTGCTCTGTGGTAAGATGGCAGGATTCCTCAACACTCATCAGCTCCAGCTCTCAGACTCAGCCAGACTAATAACCCTAAATGCAGTAAACCTTTAAGTACCCAGATTTATGGTGTCACATTACACCCCTGGAGTCTGCTCTCATTCTATCTGCCTTCTAAATCCACTGCATCACCAGAGCTATGAGCAATCCCATTGGCTGCGGATTAAAACTAAAGTAACACCGCTGATACAGGACGGACAGACCAATCTTGAATAGCGAGAGTTTGAACTGGAATACGAAGGTAACTTCTAGTATCCATTATGTTGGGGAAGAATAAGTGAGTGAGTGAGAGCATTACCTCCTGGATGGAGACCACCACAACATATGTTCTTATTCAGCAATTTGTGAACAGGGATCCAGGTAACTGTACAGCCAAGACTGTGGTTTAAGACCATATTCACAACTTGCTCTTATACAAGTCCATGCTCAGATTTGGCAGTTAGAAAATGTAATGCTGAGAAAGGATGTTCCACAGTGCCCATCTATGGCTACTCACACCTGCACGCACCCATCGCTCCTCCACAGGTCAGTGTGGGTGAACCGAACTACCGAGCCATCGGCTCTCAACCATCACAAAGAGGATTTAGCAGAAGGCAAAGCCTTAAGATCTGCAATTGATTTTGTTTCCCTTTCTGCTTTCCCAAGGGGATAAGAGATGCGCTGACTACAGCGTTCAATCTGACAGCACTGCCACAATGCAATTCAGCAGCTCAGAGCAGCGGCAGGGTCACCTCATCGCCATCCATCCTGCCACAGGTCTGTATTCTTTCCACAGCGAGTATTAATGTGTTGGCGGATGCTGCGCAAAGTTGATTTTGGTGCTGTGTTGAAATGGTTCTCCAAACACCATCAACAACTTGTGTCACTGGAAGGGTAGTGTTTATGGAAGGGCAGGGTAGGTCGCGGTCTGCAGACTCAGGGACTGAACTGACAGAGCTAAATTGCTCCTGTCTCCACGCAACAGTTGCTGGGACTCAAGTCAAAGCACTTGACCCAACACCCCAGCAAACAATCACTGCCACTGCAAGCAGCTCCTAGACAATGGGAGGGAGGCATTAAAGACCCACAACGGCCTCTTTAAACAGCCTCACAAATTTTATTATGGCTGGAGCTGAAGCATAGTCACCTCAACCAAGAGCAGTTCAGATCATTTCCCCCCCTTCAAAGAAAAACCAGAACAGCTCAATAGAAGAGGAGTACAGAGATGACTGGTACTCATCATCTGCAGTGACCAAGAAGCAATGCTGCATGAACCTCACTCCTGCCACCAGACACACTCTCAACTGAGATAGAGACCTAGAGGTTCAGTGGAGCAGTAAAACTCTAGAGGATCATTGGTATGGGGTCTCCAGCTGTGGACCCCACTAAATAGAGCCATTGTATTCATTAACCCCTTTTGTTATTTATCATTACAGTAATATCATTTCTAGGCCAGAAGCAAGATAAACCCTAAGCCCACAAATCTTTGAGGTTCTGATCACCAACTTGAGATGTTCAGCAATAAAAGCATCCTTCGCTTTCTTCCCACTCTCTATCTTCCGGTCCAAAGCAGACAAATTACTACCATTAAAAATCCTATCAGATCACATAGGAGCAACCAGTAGGAAATTGGTTTCCCATCTTTAAGACTCAGCACGGGAGTAAAACTGTAGAGCTTTGGTCTCCCTCGTGGCTCATACGAGTCTACCAGTCTCCAAATTCCACACGGCCTGATAGGACGGTCAATCAGCATGCTGGTGCCAACTTGCCCAAACTGAACAAAGTGCCTCACATTCATTGTCTCCCTGTGTGGAGCATAGAGGTGAACAACAGACACACTGCAGATAAAGAGGATGTTTAACTGCACTCCTAGGTTACACCGCTCAGCCACAGACCTCACCCATTAGATGCAAAAAAAAAACAAAAAAAAAAAAAAAAAAAACAGCGATTTATTCACCCATATACAATTTAGAAGCAACAGCTTTATATGGGATCATTGGTACCGTGATGCTGGCCGCTCTTCTTGTTGGCTATGCTACAATGAGCTATAATTACGCCTGTCATAGACAGCCTGCTGTGTAGAACGTCTGCATTCACAGCAGGGTTCTGTGTTACAGCCCCCCCTGCATGTGAGCTAACGTGTCCCTGAGCCACAGGATATTCCTTAAACCCCCCAATGCATGTGGACACACACCCACGCATGCACGTGCATGCTTGCACACACACACGCGGGATCTAATTATCTCTGATGTGAGCAAGAGGAAACAGTCTTAGTCAATAGGGAGGACGGAAGACCTAGAAACAGAGAACCAGCCATCCAAGGTTAAGGCAAACCTGGTACCTCAAAGGCTTTAAGCGCAACAAATCCCCAGGAGTTATTAATTCCCATTTAAATCAAATTAAAATTAATGACAAGAGAAACGAGGGAACTGGAACCTACATCTCCTTAGACTCGGCCTGACTCCCTGTTTGCATGTGAACATCTTCATGTCTGTCACAGGTCCCCTGTCTGGTTCATCCAACTTGTAAAGAAGGCTTTAATTATTCAAACCTACTCCTTACCTTGTATTCAACCCCCTCATATGGTAACTGGTCATTGTGTGAGGATACACCACCTCTCTCTGCTAGGCCCAGGTTTCCAGCTGTGCTACCATGCTGTCCAACTCACCAGGGTACCATCAGTGGCCTGCAGGCTGAAGACAGGAAGATAATGGGCTCCCTACAGACAGGGGAGACTCCAAGATGCTAAGGGGCCAGGATGCATGGAAACAAGGCGAGGGAAGCAAACATGAAGGCTTCACTAAACCACACCTTGCTTATGTACCACTTATTCCAAACTAAAACTGCTTTTGCTAAAACCAGTATCCCATCGTTCCCTGCAATAATGGGTCAGTGATGGCAACACTAGTAGTGAGGGTCTGGAGGTTACAAATGGGTGGAGGTGGGGCAATCAATCTGCAGTTCCTCCCCAGTTCTGGACTACATTGTTGAGCCCCACCTCCACCCTCCCATGAGGAGCAGGGCCAGAGATGAATTATTCAAGGCCACCCTGCACTTCATGTCAGCAGCTCAGCTGGATGAAATGATATTTATGGAGAGCCCCATGAGAAAGAGATTGGGGGGGGGGGGGGGGCAAACTAACCAATGAGGGTAGTTAGGGGAGGAAGAAGCAGAAAGCAAACCCCTCACGCAAGGTGAGCAAGAGTGGGCTGTAAAGGGGACCGACAAGCAGCAGATTCAATAAGGCTGTGGGGTAATGAACAGCAATGGACAAAGAGCAAAAAAAAAAATCCATAAATCAGCCATGGGGTCTGGAGGGTCCTTCCAGCAGAAGTAGATGGAAACTGGGGTAGGAAAGACTGCTAAGAGAAGATCTGTGGCCAGTCCACCAAATGACAAAAAGACAAACGAGGAGACTTGCTCTTGTAGAAAACTATACATCATCCTCAATACGGTGCTGTGTATCAGTCACCAACATCAATGTACGTCTAGTCTTGGCTAACAGCGTTTCCATGAAGTTCTGTGTGTAATGGACACCAAGGTGAACGGCAAACAACCTCTATGAAAGTAAAAGGTGAAAGGACTGAGCAGCTCCATCTCAAATGGACCACTCTTCATTTGTACACATGGGACGCCATCTTGAACTGCAGCCAACTTGAATGCTGAAGCTCTAATGTGTAATGAGTCATGATTTCTGCTGGGCTATGATGGAGCCAGCAGTGACCTTGGCAAAGCTATCGTTGCATCCGTTTCCAGTCGGGTAGCATTTCCATGTCATAGACTGCCCCAAAGGGGACAGAGTGGCACTTGACGACAGTAAATCGACAAGGGTCTCATGAATGGACATGAGCCCACTATGCAGCCTCAAAATGACATTGTCATGAGGCAACAGGGGCCCAACCTGTCTTCCTGAGCACATGGCTGCAATTTTGTTGGCCACATAAAGTAGATCCATATTCAAACCAAACGCAAACACAGCCACATAGAGATATTGTCATTGAGTGAATTGCGATTGTGGTGACCCAAAAAGATCCTTCTGCACCGTAATGCAAGGTTAATTCTCTTCCACAGATTCACCAACCTGGGTGACCTTGTTAGTGGCCATTTCTAGATGTGTTAAAGGACTCAAGATGTCAGTTTTGATTCATTCTCCACACATCCAAGGCCCTGCTGGTGTTAATGCATTGACAGATCAGTCAAACCCCATGGCAATTTTATCTTCGAGACCAAAGAAAAACCATTTTCCAAATGGCCATGTACTGTAGAGACAAATTTGGCACAGCGATTCATGTTTAAGTACCTAGACATGGGTCCTGAAGGTTACTGGTTCAAGTTCTTCGCCTTGCACCAGCTATAGGGCCATTAAGCTTCATTTGAACCTACCCTAAAAGTGAAAACTCAAGTTAACCAAACACTTATTTAAAGATTCCTCTGGTATCAGGCATGCAATAAATTAATAACACTGCTGACTGTGGAAACAAATATACTGCCCAACTTTTAACTGCCACCAATAAATGGAGATGGACTGGGCAGAACTTCTAGCTGATAGCTGGGCATATTCTTCAAAACTAAAGATTTTCAGACACTAGGAATGTCAAAGTGCAGAACCCCGCTTCACTCTGTTACAAGAGAGGTACTGGGACCACCCAAAATCGCCTTTAGCCATATTATTTTGATTGTATCTCCACTGAATACCAACTTGTGAGCTCATGTTTCAGGGCAAAGCTGTCCTACTACATGTATGAATGTCATATAAAGTTGGTATCTGGACAAGTTGCATCACAGAGGCTCTCAAAATATTTATGACAACTGTGTGACACAGTCCTTGTTTTAGCACTCCAATATGAATAGCAATTCATAGCATCTGATCTTCCATAATTCAACAAGGGCTGGAACAGAACCACTCCTTTATCACCAAAGAGACCTTTTGTTTTCCTACCCCAACTGCTAGGGTGCTTCGGACTTGGCTGCTGTTTGCAAGGGCCTTGTCTCCAAATTCCTCTTCAAATACACACAACAGGGATCCGCTGTTGCAGAAAAAGATGCCCGTATCCCGTGACAACATGTTGCATGTGGCACAACACAGACATTCAAATCTGAATCTAAATGAAGCAAAGCTACTTGAGACATGTAAAGAGGAAAGGAAAAAATAAAATAAATTTAAAAAAAAAATTTTTTAACTACAGCAAGAAAAGGGAACCCCCCCAAAGCAAAGGAATGGCTGATAGTTATTAACTTTAATAAGACTCTTATCGGGACTGCATCTGGATCTCATAAGTTCTAAAACAAACAAACAAATAACTCCATACAAAAGAACAGGGGATGTTGCCTACTCACAAACTGTGAATTATTTCTCTTGGTATCTGTGACACAGCTGTACCACGTATCCATCAAAGAGCTTTTCTGGTGGACATCCTAATAGGATGTCAGCTTCTCCACCTGGGAAGCCTGCAGAGGCCACAGTTCACAACCAGTCAGTCAACATTTCCACTAATGTAATAGCTACCTTTAAATAGTAGACTCTCTGCCCTCTAGTCGGCCTCAACTTGCTTTTATGCAAATACAGGTCGGATAAACTTAAGCAAAGGCAAGAAAGTACTGCTGTATAATGGTCCAACAACTGCTTCCATATTTGGTCATCTCATTGTTAAGCCACAGCCCTTCACTGGTTTCTATATTCAATAGGGACAGACAATAACTTCTACAGGCCAACTTTAAAAATAAAAAAATAAAAAATTAAAAAAAAAGTGATAAGCCAAGTAAACATGCACACAGACTTTACTGGTTACAACCATCTTCTGCTTTGTTGCGCGAGTCAACGCATATGTTTTTGTGGAATTGAGCATCTTACAAGCAATAATTATCCAACTGTAATGGGCTTTATGTCCATATGGGAGAGTAAAAAGCAGCCCAATACAGTATAACAACGCACAGCATCAGCCCAAGAATGCAGCACAGCAGGGTATGATAATAAACCATTCGTTTAAATGGTTTGTAGTGATCTACCACTGAAAGACTTGACATGGCAACAATGGTTCCCAGTCATTTTCACCAAAAAACCAGGCTGAAGTCAAACAAAATTTTGATTTGTAGGGGGGAAAAAAAAAAAAAAAAAAAAAAAAAACCCAACCCAAACAATTTTTTGCACTCCAACACACACACAGGACTGGTAGCAGAGCTCTATCATGGGGACACCAACAACTCCAGGCTGAGCAATATTGTACAGGCCAGCTACAAAGAGATCACAGATGAGTCCAAAGCAAGAGTAAAATTGCCCTCATGTCAGCATAGTAAAAGCAAACCAAAACTCATTGATGCTTAAGTCTCCATTATATCGCAGTACAGCTTCCCTTAACAGCAAAGGAAACAGTTCTTTATGATGCCAAGAAGGCCTCTGCAAATAAACATCCGCATTCCTGGAGCGCCAAGAAATAAAGCTAAAGCAAAAAGCTGGAGTTAAAAACACAGATGTTTAAACTGTTTACTACCCTTATTAAACGCATCAGTGTAAGCTGCTTTGAGCTTTGCTTCAGGGCACATGTATTTAACGCTACATGTTCAACTTGTCACAAGCACAAGGTAATACCTACCTGAGTTGAGACAGCCTATATTGAATTTAGCACATTGGGAGTCGTACTGTATCCTCCCATTCATTGTTGCACATCCACCCGCCACAAAGCTTTACTGCTGAGGGACCAAAGCCCATCTGCCAAGGCCGCTGGGACGATGCTTGCTGCACACTCAGGCACACTCCACCTGAGGACTCATCTCCTGCGGTGTCTCCAATCCGGATATCTGGCACAGACAGTGACGCCATCGCAGCAGGGGGGATGCAATGGGGTTATCACATCTGGAGCCCCTGATTCAGAATTAGGCACCCATGATCTGCAAATAACATTGAATATTTTCTCGGAGGACCATATCAGGCTCAGAACACCATTCAGTAAAGAGAGGCACTCTGAGGATTTCAAACCGTGACAAATCCGAGGCTGCAAATGCTGAACCAAAGAATACAAAGGCTTCTACAGCAACCAACCTTGCATAATGTGCCTCATCATTCCCCACCCAAATATAAGCATCAGCCATTGTAGTCACATGTACATTTGTACAGTTACTCAGGTGGTGGACAAATGGTTCTGAGCACATACCTCCCACCTGTGTATTTGCCTCAGAGATCTTTAGTTTATAACGGTAGTGCTACCGGAACAAAATGGTGACCCTGCGGACACAAAAATTGCCAGTTTCTCAAAAAAATTCCTCAGTTTTTCCCCTTTATTAGTATTCTTAAGGGGTAGAAGGGAGAGCACAATAAACCATGAGTGGGCAAGAGGATCCCATTAAAAGATGGGGAGCCACCGATTCCAATCCCAGATTCCTCAAATGTTAGGCCCATAGATAATGCATTCTGGTCTTGCCTCAAGGACTGAAGTAGTGGATGTTTGAGTGTCTACCTTGACTGCATCTCACCAGCCTAGCTGATAAACAGCACATGAGATGGAGAGCAGAGCTCACTCTGTTAGCATCCCGAATTTCTGTCCATTTCCATCCAGAGCACTTGCACAGTGCCATGCCCAGCAGGTTAACAGTCGCTGAAACAAGCAGTTACTTTCAGGAGGCAATGGGAGAGGAAACTGGCTCCTATTCAAAGTAATATGGCATGGACAATGCCATCACCGGTCACACACACATCTCCTCTGGACTGGCCACAATGTTTTTGATAAAAGGTAGAGCAGACCATTTAAAGGAAATAGTAAAACACATGTAACGACTTTTGGCTTCTCCCGTTAGGGGTTGCCACAGTGGATTGGCTCGTCCGGATATTTGGTTTGGCAGATTTTTACGCCAGATGCCCTTCCTGACGCAACCCCCCCATTTTGTCCGGGCTTGGGACCGGCACAGGGGTGCACCCCCTTGTGGCTAGATTTGCATCGACGCCCAATGTGGGGCTTGAACCCACAACCCTGAGATTACGAGTCACATGCTCTACCGACTAAGCTAGCCGGGCAGGGACTATTTAAGGGAAGTAGTAAGCATCAAAAATATACTGCTTGTCCACCCTCCTTATCTCAGAGGGAAGGACCCCACTGAACCACCTAGTTAAACTCAACATTTTTAATGAAATCTGTTTGCATCAGTTGTGTGCCACAAGGTGAAGCCATAGGGCAAACTGTTAAGTAATGTCATATCAAATGTGGAGAACTCAAAAATCGTAGACGCAAGGTTCAACAGCACTATGGTGGTTTACCAAGAATCCGAATGATTATTCCAATAGTTAAACCCTGGGAAATGTAGTCATCGACACAACTCCAGTCCAGCCTGTGAACGTTGGTGGGGAACAAAGGTGACAAACCATCAAGCCAAATCTGTGAGATATTCAACCCACGACGGGGGCCACAATCATGCGCGACAGCTTTTCAAGGCAACAGTGGCTCAGTGCCAGTCAGCAACACTCCCAGACAGTGGAGCCCCACTCCCTGTGAAGACACACAGATACTAGTGGGTGGCTGTAAAAGAAACTGACTGATGTGTGACAACACCCCCACCCCCAGTTTTTTTTTTTTTTTTTTTTTTTAATACACATCTCAGGCATGTCTGGGTGTTGGCAGGAAATTAAGTAAAGAACGGAAGGGGGAGGGAAATCCGCTCATTCATTATACCATCTCCATTGCAATAATGATTTAATTATGTACTGTCACACACAGACACACACGCGGGCGTGATGTGACGGCTCACTTAGAGGAGCAAAACCGTGCTGCGATGCCGCTTCCCTGCACAGATCTGTGGGCCGCACGAGCCCTACAGGGGGCACCACAGAGGCAAAATGGAGCGACGCTAACAGGTCCGACCAGCGTGAAACTGGCAACGGCGCTTCGCTCCAATCCAAACAAACACCAGCTGTTCCCCAAGATGGCCAGCAACACCGAGAGGCCCCCAAATAGAGATGAATCAACATTTACATATCGTACAGTGTCCAACGCGCCTTTGTTTAACAAATTGCTCTTTCAGTTGAAATTTGGTTTCGGTTCAGAGTGAACTCCTTTAACCATTCTGGATGCATTATTTGCAGCATAATGTACACCTCACTCCATATCTTGGTACAGCGTAGCGTTAACATTCACATTCGTAACTCCCGGTCTTCTCAAAACGTGGCACCCTTCATTCTCGCACAGGGTGATTCAAAAAGAATGCAACACTTTCATAAACGTATTAGTAGCCAAGTTAAATGCGTACAACTTTCAGCTGTCTCAATCTCAAAGAAATGAAAGCCAAAACTAAAAATTGCTTTAGGCTACATATAAATGACAGTTAATAAGTAAGAAATGAATTTAAGTGTTCAATCCTTTTTGAATTCCCCTCGACAAGGCTGGTATTGAAATTACAATTATTCGACCAGAGTTGTCTAACTACCGCACCTCCTCAAAGCTCACTTTACCATTGTGCTGTGAACAGATATACGAAATGTACTGTAGCTCCTCCTGGGCCACGGTGGACTGGAATAAGAAGACTAACTATGTAAAAAGATCAATAATGAATAGTGTAAGAATAAAGGGTCAGTGCAAATGGTGTTGATGCTACAGTGGGGTGGGGGTGGTTAGTGGTGGTGAAGGTGATCAGTCCCTACACCTGCCAAGAAACCAGCAGTCTGACAGCCTGTGATGAAAAAGCTGTTTCTGAGCCTGGTGGTGTTGGCCTGCAAGCCCGACGGCAGTGCTGAAAACAATGAGGGGGTCAACGGTGACAATACGAGCATCTCGCTGCCGTACCCAATACGCTACAAACACACCAAAACTACCGCATCACCATTCGCAATACATTTCCCATCAAACGCCAGGCTGTGCCTCTCTTCTGCTAACTGCCGGATGAGCCTGACATCACCAGCTCATTTGAGCTGCCTGACCAGCACCGGCACAGAATGTGTTTATACAGCGAGGAGAGGCAGGAGCTCCTGGCTTCCTAATGGCTTCCTGCATCTCGCACTATTGTTTCCCCTCAGGAAATCTTATCAATGAAGGCCGCAGTGGCACAGGCCAAAGCCCACAGCGGCCCACCGGGGCAGCGGCTAATGAGGACGGCAGAGACGCCGGACAGCCGCAGTCTCAAGAAGTCCGACTCTGCGCGGCTGAAAGACATGCATTTATTGGAAGACTGAGAAAAGAAAAAGAAAAATAACCAAAGCCCACACAAAGGTGACCGCTGCAGCATTCCCAGTTCTCATGCCCTTGTCCAACCGTATTTCTACACACTAGCATGACCTCAACTCCAACACACAGCTATGTAGTTTAGTACATGTTTGCCAGGGCCTAACATGAATTATAATTATTTCTCAGATTTTTCTGTCCCGTTTAACCATTTTATTACTAGATTCACTGATGTCAAATGGAAAAATAAAAGCCCAGAAAATGCTAAAATTGTCTAGATAAAACACTCTGGTCTTGCGCTAGGAGTGCTTAGCATGGCGCGTACGCGCACACACACACACACACACACACACACACACACACACACACACACACACACACACACACACACACACACACACTCTCTCTCTCTCTCCCTCTCTTCCATAAGGCATTTTTTAATAAATGTTCCTCCTCCTCTTGGCTCTAACCACAACTTGAATGCTCTTACTCAAATGCCATTAGCACAGCTTGCTTTGCGTTGGAGGAGAGGCAAAACCATGGTGCTTTGGCACAACAACAGGAGAAAACACTCGCTCTGCTGAAATCACCTTACAGGCCATTCATCAACTTCCTGGACAAAACCCATGCTTAAAATACACACCGTGAACACACTGTGATAACAGTAATAACCAGAAGCCTGGATCCTCCCATTTCATCTTGGAATTGGACCTGAACCTTAGGGGCAACTGGTGGCATAGGGGTTAAAACTGCTCCCTTTGGACTCAAAAGACAGATTGAATCCTGCTCCTGCAAAACCCTTGACCAAGGCACTTTACCCTCCCCTGATATGGTAAAAATTAACGAATACAAGCAGGTGAATGGTTAGTACCAAGGTCAAAACAACTCCCCCAGAACCTCAACACTTACGGCATATAAAAGGCCTCAGAAAGGAAGCCAAGGTGTTGAGCAGCCAAGACCAGCAGGGCTCCTGCAGGAAACCTATTCATTTATCAACTCTGCACTGCAGTCAGAAGCCCATGAGAAAATTCATTAGTGTATGAAGCAGGAGCTGAACACGTGTGCATGAGCATCTGCATGTAACCACACAGCTACTTCTGTTCTATTGCTCCAGTTACGTGGGACGGCAAGTGAGGTCACCAATGGTAAATTCCTTCCTGCTGAGGTTCAAGGGATGTTCAGCACCTCCCAGGTTGCATAGTACTGAAAAATCATGTAATCCACACACACACAAAAAGTTTCAGGGTGCATGGAGAGAACAAAAAAAAAAAAAAAAAAAAAAGGATTCAGAGAGTGAATGTCGATTTTTTATGAATGTCAAACAGCCAGACTTACATTTGGATTTTCTTCTTTACTCTGTCTGCCAGAAATTGTAAATAATGACAAACACACTCTCTCCAAGGGGCCCTTTCCTCCTGCTTCACAAAGCACAAACAAAGATATGACTCAGGCCTGTGTGAAAACCACCAGCATTCAGTGAAACAGAACTTCTCCAGGGGAATCTGGCTGATCATTCAAGTTGTTTTTATGAGGTTTGTGCTGTTTACAGGGTACCTTGGAGCGTTCGGAGTAAAGACGGCTCTGTTGAAGGACAATGGAGGACCAACAGTGGACAAGGGCACAGATTGCGATGCTGGCAGAAACGTGAAGAGAGCATGAAGGTTGGATTCATTTCAGAGGAAAAATTTTCCTCCACGAAACATCAGGATGTCTCTCTCCTACCATCCCAAGTCACAGCCCAGGTTCTCAGAAGGCCACAGATTTACATGAGGAGCACAACCCCATGCAGAACATTCTAGGGACACATATTCTGAAATTTCCAATATGGATTATGAGGAGTGACTCTTTTGAAAATGTATATACAGAATATGCAAAAATCATATTATAAAAACACAGTTAGTGTTCCTGCATTAATACTGCAACAGCATGCGCCTCAGGCAGTAATAAAGTGCACTCAATTTCACAGCAGAGGCCAAATGACTGTTTAATGCGAGTACAGGTTAAGTAAATATTACCGTGGTGCCGTACTTGGAATCAGTGTGCAGCAACACCTGGGGTACTGGTGCTACTCATGTTAACCATACCAGAGACCCTGTGTACAGGTCTGCATCACGTTGTTGACCTCACAGCTCTTTTACTGCTATGGTAATGTGACAGTTAAGACATTTGAGCTGCGCGTAAAAGTGCTACAAGGAGGCCTCCTCCTGTCAAGCCCTGAAGATGTTTAAAGTCGTGCTGGACAAGGCATAACATAACACCACCTGCTGAATACTCCCCTACCACCTATTCAATTTAAGCTTGTACAGCCATTTTCAACCATGTAGCTAATTCTGCAGCTTGATCTTTTTTTATAATCTCAAGTTAAGTCAAAAAGGAAACAGCATCATCTTTAATATGAGTCGCAACACAAATATCAACTAGCATAAATACTGTATGTAAAAATGTATTGTGTTGGATGCAGACTGAGACCAGCATATTTGGAGAAAAAGACTTGAGCTGTTGTCTGCCGTCTGATGCAGTCAAAATATTCGGGGGGGGGGGGGGGTATTTAATTAAATAATTAAATAAATAAATAAATAAATATCCCCAGTTGATCAGAAAAGGCAGAAATCAAACCATGGAAGCACAGCCAAAAACTGATGGCCTGCACCAGAGTTGGGCGCATGGTCTCGTGTGTGACCAGCTGAGCGGTCATCATTACGGAAGTTCTGGTGAGGACATCAGCACTGTGTCGCCCCTCCTTCAAAGAGCGCTGAGCCGTAAACTAGGCAGCCAGGAGGATGCGACATGGCTGGGAAAGGGTTAAGAGACGCAGTGGCGGGGAGTGACGCCCTTTGAGGGAGAAACACTGGGGAAGGGAGGGGACAACAGCTGAAAAGCTCTTCATTAAAACCATCTAAAAAAGGAAAAAGACAGAAATAGAATCAAACAAACCAACAGCCAGTGGCCTTTCATTCTCCCAGAGAAGACAGTCAGTAGAGTTTACCAAGCAGCTCACACACACAAAATTCAGTCTCGTGTAATCCTTGATGCCCAGGTAAGGCCAGGTTTGTCATACTGATGTGCATATCAGAGGACTTCTTCCAAGCCCCATATTGGCACTGAGAATCACCCCTGCTCTCTCTATGCTAGTTTTTAAGAACTGCCCATCTGCCCACAATCCTGGAGCATACCGAGCACAATGGCTGGGGTGGGTGCGCTGTATTCTCCCTCTTTACAACAACTTGCAGGGGATGGCATCAGGTTTCCAACACAACAGCGAGAATGAAGAACAGAGCAAATGACTTTGGTGGAGGAAGTAGGTCACCAGGGCAGCCCTCGTACCGCCGGGGTGCGGAAAACCAGTAGCCCTTCAAAGGCGCCTTGTTCACTGTCTGGGTCAGGGGTCGCTCAGGTTTGCCTTACGGCGGCTGTTTATTCCTCGAAAACCAACCGCTCCTGCACATTGCATCTGGGTGGTGGTGGATGTGGAACAATCCCTCTTCTGTTCCCTGGCTTTTCCCCCCGATTACCCCCACCCAGAGCTCCCGGGCCAGCAGGGACTGCAGGGCCACCATGCCGAGCCAGAAGAAAAGGTCCTCGTAAGCTGGTACTTTCTAGAAGCCCTGGGCCAGAGAAAACCTCATCTCTAGTCCACCGCATTGAGAAACCAGAAACTGAATTAAAGCAATTACTCACGGTTTCGAAGCGAGACTCCAATCTCCTGTTAATTATTCACCAAAGAAGGTTCCAGTTCTCCATCCAAGGGTTTTAGAGCCCCAACAGGTACAGAAGTGCTTCATAAGAGCTGTGATGGCTCAACTCAGCACAGCAGCAGGAGGTGGGATGAACAGAGGTCAGGAGGTCAATCGTTCACCTCCACACCACCACGGAATGAGAACAGAAGCAAAAATAAAACCTGACATGAGAGATGCACAATAAATAAATAAATCACTGCAAACTCGCAGGTGCCACATCACAGATGTATGTGTGGTAGGGTGGGCAGCATACTGCGTTTAGCTAGTAAGTACCTTGGCTTTGTAGTAGAATGGAGGAAGAAGAAAAAAAAAAAAAATTCTCTCCATCTCTCTCACACACACACACACACACACACACACACACACTTAACCTATCCAGAATGCAGTGAGGAGAAGCCCTCCAGAGTAGCACGGGTGGACCACCAAGTTACACCCCAGTACTGTCTGACCGCGTTTCTCCAACATCTTCTAGGTTCACAGTAGTACAAGCATCATTTTATTGAAGGTGTAACAGTGTATTCTCTGTTTTTAAAGACTGTTTTGAGGAAGAGAGCGCCAGTCTGAGCCAAAGGGTCATTTGCAATTATATGGCTGAGGGTGAAGTACGCACAGCGTAAGAAGAAAGAGCTCATCTTCAACCAGAGTTCAAGAGGAGAACTCTTGAGTAGAGCATTAGTTGGCACATATTCTCACCACACAAGCACAGACCATTATTTGTCAGAAACTTTTATCCAAGGTGACTTACAATGTTGGGTTTACACACCAAGCTACTGACAGGGATTTATAAACCTCTAATTTCTATGGTATAAAGGCAAGTACCATGATCAAAAGGGTACTTACGGCAGGAGGACCAGGACCTTCTGATTTGGAAAGGGCATCTGTAACCTTTACACCACCGACTAAAAACCACAAGCCTACCTCTGATCCACAAGCTGGTCATTTCTAGACCAGTCCAACAAATGGGCCATTTTGGATTTGACACACAAGTTGAAACACTGGCCACTGATGATCTGGAGAACATCTTCACAAGCTAGCTGACCACTGGTGTGACCCACAGGGTGAAAGGACAGCTACGTCACCTGGAATCATTTGTGTTTCATGACACTGGTGACAACCTGGGGGGGGGGGGGCAGGATTGATGCAATGCACAAACCCAGTCAAGGGGGTTTGTTTGCACAAAGGCTTTGCATTGCTGAAAACAGCTGTCGCCCCAACAGCCTCATTAATACCAACATGATTCATCTACAGTTGAGCAGGCCATGTCAAAGACCTAGACCCCCATGACAGGCAGCCGCGTCGCCCCGCTGCTGTATCAGTCACAGGCTAACATGTTCCCCACATTCGCGTGCCATTTAGGTCCCATTTACAAGGCTTCATTTGCACATTAGGCGATTAGCCAAGGACCAACAGTCTCGGAGAATTAATAAAGCGACTCGAAAGCGAGTTTAACAGCTGGCGGTCGCAGTCACTCCATGCACGGAGAGCGAAATAATAACCAACCGCAGATGACAGAACATTTGTTAAAGGGACTGATCTCTCGGTCCTCACGTAGGGACACCTCGCCGAGAGGGTCTAATTCAATTTACGATTAGAGTCAATAAACAACAAGGACGATTCACCCGTAATGAACCCTGACCGAACGAGGACCGCATCGCAACGCGGCCGCTCCGGCGATGAAGCCGGCCGCCGTCGACGTGCCGACGTTCTCGAGATCAGCGGCAGGAGACGAAAACGTGCGCCGCTCACGATGCACGCCGGCGGGGATCCTCGCAGAGGACCTCGGGACCAACTACGGTCCACGCAGCTTCCTGACCACCACCACCGCATTTTTCCATCACATGCATGCAATGGCATGAATTGATTTCCAATAAATGCACTCAAATGGCATTGATTTAATTAAGGACGTCTTTGCGAGCTGTGTCACATCATCATGCGCAGACGCAGATGTGCAGACGCAGATGCGCGCACGCACGCGCGCACACACACACACACACACACACACACACACGTTCTTCAGGTGGCCGTCAGTGATCTCACACAATCCCACTTTCATCACTAGTACAGAGACAAAAACACAGGCGATATAATCCAGTACACCCCCACCCCCCACTTTATCCCCGTCTCTGCAGCTTCCACCTGAGGAAAATCTGTTCTGAATAAATGTGTCATTTTTTTTGGAAAGAGGATCCCAAACCAGAAACCCGAAACCAGCTCTCCTCATGTAGACCACTAGCTTGAGTCTTAAAAATTCCTCACAATACCTCTCCAAACACACATGCACCTCCTTTGACCCACAAGAGATTCAGTTCCCTTCTTCCACCAAAACCTGGACATTTGCCCGTTTCCATACAATTATATAAAAAAATAAAATGAAACCCATCAACTTGGAACCAAGATGGGGAACAGACAAACCGGCCATTGTGATGCACGGAGACCATAAAACACCCAGCAACACTACTGGTCCTGTTAAGCTCATACTTGGAAGGCACTTTCTTGGACTGTGCGCTCCACCAGTATGATTCTTTGTTCTTCCTCTAATGCTGTGGCACCCCCCCCCCCCAGTTTTACACCCTCCCCCTCAGAAATTCCAGGCCAGCACTGGATAAACACCAGAGGGAGAGGGGTTCTAAACAGACTAGACTGCCCACCTCCATTTGTGTGTGTTGTATCCAAACTAGGTGCCCCGAACAGCACAGCTGCTGCACCATCACTTCACTATTCAGCTACTATTGGATTCAGTACAAATTTTAAATATAAATAATGCTGCTCATTCAAGTTATTGTCATCACTTCAATTCACTGAATCCAACTAAAAATAGAAATTGGCATTTCCTGTGTTCCCAGCAGCACTCCCCTGGCCTCCAGATGGGTTTGGTGCAGAAATGCTCCCTACCTGCGTAGCTGATGCGATTAATTCTGGACAGATGGGCTGGAGGTGCAGTGTTATTTAAAAAACCGCTTGGATTACTTTCGCAAGCGACGGCTTCATTTCAACCACATGTCACTGCGGCTGGACAAGAAGCAGTAGGGAAGAAGAAAAAAAAAAAAAAAAAAAACTGACGTGTGTTTTACTGCATGCCATGGAAACGCATCTCAATGTCCACAGGGCCACGTTCTGTCTCGGGAACTCTAGCAGCGGTATAATTCCACAAAAGTGGCCAGGAACGCGGTTATTCGTGGCGGGACATCGACCGCACCGAGCACCGGGTCCGGATCGCTCGGCGGTCCTCGTCGCCGGGCTTCCTTCATCAGGGACAGGGAGGTGGTCAGCGTCTCGTGCTGGAACTGCTGGGACAAAATCCCGTGAACCGCTGCTGTCCGGGAGTCCGCATAACAGTCCTTCCTTTGAACAGATAAAACTGATCTCATCACCAAAAAGGACACGGTCTCTCTCACACACACACACACCTCTGTGGGGGATCTCACAGAGAAGCCCCCCCATCCAGCAACAGAGCTTTACTGGGAGCACTGGGAGACCGAGGTCCTAGTATGATCAAGCGGGTCCGTCCCAGATGGCCAAAGCAGCGAATCAATGTTAAACCAACATCACAGTGTGCCAGAACCAACAATGGATCAAAATCACCAAAAAGGACACACACACACACACACACACACACACACACACCTGTGGGGCATCTCACAGAGAAGGTGCCCCCCCCCCCACATCCTCTGTCCAGCAACAGAGCTTTACTGGGAGCACTGGGAGACTGAGGTTCCACTATGATCAAACAGGTCCAACCCAGGTGGCCAAAGCGGTGGGTCGATGTTAAGCCAACGTCGCGCCGTGGCAGAACCGACAATGGATCAAAATCGCAAAAACCCGAACATCATCTGATCAGCACGACAACAAGGCACCGCCAGCGCCGAACCGCAACAGCAACGGTACCGACACCATGTGAACACAGAGTACCGACACGGTACCGACGATCCGCACGGTTACACGTACCCCTGTCCGAGTGGCGGGAGCCGTGCGAGGAGCGCAGGGAGGAGAGGACGAGGAGGACGAGGAGCCGCGGCGCCATCACTTCTCAAATAAATAAAACTAAGTAAAAGCGCGTTAATTCAAGTCCTTTATAAGAAAAGTGCGTGGCGGGGGGGCTCCGCCGAGAAACCCCCCTCCGCAGCCCGCGGGTGCTCCTGGGGGAGAAGCTCAGTCCTCCTCGCCGCCGCCGCGGACGAACACCTGAAGGGCTGAGGGGCGCCAGCCGGCCCGCTGGACCATGGAATCCTCGGGAGTGCTGAGGCGAAGCGCCGCTCACGGCGGAACTCCCGCCGGGTCCGGAGCCGAGCTACAGCGTGGAGGGGCTCCCCTCGGGGCTGTCCGGGGGTCCCGACACAGCGGCACAACGAGAGCCGCAAACGAGCAACATGACAACAACAGGACGGGACGAGCAGGACGAGGAGGAGCCACTTTTTAAACCCGCAGGAGCCGGAGGAGGAAACGCTGGAAGTGCAGCTGCAGCGCACACCCGGAACGGAGCGGAGCGGAGCGGAGCGGGGCGGCTAGGGCCTGGAGCTCGGACTGGGTCGCCTCACAACGCGGCGTGGACAGCCGAGTGCGCCGAGTGTAGTCTGCACAGCGTGCGTGAAGTGTGTACGGTCCAGTGTGTGCGGAGGTACCGAACCTTCGGGTGGGCCCTGTCCACTGTCCCCCCCATAATGGACCCTAAAGCTGATGGACGCGCCGCATCATTTCCCTGTGCTAAGCACACGTTTTTCAGAACCTGTCCATCACGGTGAAACCCAAGAGGAGACCCGAATGTTGGCCGTAAAGCCCGGCGCTGCTTCTGGAAAGATCTCGCCCTTTCCTGCAATCCAGGCCGTGCGCGGCCGCCTCCCCGCTGGGGTAACTTTGAGCCGTGAAGCCGGACCCCGATCCTTCACGAGAAGGCGGCGGTGCCTCCCGGAAGAGCAGGCCCCATCGCAAGCGTTTACTTGACGGCCGAACCCGGTTCCACCACCGGCGCTGTCCTTCTCCGCCGTTTTCCCCCCTTCCGCCCTCCCGCACGCGCTCCCTATCCTTCCCCCGTCTCCACCGGGCACTGTGCTCGATCCCCCAACTCAGTGTGGGTCGTGACCCCACAGCACGGCGTCCCTGTGTCACTGTCCGCAAACGGCAGCTGCGGGTACGCCTGGGCCACACCTGTACGGGATGAACTGGACGGACGTCTAAAACCAGTGTCGCGCACACGTCCTTCGTGTGTGTGCACTGCTGCAGAAGAGCTGGGACGACACGTTGGCCACCAGCGGTCGAACCCCATTTCCCAGAATGCCCCTGTCTAGCCGCTGCTGTCTGCGCCGTTGCGATTTTATGAAATCTCTAAAAAATTTGCAGTGCTGGTAGAACCTTCTGTGGACTGTGGAATTATCCAAAGTACATTATTCAAATAAGGAAACTTCTGGCAATGGGGAACAGCGCCCCCTCTTGGGTGTCCTGGAAATCCAAGGCCCGAGGTTCAAAGTTTACTCGGTTGTCATTCGGCCCGTACGCAGTTGTAGAGCAGTGAGAAAAAATATGTTGTTTCTCCTGGGCCACAGTGCAAACACACCGAACAGTCAGCACGACGCCACCAATTGGTTACTAGACAAGTAGATAGATGCAGATATATAAGAAGATATAAATAAATGTACAAGTAAAAGAAAAGAAGCTGTTTCATAGATGAACGCATCAAGAAAAGAGGATTATTGTAAGAGTCTGTAGTTCTGAGCATAATAGTGGTAATGGTGCAGTGGCAGGTGGTCAGGCGGTCAGGGGTTGTGGTGGTGATCATTCCCTGGTAGCCTGCAGGAAAAAGCTGGGGTAGCGGTTGCAGAATTGATCTTTGACGTTGAAGGTGTAGATGTGGGGTGGGAAGGGGGGCCCTACAGGTGTGTGCTTCTCACAGGTTCATAATGGCAGGTGTGTTGAGCCATCAGCCAACGCTAAGGAGACCAGCATGGGGGGATTTACCACAGGAGTAGAGGGTGGTGGATGACAACCGTGTGCTCCTGCTCATAGCTGGACCGCTGCATGGGCCAGAGATGCTCACTGTGTTCTGCAGAAGACCACCTGCAGTTTCACACTTCATCCACGTAGTCATGGCTTGATGTTTGTAAACGCACCGGATAAAACCATATTCCTTCCTCAGGGGTTCAACAGATGTTTCCTCACATCTCAAGCCGCATTATCGGCACCGAAGGATCCGCACAGGGGGAAGGCGGTCGCTCCGGGTTCAGCAGAAGCCTGCGGTTGTTCTTCCAGCGGAGCTTTTAGACGCTCATTTTATACATCGGTGGACCTGCTGTTATTTTGCAGGTGACAAAGTGCTCGGTGTTTAACATCCTGAAATACCGGGGACCGTGGTGCTCTGGGAACTGATGCCCATCTGCAGAGCTGAATGTTTTATTTCACGCAAGGACTGGCATGAATTCCAACATGCGCGCGCGCACAGTAAATTTCCACAGCGCGATGGCCGTCCACGTGAAGCGCTAGCAGGACGGACCGACTCGGCCAGCTCGGGCTCCTATTTCAGCACAGTGTCATCATGCTCACGCCTGTTTACACAGGAAAAACACGCCTATGGAAGAAAACGGTTTGCTGGAGCGACACAAGCGGCACAAATAACCGCGGTAAAGTTGCAGGAAGTGAATGTGGAAGCGTGCGCCTCGTTCTGTGGCTGAGCCTCAGTCTTTCCTCTTGGGAGGAAGGAAGGAAACGCGCCCAGCATTAGTAATGGACATACATAATTCATACGTGTGGATCACAACACAGCTTCACCGATGTCGTCGCGTGCTCACGATCACCGAGTAGATGAGCGTAAACCTCACGCATGTATGTCATGAACCTGGGGGGAGGTCATCTCAGAGCCCCCTCCATTGTCGCTGTGGAGCTCAGGTAAGTTCTGAGCCACAGGTAAGGGAAAGCTGGTTGTCATGGTAATCTGCAGCGGGGAATAGCAGGACCAGGGCTCAACCAGAACCTTACGGTCCTTTCCTTTCTCACCAAACGGTGAGGGATTAAAGGTCTCAGCAGCCAAACTGGGGGATTACAGGGATTACGGTCGCATAAGAACACATGGGCGGAATTAGCATGACGGCGGTGAGCAGCAGAACCCTAGGAGATACACGGTGACATTAAGTGTGAGATGGAGCCCAGCTGTGCGTGATGGTCTGAGGTGTGGCTGGTTTCCTATCTCCACTGCGGCACGGTGTCCACCGCATCCCGGTCCCCCTCTTAAAACGCCGAGCGAGGTGTCTTATCTGTACCAGCCACGCGCTCACACGAGGAAGGAACTGTCACTTGAAGGACCTCGAGTGACAGAGAGACGCTGCTTCTTTGAACACAGCGCTGGAAGCGAACCAGCACCTCCAAAAGTGCTGGAACGGGGGCCTCGATCTTGAGGTCTGGTCAAGCATCGGGCTAACGTGTAGCGCACCTCTGGATGCTTGTGGCTTTGCGAAGGACAACCTCGCTGTGTGGTTAGGGGGAAACAGGACACTGCGGGTTCACATGATGAATTTAAGATCTCAGCTGTAGCAACAGCAAATTGAGTCCAGGGTGGTGGTGGGGTCTTCGGGACCCGCCTGCATGGTCCAATTGTACAAACAATACTCTGCCTGCATGTCCCGTTCACAGAACGACCATTCTGCCCGGCCTCGATTTGCATTCACGGCGGCTCCGCCGTTTCGTTCGACAAAAAACGCAAATTAGCACCCAGCCCTTTAAGAGAAGCAGGGCCATCTCAGGAGGGACTGCGAGGTGGGACAGCAGTGTCACACATCATCTGCCCATCTTCTCCTCCTGGAGGGCACCAAGGAGTTTCAGAAGAAAGCAGGAACGCACAGATGCACATACGCACTCACACACGCTCATGCTGCGAACACGTCCAGGCCCCCCCCCCCCCATTGCGCAGGCGCAGGCAAAGCTGGAGCTGGACGAGACAAAAGCGGAGAGCTGAGCCTGGACTCACGCTGCGCTAGGCGGCCCCTGCCTGGGAGATCGGAGCCGCCTTCTAAAGTTGCACACTGGAAAAGGAGATAAGATTATGGCGCTTTATGCTGCTTCAAAAAGGAGACAAGTAGCATCCAATTGAAACGCGGGACGCGCATCCCTAGCGGAACTTAAATCCCAGGATTTAGACATCCAGTCATCAATGTGATTTCGGCGTGCTTTATTTTAAGAATACTAACTGCTCTTGACAACACGTTTTAAACCCAAATCTAAGCCTGACTGTAGCAATTAATCTCCTGTATGTCGCCGCACGTGTTCGTGTGCACGTTTGCGGTCGTGGGCCAAACGCTGCCATTTTCCACCAAAATCTCATTGGTTCCGAGGGCCTCGGCCCGATCGCGTCGGGCGCGTCGTTCCTTTTCGAAGCTGCGAGTTTAAAACAGAGAAAGAGAGGAGGGGAAAAGCAGGCACCGAGAGGAGAAATTAGGGCACATAATTTGTCGGGCGCATTGTTCAAAGTGTTTGTGGGAAGCAGATAATGCTGTGTTGAGCGCGGAGGGCCCCCTCCCACCCGAGAGCCCCGTTCTCCTTCTGTCAGTGCGGGGAGGATTCGTTTGGATCGCAGCGGGAGGCCGGCACAGAAAGCAGTGCCGCCGGGCCGCCTGCCGCAATCACGGCCTTCAGAAAGAGAGAAACTTCTAAGGAAGCAGCGTCTTTTCAACCTGGAATCAGCCCGATGGGCTCAGCGATGGGGAACCGATCTCACCGCGTAACTCTCCGCCCAGTTAGCGCTGGCCGGGTCCGTTCGGGTCCCGAAATCACAGACAGGCAGGGGGCTCATCGTGACCGAGTCGCGGTACGGGTACGAAGATGCCAGGCGAGACCCAAACCGAGCATCGGGCAACGTCAGAGAAGACGTGTCACAGAGCGAGGGGACGACCCTCAGGATTACCCACCAATCATCGTCGCTGGCTTTTTCCCAGACCATGCCCACATGGGACCACGCCTAGCAACAGCTCATCTCACCACTGGGGCTATGTCCTGCGCTTCCCATTTCCATCCCTCTTCCCAAAATGGTGCCGCTTCATCATCTAACGGTGCCTCATCTCAGAGTCACATCTCACATTTACGCCACCTGATGTTCATCCGAAAAGCCACGTCACGAAGCAGGTGACAGGACGCACATTCTGGAAATGCTCAAATGTCAGAAGAACGGAGAACCTCTGGCGCCGGGCTGGGCCAAAAACAACACTCTACTTGTCGGTTTTATTAAAATTCCCCCCGCAAATAAGCCAGTTATCTGATTCCCACTTGTAAGGAGGCCTGCAGAGACGGGAGCCCTGTTTATCCTGCTATTATATCTCATTACTTCCATCAAGAAAATTTTATTCACTTTTTTTGCAACAGTCCTAGAGGGTCTTCAGATCTTTCACAGGCAACCAGACTATCTGAGGAAATTGTGTTTTAGGGCAGCATGGTAGCAAAGCTAAGAGTGCAGGATCCACAGAGCTAACCCTGTGATGGATTGGTGTTCTGCCAGGATGTATACTGCCTCACACCCTGTGCTTCCAGCATGGGGTCTGGATTATGATCCTTCTGCACTGAACAAGCGGTTATTGATAATGGCTGAATGAATCACGTCTTTTTACATGGAAAATTCCTCACGATTTCTCTGTTTAACTCCATCAGCGCCCACACACGTATCTAAATCTGTCGGTCTACAGTCACGGGTACCAGAGCGACGCTGGGAGAAGAGTCACGTCCTTCAAACCATCTCCAACCAAACCGTACCCTGTCAGCAATTTTTCAGGCCAGCGAGGGGGGTGTAGTTCTGTGGGCAGCAGTGTGGCCTGTTGCTGACCTTCCCTGAATATCAGCTACAGAAACCCATCGTGGAGGGAAGATCACGCACAACGTATTGTGCTTGTATCTCAGACGCAGTGTCAGCTAAAACAGGGGATTCAAATTAGTGGTCAGTCAGCCAGTTGGTCAGCTGGTCAGTCACTCTGTCTGTCAGTCAGTCGATCACTCTGGCCTGAGACCAAAGCATGAAAGGACCAGACTAGATGAGCCCATTACTGTTGCACTGACACGTTTCTTGCCCTTAGATCACCTGCCAATATGGTGTCCTCAGATGAGCAAAGGTTTCTCTAGATGGTCGTGTCTGACAGGACACACTGTGGGATCTCTGGGAGGAAAGATATTCAGCTCCTCGAGTCTCAGCTGTAACGTCATGCTGAGGGAGAACTTATTGGGCACATGGATCGCTGGCAGGTTCTGCACCTCCTCCTGCTGTCGGCTCTCAGACCCTGTGATTTATGGGTAATGAAAGAGGCCGAGGCACCATTTTGCTGTGAAGTGTGGAGGCGAATCCTGGGTCAGACACATAAATGGGGATTTAACTGCTGGCTAAAAGACTTTCACCTTCCACACCCCCAACTACGGCTCTGAACCGGGCTGGAGCAGAGCCAAGAGACGTTAAATCAACCCGGAAAAATGATTCGAAACACGGGGGTCGGGCATCGGCGCGTTTATCACAACAAGGCTGACGGACGTTTCGGGGCACAGATAGACGAAAACAAAAATGGTTTAAAAGTGGCGACGGTGGCGGACAATTTGGCACGTCAAGCTTTATATTGAGCTGTTTTTGTACTTTCGGTTCCAACCAGTTTGTTTCTTTTGCTGATAAACTGAGCGACAGCAGGGCACATCAAGGGAAAAAAACCGATGACCAAACAAGGGTAGGCTGCTAGTTCAAATCCCAAGAAGGAAACCTCAGGTTTACCATTCATCAGCTAAACCACACGTCCAGTTTTTAAGCAGGTATGTTATATAAAACAATATTAATACGTAGTAAAATGTTTGTAAACTATGCCAAGAGAGAAACATCGTGTGGCTGCCCAGCGATGGCAGGGCTCGTGACCCATGAGGAGCGAGGTGTTGTGGTTCTCCCTGTGCGTGATTCTCTGCTCACGTGGCTCTGTGGCGGAGAGGAGGAGTGGTGGGATGGGGTGTTTTTCCACGCTTCCCAGAGAATGACAGCGCTGCCAGAGAAACCACATGATCCACAAAGCTGTTGTTCTGGCAGTCCTCACCTGTTTCTCCACAGTGCCAGGCCCACCAAACTAGTACCAAATGAGTTAAACAGCACCGTGCCAGCCTGATACACAACAGCATGAAATCGATCCAGAACAGCACAGAAAACACATACACGCTGGTTATACTATAGGCACAGCGGAAGACGTTGCCCCACGGAAAAAGAAACGTTGACTTCCTTTATACAAGTGACAAAACAATTTAAATGTTATACATGTTCGTGTTTGGAGTTTTGGTTTCTCATCTTGGATCTGTACATCTGCCATTTGTGGAAGAGGTTTCTTGGAAAGACACAGAAGAACAGTATGCTGCTCTTCACCACCTTAGCTTGATGGATCAGTTAGTGAGAGCAGTTCATCCAAAGTCAGAGGATGGGCCCAGGTTTGGCGCAAGATGCCTATTTGTACCCCATAACACCTGCATAACCTACCTTTGTGTACATGAGGTGCTTTATGGGAAGCGGGCGGCATGATGAGCTGTCACTGCATTGAGATGGTGAGCGTGTGTGTCTGTCACTGGGTGTAGCGTTGACAGCAACAGTACTTCAGCATATGTACCATGATGCAATTATTGCTCATTCGTTTTCGGTCGCCCCCAACCCCGCGAACCCGATGATGTGACTCCAACTCTGCATTCCTCAGAGACGAACACTTGTCACCCCCTCGCCGTGACACACCACGGAAACAAAGCCGCACAGCTGGGCTGCCGCTTTCAAAGGCTCTCTTTTGCTCTTCTGCCTCTGTTCCAAGTTATTTTTTAATAATATTTATTTATTTTCCTAACTTAAACAACTTCTACTACTGTACTTTCTTCCCCTGGAGCCGTCCGTTCGTCTTTGCACAGCTTCTGCTTGAACAGTAGAGAAGGATCACGGCAATTAGCTTCCACAGACGGGTGCAGAACAAGAAGACGCCTTAGACAGGGGGAAGCGACAGAGATCAAGCAACAGTTATCCGGCTGTGGGTTCGAGGGTCCTCACGCCTTCCTCCAATTAGCTGTGCGTGTTGTGCAAGGATGCTCACCCCAAACACTTTAATCGATTTATTATAATAGTCTTGTCTGTTCACTATTGCTTTCTCCTTATAATTAAAAGTGTTTTTTCGCTATTGATGTTTTCCAAATGTGCTTGAATGCAAACCATCAACAAAGAGACCAAATTACTCCGTCATCCCACAGGATTCGGGTCTCCGGCTCCCCGGTCCATTTTTCCTAGATAAATTGCCTGCTTCAGAGTGCTAATATTCCCCTCCTTGCACATTAGCATGGCTGTGATTGCTACAAAAAGATCCCGGCGCTGGCAAAAACAGCGAAGCCGAACCTTTGAATGAGAGCGCTGCTAACTCAAGACAAACCAAAACATTATGAATGTTTCAGAGCCCTTATTGCTAATTCATACACTGTATATCTTCAATTATTAAGATGTGAGTGGATAACAAATTCAGAAAATCTCCACAGGAGGTGTCATAAATATGCAGTTTGTACTTTAGTTGGATCATAAAGACATTATTTAAATACTGCCCGGAGGCCCCACAAAAAACTTTTGTGAGCGACAGGTGGCATCGGTGTGCAGAAACAAGAATTGCACTGGGGACTAAAAGGTCATTGGTTCAAATCTCAGGAATCCTGCCCTGGACTGAAATGCTCAACCCAAAATAATATTTGAGGAATATTCAGCAAAAAATGTGCTTTATTTAAAGGAAACTTTGAATTATACTGTGCTGTTTCAACAACATGAAATACTGCATTAGGATATGTGATATAAATTAATGCACAAAGTGCAGCCTACCAGGGAATGGGAAGGGGCCCTAGGTGGCGCAGCAGTTAAGAGTCATTACCTTGGTACTGAAGGTTTGGTTCTCAGCTCAAATCCTCCTTCCTCTCTGGTACCTTTGAGAAAAAGGTGCTTAACCCTGAGTGGCTGCAGTAAGTATTACCCTGCTGTATACATGTTAATTATTGTAGTACCACCACAGTGTTAAACAATGACATCTTGCACACAATGGAAACCAGATAGCATAGGCACTGGTCACCACCACTAACCCCTCCACTGTACCATCACTATTGGCTGTTTGCATCACTCATTTTATTCTTATTTATTATTCATCTCCTTATTTACCTGTTCATCTGTTTTTTTTTTTTATAAGATTTGTCTGTGTTGTCCTGCATGGCCATGCTGTCCGTTTACTGTACCGTACTGTGTACTGCGGTCCAGGAGAAACTACATTTTGTTCGCTCTTGTACATACGTCTGCGTAAGAGCAGAAAGACAATAAAGTGAACTTTAAACATTGAATCATCGCGGTGACTGACCTGGAGCAACAGGCCCAGAGTTCCTTTGTTTTGCCAGGGGAACTGCCAGGGTGTTAATCAAACATAGGGTTCCCAGCAGCCACAGTAGGAAGAGAGAAAAGCCATTGGAACAGAATGCCAGCGGGCTTTATGGAGTGCAGGACTCGCCTCCGCCTTTCTTGCTCGGACACATTTGTACACAGCGCTGATTGTGTGCTACTGCATGCAAAGAGAAAAAAACAGATATACAGAACAGTCCAAAAACCAAGGCTCCAAACATGACATTTAAACAAGTTATTTTTGGATTGCTTAACATTTGTTGAATTGTCGTTTAGGTTCTTTCACTGAATTATTGGGATAAATTCCAAAGGTCTGGCTTCAGAAGGGAAAATGTGCTAAATATGGCTAAAATTCCCTGTTTAAGAACAAAATCAAGCAGGATCAATGAGATGTCTCATTACAAGCAGTTTTCATCGGAAAAACTCATTTACAGGTAGAAGTGGGCATCTTAGCTCGTCCAGCAAGATCCAAATAACAAAACCACCGAGTAGCCGACTCACCTTCTCATTTACTACTCATGGTTATACAAACAATCTGGGGCTGGATTTTGGAAAAAACAACGTATTACAGTGCCTGGGCTGTGCAGATGTGGGTTTAAATCTGGCTCAGTCTATATGGAGTTTGTATATTCTCACTGTGCTCCTGAGGATTTTTTCCTGGTGCTCCGGTTTCCTCCAACAGTCCAAAGACATGTGTTTCGGGTTAATTGGTTACTATAAATTGCCCACAGGATATGAATATGTATGTGGCCACGGTGATGGACTGTCATCTCATCCAAGGATTTTTTTCATAACCAGTGATTCCCAGATTAGCTTCAGACTACTACGACCCTGAACAGTTTGAAAGAATTAATGACACTGGATGGATTGAAGGACGGATGGAATTTGAAAAAAGTGCATAAAGTTCAGGCGCATCTATTTATTCTTAAATGTTCTTCAGGGCCAATTACAGGGACAGATTTAGGGTTGTACAGTTTAAACGTGAAAGCAGAGGTATCCCAGTAAGAAGATACCAGGTTTTACAAAATGCAATTTCGGGGACTTGTGCTTACGGCGGAGGACTGCAGTCTGCTCTTCTGAACAAAAAAAGTCCGAAGGCTGACAGTCACATTCTGTGGCAGCTAAATTAAGTGCGTCAGACCATCAGGATTGAAAAGAAAATTAAAAAAGGAACTCTGCTTTGCCCTCTTCACTTGTTCTTACTTGGTTAATTATTATCTTCCATTTTCTAGCAGCCACCTTCCCTCCCCCTGCATTTGGACTTTTATTCCTTTAATCTCCCAGGTATTCAGTTGTCTGACGCCTGCAGTGGATGCATTAATTACATCCTCTCTCACACTTCGACTGTGACTTTGCTAACCAGCATCGCAGCCGTGAAAGGCGCCGCGGCTAATTATTTACACATGATGGGACATTTTCGGGAAGACCCGCTACCTCTCAAACACTCTCACATACTTAGAAGGTGTGGTCCTGGATCACCAAGCCAAACCTGTCTTCTCACATAGCCACACATATCACAAAACCTTAATTATTTCAATGTGAGAGACCTGCTGTTGTACCACTGAGGGACGTATTATACTTAAAACTGCCTCGACAAACCGTCAAGAAATATACACACGAAAGTGTTATGTGCTTCTTGTGCGTTAAACTTTCCCACATGCAAAAAGATAATAATCTATTATCCCTATTGTTCATTTTATTACACCTGTACCATGTGTTATGAACAATTTGCACATTTCTAAAGAAACAAACATTCCCTGGTTTACTTATTTATTTTAAAATGTGCACCTATAACTTCGTATTTGAGTTAGCGATATAACAAGCAGTAAATGTTAACACCCATCTTAGTATCTGAGTTGAGAAGTTCCAACATATCGAATGCTATATCACGCAAAGCCAGAAAACAACAGAGAAATATTTGCAATCGTGTGACTGCAAAGTATTGTGGCATCCCAGTGCCAGCATCTGCATTCTTAGTCTTTGCCTCATGTGGCCCAGATTCAAACACAGTCTGTACTTCATCATTTCATCCATTTCTGTTAATTGGTAAGTCCCCGAGTAACAGTTCGTAACAGTAAAAGCCTATTACAGTAGGTGTATTTATAGATATAGACTCTACTGCCCCTTGAATCCTAACTAATGAGCCAAGACCAGAAGAAAATGCCTCCTTGATGACTGATCCATTGTCCACATGCTCCTTGGACCTATTGTAGCGCACAGCTTTGTGGGCCAATTCAACACAACCATTTGTCTCAAACAAAAACCTTAGACACCTGCCTTGGAAGTGAAACCTGAACCACTGAACACTTTAGGCACCTTCAGACGGAACAAAAGCTCCGAAATGGGAAGGAGAGGTTTATGTTTTCAAGCCACATACCCTGAGTTCCTCAAGCGCTTAAAAAGGTGAAAGTGAGGATGTCTGACCCTCTGACTGGTTGCCTAATTCTTCACGATCACTGGACAGGTTTATTGTTGCCAAAACAAGTTGAAGGTGACCTCAGAGGACAGCAGAGAGCTTCACACGCAGTTTAATACCTTCAAGCTCTTGTCCACAATGTAAGACATTCAAGATTAATGACATGTTTCAGAGAGACTGAACTTCCTGAGTTCTCCTGATATGGTCAGAGAAGCAACAAACTTATGAGGGAACACACCAAAATACAAAACCAGCTGGTAACTTCAACTGGATCCAAGCCAGGCTCCAGCCCATAAATCCACCATTAAAGGAGGTCCATTTGGACCCAGCAAAGCTGACCCTAGACTCTAATCTCCACTGCACTTGACTTCTTCTGAGTACACCACGGGACTCTTAAGAGACTCCATCAAAGGCAGATGTATCTCAGTGATAGACCACAAGCTAAGTATTCAACCCCTGCAAAACAAATCTTTCAGACCCTCATTAGCATGTAACTGCAGCAGACGTGAAAAACCAAAGCAGCCACTTCTCCCCAGCTGTCCATCCTACTCCCTGCCCAGGACCGATGATTCATACAGAGAAATCGTATGAAAATATGAGTTCACTTGCTGCAGCATCACGAGAGCTCAGACCCCTCAGCCATACCACCCTGCACACCACTACAGAAGTGGAAGTCAGACTTGTGGTTGAGATCAAATTACAAAGACAAAGTGAGCGGCCGACCCCTCGGGCCAGTGAATTAGGGATGTCACAGTCTCTCTATGATCATCCAGCAAGGTCTCCCGCTCTATTGTTCTCTTATTGGCATCCTGGGCTGTGGGGGATGGACAGAACCAAGGGTGCCCCTCACTGTGCAGACAGCTTATTTGAGGGAAAACAAACAGGTTGGGAGGAGTCATGATCCCAAGTTCAAGGTTCATGTTACTGTCATTCTGCACTTATACAGATGAAAAAAGTGAATGAAATGCAGTTTCTCCTGAACCACAGAGCACAGTAAAATAAACAGAAAGACACAGACAAATTGAGACAGACATTTAAACAACATGGATAAAAAAGTAAATAGACAGGCAGGTAAGTAGGCAGACAGACAGACAGATAGATAGGCCACCTAATGCAAATCAATGTTAAAGTGATATCGCTGACATCACTTTGGATCATTCACTCATTTTCCAAATTCTCTGCTTTTCAAATCTTTTATTCATCCTTCAGTTTTATGGGTCAGGTGGTCAAATTCTTACTTGTGACTCCAAGCTGTTGGTATTCTGGAAAGAAGGTTATTTTAACCTGTTTTAATCTTATCTTCAGGTCACCAGATGGTCGTTGTGTCTTTACATGTTTATGTGAGATGAACCTTTATGCTGATTCATTTCCATTGCACCAGTTCTCCTCTAACCAGATGGTGCTCCCCCTCCTGGGTTCATCCCTGCCCTGAGTGAGTGTGGGTGTGAGGGGGCACCTGGCCTGAGGCTCCTCTCTGCTGAGAAGGTTCCTCATTAGACTGTGAGAAGGACCAGCAATGGGTGGAGCAGGTGGCCTCTTTTTGTTTGCACCACCCCATGCTGGGGCCTCATTCCGTAAATGGTTGAATTCTGAGTTCTGGGAAGATGGGGCAAAGAAGTTAAAGAGCTTTACTAATGCAAAATGGGTTATGTACCCCCCACTGGTGCTCTTCATGGACTGGAGGGTCATGGTCACATCTGGATGGCCTCTCCTGACCGTTAAAGGTCATTCTTAAAATGCATGTCAGAGCCAAGATACATTTCTGTACGAGGTTTTATCCTTTAACTGACAATTCCACTGGGCCTGATAAAGTGGAAATACACGGGCTTATCCTCAGAAAGTAAGGGACATGTCCGCCTCCCAACCTACCCCATTCACAGGTTCAGGAAGAGATTTAATACCTGCTGAGAGCCACGGATTTGTGAGGGGGAAGGCAACTTCATTTACTGGCTCTTTGTACAAACTCTGTCCTTTGGGATGGATGTTGCATCTGTCCAAAACTTCAGTGCTGAATCAAGTCCCTCAGGCATCAGGGTGTCCTGGGGACGGGGGTCCACAGGAAATCTTGGACTGACTTGAATTGTACTGATCATGGCAAGAGCATAATTAGTTAACCTATGTCAAAAGGGTGTATAAACAGTAAATGGTCTCATATGTTGTGAGAACGGCGGCTCCTGCTGGAACCCACCCCAAGCTGCTATAGATCAGACCATCTCCCCAAAGTTTCCCCAACGTGCATTTGATGGAAGTCGGCAATTGCTGACTTTTGCCTGAACATCCAACACAATGTTCTGCAGAGGAAAAATATGAAAACTAACAAATGCACAAGTAGCAGAAGGTATATTCATAAGAGCAACAACTTCAAGTGCAGATGTGTTTATACACGTTTTGCCTTCCATTCTGACAATGTACACGGTTATTTAAGGTGCACTTGTGTAAAATAAAAATGAGAAGAAATCATTGTGTGAAATCCACTGACAGATACTTAAAACCATACTTTCCAGTGTCTTCTGGGAGCATAAAGGAGCTGCAAAAACAGTACCACAGCCTATCATTCTCTCTCTCACACACAAACATACACACAGCAGAGTGACATTTAATGCCTCCAATTTGCAGCTCCTGAGCTATTAAGTCAGTGAAAGATTTTGCTCAGGAACCGTGAAATTGTGAAAACTCATTTTCAGTTTCATCAAGTTTCACACTTGCAGGAATATCGAAAGGTACAAGAATAAGAAACAGTGGTGCAACATTAAACCAACGTTTTAATCACCTAATTTACCTGTTGTTTCCTCCTCATGCCCACTTCTCAAGGTGTCATATCCCTGGGAATACCTGCACGACCCTGACAGTGGGGGTCTAAACATCATCAGCGAGGAGCTGGACCTGGGGAAACAGCATTAAGTCCCGTGAAGGACAACAGAGCTGTATGACAGTGATGCGTGACAAATCGACCGTCAGCATCCATACAGCTTCTTCACACATGTCTGAGGGTCATGATCAGCGAACTGGATGAATCCTTGCTGGGGGGGGGGGTGCAGTTAAAGACACCAGAGGGTTGGCCTGATACTTCCTCATCCTCCTGGATATAACACACAAACTCACAGAACCTGACAGCAGGTGCAATAAGAGTTGGCCCCAGTCCATCTTTTAAACTCTGCTCCTCCACCCAGTTTTCTTTCCTCAATGTGAAAACAATGAGCTCTCTCTCTTTGTTGGTTATTAAGCAAAAAAGATTCTGGAGTTACAAACAAGCAATTTTACCCCCGTCATTGCCAATGAGCTCACTAAGTACTGTAACTAAATCAATCTTATTCAATTAGAGCTGCAGAAAACAAGCCCGAAGAGTTTGCAGAGTCAGGCAGAATCCCCGTATTTGCTGGACGAATATCTTGGTTTGATTTCCACTGAGTCTCCTGTTGGGTGGTGGAATTGGTTTCCTTACATCAGTTTAAGGTGTTTTACCCCCAGCTGCTGCACCGAAGAGGGGTGACCGTGAATTCTAACACACTGACAAGACCGTACAATCAAAGGTGCGAGACAGCACACCCACGGGTACAAATGGCCACCGGTAGTGACAGGTAGTTGAATTCTGTTAGTGTTTCGTCATCATATCGGATCCAAATTGAAAAGATCGCTATCAAACTCTAGCTGTCTGATCAACATGAAAAACACACAAAGACGCACACGTACCCACGCACGCACGCACGCTGGTCGCAGTGTCATCCTCACCATCATGAGCTTCATCTCCTCTGGAGCTCGTATTTGGACATGACACTTTCGTCAACACCTGTGACAATCCCGACCCGCCCCACTCCTCGTCCCTCCTCGGGTGTCACATGGGATTTTGAGCTGCTTCTGCCGAGTCTTCATCGCTGCTCAAAAGACAGATGGAAACGGGGGGTATAATTAAAAAGAGAGGCAGGCAGGTACGGTGCTCTTAAATAAATGATCGGCGAATGGCAAGGCCACGTCCAATGCCTGTCATCTCTCAGAATTTGACCGTCAGGGAAATCCTAATTAAAGCGCCACTGCAAATCCATTTCCGTTCGGTGGCACATTTAATAGCAGCCCCAGGATTTGTGATTAGGAAAAACAGCCTTGAATTTTATTGTGCAAACAGGCTGCAGTGGAAGTGCCAACGAGATGGAGCCTGAGCCCCAAACCTGTCACTGCGTTTCATTTTTGCAAATCACTGCAGAATCAATAAGCGGGAACCGGATATTGAAACTCCAGGTCTTCTGTGCCCGTCATAAAAAGTCAATAGTTGACAAAGACAAAAATGGCCAGTCACATCAATTGGCCCCCAGATGAATCCTTTGGTTAATTTCATAGGATCTAAACTTACTCATGTGTCTTTCTTCAGTTTGCTTGGGCCTGACAGTCACTAAGGTTCTACTCCAGTGTTTCAGAGATCCCATATGCCACAATACCTTTCACAGTGCAACTAGAGTCACAGAGGTACCCGATGTCCTCCATACTTAGATCTGACCTGGTGTCCATAGCTGGTGTCCATGGGTGGATTGGGTAGAGGTGAGGGACAATATAGACCATCTGCTTCATAGAGTCCACAAGCATAGCTCTGATATATTCAGCCTCTACCCACAACAGAAATAAATCAGGTGAGTGGTGAGTGTCAGGCTGGCACCACATAACAGGTGTTGCTGAATCTGTTATACCTGCAGCCTGGTGTGCCCGGTACACACACACACACACACACACACACACACACACAAACCAACAAACACTATTTTTCCAGTGTTGTGCAACTCCGGCCTTTTATATTTTTCTTTATCACGAAACATTGTTTGTGCCTGTAGTCTATTAACTGGGTGCTTCCTGGTGCAACTGTCCATCCTGTGGGGGGGTCTGGTCAGGCTTCTGTGCAACACACAGTGCCCTGCTCTCCAAACTCATCAAAGCCAGTAAATGGGTGTCCCCATCTGGCATGAACAATTTGATTAAGAAAAGTGAGAGTGTACTCTATAACATATTAAGCAGAGCTCCTACCCAGATGGACAAATGTGGTCATAGTGACTAAGACATAAAAACAGAGTGCAGCAGTGAATACTGGTAAACCAGTATCCCAGTGTGATCTACAACTACCTCGAAGAGCTAGGCTACTCAAGTCAATACAGTACAGCATAGGGTCAGGTTTTTCAACAGAACCACTTGATTCTAAAAAAAAAACCACCTGGTTCAATTTACCATCTTGTCTGAATTCAAGAGCTGTAACATCTAATGGACCTTCAAAACAGTAATGAGAACACCCCTTTTGTAGAGCACCTACAGCTTCTACATTCCCTACATGCCATCAGCCTCTGTACTCTCTATACCCCACAGACTACATCTTATGCATCCAAAGTCTGTAAACCCTTTCCTGCTTCTACACACCCTTACAGCTCCTAAATGCTCATTTCCCGCAACCTCTCCTTCACGGTCATACGTCACCATCCTAAATACAACCCATGCCCCTGACACAAAGGACCAATAAGACATCCAGTTCCATTCATCATTTTACTTTTGCCTGATCCCACAAGGCAAACACACTGCAGAATAAGTCCATTTCAGAAGAGAACCTTGGACTGGCGCTGAACATTGTGCTCTTCTATAACTCCACATCCAGTCCTTATTTGAGCTCCTTCAGCCAGAAGAGCACCTCAGCAAAGGGTCATTTCACAGTTGTGCCTCTGATTTAAAGGTCCCTTGAGCTCAGTAGGTCTGCAGAATCCCACCATGAGGCTCCCACACACCAAGCAGGGCTACAGGGTCAAGAGTCAGAGCGAGGGCTCTCTGTGAGGTGCTGGGGATGCACTCACACAAGTGAAAATTAATTCCATAAAGCAGGCAATGGGCAGTAACAATGAGAGACGGTGAGGGGCGGGGGGGGGGTGAATGAGAGGAAAACAGAGAGAGAGAGAGAAAGAGAGATTTTCAATAGCAGCACCATCCAGAAAATCGATGCAAGCAGAGGAGGGAATGGAGCCATGCTCATTAAACACCTCTGTTCCCCTGGAGTTCCGACCCGCCAACGCCTGGGCTCTGCAGAGAGGAAAGTCTGGCTGTGAGGAGGAGGAGGGGTCAGCAGGGCGGTTTCCCTCACTCTGGCCGCTTCCTCCCCTGTATGGTGCGAGGCCACCAGCTTCCCACCTGTCTGACTCACGTTTTCGAACCTGCTGTGAGCCACTCGGTGAACTGCACCACCTTAACCTGCCTTAACAATGCCTGCAGTCAGAAAATGTGCAAAAAAAAAAAAACACGGTTTAGTTGAAGGTTGAGTAGAGTTGCCTCATATGCGCCTCACATATATTCAGCTGATACTTTCCTCCAAAGCAATTTGGATTGTTTTATCCATTTCTACAGCAGGGTACTTTTTATTTCATCATTTCAGGGTAACTACCTTCCTCAAGGATACTGCAGCAGGAGGTGAGATTCGGAGCTTGCAACCTCTAAGCCTAGAGGCAGCATCTGTAACAACTACGCCACATACTGTCCAAAGACATCAACAACATCAATGTATAATTCTTCCACCAGCTCTGTGCTACTGCATGAAGTTTCTAGTGACAAGTGACCATACAGTGACTTGAGCCCTCAAGCTTATGATTAGTCAGGCACCTTACTCTTTAGCTCAGTGGTTCTCAACTTTTTTTGTGCCATACGTTTACTCTGGTGGTGTCAGTTATTACCCAGTAGCTATAACACAGCAAATACACATCTTTGCAGCGGGCAGGAGTAAATCCTTTCCAGTCATAAAGGACTTCTTAACTTTGGCAATTCTGCGAGCCACAATATGTGATGCCCTCAGAGCAGCTATGTTTGTAGATGAGGTTCACGTTGACAACACCTGCTTTTGCTCATCTAGCTTCTATTGGCCTCTCTTTGTGAAAAGGGTGCTTGGTTTCTGAGTGCGTAAGAATCTTCGATGGGTTCATTGCCTGTACATTGGACGTGGTGGCTGAGAATCACCCATCAGAACAAATCCACGCATTATATACGATCGATTGTACTCAGTTCAAACTCGGTTTGCCTTTTTAGTATTTTTCAAATGCTTCCTTATCTTCATTGTCTCTTTATGAGAGCAGCCCACAAAAAATCAGTTAAATGACATTTTCTGAAACACTCATCTTTTGTGTATTTATTGTGCACAAGACTAAACAAGCTGGTTACCACCAGCTCATATTCTGCATGAGCTGCATTTATAAACTAAAACTTAAATGAACTAATTTACCAATTTAATCCAATGAATGCAAAGTGCTGCCAGTCAAGTAACACCACTGAACTAAATGTAGGCATTACTTATTTAGTTCATCAATAATTATTTTTCACGTTCTGAGTCAACTAAATAAATAGCATTTTTTCTGTGCTACCCACAGAAAGATTTAGCATATTTATTTATACATTTATTTATTAAGCGGACTTTCAGTGGCACAGCAACTCAGCAGTCATGACCTGGTTCTGGTCCACAGCCCTCCGTATTGGGACACATGGTCCTGCATTGGTAGCGGCTCACCGTGGAGAACAGTAAACTAAGAATATGAGCATGAACTCAGACACGACCGCGTGCACATGAGGACACAGGAAATAGTGTTATTATTCTCTTCATGGACTTTAATATCTATTTGAACACCTGTGAGATCCTCACTCCCGGAGAGATCAGACGTCTGCGTCATGATCTCATGCTGAGTAAAGGTCCTCCAGTTGTTTATGTGTGAACCTTTGTAATTAAACCACCGTTACGACAGAGATGGAGCATGAAAATGAGACCAGACCAGAGCTTCTCCTTGGAGCAGAACAGAGAGCAAAGGCAGTGATGGAGCTATACTCTGTGAATTCTGTAACATGAACACGTCAAACTAATATAAATCTCATCCATTTAATGTAAGAGACTAATTCATACAGAAAATACGTTTTAAATAATTATTTTTATTTATTTTAACTACCAGGTAAAACAGTTTAACAAAAATCACGCAACCGGTAAAGGAGGCCACCTCAGCCGTCCTCAAGCTACTCGGGGTAAAAAGGAAGTACAATGCGTACGTAAGCATTTCAAGACCTTTTTGAAATAGAAAGTTAACGGGTATTGATTAAAATTCTAAAGTAAGAACTCGGCTTTCAGAGGGACACTTTGGTTAAGCCTTTGGCAAAATAAAACTCAAGCTTAAGTCTACAAATCATATTGAAGTTCCCACCGGTGCTGATCGCTCTGCTAGGCCTTGACTCTGCTAACAGAGTTCCGCTGTCTGGGATGTTGCACATTCATCTCTAAATACCAGGAGGATTTTTAAAGTAAAACCCCTCTAAGGACCTGTTTACTTGGTGTAATGAATTTTTGTGGGCGGCAGAGTGGGTGATCGTATCACCTCAGTCACCCACCCTGCTGCACCCATCCTCAAACTCAGGTCACATCTGAGTCCTGCTCCGCATCCTGTTCTCCATCCTCCACCCAACAGTCATCCCACCTTCCAGCAAGACAAGAGGGCAATAACCACACTTTTAAATCATATACTTGTAGTTGCACAAAGAATGCAATTTGTATAGCAGAAGTAACCAACTGACCTCAGTCGAGGGCCCATGTACATTCCATTTCTCCAAAAACTGTGTTTTGTTTGTATACAACTACTTAAAATGAATTACCCATTTCTACAGCTGGAGTGGGATGTGAAACCATGACCTTTGCCTAGAAAGCTGTAGCACTACCCACTTGCACATGTCTGCTGCCCCCTATAGGAGGATTCTGTTTAGGATTTGAATGCCTCTCACCCTTCAGCCATATCATTAACCACTATGGCACCTTCAGGCGAACACCTGAGCTAGTTCCTGCGGCTGTAGATTCGGGGGTTCGAGCCACATCTGCAAGCCAAGGGGTTGGGCAGGGGGTGTTCTACGCACTGGAGGGGTGCTGCAAACCTCTCACTTGCGCTTCAGTATTGTAGTTCCTCAGCCTCCAGCGTAGAACCATATTAAGCTCATTTCCTCTGGCTTTGCTCTTGAGTCCCATGGGCCCCGTGTACGGCTCAGTAATCTAGCATTAGTTCAGCTGTTAGTCCAGCTTTTTATGTTCAGAGATGTTTCTGACCATCATCAAAGGCCATGTTCTCCCCAGCAGCGGCCTGCAGGAACAGGGAAGGCGCTCTGTTCCGAACCCCCAGATCCCAGCTCTCTGCCCAGCAACCCCCCCCCCACTATGGCTATAGCTGATGCAACAAAACTAACAATAAAACTTGCAGGACCTGACAGAAAAGGTTGAAGATTCTGAACAGACACACAACAAACCCCAGAGGACTTCAAAACACCTGATTCCACTATTAAATTCACTGCAAGGACTGCAATATCGCTAAGATAATATAAATAAAAATGCAAATTAATCTTTTTTCCACTTCCATCTTGCACAGTCCAAGGAGATAGAGGACATTTCCCAACAGTAGGTGGCATAGTTGCGAGAGCTGCTGTTTTGCAGATCTAGGTTTCAGTCCCAGCTCAAGGTGTAGTACGTATTACCAGGGTAAGGAGTGTATTACCTTGAACTGATAAAAAAATTGCCCTAGTAACTATAAGTAGCTTCACACCAAGTTGTTGAAGAAAAGCATCAGCTAAATTAATAAATAAATAACAAACCAGAGTGTAGCTACCAAAGGCAGGTCTGTGTGGTGAAAACAAAGACAGGCAGGTTTGAGGCTCTGCTGGGAAACATCCATCTCACCTATTAAAAAGTGTCAATTTTTCTCATACCTGCACAGTGGGGTTCTTTAATTAACACACACACACACACACACACACTTGGCCTTTTTCCCAGAGACCAGAGTACACAAACCGAGGCGCGATCATGTTTGTCTGTCCTATGCCAGACTGCCTGAATGTGTGTGCAATACACTGAGGACCTGGGTCACCTTTTACATGCTCCAAAGTGACAAAAGTTGTGTTCCAGGTTCCCTATCACCATTTCTGTGTCCAAATGTCAGTCCATTGTACCACAGTGTTGTCTGTGTGTCATTTGGATTATGTGTCTCCTGATACCCTGTTGGTGTCACTAACAGGGCCCTGCAGGCCTCCCCTGCCACCCCCAACTGCAGCAGACAGGGAGAAGACAGAGCAATAACCGACTCCCACAACTTGCAAGTAGTTTCTCGCTGATCCACTGTGGAGAGAGGCAGGTGACACACAGCAGTCACCCAAGGGCTGAATAGGAGCTGACCTGTAAGAGGGGTGAAGCTGATGATGGTGAGTGCCCATGGCGGCTGGACGTCTCCTCGGTGTCTGCTGTCGGGGTTGGGAGTGGTATGTGGGAAAGTAACTGTGGGTCTATGAGGGTTTGGCCTTGGGGGGTCTGGATGGAAAGGAAACAACTTGGAAATGTCTAATGAGGTGGGAGTGTGGAAGGAGAGTTGACGGTTTTTGAACCTAGCTACAGCAACAGCAGGTATTTCAAAGGGGAAGTGAAGGTGTTGCAGTATAGTAGGCAACCAGAGGGGAGCATTTGGAAGGAGAAATTATGTGGTGATCAGATGGGGGGTGGGGTGTAGAAGGAGAAAGGTAGCCCACCTTGTACCTTTAGTGTTAGAGCCAACCTTTGTCTGTTCCAGTGTAATTTTCAGGTGACTGCCTTGCATAAATTGCACAAATTCTCATCCCTTGTTACTAGGTCCTAATTTGTTCCTGAAAATGGAAGAAGCATTAAAAAAACATTATTCCATTATTTCATTTGGGGAAAATTTCAATTCCCATCACAACTTCAATCCAAAATCACACTAAATGATGCATTATATCACAAAGAAAAAGTAGTGAAACATTAAAGACAAATAATATATAAAGCTCATTTTTTTTGTTTGTCCTTTATACACAGCTGTTTCTGAAACCACAGACTTGAAACTTAGCACAAAGGTACTTTTCACCCTAAATGAGTTTTTTTGTCTAGCCAAGCTCATTAAACTCTACATTGCTACTTACTGCATTGAAAATTTTAAATTTGGCACGTTACTGTCTGTGTCACCCGTGTGTTAGACTACAAGAGCCAACAGATGTTATATTTGAGAAAATAAAAATATAAAAATGAATAATAAATTACACACACACACACACACACACAAGTGATATAAAGGTAATAATGTTTGGTGAAATATATTTTGTCTGTTTTTCCCCCTTTCCACTTGACTGTGACCAATGCAGGCTTCACTCTCTCTGGTATTCAACTGTCTGACAGCTCTAACAACACTAAACACAACCACTTTAATATTAAAACAGTTTTGTGATTTGTGTGATCGCCAAACTTACTGTATGTACTCATGGACTTTATGTATTACTTATGAAATTTATGTATTAGCATTTTTTTAACTTTCCACTTTCTGACATAGGCAGCACCAGGTAACTCAGCTAGTCATATTTTAAATAAAATTTAAAAATAGGTTAAATTTTCATAATATTGTGCATGAACCAGCTTAATAAAGACAAAGGCCATCTCTCCCATTTCAATAAATGAACAATTAGAAGATTGCACAGTGATGCAAAATAGAGGATGCAAATACAAACATGTGAGTGCAGCAAGTTATTGGGTAGACAGTTTTCACAGTGCACTGCATCTCAGTATATTTTATCAGACCAAATGTCACAGACCAGATAATTGAAAATGTAGACAAATTAACAATGAAGTGATGTTAATAAATGTGAACCAAGAGTGAATGAAAAAACAGGTACTGGGACAGCATATAATTGGGATGAATACAAAAAAAAATCACGTGTTCCATTCTGCACCCATGAGGACAGCAGTCCAGCTGCATGTTCACATCAGATGAGGACTCAAAAAAGACAGACAGAAGAAACAATGGACAGTCCCTGTGGAAAAGTCATAGAGGAGAAGAGTTGGGGAACAGAGACGGTCCTGTGTCTCAGTAGGGGTTAGTAATAGAAGATGTGAACCTGGGTGAATTACCCCAGGATGAATAAGTCAAACCATCAAAAGACAAGCAGCAAAGCGGCTTTTCAAAGCCTGACCTGTGGATCACTACACTCCTATTTGGCCCATTGAGGCTTGCCCGTTTCAGTAGAATCACCAAGCCAAGCAAATTCATTACAGGGAACCACAGCCTGTGGGAAACAATACAGCCAGACAAATACAGGGAAATGTCCTCATAATAATGCTGTCTTCCCGCTATTTACTGACTGCGCAATCCTCCTCCAGCTGCATGAAACTTTTATGCTGCTATATTTAAACTCTTTCCTCAGTGTCACTGATACTGATCGATTGCTGGCCCTGGTACAGCTGAAGTCCCACATGGAGGGGGTTTATCTACCGTCTGCTCCTGTCGCTCATTGCTCCACAAAATGCACTCTGAAGGTTTCCCCTCACAGCTTGAAATTCCACCCTAGATGACATCTGAATTGACATTGTAACAGCAGGACAGAATGGGTGCTGCTTGGCAACGTAACTGTAAATAATCAAGAAATGCCAAAAAATATTGTACATTCCACTCAGGCATTATAGAGAAGGCAGCACATCTGAACTTTGAAGAAAATTATTCCCCTGTAGAATCAAACTGTGTTTATATTTATGAATCTATTGACAGAATCCCTGGGGTTGACTGACTGTCATGCAGCCACAAATGATGTGAACAATGCAGAACAAAACATTCAGTTGGCAGGGAGAAGTGGAATCGTTATTTTAAAGTTGAGTTCATATAGAGGGGAGTTTTACTAAGAACTTCTTGGATCTAAAATAACTGGTACTGTTTGAATGGTGAAAATGTGCCAATAATAACATCTCAGGTGAAAGTGGTATCAATCAATGTCAGACCCACCTTCAATCCCTAAACTCCAGCAACAACAGTGCACTCCCCCAACATTTGCTGCTTGGTGGTTCTATTTATGGGGATCCAAAACATAAAGCTTTCCGATTCTCAGTCTTGGTCCATATGTGGTGGAATGAGCTCCCTCTGTTTCTCACAGCTGCTGAATCCCCTTTAACACTGAAGAAGGGTCTCAATCGCCTGATAGCTAAATAAATGAATCCAACACATTACTGAATGATTATCTATGAATTTGCTGTTTGAATGTTTGTCTTCAACCACATTGTAAAATGCACTTTACTCAGAATAATACACGGCTTTGTGGGAAACACGTCTGCCGAATTAGTAAATGTGAACGTAATCTTGGGATTTCACTCAGAGCTCATGTCCAGCTGTTTGTCAGTGCTCTCGATGCGCACCTGCCTGAATTGATAACATTTTCATTTTCCCTCACCACCCATTGGAAAATAGCATCAGCTTACTGAAGAAAATTAAAACATAATTCATATTATCTATTAATTTTTTATCTGTTCATCTACTTCTATCTATCCATTCACTTTATTTACACAATATTATTTTCCAAGTCGCGACTGCAGCCTCTTTGCTGCACGTGGCGATAGCAGGGTGCTGCCAGGAAGATTCGGGCAAAGGGATGTATGTGACAAATCAGCTTTATCATTACAATCAATCGATGCGACCAAAGGTTAAAGAGGAATTAACAATGTCTACTCGGCATCCCCAGAAGCACTCGTATGTGAATGATCCTTTATGAGTCGGGGGTTAATGTGGTCGAGTATATTAATGAGCGACAGCACACACTGTGTCATAAGACACACACCATGCAGTTCCACTCCGCCTCATGCAGGATGTAGGGAGGGGTTGGGGGGATGACTTTCTGCTATGTGCACACTGTCCTCCACTTAGATGTGGCTCTTTGGAGAGGGACAAACGCTGAGGACAGACCGATAAAGGCTCCTTCACGGTGACTGACGGCCTTATCGTCCTCAGCACCTTTTATAAAGAAGTGAAAGGAATAAAGAATCTGATTCGATGCTCAGAACAAAGGCAGACTCTGGGAGAGTGACAGAGAAAAGTGCACTACCAGAACTATCCTGGGAGGGTGACAGGAGCGAGGCACTTGCGGCACTCCCATCCCCATGCGAAAGACAGCAGGCCACTTGGGCGGATCCTCAGACATGGATCCTGAATTTCTCAGCAGGACCACAACAGCCAAACATAGCTATGGCCTGAATGAAGTAGAATGAAATCCAGAGCGGTCAAAAAATGCAGCCAGAAGACACCTGAGGACAATTTTGCACTGATGACCCAGTACGCTTCTGACTGAAACCAAAAACTACCAAACTTGAGATAAGTACAGGTTTACTGGAGGATTAAGAGTAGAGGACCACTGTTGCTCCAGAGAAGCGACCAAATGCAAAGAAAATGGAGACAGAAAGATGAAGATGATCTAAAGAGGAAGGATAGCAAAATATCGCCGAACATTGTGTTGCGTCGTATTCTGTAGCCAGACTGTTTACTTACTCAAAGGTTCCACTCAGTGCTTGGAACACGCTTGGAGAATTTCAAAGGAAGACATACACACATTATTAAAAAAGGTCATTACATTAGCATTATTTTGATCGGCACAGTGCTGTGCATCTTGTAGGCACTGTGTTCATTTCAGGTCTCTACTCACTGAGCCTCCACTCCACTAAAAAGGGTCAAATCCTGTGTTTATTGCTCTGTTGAGAACAGACACAAATAACCTAGTGAAGCGGTGCCCCCTGGTGCCAGAATCACAATGATATAATCGAAGAGACAGCGGAGGGGGCCTGACACAAACTGTAGAAATGTAGATTTTGTTGATAATCTGCAGTCAGGTAGTTAATGTCCTCCTTTACTATGTCAACTGAACCCAATCTGTAGACAATAAAACACTGCAATTTGAAATATGGGCCATGTGACTCAACCACTGCGTGGAAGGCAGTTGAGCGAGAACAAGGCAACGTCCGGACCTCAAAAAGCCATACCAGAAGCTGCAACTCAAGCGCTCAACACCTGAACCAGCATGTCTCTATAATAATGCACTGTTTTCTTCATGCATATTTTTTGCCCAGGATTATTCTGTATGTGAAACAAGCAGCGACGGAAGTGAGAAAGGAGCAGGTGGAGGACAAACTATTCGCAAAAAGCATCGTCTTAATTTTAAAACAAGTTACCCAGTGATCATTTTCTTTGGAAGCAATTCGCTTGGAAATTCAGCTCCAGAAGACCCCCCATTTCTGCTCCAGCCTCTTCTTTTAATGACTGAATTAACATAACTATTTGAATGTATTTACATCTTTTTAAATGAAGTGCATCTCCAGAGTTCAGCTGTTACCCAAAATATTTGCACTCGATTTCAAGATCTCTTGGAAGTGCTCCTTTGAATAAAAGATCTATGACTTATTTCAGCTCATCTTCATATTAACAAACGTCAAAAAAGGAAATACATTTCATCACTGTTTATAGTAAATATACTGCTAAATGCTAATTTGGCTTAATCGGCCTGTCAAACTGTCAATACTATGGATATATGTATTTTTTTAAATCCTAAATTATTTAAAGGTTTATTTAAATATTTGCAGATATGCCCCAGTGTAAAAATTACAGATGTTCATAAAGCATTTATAGTGGACGGGAAAAGTGATTCACACCGTTTATCCAGCCGTACTCTTTCCAGAAAGTTCTGTCTGCCGCGAGTCCTTACGTCGAAAGGAGTGCGTTTACTGTCTCTGTGGCTGAGCCCACCCACCTGGTTTGTGCTCGTCCTTTTCTTCTTTATTCTCCAATGTTTCCAAGTGAATCCAGTCTGCTTGTGATCTTTACAGGGCACAACAACCCGAATTTCCTCGGTTGTTGGTTTAATTTGAACCGACCTCAACCTGTTCCGTCTTCCTCACTGTCCACGGTGTATTTAAAAGTCTCCTTCAGCAGCACAGCCGAAAGGGGCCTGTTTTTCCTGTCCAGTTTTCCCATCCATGTAGTGTTATTGAAAACACCTTCAATTAAACAATTCTAATTTAATTCTTTTGGACATGTTGATATATCTTTTCCAGATTTTTCACTCTGTATTAACCGTTGAATGTCCTACTGATGTCAAGAGGCAAAAGTGGTCGATTATTTATGCAATTTCAGCAATAATCTTTCTTCACATTCAACCGTAGTCCACTTTCCTGACAACACTTTGAGTTTTATATGATTTTAAAGCCTTGCTCATCCTCTGCAAAGTGTGTGGTGGTACTGACGCGAAACATTCCTGACCTTGCACACCTTGGTTTCTTTAACCTGTTGTGAAACCACATTTGTTCCTGTCCACAATTCTCAATAATGCCTTTGGAAAGCTGACATCTGTGAATACAAAATACAGACACGTCTTAGTCCATTGCCAGTTGGAAACCGTTATTTCCCAGGTTCGTTTCCATCTGGCTTCCCGTCCAGTGCATACATTCACGACGAAATTGTTTTACCTTATTCCACGTTTTAGTAGGTCAACTCAAAGGCTTTTTTGTACTACATAAAAAAAACACAAGAGACCCTTTTTGGTGTTACTTTATAAACATTTCACTACCTTACGTATATGATATTTTGAAGATATTTTTGAGGGACGTTTTCGACATAAGCCAAACGGGCTTGAACGAGGTGCGAACTGACGCTCGGCCGAGCGCGAGTTCTCCAGCTCAAGCTGACGTCAGCTTCAGGCTCGGGCTCGTGCCGACACGTTTCCCGCGCAGCCGGGGCGAACGCCCATTGGCTGTCGCCGTTGACACCGCTCTCGCTCAGGCTCTCAGCATGTTTCGCTGCAGTGAAGCGTCGCCTCGTTTCACTTCGCCCATGTTGTGCTCACACAGAACACGTAACGAACTTAACGGGCACTGTACATCGCAGTGACCTCTCTAATTCCTCAAAGTCGACCCGCAGACGCGACACCGCTTCCGGGTTCTGGAGCGATTCCGCAACACAGATACGTGACTTGACCCGTTAGTGATGCAGTATGTATGCGGGAGTTAGGCAAAAAGCGCAGTAATCTGCGCAGGAAGTCGCTTAGACGTAGGCCGTTTACGTACGGAAGTTTTTCAGTTTTCCTAGTTTAGTGTACGTACGCTTTTTGCGTAAGTTACACCAGTTCTGCCGGTTCTCTGTACGTTCCAACACTCCGAGACACCAGCAGCCCCTGTGGGGTTGGACGTGGCGCTGGTCCGGTCACACAGCTCCGGAGTCGATCGGTCCATTCCGAACAGCGGCGGAAGAGACTCCTTTCTCTCCGTGTCTGTGCAGGGGTACGTACCGGCACCACCCGAACTAACGTGGACCTCTCTTTCGCTTAGTTTTTATTTAAGATATGAGACCACAGGCAACCTGAGGTGTTTGTTCCTGTTAGCTAACAGCTAACGGCTAGTCTAAAACATTGGTAAAAATACGTCATTTATATTATGCAGGATTCAAATAACTTACTCTCCATAGTGAACCAATTAATGTCAACGCTTAACCTATTTATTGAACAAATATAACGTTAAAGTTTTCGCTGTGGAAAGTTCTGGACTGAAATTGGTGTTCGATAGGATTAAACGTTCTTATTCGGGTTACGCGTAGTAATGAAAATTTGTAGTAAAGTGACTAATCTTTAAGTGCATCTGTGTAATATACATAGTGGCCCCATCGTCCTTTAAAGGTGCTCAAATTAACATTAATAAGCAATAAGACTGAAAATAAACCTCTCAGGTGAGGCGTGATGAGACCCTTGTGCACGGTGAAGGAGCCTTGAGAGACGTTGGCCCTGGGGCCAGCGCTTCCTTATGGGGGGTGGTGATTTCTTGTGGTTTCCTGCATACAGAAGGCTGGCAGGAGTTCCGTCATGTGGAAGAAGGCTCTGGTGGCGGCCTTGCTGGCCCTGGTGGTAGGTTACCTGTACCACAGAGACCCCAATCTGCCAGACCACCTGCTGGAGCTCATGTCCCGCGCCCTGGAAGGCCTGCAGGAGCCCTCCGACAACCCCACAGTTGAACAGACCATCTCAAAAGCCTGGGAGGCCTTGATCGCTGCGCCTGCTCGGAAGTGGAGCCGGGTGGCGGTGGGGTGAGTCTGACGCATCCCTCAGAGCAGCTCTGAGATGTTTATCTTATCACTGCTGTGGAAGTCCTCACTTGAGTGTGGTGCACCGGCAGGGTGAACGCCTGTGTGGACGTGGTCGTGTCTGGAGTGGGCTTGCTCCAAGCCCTAGCTCTCGATCCCGGACCAGGGCGGGACCATGAGGTGCTACAGTCAAAAGAGGACCTCAAAGAGACCTTCATGCACTTCATGGGGAGGGGAGCAGCTGCTGAGCGCTTCTACAATGACGGGGAGGACTTCCAGAGGATTGCACGGGCTGCTGCTGAGTACCCTGGGGCTCAGGTGAAGCAAGTCATTCCGGAAACAACCATGTGACGCTATAACTTAAGGGTCGCAAAGTCTTTCTAGTGCCAAAGTGTAAGGCAGTTTGGGAGTCAAATGGTGTTACTGCCCTAAAAAAGTTGCAGCTGAGATGGATGTGCATCGTGTCTCACCTTTTCCAGGCACCACAACTCAGAGAAGGGAACGGTTCCCAAATAAACTGCATACACTCATGACAGGCTTGATTTTTGCCTGTGAACTAAAGCAGCATCCGCTGAGGACTGGATTTCTGTGTCAGGTGTAATTCTGCCTGCCTCACAGTAATTACACAAAATGGAGTTAGTTATCTAATTCAGGGCTCTCCCTCAAACATCCCAGAGGGATGTGTGTGTGCTGGTTTTGCAGTCTAACCCATTCCACTGGCACAGATGGTCTACATATTCATACTTATCAGTTAATTTAAAATCCAATGAACTACTGTGGTGCATCTTTATCACCTGAACCTTTATCATCAGTACACACAGGAGAGGGAGGAGTAAATTCTCATGGTCACACAGCCCTTACAGGTGGATGGTCAAGTACACACAGTTGCCAGTGTTACATACCATTTAGGAGCCTTGGGTATTCTAAAAATGCTGTGCCACAAATGTATTCATAAATTGTCATATTTAAAGTGCTCCAACCAGTCAGGTGAGTTCGCTGTACCTCAGTCATCAGGCAGTGACAGGGAGGTCCTTCTGCTTCACTTGGCAGGGTGAATGCGATGTCACAGCCGCCATCTTTGCCAGTGGCTACATCACTTACTTGTTCTGGCAACACCTGTGAATACAGTAGTCTCATTTTTTCTCAATGTGTTCACGCTGCTTGCATAGTAACTCTGATTAACTCCTCTGTACCTTTTGCAGCTCTATGTGGGTGGGAACGCTGCTCTGATTGGCCAGAAACTGGCTACGTACCCTGAGCTGATGGTAAGTTGACCTTCCCAAGCACTGACTAAGGCTAGATGGTCCAAATCCTGCTCTCACGGGTTTGTCACCTTCCACACATTAGCAGTGAACTCTGTAAAACCAGAAAATTAGTTAAAGCACAGCTGGGCACACCAGAATTAGCAGCTTCATGCAACATTTGCTTACTTGAAGGTCATTGTTGGGATGGAGTATAAGATCTCCTGGGTTTTGGTAGAATGAAAAATATACAGATTGGGTCCCCTTAAGAGTCAAAAACTTATTCTGTCCTGCAAAACCCTGGTGAGAATACAGAAAACCTGTTTACCACTAGAGTGGTAGTTGTCAGGTGTTTTGCTTATTCCTCCCCACCCTAATTTGCAGATATAGCTTTTGTGGTGTTCTTTATTGGTCATTAACATGAATCAACAAGTGTCCCAGATCTGCTGCTGCAGAATACAGGAGTAGCATTACTGCCCCCCTTCAGTTGTCTGTCATGCCGGTTCTCTACAACAGCCCCGGCTTCTCAGCAGTGAGATCTTTCATCTCAACACTCAATCAGTCGTCTTGAACACTGCAGATCACCATTTCTTCATCTTGCTGAGGAAAGATGCCTCCAATACAATTGGACAGGAAGTGAATTTTAAAGAAAAGCTGTCACACTTTTCACTGTTTTATCTGTATGGTATCTGCTGGATTGGTAGATTGATGTGCAGCTTTGATCCGCAAATTCTCTTCATGTGCTCTTTACAACGCTGGCAGCCCTGTGCATTATGGGGTGACACGATTGCATGCAAGCCTTTGATTTGTTCTTGAGCTATTTTATGTTTGAAACGTTTCATAATTCTCTCAGCATCTTCAATTACTGTGACACGTCAGGAAGGCAGGGGGTATTACATTTTTCTTCAGTTTGGAGCTGTTATCCAGCTTTTAGAGATGTTCTCGAAGCTGGGGAATGAAAAGCATTTGCCTAATGGCGTGAGAATGCTAATGTTTTCCAGGAAACGCAGACACGGGATTTTTCCTTAAATCTGCATGTCCGTCACACACCACAGTCACGGGCATCACACCGAATCACCTTTGCTGTGTCCATTTTCATGCCCCAGGTCCTTTTGTGTGGCCCTGTGGGACCAAAGCTCCATGAACTGCTAGATGAGCAGATTGTGGTGCCTCCATCATCCCTGCAGGAGACGGATGAGTTTCACCTCATTCTAGAGTACAAGACAGGTAAAAATCAACACTAAAACCCATGACAAGTGTAACATTTAGGTTTTAAGTGGTTGTATTTAGCTTTTCTGCTGAGAAGGTAGTTGTGAAATGGAATTGAGCTAATTTAGCTTATCTCTTTGTCCTTGAATAGGAGGGGACATCAAGCCTTTTTGCTTTTACATTTGCATAATCTCCCATAATGCTTCTGATCACTGTCATGTTGCAAAAGAGTCCAGTCCAGTGCAGGGAATATCCATAGTCACCAAGGTAAATCAAGAGTGCTACAGACTGATGATCAGGGGAATACAGGAGTTGAAAATCTTCACTTGTTGAAGCTAAATGGTCAGAAGGCCCCAACTGGGGCAGCTGTCTTCATCCTATGACAGATGAGCAGTGCCTGTCTTTCCCTACTGGGGTCATTCACAGGTGAGCAGTGGGGGACAGTGCAAGCCCCCCAAGCCAACCGCTTCATCTTCTCCCATGACGTTTCCAACGGTGAGATGAGCCTGCTGGAGACCTTTGTAGAAAGCCTGGAGGAATTCCAGCCGGACTTGGTGGTACTGTCAGGCCTCCATATGATGGAAGGCCAGGGCCGTGAGGTCTGGGAGAAGCGACTGAAGGAGGTGGGTGTAAGGTCCTGTGATGTGTGCAAGGCTAGCCAAACAGCAGCAGGAATGATAGTTGTATCTCGCAGGCGGTGGTGGCCATCTCCGACATCCGCAACGAGGTGCCCATCCACCTGGAGCTGGCCAGCATGACGGACAAGGACTACATGAAGAGCATCATGCAGGAGGTAAATGTGTAGGTTTACCAGGGGGATTAGAGTTAAAAAAATAAATAAAAATTCAGCAGCACAGCAGACACACCTCAGGTCAACTGCTTTATCACTGGTATAAACTGTAAAGTTGTGTGCAGGACCTTGCAGTTGTGGGGTTTTTCTGCATACTTCTAGGACTACCTGCATGTTGTTACTCGTGTTACCTATTTGTTGAACGAGTTGTAAGGGTTACAGTCTTTACCAGCTGGAAGGCCCTGTTTCCTGTTAGCAGGTCTTGCCCATCGTCAACTCCATCGGGTTGAACGAACAGGAGTTGCTCTTCCTGTCCCAGGCGGGTTCAGGCCCCCACTCCCAGTTGGCCTCCTGGAACGGCGTACCTGACGTGGGTCAAGTCAGCGACATCTTGCTGTGGGTCCTGGAACAGTACGGCCGCACGGACCCCGAGTCAGAGGCCGATCTCACGCGTGTGCATTTCCACACGCTGGCCTATCATATCCTGGCTACAGTGGACGGTCACTGGGCCAACCAGGAATCGGCAGTAGCTGCAGGGGCACGTGTGGCCAGCACACAGGCCTGCGGTCTCCAGCATGTCGATGTGTCCAAAGTGGTCCTCTTGGCCCCACGTCAGTTCCACAGCTCTCACAGTGAATCCCAAGAGAACCTGACGTTGGATCCAGCCCGGCCTGTTACAGTGTGGCACCGTGGAAATGTCACTTTTCACCTGAGCCCCGTGCTGGTGTGTCAGCAGCCACTCCGGACTGTGGGGCTGGGAGATGCCATCTCAGCTGAAGGACTCCTGTTCTCTGAAGTGGTCCAGCACCAGTAGTACCCATCGGGATAGGAGTGACTGGGCGTTATAAACCTCCCATGATGAGTCATCATCTTGGTGACACAGGGCTTGTTTACAATGGGCTTATAAAAGCCCTCCTCTCTGTCTCTCTTTTACACTCCATTCAACCGTACCGTCGGTCTCATGACTCGACCAGAGTGGAGAACCTCATTTTGCCTCATTTAAAATGCACAATAGAGAATCTTCATTGCAAACGCCCAGACCACCACCATCTGAGCTGCTACACAGAAGTGTACGGAACTTGATCCTCTGTAAATACAGTTGCAGTCGAGTTGGGAAAACTAATCTGTTGCCGCCCTCTGACAGAGCATCAGGAATCGTCACGTTCTGCATCAAGCCTAATTTAAACTTCCTCTCGGGTTCATTTCTCATTAACCAACCTTTAGAAGAACCAAGTGACCACAGTGCAAAGCTGCTAGTGCTGCACGCTGCGAAGTTGTGTTTGATGACCTGCTGCATCGTTAGCATCAATTAACGCTTAAACCTGCGAAGCAGACACTGTTGAGGGGTTGCTTGTCTGCCATCTGCAGTCCTACACGGAAACAGAAGTCAAGCCTACTAGCACGTCGGATTCGGTCGATCAGATTAACGTAGTGATGTGTTCTGCCGCTGAATGTTGATGTGCTGTGGCTTAAAATGGTTGTTTTCTTGGGTAAAATGGGAAAGGAAGGGTGAGGGAACTTCCGTCAAATGTGGCTGCGTTTGTTTCACTTTAAACTTGATCTCAAGATACCATGGAGATGCTGAGGAGCTCAGACTAGGTTTCCTTTGATTTAGATTCATGTACTTGAAGACCCACCCCCTCCCCCCACTAGAAGTCTTATCTGAGCTGTGGGTTCTTTCCTCAATGTGAAGGATTCTTTTCCTTTAACATTTTTCAGGGATTCTACATTAATCATGCCAGGTTACTTTTTGTCTATTGTTAAAGATGTCTCTTTTTTAGCGTGTACAGTAGTTGTGGTCTCTCACCAGCAGGGGCAGTCTTTCCGCACCGCAGATGAGAGCAGTCGGGGTGTGGAGCCAGTGCCCCCCTCACACTGAGGCTTCCACACTCCCACTGCTCCACATCTCAGGATCAAATGTTCCAACAGCATCTTAACTTTCTGCTTTTCGCATTTCTTTGAAAACATAAATTCTTGTCCATTTTCGACCAAAAGTCACTTTTTCTAAAGGTGGAGAATGGCACCAGCTCAAGTTGTTTAAACCCTTAAGCCAAATCAATGTTACAACAAATGTATGTTAATTACAAAACAGAAATAGCCTGGATTTTTTTATAACCAATTATAAAAGAGTAACCCATTCATACACAAAAGCTCAAATATATTTTAAAGTATAGAAACGCATCTTAAAATGACTGACAATTGGCGTAAGATACAAGTTTTACATGCTGCACCTTTCAATTTTACAAATGTGTCTTTGAAATCGGGCTGTTAAGGGACTACTGGGATAAATAAATATTGTGGCTTTTAACAAGCAGACAAAGGCAAATATTGCCATCATAAATTAAAACATGTTACTTGGCTGAGCCACTAAATCATTTTACATGTTGAATATAGCATTATACTGTAGTGCATTTCCACGGTAACAGTCACATGTCTTATGTATGTGGGCTTTTTAAAACCATGTGGACAATTAAGAACATAATTGTCCCATTAAAACATTTCATTATAAGAACATTTTAAAACATGTTAATATGTTAAATAAGACTTAGTTTGCACAATAGTTTTTTTTACAATATGCAGTGTTTCATGGTGATGGGCGGTGCCTCTCCCCAAGTCCTCCACCTTGTCTTTTTTTTGTTTTTACATATAACTGTACTTATCTTGACAGAAGAAATAAACTGGTTTTTGTTTTAAGCCATTTTTCTTCACCATTCTTACATCCACAACAGTTTGCTTTCCTCTCTCTCCCCCACATTACGCAATTCAGATCTGGTTGCATTTTAGAAAGAAAAACTGCTGCACACTAGTAACAAAGTGCTCCCTAAATTATAGCACATCTTTGGCTTCTATTCCTTTGACAGCCATTTAATTTGTTCAGCTCAACAACAAGCTTTGCTAATGTAAACATGACTGTTGAAATGATACTGTATCCCCATTTATCAGAGAAACACTTAGTCTAGAAATTCTAAGAAGGAAAATAGTGCATAATTGAATGTAATAAAATGCAACTTGTCATTTATTATACAGCTAAACAACAGAGCAGCTCACATTACTCTTCTGCTTTGTATCATGTGTTCCTAACACAAAAAGTAAATGCCATCACTGGAAACCCAGCAGATGGGAACCAGTATGAAGGAGTTTACCAAAAATCCTAGACTTAATGCCAAAGGAACCAATCGTTCCATCATCTGTGTTGTAGATCAAATAAAAGGATGCAGGACTAAAATGTGGTAAAGGTGTTCTAACCCGGGTTTCACTGGATTCCTAAAACTGGCCCGTTTAGTTGAACCCTATATTCCTTATCACACATTCCTACAAAATCTACGTGCAACGAGTCAACACCCGGTTATTAACGGCCTGCCGCTGCCAGGAGTGAAGTTCCTCAGCAACTGAATGCAAAAGTTGAGGAAACTACATATGAAACCCCGAGTGACGGTGCTCTTTTCTTGACACCTTCAGCCACACATCACTACAGCAACACATCACTTGCACAGTCACCTCACATTACATAGCATTTTGTGTGAAACTTGGGGTTACCTTGTCTCTGTGGTAGGGTGCAGTACAGTAGGACCTGCTGAAACATCTGCTTCCATTGAATGGCGCTGCTTCCAACAGTGCAGACAAGATTTTAAAGGCAAATGAGAGGCATCGTCCCGTTGAAACGCCACAGCTACTGTGTCTACAGAGCCGTTACTGCCTTCCAAGGTTGAGAACGTGGAGGCAGATGTTCTGCTGAGCTGTTCTCCCACGCGTCCCAGAGGTCAATGCACCACGGGGGTTTGCGCTGTGTGCTACTCGGCCACAGCCTTGGGCTTACTTTTCTTCTTCTCTTTGGGCTTAGATGTCTGGGAAAGGTTCTCAGCCTCCGGGGGGCCAGGGGGCTCTGCAGGAGGTGAGGGTGCACTCTCCAAATCGGGCTCCGGCTCCTCCAGCTCACTGGGGGCAGCGCCTAGGGGGTAAGAATGGGGCGCAGTGGGGGGTAAGAATGGGTTTCAGGAAAAAGCCTGAGATTCTCTTCAGCAGGGCTTTATAATGGCTGGGAAACACCTAAGAAATGTTTCTAACCTCACAGCAGTGGAGCAAATTGAAAAAAAAACAGCAGAGTCTCAAAAATGACATCAGAGCAGTAAAATAATATCATGGAAATTCCTTAGATGTGATCAAAGATACTTAGATCAGATCAAAGCTACACATAATCATGCTTTTTTTATTTCCATATTTAACTTTTCCTGCCCAATACCACAGCCCAAGGAGCCACACACCTGAGGACAGCTGCATGGTCTTGCTGTAGCTGGCTGCTGAGGACATAGCTTGGCCGAGTGCCTGGTTACTGCCCAGGGGCTGCTGGGAACCAGCCCCTTTGCTGGAGGCTATGGGCCTCTGCTTGGACTTGCCATCTTTGGATGCTCTGGTCCAAGTCAGGTTCTCGCTCACCTGTAGTGCCACACCCATCCTCTGGGCCATCTCCACCAGCTGGAGAGGGATGGAGAAACATTCACACGGGTCAGTCCATTCAGACAGAGGCAGGAGGGGCGGAGCTATAGAAGGGGCCTTACCTCTGGATCAAACTCGGGGTTGCTGTTGCTGTCCAAGAGATTGTTGACCTTCTTCTCCATCTCCTGGTACTGCTGCAGGGCCCCCGTCTTGTCGCCTTGATTGTATAGCAGGATGGCAAAGTTTAGGTTCACCAGGGGGTTCAAGCTGGTGAGGGGCAACAAGGAAGAATGTGGCTGGTAAGAATTATGGAGAAAAGGATGTAATGCTATACCAACACAGAATGAGGTCAGGTAATAGAGACTTACTTGTCAAGTGTCACAGCCTGTTCATAGGACCTCTTGGCATTTTCCACATCATCCAGGTTGGTGAGGGCAACTATTACAAAGTATTGTATAGGTCAAATGGATAACACATACACCACCCCGACCCAGGCCCTACCAGAGCTCCATTACCGATGCTATACAGAAGAATAGAGTTCCTTATTTTTGGTGTGCAATACAATAATGCAGCTGCCTACCATACACAAAGCATTGCAGCCCCTTACCTGCCAGCAGCATGTACAGCTCGCCCATCCGAGGCTGCAGATTAATGGCGGCACTCAGGAAGTGGAAGGCTGAAGCATACTGCTGCATGGTAAGGTGCACCAGGCCGAGGTTGTACAGGATTTTCCAGTCAAATGGGGACAGGTAGTTTGCTCTCTTCAGGCAGCTGATTGCCTATACAGACAGAGGGGTGAGGGGGCTCTATGAGAGATGTTGAACTTGTAAAATTTCCCATCACTATCAGCAGTCAGGGCAGCTCCAACATGAGCAAACTTACAGCCACGTATTTCTTCTTGCCGAAGAAGCACATGCCAATGTTGTTCCAGAGAGGGGGGCTTTCAGGAACAGCGTAAGCTGCCACGCGATACTTATTCATTGCCACGTCAAAGTCACCGTGCGTCTGCATCATGCTGCCTGCTGCCAAGATGGCCTGAGTGTGGGGACAGGTACACAGGTATATAGATTAGTACTACACCACCATCAGATAGGTACACCTACATATGGGACAAGACAGGGTTACAAAGCCAAACCAGGGAAACATAACCCACCTTATAGTTGTTAGGGTCATAGGTCAGTGCATTCCCAAGATGCTCAAAAGCCTTCTGATAGGTTCCAAGCTGTGGACCAGAAAACTGTTACTGGTTTGCTCTGACCACTAAAAACTTTAGAAAACACTAAAACTAAATTGCCTATGATCCCTCCCATTCATATTGCAAGTCTGTGCCCTCAGCTTCCACAGTGAGGTGTTATTCCCCAGCTCTTCCAGGTTACCCATGGTCATGAAAAAGAGAATCACCTGCATGTAAAGCAGCCCCAGCGTTGTGAGCAGCTCCGTATTCTCAGGGGAAAACCTACACACATGTACGAACAACAGTTAAAAAAAACCAACAATCCAACCATCTCTCACACACAAATGCACACAAGACAAGAAGTCCAGAAATTGCCTAATTGGCAAAAGTAATAAAAGTATTTTAACTTATTCTGATATTAGTTATTAATGATGACTCAAGGGAAGACTGGCCTAAAAATATGAGTGTGACTGAAGTATGGGGATGGAGAAGCTTATAGATTCGCAGCGGTGCGTCTCATTAAAAACAGACCCTACTGCTTGTACCCGTTATTAATTCATTCCCTCCATAGGAGGCCATGGGTAATGAGAAGCGTGAGGAAAGACGGGAAACTCCAGGACTCATGGTTATTTACAATTACACCAGTAGAGTAGGGCTTTCATCCCCCATAATTGGGATCTCAGTGCAACATATAGCAAGACCTGGGCTGAATAATGGTCTGACCAAAACCAGCCTAAGTTAAACTGGATACATTAGCAGCTAATCTCTAGCTGGGGAAGGGGCGAGTCACGGGCGCTTGGTAATGTGATTAGTGACGGTGAACCCCGGTGTTCTCATCTCCATGTTTCTCACCTCAGGGATTTCATAATCATTTTTGATTCCATCTAAGTGTACATCTATCAGCTGCTCAAAGTGCCGCAGAAAACAAGTGTGTTGGGTATTTCTTTGCTTCTAAAGCCCTGCTCAGTGCCATGATACTGAAGGCAAGGCAGATTACATCAGACCCCCAAAGAAAGAAGCCGTGATTGCACGCAGATATTGGTGGGCTGCAATCCCAGCTCCCAGGTACTTTTAATCTGACCAGAAGCTCAGACAGCCAGCTTCCTCTATACACAGCAACCAGGGCAACATACCAAGACAAATGTTGCTACTTAAAACTTTTATGGAAAATGGCTACACAGATAGTTTTGGATCATGTCAGACATGATGCATATTCTTAAGCTTTGCTATACTTTGTAGTGCTGCTCATTTAAGTGACACTGACATATCAATGAAACAAACTTACTGTAAGCAGTGGTCTAGCTATACAAAAAGAAAAATAAGATACATTTATTTCCTACATAACTGGGTTCCATACAATGAAAACTTGCTATAGTGGCTTATAAAAATATGTATCACCTCTTCTTAAGTCTTTTTATACTTGTACCATGTTTTGGAACAGGAGAGTGAATGACCTCAAAGTTTTTCCATGTACATGGGAAATGATTTAATAACATTTACAGAGTTGTGACCAAATGTAAGGCTAGATTTTCCACATTTACAAGATGCCATCCATGTGATAAATTATAAAAATGTTTCCAAGAGGTTGAAGGCCAGAAAGGCTGTTAGGCATAAAAGTTTTATTTTGGTATTCTAATGAATTTTAGATTAAATTTTTTCAAAGGAAGTAAATGTTTGTCTTTTGTATATAAAACAAAAGTTGATTCCCTCACATGGGAAATTCTCATAAGGGGGTGATTTCATGGGAAAAACTAACCCAGTTATGCAGGGAAGGGAGGCACACTACTAGCTGAAGAACAGAATTTTCTGCAGCTACAGAAACACTGATTCTGAGTCTGCTGATTTAAAAAATAAAATTTTTTTTTTAAAAAACAGTAAAATGTATAAGACTTTGCAGTCCAGTCCAGTCCTGAAACCACTTCCCATCTCACACTTACTCCACTGCTCTCTTATACACCTCTATGGCCTGCTCTGTGTTTCCCTCCAGCAGGTAGATCTTCCCAAGCATCATAAAGGTTAAGTCATGCTTATTGAGCTCCAGGGCAATGTTCAACTGCTCTTCAGCCTGAAGGTGTGAACACAAACAAGAGCAATGTCATGCTTTTGATTCTGTGTGTACAGTGACGTTGCACAAAGATGTATAAACCACGGAATCAAACACACAACAGCCATGTCTTACACTTTTGAAGTCTTTAGTGTAGATGTAGCAGACGCCCAGATTATGGCTAATCTCCTGTAGGTAGAAAGGACCATCATGAGGGACAACTGAATGGGTCCACCAAGAAAAAGAAACACTTCAAATTAGAGAACAAATTAACTCTAGTTCCTCAGACATCTTGACAAACAGCAGAATAGTGAGTCGGGCTGTAGGGAACAAGAACCAGAGCAATGGGCCCAATAGCGTAAACCCTTACCCAGTCCTTCGGGTTGAGTCTCGCTGCTTCGTTATACACCTCAATGGCTGCCTTGTGTTTGCCCAACAAAAAACTGCAAGACAAAGTTAAACAATATTGCTTTACTTTCTGATTGGTTTGGATCCTATGACAAGTTTGACAACCTGCTGCTGCTGTTTTGTTTTTCAAAATGAGAATTCTATATCATAAACATACTGGGAATTTTGCAGAAAACTGTGCACCATGCACTGTAAAAATAATAACTGTGCAATATAAATGTATTTATAATAATATAATTTAATTCATATTACCTCACACAATTCAAACATACACAGCCTGATCTGTCCTTTATAATTTCCATTAACTGGCCTATAAAGTGGCATTTGCACCAAAGGTCTCACCCATGAATACCTGTGTATTGTGGAAGTGGAGAGTGACCTGAACTGTAAAGAAGCCGACTCCCCAGAAGGTGGCAGGGGTTGGTGCTTTACTGGCTGATAAGGGTCTACTCACAGGGAACGGGCCACCTGCTTCAGGTTATCAGCGCTCCGGGGGCTCATGACGGCACAGCTCTGAAACAGCTCCAGGGACTGCTGGATCTTCCCCTCCAGACGCAGGATGAGAGCTGTGTGAGGGTGTTTTCATTAACCATGACTTCTGCAACAAGGCAAAATGCGTTCTCTACAGTTTCATTCACACTAGGGAGTAAAACGCACAGCTTGTGCTTCCCAAACCAAATGTGATGGACTGTCAGTCTACATTAGTTACCAAACACATGGTGAACTCTGACACATCAGGGAATGTAAATGACAGCTCTCTCTGCTGGAACTCTGGGCAATAAAAGGAGTCATTTGTGACATATTCGTACTCCAAAGCACGAAAGGAGCAGAATGGCTTACCTTGCACATAAATTGCATATTCACACATCCCTTGGGTCTCCTGGAGTTGCTCTCTAATAATAGCCTGAGAGAAACATACAACAGGTCTGCACCAGAAATATGGAAAATGCAAAGGAAGTCAAGGACTAACACCATAGCCTCATGCTGCCATGTGTAGGTGTTATTCAGGGCAGGTTGGTACCTTGCATGTTTCATAATCCTTGCGAATGTAGTGAAGGTGGATGAGCCAGTTCCTCCGTTCCAGAATAGGTAACTCTGGAGCTGTGCATAGGGAGGGCACAGGATGTGGAGGCCAGCATGGAAGAGGAGGAGTGGAAAGAGAGGGTGAAAGGGGAAACACAAAGAAATTCAGATAGCACATAGTACAGTTTCTCTTGCTGCTGCATCACAAGTGTTGCATGAAGTGAAGAAAAGCTGCTCTTTGTTTTCTCTCCAGCATTAGTTGTCTCTAGCTGCTGTCAAGAACATGTCTTCTCCAAGTCTGCCAACAAAGCAATGATAACTGACATGTGCTGCTCAGACTCACTTCCTCTGACTAACGCTGTCATTGACTGAGCAGAAGAGCTCAAAGGCTGTATATAACAAAATGGTGAAAAGACAAACTCATAACCTGATGGTTGTTTCAAATCCCAAGAGTAGCTTTGTTGCTTTAAGTTTAAACAAGAAAGCAACCAAGAAACTTAAAACTTTACTGGAGTCATTCTGGTTAAATGTGGACTAAGCAACAAAGCGCCAAACTGAAAGGCAACACACCCTTCCCAGGCACTTCAGAGATACTGATAAATCCTGAGCGATCGAATGCCCTCAGTGGAACCAAAACACAGTGGCTAAAAAAAGAACATCAGAGCCACAGCAGATCCATCACTCTTGACCAAAAATGATCTGAACGCTGTAGATTTCGGCTCTGTAACAGTAACAACAAGAACTGTATACTGTGAATTAATAAAGACCAAAAAACACACGATATGTTAGGACTGCTCAGGCTCTGTGCCACTTTTCGAGCTTTAATTACTCTTCCAATGTAAATATCTGTGAGAGCACAGAATGGAGCTGCTATACAGATCATGGGATGAGAGACAGAAGACACACAGAACAGAGTTTTATGAGCAAAAACTAAGATAAAAAGAGCACAAACTCTTCAAAATCCTATTCTGACACAAACAGGATTGCCCTGGTGTTCAGCTGGGAAACGCGCAGGCGGCTCGTCGGATGCCTGTGTCGAGGAGCCTGGTGATGAAGGCAGGATGCACTGCTGTCAGACATCAAGAACTTCACAAGGCAGCTCTTCCATTTCAGGGGCATTGTGTGTTTGGGCAGGGGGGGGGGGTGTGTATCAAGTGCACCCGCTGAGTGGCAGCGCTGCTTTCTCACAGCAGGGGGCGAGGCTGAGCTCCCTCTTTTCCACGCCCGACGGGCCTCCTGACAAAGCATCAACCTAATTGCGAAGCGTAGATCTGCACCCCGCCTCTTCGCCTTCTGCGGGATCAGCCTTAAAGCTCTTCTATTTCTGGCCTGGTTTCACACTCACCCCCTAACGAGCTTTAATCTACTTTCCAGCTGCAAGGAGCCAGATAGGATCCCCCCCACCGCCACCCCCGCAGTACCTCAGACCGAGACAGAATAAGAAGAAGCTCCACAGCGCCCCCAAAGGTCCCGTCTGTAGATCTGCTCATGCATGCGCCTGAAATTTTGTCCATCAGCACTGAGCGCTTGTCCAGTGGGATGACCATGATGCTACATAGGTCCAGATTCAACCCAGGGAAGCAGTGTAAAATAGGGTAAACCCTGATCAGGGCACCACAAAAAGAATAACCCTCAACCACATACCAACAGCGACATACAGCAGACTATGAAAAACCAAGTGACTTGCCATAGTACCATCAGAACCATGCACCATTACTCTCTATATAAGGGAGTATTTTTTTCTTTTATTGCAGAGGATTACCTGGTACAATAATAACTTTTGCCTTCACTGGTTTTTTCCCGCATTTGTACTGTGAACACAAAACAAGGTCGCTACCTGCAGTAATCTGCAATGCTGCATGTAAATATACACAACGTCTACCCTAACAAACCAGACTATAAAAGCTGTAAACAAGAACAGAGCTTTTATTTATCCTTGCAGGGATTTCGCCACATAGACAAAATACACTGCCCGGCCAAAAAAAAAAAAAAAGTCACACTAATATTTCGTTGGAGAGACTTTAAATTTGATTACGGCACACATTCGCCATGGAATCGTTTCTATAAGCTTATGCAATGTCACAACATCTATTTCCGTCCAGAGCTGCGTTCATTTTTTGCCAAGATCTTGTATTGATGGCGGGAGAGTCGGACCGCTGCGTAGTCTTCTCCAGCACATCCCACAGATTCTCAATGGGGTTAAGTTCTGGACTCTGTGGTGGCCAATCCATGTGTGAAAATGAAGTCACTCTCATCCTCCTTGAAGCACTCTTTCACAATTTGAGCCCCATGAATCCTGGCATTGTCATCTTGGAATAAAAATCCATTGATGGAAAAAGCTGGTAATTCAGTATATTCAGGTAGTCAGCTCACTTCATTTTTTGGGCACATAATATTGCTGAACCTAGACCTGACCAACTGAAGCAACCCTAGATCATAACACTAAGTTAAATCCAGGTGGTGACTTTTTTTTTGGCCGGGCAGTGTATAATATACATAATATAAACAAAAAAAATGGAAAAGCTCTAAATACACACTAAACTGTGTATGTACATACCACCACCCCTCCAAGTATTTTACCTTTCTTAGGATGTGCCATCTTGCTGGATGTGGCCAATGGGAGTGAAAGGTCCTGAAAAAGACCAGTGTTAATACAGTTAACAAATGTCAAGGAGAGAAATAAATGGAATTCCAGCAGATAAAAATATTTTAAACAAAATGAAAATCAATATAAACATTTGCCAAGATGCACTACATCTAAATGTATATGCTCTCCTGTCTGCACCAGACCTTAACAAAAATGTTCCATTTATAATTTTTTTTTTTTTAAATTTTCGTTGAAACAGACAAAATACTTAGGAAGTGTTCCAAAAGGATAAAGACAAAGACTTTGGGTTTTAGCTTGAGTATAACAAGACAAGACAAACTGTTTGTTGCACTTAAAATTTGAAAAATATACTCACTGGAGTTTTGTTGTGGGCATTCCACAAATGCTTTTTCTAGCATATGTGGTGATTTCGATGTAGTTTTATCCCACTCTCATTTTTGCAACATGTCATTCTTACATGTCAGATAAATAATCCCAAATTTATACTAACTATATTCCATGGTGAAAACCAGCACCAGCTGGTATGATTTGGTGGGAACCACCTGGAATCGGTTGGAGGATAACATTCTGTTGCTGTTTCCCTGGTTAAACTATATGAAAATTTTTGCTAACATACTTTAGTTCAGTAGTTCACTTATTTTTTTATTGTAGCCAAACCGATTATAATCTATAAATCCAAAGCACATTCAGCAATGTTTTCATGAAATCTTGTGCTTCCGGTTCACTGGTGTAATTTCAAAATTGTGATGTTCGACTGTTGTCACACATATGTTGTCATAAGTTTCCTTCTCATTCATATACACTTAGAATTTTCTTGATGCATCTTGACTTTTAATAGTTTACTTTGGCAAATTGTAGACTTGATACAATAAAAAGGTGACTTAAGGGATATCCTTCAAATTACATTTTATAGTGAATATATAATTAGCGTAATAGCGTAAACTGATTTTCTCTTTAATTCCTTATCCTTTTATCCAATTAGTATTCTAAGAATTCTTATGTTCAGTTGCTATACAAAGTGTTTGAATTAGAACAGCACTTTCCAAAATCGGATGTGGCAAAGGTACAGACCTACACCTTTATGCTTATTTTGCAGGGGGGGAAAAAAAAAAACTTGCCAATGTAAGCATGACGCCAAATAAACTTTCTCGACAAACTTTCTACTAAACACAGCTATTTAGACTGAAAAACTGTGGGACATTTCCAAATCTTGAAGAAATAAGCAAAACAAAGTGGTTCATTTCCTAAAACTTCTGAAGAAGCTCAAGAACCAAGTTATCCAGTAGCTGAAATCATTGCAAAAAAAAAAAAAAAAAATCACAACCCCTGAAAACAAAGCAAAGAATTAGAACAAGCAGAATCGTATAGTTAAAAATTTATATATCAAACTGGATTTTCTAATTTGAAATTTTTAAATCTTTTAAAAGGTTCTAACTAGAAGTCTGACTGACCGAATACACACTTTGGTGGAAGTGACGAAGACTGAAATTTCCACCAACGCAACCTTTTAGAGAAAACTTTCCCAGTTTTCAGGCACTAAGCAGAACCAGACAAAAGTGAATGGAACCAATTCGGCAATCTTGTACAACATATAAGTCAGATACATTTTTAAAAAAGTTTTAAATACAGCACACTTCGTTTATATGGATGCCCTCCGGACCGACAACAGCTTGGCTTATAGCCGGAGCTGGGTGCAGCTAAACCAGTACCTTCACTGAATACAAGTACACACATTCTTATAGAATAACTTGTGATTTCTAACAGAAAACATGCTAGAAAAGTTTAATAAACATCATTACATACAGTAGTCGTCAAGAATGTTATCTTTGTTCTTCAGCATCCGTGATATTTGGTTGTGATGAACCGCCGCAACTCCCAGCAGCAACTATGGTCTCTGGCGTTCAGTCTCTTTACAATATCGACTTGTTCAGCTAAGGACAGCAACTTGCGCTTATTTTACGACGCCATACTTTAGATTTTTACCTCAAACTAAACTTTTGACACCGGACAGCGTTGACGGGTGTCAAGCAAGGAGGAGGCCGGAGACGTTTCTAGAATCAGCAATGCCATTGGCCGTTGATGGTCTATGGGTCCATAAAGGTCGACTTACTATTGGCTGCCGACATCCTCGCTGGTGCTTATAAATAGAGTTGACTGCCATTGAAATGGCCTGAATTTCAAGGATGCCAAACGTGTAACCTGCATATAAACAGACCTTCTTTGTAAACGCTGAGTGCACACTTTAATGGGCGATATGTGACCAGATTCCTCCTGTCGCTGGTGAGAAGGACAATGAGATGAAAACTGTAGTGCACAACGAGCGCTTATGTGTGCCGCGTGTCTGCTTTGTGTTCTTTTTCTCAGACGCGTGTGCACACGCGCGCTCCTGATCTAGTTTTAGTGCTCATTTAATCCGTCCCCAGCTAACCTGTTAGCATCTCAATCGCACACCGTTGCGCACACAAACTGTCGGAGCTCAACAATTGATACTCATATAACGGTAGAAACACGCGAAGCACGACGTGACGGCGGCATGGTTGAAAAACACACAGTTACGGGACTTTAGACTTCTTTTCTCGACATTTTACTCACGCTTCGCGATTTCTCCGTCGCCATCTTGTCGACAACGAGCACAGGAAGTTGTTAGTTCGTTTCTAAGGCGACATGGACCCGTTTCCATGGAGACCGTCAACGTGATTCTAGTTCGACACGCGCAGTAAGCGGAGTGAAGGCAAGGTTTTGATTGGACGAGCGCCTGGTCCTGCAGATTTTTGGACCTTATATTTTGACCCAATAACGCATATGAACATGTACATAAACCAATCTGTACAGTAACTTTCTTACAAATGCTCAAGTCATAGTTACTGAGAAATACATTTATGAAAGTGCTCTACTTGAAGCAGCTTGCATATTAAAATACTTTAGGTCAATTTAAGTGTTTTACATTGTGAAAACCCCATCTTTCTGTACCCATTTGCAGAATGTTGCTCAGTCCACCTCTGGTGCCTACAATCCTTGTACATTTCATTAGACTTTAAAACCCAGTCCTATTGTTAATTGTAAAAAGCTTATAACAGTACTTAGCAAAGTTTTTGTATTTATAACTGGTCCTTTATAGCGTTGCACAGTTAGCCAGAAACATCTTTGGACTGTTGCAGGAACCCCACGCAGACATAGGCAGGACCTTCGCTGTAATGACGCAGCAGCACTATCTACTATATCATCATGATACCCAACTGTTTCTGTATGCTTCAGGTTGTTGTGTGAAATTTCCAAAATATAGAGCATCTTCATCTACAACACAGTTGCACCAAAGGTTAAAGCCACATTTACATGGTCCTATCATCTGAAATCGAACCGGTTTGTGGAAGCGGTCAACAGCACCAACTCAGAAGAGGCGCAGCCAAAACAAAGTGGTTAAATAACTTCCAGCCAATGATTATGCGTAACATATTAGTCAACTACAAAAGTGGGAAAATCTCGACATTCATTGCTGCCTGAAATGTTCACAAGCATCTTGATTTTCTGCAAATTGCAGAAAGCTGCACTCCACTGAGGAACAACAATCACACAGAATTCTGTTTTCTTTTGTTCTCTTTATTGAGAGATATATTACAAAGGTCTAGACTCCTCGTGGGGTCTTGAAGTTCATTCCAACCGTGGGTTGGGTGACCTGCAGGTTGGACAAGCTGCCAAAGTCCTTAGGAACGGGGAGAGAAAAAAAAAATAGAATGAGTGGCTGCGTTGCCTCTAAACCAGCTACAGCCCCCCTACAAAACAATGAACACTGATAACACGTGAAAGTGTATGAAAGGTACAGGGTTTGACAGGGACAAGGAGCCCAACAAACACGGGAAAGACTTTCAGTTTAGTCTTCCTGTACTATCAATGACCTGGCAACAGTCATGCCATGATCACTTTCGATACAGGGTTTTTAAATAAAATAGACCTTTATTGAACCCTGGAGGGAAATTTGGCATACATCACCCGAACACACAGGAAGCATAAGCAACAAAAGTAAAAAGCTAAAGTAATAAAAGTCTAAAAGTTGATGGGTCCTTGTGTAGCATTACTGAGACAGATGGTTGCTGGTAAGAAGGACCCCTGGAAGTGCTTTTTACTGCACCCAAGTTTAATAAATCAGAAGAGCCCCTAGCAATCACTTCATTTATGGGATGTGCACCACTGTTCATGATGGACAGCAGCTTCTTCCTCATCCTGACCTCTGCCATGGCTTTCACCCAATAAGGCCTCTGACCCACAACTGAACCCACTTGCCTGACAAATTCATTGCGCCTACATCATTCACTAGAAATTAAGTTTCCCACCAGCAAATAACTGTGTCAAATATCACCCTGGCGACTACATTTTGATACACATATTAAAAGGACCTTAATCTTCTAAGCAAATCTTTAGATTTCCACTCAACTCACCAGCAGTTTCAGCATCTCCTTGGTGTCAGGGTCCACCTCAATGATCTCCTGGTCCAAGGCAGAGACCTGCAAGCACGCAAACACGGGAGATTAAAATAAGGACATAAACATCTAAAGGGAGCCACAAAAATAAGAGAATATCTAAAATACTGGAAAAATCTCTGAAAGACAGTGACATAAATGAGGGCAAAATAAATGGGAAAGATTTTCAGTTTAGCCTTCATGTATTATCAATCACCTGGCAACAGTCTTAAACACTTTTGATACAGTAATAAAACAGAACTTTTTATATTTCAATCAATATAACTCAGGTTTGATCTGAATGAAAATTAAAAGATAATCAGATTTAACTCTACAGACAAAAAAGATGAAAACCATTCTCACAATAATAATAATAAAAAAAATCAATTCCAAGCAACAAAACATCACATTGCCATCCCATGACTTCATCTAACCTCAAGCAGTGACCTTTGGTGCAAGATGTTGCACCAAACCCACAAAACAGTATAATCCCAAAATTAGAAAATGATGCATAGCTAAGGTTGGTAGTGTGCAAAGCACTTTCACTATGAGCAACCACCCAAACTCCACACAACTGAAAACTCATATGCAGCAAATACTTCAAAAATCCGTAAGAGAACATTATCAGACACTGACCTCAGGAACATAGTTGTCCCTCCTCTCCCTCTCCTCCTCCTGCAGCTTGATGGAGATGCCTCTGACAGGACCCCTCTGAATTCGCTTCATCAGGTGGGTCACATACCTGTGTTGCGAGAATAAAGGACTTTCACACATGTAATAAAAAGGATCCTCACAAGATGGGGGCACCATGGCACACAGTGGCCTCTCCATGTCCGGCAATGGTGCACTTCTACCATCTTTGATTTATTTTTCTTTACAGCGGCAGCATACATCTACACCCCAATGTTGTAAAAACGCTCTGCCTATTCTTTCAAGACGTAACCTGCTCGAGCTAAGAAACCGCTTCATCCTGCTGAATTCTGAACAACATTGAGACTGATCACCAACATCACCCCGGTTTGACAAAAAACCACTTTTCTTATCAATTTATCTTTCATTTTACCTACAAATTTATATTCTACCTCAATTTGTCTGAATTGTTTTATATTATTGTGCTGTAGTCCAGAAGAAACCACATTTCATTCTTTTGTATATGTGTTTAAGTGTAGAATCACAAAGTGAGCAATGATATCTGTCTCAAACGTGACCTTCAACATAACAGCAAAACCAACGTTCCTTGGCGAGACCACTTCCCGCAGACCTCGGCCACAGCCAACACCTTGCTGGAGGTAATCTAGACACTCACCCAGCGATCTTGTTGCGCAGCTTCTTACTGGGGATGATGGCAATCTCCTCGCACACCCTCTTGTTGGTGTGGAAGTCATTTCCCAGGCGCGTGTAGTACTTTTCGATGATGACCCGGGCGGCCTTTTTCACCGTCTTGGTCCTGACTCGTCCCTGGAAACAGAGAGATGCACCAACTGTGATCAACACGCCAATCCAAAGAAGTTCTCCTCCAAATATTCTTATGAAGACTGAAAATAGCCTTCAGTTTAGACCACATTCACATGAACACCCAACGCAATGACAGATGGGTCCCCTAATATTGTGTGTGTGAAAAATACAAGGGTGATATGGAGTGCAAACTTCAGAAATATTCCAATACTATCAGTGATCTTGTGCCATGATCACTTACGACATAGGAATTAAAAACTTAATTTCATCAACCAGTTAGTTCGTTTGTAAGCTGGGGACGACATATAATTTTTTTTTCTTCAATAACCCATCATGTCCGAGTTGCTCGGACACTTTAAAACTCCTAGAAAAACGTGTTTAAACGAAAAGGGCTACAAAAAACAATCCATATCAATCTCAAAGTGGTCCGAACAGGACTGTACACAATAGAGCTCAAATCTATACAACAAACCGCTGATATGCGAACAAATTAACGCGAAACTTAAACGAAATTAAAACGCTGCTTCTTCCGTTCACAACACGGAAAGACCCGCTGTCAGATAGAGGTCAAAAAACAGTCATCCGACGTGCAATACAGCTAATAAAACCTTTTTATACTTTATATAATGTTATTTGATGCAAAAGAAGTCCAGAATCGTCAAAGAAATGAACGTGGAACAAGGATTACAACAGATTTGCAAAGGACCGGGGCTTTCAGCTACCCACCATGTTGGATCGGGCTGGTAGAAGAGAACGAACGCTTTCCGACCCGGAAGTTTAACAAACGCTCCGGAAATTAAAATGGGGGTCGAGAAAAGTGCTGGGTGCCGGTGTGTCTGCCCCCTGGTGATGGAGGTTATAATTACACCTCAACATAGGCAAGGCTAACAGATGTCTGAAACTGGAGATTAGAGATTCTGTTCTAGTACAGCAGGAGAACACTTTGCATGCATTAATTGATACTTTTTATATCTTGGGTCACAGTCTTTAAAAATGTTAAGTGTTAACTTCTGAATTGCAGGACATCTGCTTTATGAAAATGTCATAGCTGCAGAACTCAAGTGCTGCAGATGCTGTTATTTTCACCGGACTTTGAAATGTAAGAAGAACTTCCTGCTTGCAGTTTCCTTCCACCCTCCAGACGAAGCAGATGACTGTAAACGGTGTGCCGGCACCATTCATGCGTAACACCAGATGGCAGTCTGCCTCAGCTGTTAAATCAGAATTTGTGTAAATGTAGCCATCTTTCTCGGTTCATATAGAAAACATTGAATTGTTTACGTCGGCCGGTACTTTCCAATTTTTACATTTTCCCTCAGACAGCAGCGGTGCGCATTTATGTACAGCATCCAACCTTAATGATTTGGCCAAGTGTACATGTTAGTGCGAGGGAAATATTTTATTTCTTGGTCAGGTGACAATGATCTGATGGCTGAGAATGTGTTCTACACAAAGGTGGACAAACGTCAAACACCACATTTCCCAGATGTGAGTTAGCCCCTCCCCAGTGGTGGTGTAGTTTGAGGACCCAGATTCCATCATCAGTCTGGCCTTCCTGTCCTTCTGCATCCACACATAAAACCTCTTCCTGAGCCACAGCTGCCTGTCGGCAAAGTGACGGCTTTCTGATGGCCCACAGATGAGCATCAGCTGAACATCAGCTGCTTCTCTCATCCGGTGGGGCCAAGCAATGCTGGACAGATGTTGCGGGGCTCGCTGACACGTGTGGATTTCGTGAGGGAATTGATTTCCTGAACAACAGCAGCAGCTTAATCCTGGCCGAGGGCCAGTTGTTGGATGTTGGGTTGGACTCACATGCTCACGTGTTCTCCGTGCTGCATGACCAGTTACACTTTGGTTCAAATTTTCTTGTAAAAAGTTATCCAGGAACGTTTACCTTAGTGGCATTTGTTCCATCATTCTTAACAATTTCATCCCAGTCAGTCACAGGGGTGTGGAGTCTGTCCTGGAATCACTGGGTGCTGACACCAACCCTGGATGAAACACCAGTTCATCACAGCTTTAAATATGTTTACTCATTTAGCTCATGCTTTTTCTCCAAACAATTTTTACTCATTTAAACACAAGTAATGTTTTTACTGCAGTAATTTGGGGTAAGAATCTTCATCAAGGGCACAACAGCGGGACAGGGGAATCATCCCTGTGATCTCCAAGACCAGAGAGAGCAGCTCTAACCACTACACCTCCTGCTGCCCATATAAATCCACATTTCCCCCTCTGGGACCAAACTGTCAGCTTTTCCAAACAAAAAAATGTGTTGCTGTAACTAAAGGGAATTTATTTGAAATTATTTTCTTCCTACATCATAACCACAATTTCCCCCTAAAGGTAAAGATAAGGAATATAAGCAGTTCTTTCTTGCAGCCATGGAAAAAATTTTTATTCTTTTGTTATATTATTTAAATAAACTATTATTTTGTAATCTGAGCATTCAGACATTTGACTTTTTGGAGCCTCTCAGACTGCAGTACATGATCACACCTTTTCAAAACTGCAACCGTTTGTCCTTGTTTTTTGTTTGTACTTGCAATTTTTCAGTGTCCTGTTTCTGTCTTTCTGTTGCTCTGATCCAGGGCAGTTTTTTTAATCAATTTAAAAAATAAAAATAAATTAAACAGCACAGCTGTGGCTCCGCTGTCCGTCTGGAAATTTCACGACACGAAGAGAAGGTCCGGATGAGTAGAGGATGGACTCTGGTGACCCGGGGGGGGGCGGTTAGTGCCATTTGACCTTTAACACCACCAGCTCATTTTTGGTGAGGACACATAAGGTGAGAGAAAGGTGAAGCCCCCCTGCAGTGCTGCCTCTGTGGGGTTTCTAAAGAGGACTGCATCATAACCAGTGGTTCTGGACCAGGTCAAGGAGGGTTAAATCTGCCCTCTGCAATGACGACATCAGCTTCTTCTTGTGTGCAGTGTGGGGGCATTAAAATCCACACAACACAGGGCGACTCTGCCAAAGCTTCTAGAATAATCTAAGACAAATCCTGTTCATCAGCTCTGAAATGTAGTTTCCCCACTAAACCATTTTACACGGTTTTGAGGCCCAGCCCACATGGGTTGCAGACAGCACATAGGCTGCATGTTTTGAGCAGATTGCTTCTCTAAAACCAGCCCTCTACTCTCTGCTCTGGACTCTCCTGTATTCATCTCACTGGCCAAGACATCTCAAGGTTTCTGCAGGATCCCAGAGATCCCCCAGTGATCACGATGAAGAAGCTGTACCTGCAACGGCCTCCTTCACACACTCCTCACGCTCCACTGCACAAACCAGGCTGTTCCTTCTCTACTGGAGGTGTCTCCATGAGATTCGAGTTATGACCCTAGACGTCACTCCACCCTGTGCTGGACATGGCAGATGACGATGGGATTGGACCTTCAGGCCAATTTTTCTTCTCCAATTGTTCATACAAAATCTCACAGTGCACTCTGATTTCAAACATAACCAGTACATGGAACAGAATTACCACAGTGAAACACTGTATCACTGATTCGACATTTCAAATGGTTTCATATTTGGTTGGTCAAGTTTATATTTGTTCATCAGCTCTGAAAATGTAGTTTCCCCACTAAACCATTTTAACCGGTTTTGAGGAGATTGCTTCTCTAAAACCAGCCAAACTTAACATACCTGTTTATGCAACAAAGCGAAAACTACAATTTCTGACTATCAGCATTGCTTAGAATGCCCAGGAGCGGTGGGCTTCCACTGGCTCATGGGCCCCCAGATGTTTATTTTTCTCCTATTCACTAGCGGAAAGGAGATTTTTGTTTTCCTCTCCTGTGTGGCCAGTTGGCTAACTGTGCAAAATTACCTTTTGAACTGCATGTGAATCGAAACCCTGTGTCACTGCAGTGAGAAGAGCGCTATATAAAAACAAAACTGAATATTTACAATATTATTTATTAATTTACATTATTGTTTTGTACATTGTGGTGTTGGTGGTACTCTTGTGGTGTTTTAGTCAATTATTACATCACCGCAAAGCTCTACAGAGAGTGGTCAAGGCAGTGCAGAGCATTACCAGGACTGATCTGCCAGTTCTGCAGGACCTTTACCTCCAGCGGTGTAAGAAGAAGGGCCATAAAATTCTAAAGGACCACAGTCACCCCAGCCACAAACTATTTTCTCTGCTCCCATCCTTCTAAAATGCTTTAGAAGCATTCAGCCGAGAACAAGTAGGTTCCGGGACAGTTTTTTCCCCCTTTACCATAAGACTGATAAACCAATGACCCCCCCCCAAATAGTGTGATAGATACCTCAGTGGATTGTACAAGCTTCTTTCTCTTAGACTATAATATTTGTTTTGGAGAGAATAATCTATTTGATACATATTTTTACTGGATAGCAAGCCACTTTTATATTTACTGTATATTTTTATTTACACCTTACTTATAGATATTGGAGCATTTATTTAACTTTTTATGTATATTTCTTCTTTTTTTAAGTTAAACATCTTGTCTTTTTTTTTTTTTTTTTACACACTTTATATATTTTTTAATGTGCTGAGGATGTCTGGAAGCAACATATTTCATTATCATAACACTGTAATGCTGTTATTGCGATTATGGCAAATAAACTTGGAACCCGGGTAACCTTACTGCATCAACACAGGGTAAACACCCAGATCGAGGGGAGCTTGGTTCGAATAACCCCATTCGAACCAAGCTCCCTTCCGAGCATTCTTCAGCTACGCGGCCTGCTGCCACGAACCGGGACCGCGATCGCGCTCCTGCTGTTCGGTGTCGAAGGGGTTAAAGTGGGCGGCGCTCGCGCTCGAGGTTTCGCAGCGCTCGTGCCGGACAGATCAGAGAGGCGCGAGGGGAGAAGCGGGAGCGCGCGGCCGAGGCGCGAGCGCCAGCGGACCGTGTGCGCGACCGACGGTCCGGCGCCGCAACTGGCGGTGGTGGGTGGGGGGGGGTTCGGACACAGAACGGAACCCCATGTAAACCCGGTCTGGTCGTTAAACGGTGGAATTTTTGTTGGACGTCATTCGGGCATCGGTGGAAGTTTATTTGGACTTTAATACAACTCTGTTCCCAGTGTTGGGCTGTTCTGGGAGGCTGTGGTGATCCAGCTCCCTGAGGAGCATCACAGAGGTCATCGTCTGACCAGAGGGGACCGGACTGATGGGCTGAGCTTTTGACCCTGCACGCATACGGAGGACATGGAGGAGTGTAAAATATCGGTGTGGGTGTGTCGTGAGGAGAAGCTCGTGTCGGGTCTTACCAGGCGGACCACGTGCGCGGATGTGGTCAAAGTTCTCCTGGAGGACCAGGCCGTGCAGATCCAGCAGAAGCAGCGGGACGCCCAGGCTCCGCAAGAGCCCCGGGGGATGGTGGCCCCCGCGCTCTCCGGGGCCCCCGACTCCTACTGCATCGTGGAGAAGTGGAGAGGCTTTGAGAGGATCCTGCCCGACAAGACGAAGATCCTGCGGCTGTGGAGCGCGTGGGGCGACGAGCAAGAGAACGTGCGCTTCGTGCTGGTGCGGCACGAGGCGTCGCTGTGCAGCGTGGGGCCGCGCAGTGCGGAGGCGCGTGTGGTTCCCAGCAGGGATGGACCGAGCGCACGGCGGTGGGGCCCCCCGAGGGCCACGGCCGCCCTCTGCCAGGAGAAACAGCGTCGTATTGTGAGGAAGGCCTTCAGGAAGCTGGACAGGATCAACAGGAGGAAAGAGGAGGCCTCCAGCAAGGACCCCACAGCAGCAGAGAAGATGGAGACCCTGGTGCACCTGGTCCTCTCCCAGGACCACACTATCCGTCAGCAGATCCAGAGGATCAAAGAGCTGGACAGGGAGATAGAGAGGTATGAGGCTAAGGTCCACTTTGACAGGATGAGGAGACACGGAATCAACTATGTGCAAGATACGTACCTGGACTCTGGCAGGGGGGCATCTTGCCTGAAGGGGGCTGAGGAGCCATGTCCAGCTGAGCTCCTTGCCCACATTGAAGAGTACGCCAGCAGGTGTGAGGAGGTGGTCCGGCTGCAAGAGGAGCTGGCCGAGCATCAGGCCCTGGTGGACAGCATCACAGTGGAGATCCAAGAAGAGCTCAATAGACGGTGGATGAAGCACCAGCAAGAGGAGCTGTCCAGCATAGACTTGGAGATCGGATCCGTGAAGATCACCACCATCTCCCCCAAACAGGAAGAAGAGGTTCTAGCATCTGGGGTGGAGATGTTACCGCAGGCCGAGTTCCTCCTCGAGGAGGAAAGGGTCCGAACACAGCTGGACACCAGCCTGTACATCGGACTCCATTTGAACTCAGACCTGGAGGCTGTCGAGATCGATTTGGATTTAAGCGAGGAGCTGTTTGCCGCCAAAGAGAAAGAGCTGAGGGACCTGCTGGAGAAGGTGGACTCTCTGAACCTGGAAGATCCCAAAGTGTCGCAGGAGGGCAAAGAAAGCCTGAGCCTGGCGCCTTCCTCCAAGGAGGAAGCCCGTGGCAACAACGACGAGGACTCCGACACAGGTCTGAGCTCCATGCACAGCCAGGACTCGGACAGCGTCGCTGTGTGTGAGTCGCTAGTGTGACACATACACACACACACACTCACACTCAGGACCGCCATGCTGCTCCAGCTCCAGGGAAACATAAGCTTTGCATGAGCATACAACAAACCAAGGAGGTTCCAACCCCCGGAGTCTGAATGTAATGCCAAGTCCATGGTTACTGCTAAAAACAGCCACCTGTGGAAAGACTAACTTGTTAACTAGTTAACTAACCCATGCTCTAAGCTCATGTAGGTATAACCTCTCGACAAGCACTTGTGGCCAGTTTGCTCGTGGTGTGCAAATGCCAGAGGCATCACTAGTTTTAGACCCGAGGGATGACACTGCATCGCTCTGTGCCATTCTGGAATTAGAGGGGATTCTGTGGATGCTGAGCCGGTCGTCCTCGTGCACACACAGGCGCGCACGTGCGGCTCGATGCACACGGAATGCAAACAAATAAAACAGCGTAAACAAGTGTAGACGCTGCATGACTTGTTCATCCCATGCCCTGTTTGCTGTAGCTGTATCTCCAGGGACAATAAAGAGCAAAACCATGCAAAGCAACCCGGTAACTGATCCGTTTGGATTTGAACTTTCATTTTTTTGGGGGGTTGGGTGCACCGGTGATCCATTTTATTGTGTTGTATGACTGATCAGACCCCGCTCCCTGGGTGCAGGACCCGCTTTCTCTTATTATAGACAGACAGGGTTTATGTTTGTGTGTGTGTTTACTATAATTAGAGAACCCTCAAAATATGGGCGGGCACATTTTTGGGACCCCACATTGTCCCATAATAGTAATTTTGAGGTCTGAAATTGATATAAATGTTGAATGACAGATTCTGGATTTTTTTTAAACTTAATTTTCTTTTTTTAATTTAGTCTTATTTTTATTTCACACACAACCTTCTGCAACTTAACATTCATAAGAAATGGTTGAACATTTTAACATTGTCTACAGCTCTGTCAAAATTTTGCATAGTGCATTATTTCCAAAACTAATGATTCTAAACCATTTTGAAATCTTCAGACCTAGTTTAACTTTCAGTCCAAGCATGTTTTTATTAATTTTACTTTTAGAAAATAGAGTTTTAAATAAAAGTAAAAATAAAAAAAGAAGCTTTGAAATGCAGCAGCATTAACAATAAATATGAGGGAAGCCAGGAGAGCGAGGACTGACCACCAGTACAAACAGTCCCTTGCAGAGCCAGAAACACACACACACACACACACACACACACACACACACACACACACACAGTGAAAGCAGAATAAAGCAGGATTACGAGTGTGTGAGGTCAGCAGTGTGTCAGCTAGAGTGCCTCCCCCGAGCAGCGTGGTGACACAGAGACACAGGGGGACAGACATGGTCTTACACAACAGAGATGACGTCACAGCACAAAGCTGCCTAAAGCAGACACCACACACACAAGCAATCTTGTGCTGCTGGGCCAGGTGTGCACAGGGCTGCAGAGAGTTCAAGAATAAAGTTTCTGCAATAAAAACTAGCAGTGCCTCTGAGATCCAACAGCACAGGTCCTGTAGTCTGCAAGGAGCATTTGTTTTACAATTCAGTTTTAGTACTTGGTTCAGTGGTGCTATAACAGAAGGTGGGATTTGAACCTACAACCTCTGAGCTCCCAGCTGCTCTCCCCTTCATCTTCCTTCATTAGCTAACCCACAACAGCCAGATTTTGAGCCAACATTTCTCAGGATATGAGAACATCCTCAGCACATGCAGGGTCAAAAGGGAAGCAGGAGTCAGTACAGCATCCAGAACTCCCATCATGCCCTCAGAATGCCAGGGTACAGCACTGTTTGAGCTGAATGAAGATAATTTCTATAGACAAGGTTGACTAGATGCACATGAGGAGGCTTCAGAGAGGCTGGTCTGCTGCTGAGCTGCAGACAGCCTCCTTCTTCAAGAACCATGGTGGGAAAAAAAAACCCCTCAGGCGCTTGCTGTGGTTCACATCTGGAAGACACCCACCATCCCCACGATGTCTTATATGAAATTATATTATGAATTTCCCGACAGTGCTGCACTGTTCCTTTTCACTCCAAGGTATTGACAACACCCAGTTACCATTCATGGTTATGCATCAAAACTCTTCCTTATGTTTGTGGAAAACAAACAAAACTTTCCATTCTGGATTAATTTTGTTCCAAAGAAGTCAGGTGAACGTGTACAGAGCTCACCATTCAAAATATCTCCAACCCCTGGACCCCCACCACTCATCTGCAGCACTGAGGGAGACACGACCCCGTAGACAGCGGAGATTTACTCAATGTCACTTCCAGACAGAACGTCTGCTCTCTAAAGCAGCGCTAAGCCTTTAACGGCTTCAGCCGGGTGACACTGCACAGCGCCCGCTTCTCATGGACTCAGTCATTGGTTCCAGATCAGTGACATCAGACAGGGGAAAAATGGCCAGATTGAGGGATGAAATCCAGCGTGACCTGTGGAGGTCTGGGACCACTGCTGACCACGGATCTTCCCCAGACAGATGGTGTAGGGAGTCGACACTCTTGGGGAATCGATGAGACCTGGTGCCTCAAACACTTGACGGCAACTGGAATTTATAGTGAGGGGTTGTTGAAAGGCAGTCTGGGAAAGTAAACTTGAAGCAGATCTTTGGGAATTTAGCCTAGGGTGATGGCGCCGAGTGTGGGGGCAGATCACAGACTGAATCAGCATCTCATGAGTTCAGAATTAAAGAGCCTCTCCTTACGACACACTGATTTACAGGCTGGGGGTTAACATACCAAGTCCTGTTCTTCAGAGCAAGGCAGGTCCCAGACCTTCTGATCGTCACTGACAGTCAAAGTGTGAGGCACTCACTTTGGGGGAGGGAGGTCCTTCTAATGGCACGTCAATGAAATGTTTGTTAAGTCAGGACACTACAAGCTGGACTAGTGACTCCCTTTCTGCACCAGTTCCCTGGAGGAAAGAAAGTAAAATGCTGACTTCAAACGTCACATCAATTAAACTGTAGAGTAGTTCCCACAGTTCAGTGTACCGCTCTGAAAGAGATGGGTTTTCAAACCCTTCTTCAATGCAGAAAGGGACTCAGCATCCCTGAGGGGCAGAGGGAGCTCATTCCACCATTTTGTATATTTACTATTGCACAGTGCACACTCTACATATCTCCATTTGTATCCTTTCACATAGTAAAATACATACATACTTGAACTGCCTTTGATACCTGGTTCCATTGTGGTCACACAGAGAGCACTGATCGGATGCAAGGGTAGAGCTGATGTTCTGCTGGTGTGTCTCCTGGAGTTGGTAAGCAGTTCACCTGGCTTTTGAATTCCTGGGGGGTTAAACATTCACCTGAGTAAATATGTGTGTGAGGTCAATGAAGTGGAGTGACTGCCGCAGTAAATTTCCCCTCATCAGCCTTGGGATTTGAACCTGACAGATTTCTGACACAAGTTCATGTTCCTACCACTGCCTGCTGGCCTGAATATATCCACACCCTGAGGCATCATGTACCTTCTGAGCCTCCAAGAGACTTTCTGTGGTCTTAAGTGACTAAGCTGTTGGGAACCTCCATGGGCAGGGTAAAAGAACAAGGCAGAAGAAACTTTTGATCCACGTGTTATAACAAGGCTACTGTAAGAAGACTTGAAAAGCAGATGGGTTTTAGAGCATTCATTTCAGCATCCTTGGAGAAAATGGCTGTGACGCAATCGTCTGGGGAGCCACAGTGCTGTGGCGGTGAGCAATGGGTTTGCATTTAAACACCAGCAGGTGTAACCAATGCAAGCTGACCTGGGCAAGTCTGCTTGTAGGGACGGGTTCCACAAATCTGCACACCACATGGGAACGAGTAGAAACTGATTCATCCGCTTTGTGAAAAGCTTGATGTTTCAACTCAGATAGACACAGGAAATCAACATTTTATCTTGGTGTTGAGATCCAAATATTTCCTGCAGGAACTCCTGTCTGGGAACAGCTGGATCTCTATGTTTTACTACTCATTGGGAAGGACCTTCAGCTCCTACTTTTAACCTGAGGGCCAAGCAAATAAACCTGTTTTACAGGCAATTCCTAGCTCTTTCAGTTACAGTACAAATGAGGCTGGGAGCCCTGTGAAGTTGTTACACAACTGATTCCTGTTTACAGCATAAAACTAAGATCTAGAAATATGAACCTATAATTTAAAAATAAAGAAAAAATACAAACAAGTTGCCATAACTACTTTTTTGTAAACATAGGTGTCATGGGAAGGTGAAGGCAAAGAGCACCTGGAGATGATGGTGTGATGAATCAAGAGGGTTGAGAAGTTCTAGTCAGCTATAAAAATGTTGAAGAGACTGTTACAGAAATGTCTCTGGAGGACCAGTGCTTCCCAGAAGCTGCAGGAGAAGAGTCACAGGAAGCTTTTAAATATTAACCACTATTAAATAGATGGTAGTTTGTCAGATTAGACATCCGTCACCAAACAAGGCTACAATCCAGCCCTTGAGCAATTCCTCATAAACTGCTGTGGTGCAGATGAATCACTGTGACATAACAGTGCATGCTGGGAACTGGTCTTAGAGTCACTTGCTCTTCCCACGATGCTGAGCAGACATTTGGGCTCTTTTGTGCCAAACAGCCTGGAAGGAGGGGGTGATTTGAAGGAGGTCATTTGTTTCCGGATTGCAAAAATACAGGAACACTCCGGCAAATGGGTCCAGGGGAATTACAGTTTAACTCTCATTTCAAATCCTGTTTAATGTTCAACTGTTTCTCTCGGTTTCACCTTCACTGTGTCATTGCATTTAGTGCGGATAAGAGAACTCTTAGCCCAGCACATTTCCCAATGTTCCATGAAGTTTGGAAGTGTTGGTGAGCCAGGAGTGCTGCGTCTGCAAAACTGACCCAATACGTGTAACAAATTAGGCTTAAGGAAAACAAAAGATTCAGAAAGATGGGCTTTACTGTATCACTGCAGCAACCGGTTCCCTAGTTTATGTCTTCCTGGAAACGCAGGATACGCGTCAGGCTGTCGGGAAACAGGATGCCCTGGCAGCAGTCAGCAGTCTGACCTGTGACGTCTGACGCTCGGAAGCAGCTCAGCAGAATCCGACGCAGGTAGCGAGCAGAAGATATACAGTTGGTGAGTGTAGTGGGGCCACTTCTTCACAGCTCAACTGAAGGTTCGTGTGGGGAAGTGAAGGAGATCATGAGGGCAGCTAAAAAAAAGCAAAGTTTTTCTTTCTTGTTTCACAGAAGTTCTTCTGAGGTTTCTTCACTCTCTTCTACTGACTTGTATGCTACACCTTTCCAAGGGTGGATGGAGGTCTCAGAGGAGGGCATCTTCAGAGACACCAGTCTGAAAAGTGATTTCAGTCCCAGTCCATCAGCTGCTATTCCCAGAGGCACAAAGAGGTCTATATCCGCAGCAAGGTGTTATGAGCAGTGAACTCCAATCCCAAGGAGCCACACACTACCTTCCTAAGCTACTGACCATGCATACATTCTGAGCCTCAATAGCTCATTAGTTTGATCAGAACTCATAAGCTTAAGAGCAAGACACAAGTGTGTGTGTGTGTGTGTGTGTGAGATTATTGTGCTTCAATCCCAATACCAGGATTATGTTAATAGCCCTTCAACAGCCAGCAGCCATCTACTTGTTGAGATGCAGATCATTGCATTAATAGTAGCTCAAAGCTGTCGATTATAGGCCATTTGGACAATTCTATGATTATGATGGGCGGTGCTTTTATCTGCTGAATTGATGGGCATAGTTCTGCAGAATCTCCATGTGTGACAAAAGATTTGCTGGTGGAATTACTGAAAATCTACATCAGTCCCAACAGGATGTCCATGTGCCATGATTCTGGGCTTTCCCTTCAATTACCAAACAATTCTTTGTCCATCTTTTAAGCTATAATAAAAAAAATAATGAAAAGAACATGTGATTTAGAGAATAAAGAGGATACATGGGGATAAAATAGGGAGTTTGTCAGTAGAAAAAAGGACCTCACATGTAACAACATGTTTCCCCGTGATGGTCCATGATCCTCAGCGATTATCCACAATTCAGTGACTGCCCATGAGGTATTCCCTGATGTCGTTGCAATGTTTTCCTGTTGTTCTCGCCATTACCCTGTAATTCATTGTAATTGTGTGCAATTTCCCATGCTCCTGTACAACTGCCGACTTTCCCCACAAAGCCTAGTCATTTCTCACGCTCGTAGCCACAAGCAGACCTTAAAACAAACATCATTTTCTTTCCAAGACTGCTGTTGAAAGAACACAAGTGTCAAAACAGACAATAGTATGAGAGTAATAGAAGCATGGAATATACCAGTGATTAAGATAAGAAAAACAAACATTATCACTAAGTGATTAAACTCAAGATAAAGCCTTAGAAATTCAACGAAGGGAAGATTAGCTGTTAGACTCCTTTCCTCACCTGATCCTTACAGAAAACCTTTATCGCTCAGCAAATTCACTTAGACTTTAAGACAACTGACCGTTCTTACCCACAGCAGCCATCCTCCATCAGCACACTGCAAAATTACACCAGTCCACCTAGAAGCTGACACCTTGCAAAAATTACCTACATTACCTGTCTCTGCTGTAGTTGGATGTAGGAAGCTGGAGATCCAACTTCTTCAGATCTCCATTTGATAGCAACTTCACTAGCGAAACTCAAAGTCTTCTCCATCCAAGTAAACTCTGAAAGCACCTGTTAGCTTCTTATATTTTATGGGCAGAGATGGTCTGAAAAGCACATTTCAAAGCTACTTTTTAAAAGCTGTACAAGTTTTACTGTGGGCTCAAACACACATTACACATGACTGTTGTACAAATTTCTTTTGCACAGCTGCTAAGCTGTACAGCAAGAAGAGGAGATACTAAGAACAGTAGGATGAATGTGCTTCACCAACCTGGGGTTTGGAGTCAACACTGGGCTGAGTCTCAAAACTATGCCTACAAGCAGCACAGCTCTATCAATGAATAATGATGTACATTTAGGAAATAAATACTTTATTTCAAAGTAGTTACAACATTAAAGAAACAATGGAAGCTGGGCACTCAAAAACATTTATATTCAAAATTAGTACCATTCTTTAAAGACTAAGACAGAAGTGTTGCTGACCTGATCGCTGTACATGTAGTGTCACTGTGCCTTTTCAGAAGCACCCTGTGGTGACAAAGTGTATGTGAAAGACAGTTTGTGACAGGAAGGGTAGGGAAAAAATAGTGATGCTACATCCAGTAAAAACTGTATTTGGACAGCAGGCCTGAGAGGTTCCTAAAGGGCACCGAGCTCCCAGAGGACTTTTTACACCTCCTATTTACCTGTCATCTCAATATCATCAAGCACAGGTGATAAACCTCCTGCACCTGAACAAAACCAATCGGTGTGGAAGTCACTGGGGTAGGATATCTCACTCCTGTAGAGGTCCTCAATGAGGATGGGGTTGGAGAACAGCTAGCAAGTGGGTTTGCGACACTTGAAGGGACACCTGAACTGAGGTCAGAGGGCCTGGAGTTATAACTGCTGCGAAGGATGCTGTCCTGACAGCATCAGATCAACTGAGACTCGTGGACAGTCCCAGAGCAGTCATCCATCCCATTCTGTATGAGCTGCATCGGCAGCAGCTCCCTTCAAACAAAGAGAAAGAGAGCAGAGTGTGAGAAACTGTACAACTGTGCATGGGATGGTCAGGTCACATCACAGACCAAATCCCACACTTGGATGAAAACTTACAACCAATTAATATAAATTCCTATTGGTCTTATTAAATTCTTTCCAGAAAACATAAAACAAAATGAAGATGAAATGATGATCATTTTCCTTTAAACTGTGGATTTTTCATCCAATAAGTGAGAACATCAGTTAGAGTAAAGGTGTCTCAAAAAACCTCTGTTTAAATCATCACAGGCAGCTGAATGGCACTCTGTCTGCATTTCTGCTTATAAGTTGGAAACAATGCACTTTGAGAACCTGGGGTGTCTCCAAGAATCCACCCCAGCCCCCAGTCCCAAACCCTTAAGAGCATAGAGCTTTCCAGCAGGACTCTTCACAAGGGAAGATACAGATGATGAATGAAGAACAGCTTACAAAGGAACAGTGTGAAAGGACTACTAAACTGACCCTGGGGGGAAAGGGTGGCTGTCTGATGGTCTAGTTCAGTGGTTCAGTTAGCAGCAGTGTTACAAACAGCCAACGTTATCACATAAATAACAAAAAACAAAGAGTGACGTGATGAACAGGTAGTTATATCCATACCCACCTAATAGCCAAGTATGCCCACATGTCCCTATATACTGTGTTGCAGATGCTAATGGGTGCATGTATACACCGTCACATCCTCAAAACAATAAGCTTACTACTGAAGTTTATACTGGTGGAAAGCAAAGAACAGAAATACACATTATGTGCAATAAAATCTGCTGAAGGACTGCTTCCTGAGATGTTTAAATTTAAAAAAAAAACAAAAAAAAAAAAACTTTCTCCCCATAAGACATTTGTACAATAACAAAAAGAACATGGTGACATCACTGAGAAAGCTGCAACTCCATGGCCAGGAAGAGACATGCAGGACAGCAGAACTCATACGTCTTTGTCTCCTCACACAGCAACCAGGCAAACATTTCACTGTAGGCTTCAATAGTGCAATGACTGAGAAAATTTACTGGAGGCAGCTTGAATGGACCAAAAATGTCCAACCTTTACATAAATTCTTTAAGACCAACATGAAGCCTGCATACTCAGAGGATTAGCACCAACAGCCTCCATCAGTGTAGATCTGTGTACGAGGCTTCCAGGTGAGAAGGGGTGCGTGACACCATGAAGATATGAGTGCTGTAATTCTCTTTAAAAAAAAAAAAGTTTATCTAACTCCTTTAATGTAGGGCAGATGCATTTTTGCTAAACGTAAGGTTGCGAGATGTCAGAGGAGTTCCAAAAGACCATCCAGGAATCTGTGGTGGTGCCACTTAACCTTCTGCTTTGGGTCACCTGACTGTGGAAAAATGTTTCTTTGTTAAGTGGACGTGCTTATTGCGGAAAAGTGTCTTTTAATTCAGTCAAAATTTTCCGCTATTATGAGCCATTTGCCTGCAAAGGTTTATCACCTTTCTTGCAATCACAGGAAAAAACCTCCCTAAAATGATCTGACCCCAAAATCCTGGTAATAATTCTGTCCACTGCTCATTAGTGACCATACTGTAAAAGTATAAAGTAGTCTCTTGGTTCTGGATAGAGGAACAGATTGTATTGGCTTTTATTACTTGTACCACCTTTATTCAAACATATGCAAGCAGTATAAATTGAAGCAATAAAGGAGTTTTCGTTCTGAAGCACCTTGCTGATCTCTTCTACCAGAAGTAGAAACAGCTGTGTTGTTTCTTTGCTCATTGTTGGACTTAAATAACACTAACTCTATTCTTATACTGATCGGGTTTGTATATTTATTCGACAAGACCAACTCACTCGAGCGGTTGTTGAGCGGAAACAAGTGGGAAGCAACACCATGGAGGGTCGTACAGTTCGCATGTGCAGCAGAAAGCCACCACGTGACAACACGCGCGAACCACAAACACCACAGTTCTGCACTTGAGAACACTGACATACGAACTGGCAACTTCCCAGCAAGCTCCGACAGAAGTAAGGTCTGCTGTTGAAGGAATAACCTCAGCCGCTGCTGTCCTGTGCCAGGTCTCTGGTCGCATCCCTCCTGACCTCGCCCATCGATATCTACCATGACGGATGTGATGATACCGGTTGAACTGGCTGTGACACTGCAGCTGCAGTCACAGTGCTCCTGGCAGCCATTCAGCTGTAATTATCTGCAATCCGAATGAGTAAAATATAATTACATGTTTGTCGCTTATGTTGTGTTCAGCGTGGCACAGAGCGTCAGCAATCTCGAATGGAATGACGGCTTGGCTCATCAAGAGGACACAATGTACGTAGACGGGATCCAGGCCTCCTATTGCTAGTCAAAGGAACACCTGCCTCTAGGTATGGTGCCTGCAAAATAAGATATCAGTAACCAATCACTGGTTGATCAATTAAAACAGATCAATTAAACTTAGAGGTGACTTCAGCCTAGTTGGCCTACAGTGCGAGTGAGCCAGAGGGGGAATGAGACAATCTCGCAAGGAGAAAACTAGAAGATGGAGGAATGGGAAGACCAGAGAGAACTTGCTAATATGGTAAACTTGTTAACACTATTAAACCACTTGAGCAGGAAAATTTGAATTTTTTTTTTTTATTTCTATTACTATCATAACCAGAGAAAGGAATTCTTCCAAAGACATATTTCACTAACTTCATGAAAAAAAATACACAATCACAGCAAACAAACCACCAGTTACAGAGTACCTACATGAAACCAACAAGCCTGTACAGTTAACCAGAAACATGCCTGGAAGCGTGAGAAACAGGGCCTTGCTGCACCAAGTGGCTTTTACACCAGTTCAGGAGTCAATGTGATCACTTTCTGGGTAGGCAGATGGTTTTTCAGCAAAACTGATTCATATAATCTGCAGTTCACAACGACAACTGACAACGCACACTGATCTGAATATTGTTTTATACTGTTTATTTTTTTAATGAAGAAACTGCTTCTTAATATTTTCCTCAAAAGTTCATCTCCTTTGTCAGTAACAATCCCATCTGTCCGTACAATTTTTTTGCTGTTAAACATTTTGCCTGTCTGCTGGAAGGTGCTTCTGAAGTCTCTACCCATCTCCTCAAAAAGCAATGCAGAGCCAATTGTGCAACTAACTGTATTTTCAGGACATAAACAATTTGATTCCATTTATAAAAGCAGAATTTTATACAAATTATTCTGCTTTTATCCCCCCCAAATGGGATCAACCAGGTTATTGAGGTATCTTTTGCATATTGACATATAAACAGTATTGAAGGTCAAAGAGGCAAACCATTTGTGCAAACTGACTGAACTCAAAACAAGGTACATTTTTACATTTTCCCTCATTTAACTAGAATGATTCATGTTCTCGGAGCGCTAGGTATGCTGCAAGCGGCAAATGCCTTTTAAACATCAGCTGAGGCGGGTTCCTTGTAAATGTCATCTGGTTGATTTATTTCAGGGCCCCAGGGACAGCTCACCTCCACCTCAGGGTTATCAGTGACCAGGCCCAGGGAGTGGCTATAAGGCACAAGGGAGGGGAAGGTGGTGCCAGTAAAGAAACTGCTTTTTTTTTTTTTTTTTTTTTAATTTTTTGTTGACAGAGGCCAGTTCAATGAATCCCGTCATCCCTTTCTCAAGAACTCATGTCCCAGTTTCCTCTAAGTGACTACATTCTCCCCACATCAGCTGTGATCAGGTGAGCCGTACCACAAGATGAGAGTCAAAACAGAGCACTGCAATCTCAGCCATGATCTTGTATTTCTTGTAGGACTCCTTATATAAATATGCACCTTTACAGCACACCCTTTTAAACCTACAGACTCTCCCGCACCTCCATCTCATAGCTTAAAGCGATTTCCCAGGAACATTTAGTAATAAAATCTTACTGGTTCTGAGTAACAAGCAAGCTGCTCCATAAATCATAATGTTCAGCAAAATCAAAATACACATTTGTAATTAAATACACGTCCAAACTGAATTTACACTTATATGTCATCATTTTCTTTTTGGTTTAAGCCAATGAGGAGATAGCATTCCAGCCTCAATCCTGCCCATGAATCAATGAACAGGCTATATCCTGGCCTGGTCATAGACACTGACCTATGGTGAGATTGTACCATAGCATGAAATACAGGTGAGAAGGGGCACGTGATCACATGAGTTCTGTAATTCTCTAATAAAAAGTCAGTGCAGTATGTAGTAATACTACTTCTATTCATTTGCTATGAATAATTAATTGTAATGCTATGAAAATCTTTGTCAACCTCCTGAATACAGGTTTGAACTCAGTGGTTGCATGAACTCACCCTTCCTCTGAGACTCCGGCTGTGGAATTTTGGGAAGGTGATTTGACCCTCTGGCTCCGCCTCAAGCCTGAGCGCTGGAATGAGAACCTTTGGCTCCGCCTCTTGGCTCGGGTCTGTAAGAGAACAGTTTGGCATTGAAGGGAAATTGGGTAAACAGTGGGCTGGGACTCTGTAGACCACAGCAACCTCAATCCCAGTACACGAACAACTCTGTAATATTCATGAACACAAGAGGTCCCCTTAATATTAAATTTTGGCCCCCAGTGACAATGTCCACCTGGATGCATGCCCAGATGGACACTGAGAGACACAAATAAGGACATGTGGAAGTTTTACAAAACCGAAAACAGCAGGTAAACACACAGACAGAACTTGCTCCATCCAAAAGCTAAAGCAAGGCCTACATCACAACCTTTTCCCAAATCTGCTATCACATGATTTACCATTGGACATATTCGAGTGCAGCTGTGGACCAGCTTTGGTTACAGTGGGTAAAAACATCTCATCTGACCATCGTTTTTGTTAGTGGCCTTTGCTCATTTCAGTGTGGATGAAGTTATATTGGATTTCACAGATTTAACCACTTTAGCACCCTGGGAAAGCATCTGGCCTCGGCTCATATGGGAATTAAACTGCAGTTGAGCTCAAGGCACCAGATGGAACCGCATGACCACACAGACTCCTGATTTCACTGAGGTCAAGACCTTTGAGCACCTTGAGAAACCCAGCAGAGTATGAAGATATACAGCAAGCTGAAAGCACATCATACTCACAGCCAGAGGGGACATTTGTGGTACAGGACAGCACGACCAGACTAACAGAAGATCTTCAGAATTGAAAGAGGCCATGGGTATAGAGGTGGCATGACAATGTTGTAGAACAAGTCTGGACCAATTAGAACAGCAGTCCTTGAAACTTCAGCAGAGGCTGCCATGGAAAGTCCTTTCATGTGGAAATGTATCTTTGCATGAATAGTGACTGTGGGCCATGGGGAAGTTGACCTTGAAGAGATGGCATCTCTATGCCTTTCAGGCAGTGCCAGGTCTCACTGCCACAGTATTCAGACAAGACAGATCCCCACTCTCAGGGAGCAGAGCTCTGCTATCAGATCCTATGGTTTGATAACTTACATTCTTGTTAATATACAGAATATTCTTTTTATATCTGTTGTATTCTTAAATTTACTCTTACATCTAAAGCAGATGCTTTTCTGCAAAGCAAAATGCAACAGAAAGTAAACAAAAGTACACTTCACAATAAGCAATGAGGTTTGGAAGCAGACATGGGATTTTCAAAGTCCAGTCAGTGTGCAAATGAGTGTAACATAAGTCAGAAAGGAGGTACAAAAGTGATTTGGACAGATAATGTGATGAACATGCATGTAGCTATTGGGAGAGCGAAAGAGAAGTGGATTTGATACAGATGGGTTTTGAGACCCCTGTAGAATGCCGACAGGGATTTGCCAGTCCTGATGGAGCGATCGAGCTTAATTCACCAATAAAAGCCCAACCTGAGAACCTATGGACTTTCAGTCTCTTCAAGTATAGAATGAATCCCAAGATGAAATCATATGCTGTAGATACACAAATTTCACTGTTCATTTGCTATTTTCAGCATATTTTTGTGTAATGTAAAGGAAATGAAAACTCTAGACCATAGGAGTACACAGGCAGTGGAAAAAAAGAACTTTAATAAATACTGGTAAACCAAGCAGAACAGCAACCACCCAGCCCTTACTCGTGCTACTCTGCCTACCTCTGGTCCCTTGATGAAAGAGGCTGACCGTGCCTTACAGGAGTGTAATAGCGGGGGGTTGGCGTTTGAGGCGAGAGGGGTCTTGCGGTCTTCACCCTGCCTCCAGCCTGCATCTCCCAGGTAACGTTGAGCTTTCTTCAGCAGGCTAAGGAAGGAGGTCTTCACCACCCACCTGCCTGCAGCACCTGGAAAGCAATGTCACAACTTTTTTAAACAGTTGGGACTTGACATCACAGATAATGACAAAATTCAGCCAAACAGGTAGTTGTGATTTCACTGACAGCTTTCCCCGACATCCCAGTGGCCTCACCTGTCTTGGTAGGTTTTGGTGTACCGACAGTGGACTTCTCCTGCTTCTTCTGTGACCTAGTCCTTACAGCTGAGGCAGAATCTGCTGCTTGTCCTTGAAAGGAGGAAGCAAAGACGCAGACACACATACACCCCCATTAAGAAGTGGTACCATTCCTACTGGTTCCCTGAAGAAATGCAGCATCAACTGTTTGATTCATAGTGAGGTACACAGCCAAAATGACAAAGATCACAAAAGGTTAAGTGCATCTAAAACTGACTTTACTCTTTTCTTTAAAAATTCATAGGTGAAAGAAAACATCACTAAAGTCACATAGAAACTAATGGGACAAGAGGAAAGACTTTAACAAGGTTATCTCCAGGGTCTTATACATATGTTTCATTTTTGCTAGTGTGCAAGTTTAGTGTTGATTTTCTTAACACTTTTTTCATAATACAGTTCAGGAAGCACTGACAGATTTCTGACATGGGATGTGAGCTCCCAGTTAGAAAGGTTACGAGGCCAAGTCACCGTTTCGCTGTCCCTCTGTCAGTCTCAGTGACTACTAGGATGTCAGCTCTTTCCATCACCTCCTTTTTGCCCTCTGGACTTTGAGAGATAACAAAAGTTTGTATAATTTCAGAGCCTGAAGATACCAGGGTTAGAGGTGCTTTGAGGTGGTCTGGGGGGTTAATATGCAGTACAGTGATCCATCAATACTAGCTCTAAATCTGGCCTACGAGAGGCCACTTTTATGATTAAATCTATCAACAGACTTGTTGAAGCTAAATGGCATTGTGGCATATTCACTTATCAAACAGGACAGTTTGGGAACATCTGCAATGTGTAATTAGCTCCTGGGGTCAATGGTAATAAAGAAGATGGTCACAACAAACTGGCACTTGCTTACAAACAGATGCGGATTCACATCTGCTTCAGTCAGCCTCATTATACCTTGATCCATTACAGTCTCCAACTCTCCCAGCCTTACACACCCCAACCCCTCCAAAATTCAGCCCATACTGTGTTTCTGTAAATGTGCCATCATGACAGGATGCCGGTAAACCATCTCACCTGAGCAGTCCAGAAAAGGTAAGGAAGTGGAAACTCATGGAAAGACACTGTTTTCTTTCAGCAGCATAAGGAAAGTATCAACTTGGCTTTTGTTTGGACTGCAACCAAGAAGTTTAGTTCTTCATTATCTGTTCCAAAGTTACTGCTGCTGGAAAACCTGCCAGGTGCCTCCAAATCTCAATGGACAAGCCAGGAGCTGAGTATCTAGGTGAACTCAGCCCATAGTAGAATGGGTCACAAACTCAGATTCAATGGTGAAAATGAAGAGGAAAAGAAAAACAAAAAAACAGGTCAGTCAAGCCTGTCAGATACACGTACACATAGGCTTTACTTGTCACCAGAAGCGGGAGGATTCTCTCTGGATGCCCATTTAGAAAAATTAAGAATCAACTTGACATGACATTTTCAATGGCAACATGTCAGTACAACAAACCAGAAACGTTGTGTGAATGTGATGTTTTTTACGATGTGCCTTGCTAGTCAACATCATTCTGATCCCCTGACTCAGAGTGCGTAACATTCAATAGGCAAAAACTGCTGATACCCCTTTAAGATTTGCTAGCTGTTTACAGAGAGTATAATACTGCCTTTGTCTCCCATTCAGCTCAGCAGCCTCCTAGGTGAAAAGAACGTTTTCTACAGGCCGCAAAGTCAGAAGTCATGTATATTTTGGCCATGTAAAGTATCTGGTGCACAATAATCTAAACAGCTAACAAATAACAGAGGAACTGTAAGGTACTACACAATCAAGTTAACTGCTAATATATCACCACAAAGGACCTCTGGAACTTGTAGAAGGACGTTCCTTCAAGGACAACAAAAAAAAATCAATAAAAATATTAGCCTGATAACTAGTTGCCATGACCTTACAGAAACAAACAACAAAACATTTCCTCCATGTGGCTAAGAAGCCAAGGCCTAACATACAAACTGGTGTGAGACCCTATTGAGAGGAGTACTACATAAAAATATATTTAATTGGTGCTTATATCTCAGGCTATGATTTCATAAATTTTCCATGTCTGTGAGGTAGCACAGCTTGAGACATTCAAATGTAAAGAAGCTTCCAGCTGGAGACCATCCACACCCAAAGGGTATGCTAATATACCTTAACTCCATGATTAAAAAATAATATTTGGAAATATGTGAAACCTTCAGGAATGCAGAACGACTGGATTTATGCTCCATAAAGTCCCCTCCAGGTGACACACTGGCAGGCTTTAACACTGCTCAACCCTTACCCAACTCTATCAGTCTCAACAAGCAGCAGGACAGCTGTCGAACTTCACCCCAATGGAATCAAGTTGCAGGACCTTTCCTTTCCTCTTCACTGGACAGAGCACATGCACACACATCCAAATACACACCACATGAACTTACAGAATCTAATAAGCACATTGTTTCTGCTCATCACAGGTGCCAAAGCATTAAAGGCCAGTAGTTCTTTCAAAGACTCCTCACAGCAGAGCAGGGCCTTGGCGGTGGAGGAAGGTCTAGAGAGGACAGCCAAACTAAAATAAGCCATCATTAAGTGGGTCTTGACGCAAACAGCACTGGACTATTCACCTCATTTCTCTAGTGGTTTTGGTTCTGGGCAGTTCACCGACAGCTGACGCACAGCTATAAAGCAAAGAGGCTGTGAGAACTCATTCACAGTGAAAAATGCAAAGGATAAGACCAGTTTTAAAGTCTTCTCTCAATCTGCAGATCACAGTCCAAAAGTGTGAATGGAACCATGGAGTTGAAGGATCTAGAACCTGAAGTTCATCAATGTGCAGCAGGGAGAAGGCTGCTGCATGGCAGACACAGCCACATGCCCCAGGCAATGGTAACATTTAGGAGAAATGGTATAACAATTTTAAATTGGTTTTAATGTGCAAACTAGTTTCCACTTGTATTCCTGTTGCATTTCTGACTTAAATCCCTCAGCTCTAAGGATAAACCATTAAGGACTGTTAACTGGAGAAAACTCCCACCCACCCTATAGCATTTAGAAGTAAAGGCAGTAGCTTCTGCAGATGAGCTGTGTACTTAAAGTCAGAGAACAAGGATTTCTGTCCCTCTAGTCCACATTTTAGTCCTTTTGTCCATTCAACTGTCACACTGTTTGAAAACATTGGCTCTGGATGCACCTTCTGGTTGGCGAGTTCATGCCCTTTTGTATCCACAGACGCTAATCTCTTAAGCCCATTCCAGCTATCGGAAGCTGGAAGGCTTGGATGTGCTGGATTGTGTTGAGCGGTGGGACTGAGTGCAGGTGAGGGACACGCATTGTATTATAAGGGTTCGGGGGGGGGGGGGGGTCCAGTGTTTGCACAGACCAACAGTGAGCAAACCTTAAAGCCCACCCTTATTCTTGCCTCCACTTGGGTTTGTCATGCAAACTCACCATGAGGTCAGCCAGAGTTATAAACAGTTTTAATTCGATGCTTAATGCCATCTCAATCCCAGCATTTGGACTTGTTATTCTAGTCAGTTGTGAGTACCTAGGAAATATTTATGAGAAAATAGCACTTCACTGCATCAGTTACTGTTCTATTGGTGCTTCACCAAAGGAGCCAGTAACTCTGGCTGCGGTTATGTCCTCACTGCATCCAGCAGTGACAACAATGAAACACTTTCAAAAAGTTGCTTCTGTTTTTACACCTGGACTTTTAGATCAAGACTTGGAATCCAGCATATGTGACGCTCCAGCAGTTTACAGAAAGGAGAAAGCGCTATAGTGGTGATGTGTTGGGCAGCAACAAGCCTTTCATCTTCAGCCTGGGAGACATGAGCAGCAGAATAATTTTTCAAGTTTTTTGCCAAGGGTGATGTGTATCGTGTGTCTGGCTGTTAATCACTCTCCCTGACAGCTCAACCTGTCACATTTCCATTGATGTCTCTATTGTAGAGCTGTGGAGTTCAGTCAGATCAAAGCCCATAAAACTGATGTCTTCAATGCCCATTTTCTTCAAAGCTGGCCACTCTGTGATCTGGTACAGAGGACTGCTGCTTAGCGTAACCTTTGAAAAGAATTACTGGGCAACTGCTCTCTTCATATTCCTATAATTATGCAAAATGAATCCTTTCACATTCATTCATGACATTTTAGGCATTTATTTACATATTTCTGGGGAGAATATATACACACAAGCCCCAAATTTTAAGGAAAAAAAAAGCAAGGAGTACAGTTGCCAAGCCATCCAGCTCCCATTCAGTGCTTGCCAGGCTTTTGTCAAAGACACTGGAGCTTCAGGAGAAAGAGATTAAGGGAATATCCAGTGGCTGGAGCACTGGCCTGGAAGTCACTTGGCAAAAAGCTAAACATTGCAGTTTGGCTGGCAGTTCAGTTTTGCAGACATTCGTAACCCAGGTTCTGGAGCATGTTCAGATGTTGAGATGCAGCACGTTACTCAGGAGTAGAACACACACATCCCCCTTACACACACCTAACATCCCAAATTAATCCTTCTCCTTGTGTTGGTGTCCATAGGGCCCTGAAAAGGCAGAGTAGGGGTCAATGGCAGAAAGCCCCACTGCCCCCTAACAAAATCTCCATAAAGCTTTGATCATCATAAAGATCAGCAGATCAGAGGTTAGACTTTCCTTAATTATGTGTATTTGCACCCCAGGCTAAAAAGCAGAAGGAAAAAAGTAACGTGTAGATTGGGAAGCATAAATCTAATAGATGTTTCAGTGAGGTCATAGAAAAGGCATTAAGAGGGCTACTCTACTTATTACATTTTTAGAAAACTATAAACGAGAAATTATACATCAAAGCCAACACTCAATATACATGTAATTTCTATAATAAATAATCAAACAACAAAATAGTGATCCTGGAAGAGAAGGAAATCTGAATGATTCTCTTGAGATGAAAGTGTTACTGCAGGTGATCTTTTCACACACTTGAGATGCTGCTTGAGACTGATATTTGGCATTTAGCCAGATTTGGGGGGTTGGGGATTCCCTCTCCTTTCTTGAAAGTCAACACATTCCATAAATTTCCCAGGATTCCTTTTTACCAGCTACTTATGAGAGGTCAAAGGAAGAATAGGCTAAATGGGAGCACAGCTGCAGCCACCTTCACTGGGTTACATGACAACATGTCTGAGATCATGGGTTCTCTCACCCAGCAGCAGCAGCCATGTCTGTCTCACTCTCAGTTTTCACACAACTCAAAAGTCTGTAACTTGTATCTACAAACATGTCAGCTTCTTTATCCCACACTTCTAAGACCACAAGCCTGTAGGGCTCCTATCACATTCCAGGATGACAACCTAGTTCCTCTTCAAAGTCTGGATGTAGTTTTGCAGCCCCACAACTTATCAAAGATACCGCAGTGAAGTCCACAGGGGTGATAAGGAATGACTCTGATTTCAGTCCTGCATCCAACAAAGGAGGTTACTTACGCTGAGCTCTTTGACAGAGTCAGGTTACCAAGAAAAACAGAATCGAGTCTAAAGTGTGATACATGAGCATCACCATGTCAGTGAGCCTGCCAGAAGGTTACTATGGGCTACGCTTGAGTATGTTACTGTAACCACCACCCAGCAAGACCAAGTTCAGTGCTGGCAGTATCAAGTTCATTACTAGTAGCGCCTTCACATCATCATGTACGGCATTTTCAGACTCCTGTGCTAACAGTCCTATATGTGCCCTCCCAGGGAACAGTGAAGCAGAAGGCAGGAGACTCATTTCAGGTGATTGCAGGAATCGAGCTGAGTCACAGTGGGGTGAGGGAAGGCAGAAAGCCTTGCTGACAGCAAGTAGCTGCCTGGCCCATGAGCTTCAGCTCTGCTGACTGAGAGATGGCTCAGGAGGAAGGAGACTGCAGGTCTGCAACTCAATCCCTGTGTCACATCTCAGCGGGCTGCTCAGCAGAACTTTAAACCCAATAAACACCTCATCATCAGTATGCGGTAACACAAATCTGAACAATACACAAAAATAGCAACACATATGACTTTGCAAGACAACTAGAGAATCAGGTAACCAAAATATGTCTGAATTTTAATGTAAAATGATAGGCATGTGAGGCTGATCCAAAAGTGCCACTATCTAGGACATAAAGTAATTTTCCCACAATGCAGAAAGAGACACATCAGCAAAAATGTACCTTGGAAAGTGCCTTGCATAGCTCCCAGAATAGAAACAAGCATGCATATGCAGCAATTTCATTTTCAAATCTCTCTCCCCCTCTTTCCCTTTCTCTCTCTCACACACACACACACACACACACACACACACACACACACACACACACAAAATACTACAGGGTTGAAAAGCAGTACTTTACTTGATGGTCTGACATCCTTACTCTGAAACCTCTGACCTCAATGGAAAGAATACCGCAAAACTCCCCTATCAGCCCATGACTGATCATGACTGCTAGCTATCAAAAGCACAACCACAACAGGGAGGTGAAAAGAAGGTTTGACCATTTCTGCTTTGTTTAATGTGTACAAGGTCAAATAGTATTTGCTTGCAAACACAAAAAAAATTTCCTTTTTAGGACTTTAAAGCTTAAAATGCCCTGTTTAGGAACCCTTATTATAAAACAGATCATCTGATCATGAAGTGGGACACCAAAATACACTGTTGTACACGCCCACATACTTCCAATGAGGGGGATTTTGAAAATCCCTACTAGCCCACAGATGACACCCACTCTCTGCTGTTGATGTTTCCCAGTGGCAGCACCTCATTTCAGGGAACTAGGGGTGGGAAAAAGGTAAATGGGAAAATACAACATGCTGATGCTATCTTAGAAAGCATGTGACAAAGATGCAAGGGACCAAGAAGCCAGTGAGAGAAAGAAAGGCCCCATTGCACGCATGAACCCGCACATAGCTGCAGAACAGCAGAAACCTTGAAACAGGATCTGTTGCTTCAAAATACCAAGAGGTTTGTCTACATTGCACCCAACAAAGCATTTCCTAATTTCCACAGGCTAAGTAGACGGAGCCGGATGGCATCTCCAGGCACTTCCTGCACTGCTTTGGCGACCAGCTGACCGGAGTATTCACCTTCATCTTTAATGAATCTCTGGCTCAGTCTGTGGTTCCTATGTGTTTTAAAAGATCCACTATTGTCCCGGCACCAAAGAATAATAAGCCCTCGTGCCTGAATGACTTCCGGCCTGTCTCACTGACTTTGGCAGTCATAAAGCTTTTTATCGCAAGATCCATCTCCAGCTTTGCAAACCCACTTCAGTTTCCTTACCTCCCCAATAGATCAACAGAGGATGCCATTTCCTATGTCTTGCACAACACCCTCAGTCATGTAGATATGAAGCATGGGAACTATGTGAGATTGCTGTTTATTGACTACAGTTTAGCTTTCAATACAACTGTCCACCATAGACTGCTCACTAAGCTGAGAGACTTGGGACTGAATAGCCACCTGTATGCCTGGGTTTTCAATTTTGTCACAGGTAGATCACAAGTGGTGAGAGTTTGTAGTTGTGCCTCCAGCATCATCACACTTAATACAGGAGCTGCAGAAGGTTGTGTACTCAACCCTCTGCTCTATGCACTCTACACTCACAATTCCGTGGCCACACACGCCTCCAATTCATCATCAGATTTGCTGATGATACAGTGGTGCTGGGCTTCATCTCTAACAACGATGAGACAGCATATGTGGAGGAGGTGGAGAAGGTGGCATTGTGGTGTCAGGAGAACTGCCTCCAACTGAATGTCAACAAAACTAAGGAGTTGGTGGTGAACTTTGGTAAGAGACATTAGCGGACCTACAACCCCCTTAACATCAACGGGACTGCAGTAGAGAGGGTGAGCAGTTTCAAATATCTGGGCATTTATATCACTTAGGATTTGATATGGACTGTACACATTTAAGCTCAGGCCAATAAAGTAAGGCAGCATCTTTACCATCTGAGACAGCTGAGGAAGTTGTGGGTCTCTCCAGTGATCCTAAGGATTTTTTATTCTGGTGCTGTACAAAGTGTCTTGACTCAGAACATCACCTCTTGGTTTAGGAATAGCTGTGCACGGGACATTAAGGAACTACAGAGAGTGATCCGGGCGGCGGAACGCCGCACGAGATCTGATCTACTGTCTCTGCAGAATATTTATACCAGGAGATGCAGAACCAGAGCAACTGGGATCATCAGAGACTGTGTGTGTGTATATAAAAAGAGCTAATTTTTTCAAAATGTCCTCTGAGATACAATTTGGACTGCAAAACTAGGCATGTTTACCGAGTTCAATACAAACCAACACAAGCAAGAAGTAGACTGATGCTAAGAAACATGGTCACAGGCATGGTTTCATGACTTTTTATATAGTGAGCTACAGTAATGTGTGCTTACTTCACTTACTTTAATAAACCCAAGTAAAAGGTGGTCAAGTTACTTGGTCACATATAACAACTAACAAGTCATCATGGGCTGTCTGGTGACCACCAGGCAGAAATGAGTTGACTGTGCTCTTACCCAGGTGGGGAGAACCCTCTCTAGCTTCCTCCAGGACTAGGTTATTCATGCAGTGCACCTCCCACTCCTGAACATCGGTGTTCCACAGTGCTGGAATGAGGACACAGTGCTGGGCCCTGGGAGAAGACCGATAACATTGTTATCCACTCAGCACAGGACCAGTGCAAATATAGTGGTTGAAGCAGAACTGAGAAATACAGAAAGTAAACCTTGCAATAACAAGACTGATTCTACAAGAAATGTTCCTAAGTATGGTGGACAAGGAGTGCCATGTAAAAGACAAACAAGTAATATGACAGTAATTAAAACAAACTGAAAAAGAAAATCCAAACCCAAAATGATACAAATAGTAAATGGAAAACAATAAAATGCAGAAATAATTAGTGTATTAATAAAAAACTATAGAGCCATGTAAAAATGCAAATTATACACATTTTTGAAATTCTACAACAGCAATAGATTCACACAAACATATAGACAAGAGCAGCAAAGAAAAAAATAATGGTTACATCAATTTATTGCATAGAATTAGATCCATAAATGTACAAGTAGCATTGTCCTAAAAAAAAAAAGTCTGTAGAGTTCATAGGAGTCCATTATTTTCTTTATCTGGACAGAGTTTAAAAATAGGCCACAAAAGCAGAATGTGCCAAAGTTATCAAGAATAGGACTAACCGGTTCTTATAAGGCTTTACTAGAATATGAACATATATAAAACCAACTTTTGGCTGCTTCCGTCAAGGGTCGCCACAGCGGATTGGCTCATCCGCATATTTGGTTTGGCAGATTTTTTTTTTTTTTTTACACCGGATGCCCTTCCTAACACAACCCTCCATTTTGCCCGGGCTTGGGACCGGCACAGAGGTGCACCCCTTGTGGCTGGATTCGCATCAATACCCAATGTGGGGCTCGAACCCATGACCCTGAGGTTACGAGACACATGCGCTACCGACTGAGCTAGCCGGGCAGGGACAGAACGTGAACATATATACACCAATTAAACTTTTCTTTCCAAATCAGTTCTGTCCTTTGTATGTTTCTCCCATAGCTTCTTTGTTTTCCCAGGTCAAACATTTACTTTACTTGTTGGTTCACCTTTGCTGCATGCTTGTAAGGGAAAATGACTTTGTCCCTAACTGAACATTTTTTTGCTTAAAATTTCTTGATCTGCAACCAACATCTGGACCCATCTCTGTGGGACTTTGGTCATTGAGCTTGTTAGCAATAAACTGAGCGATGGCTGAGAGTGAAGGTGCCTGCACAACACAGATTGACTACATCCACCACAAAAGTATTTGCCCACTAAAATGATGAAATTTTGAGCCATTTCTTTCTTGATCTCATATTTACTCCATAAGCCATATACCACTGTTTTAGTGATTAAAGCATTACATGCTTGTGTTTTGTTTACATGGCACTCCTCCATACCTCAGAAGACACACACCCAAATCTAGGATGACAAAAGAACATTATGAAGTTATCTGTGACATGGATAACAAGGAAAACGACAGAGAAAAAGTGAGCATGAGGGTGCACAAGGATCACAGCAATGTCATTCCTCAAGAAAAGCCAGACCAGATGGAAAGAAGAGGCAGCCATCTATCAGCTTAACCTACAGCAATACTTTTCTTGACTTCTTCAATTTGCCCAGCATGTATTGGATTAGGAGAAATTAGATCAAGCTACCAGACATGTGGCAGAAGGAAAGAGACAGCTATGAGATGACAGCTGCAAACTCACTGCAGACCTCTGTGTCTCATCATCAACATTTCTCAGGTCCCTTTGGGAAATCTACCAACAAGCACCAAGGGCAAATAATAGCATCTTATAAAAGAAAATAAGCCTGTAGATTTACAGGTGCAGCATTTAGACCAAGAAGAACCATTCTAAAGGAAGAAAGCATGTGAATACAGCTCAAACATTAATGATGGAACAGTTTCATTGATTTTTTTTTTTGCAGACCATGCCTTATGTATGAAAGACAAATTCTGGTCAATATCTGACTATAAACGGGGGCAAAGGGAGACAGAATATTAAAAATACGAGTATTTTGGGAAACAGATCAGCATCTGTTGCACATTAAATAGGAATTTCAGACCCCAGAGGGGCCTTGCCGCACCTGAATAAAAGCTGACAGCATAATGTAAATTACCTCACAATGACAGCAGGCTCTGCTCCAGAAACACCAGCACAGCAGCTCTAAACATGTGGCAAACTGGACAGCTTAATCCATCAAGCATTCCTAAATTCACCTTTCCTTCAGCCAGAAGTACAACATATCTAAGTGTCTTTAGCTCATTGTCACAATAAATCACTTCATAGAGTTTTTCCAACACAAAACCCTTTTTATAGAACTTTTGTTTTATGGCAGGGTTGTGTGTTGTGTTTGTTAAATTTGCAGGCCACCGCAGTCCATTAACTGTCTGCAGCAAAAACAACAATAAACCCCCTGCCCTGTCATATCTTGATCATACATACAAAGGGGTAGAACCAACTGTTTATTCCGGAAAAGCAAAAGTGACACAGCTAATAGGGTCAACTGACCTCTATTTTCATGCAAGTGCAGCAGGAAAGGAAGCACAGAAAATGTAGAAGCCCTAGCTCATGTTGTAGAAAAGCCTGCTGTGAGCTGAGGCTGATACAGTCCTAAATACAACAGAGCCCTGGGCACCGGCTCACAGTGACTCACAATTTGGGAGTCAGAGGTCACGGTGGACTAACTACAGCTCAGGCAGAGCAGTTGATAAATTTCCCTGACCAAACAATTGGTGGAAGAAATGTCACTTTCTCAGCTGCCAGGAGCGGAAAGGGGGCTGCAGGCAAAATCATGGGGCGTCCTTGTGTGCGGTTTAATAAACAACCTTGGGGCAAGTCCCTCAGAAGAGGTGAATGGCACTGTTGACATAGCAACATCCAAACCGTGGACTAAAAAGGGACTTTTAATGTAAACAACGAGAAGTTACTTTGAGATGCAGAGAACCACGTCCACCGTCAATGTCACATTAGGAGAAGGCTGTTTTCGGTGACTAAGATGGCATTTAAAAGGGCAAAGAGCCTCACTCTCTCAGGGCTTTGAAGTCCACTGGCGGTTGACATGCACAAAGACGGCCGAAACACATTCATTACGAAGGGTGGCTTAAATATTAAAATGTAGAGTTTCAGTATCATTCACCAGCCAATACCATGCAAACACTGCTTCTTTTGTTCTTCCAAGGTTGTCCAGGCAACAGGCAGGAATACATTCACAAAATGCCCATCTTTTGCCAGAGTAGCAGTGAAAGACTTGATGTGCGCTTGAGCTCTGCATTTCAGGCCGGCTAAGTCCAAATTGAAAGTTTTAAATAACAGGCTATTTGCTAGCTGAAAAGCCATTGTTGTGTAAAACTGGGCCAAAGAGTTCTCAAACAACTGTTATCATGTAAAACTGCACTCGCCCTGCGCTTGGGCAACGATAGGGATCTGCAACAACAACACTACTCTTTCTTTTCAAAGTAACTGCTTGTCAGAAACAAAGCGGTTTGCTATGATGTGCACATGGATTCTGACTCCACCCAGTCTTGGCCCTGAGATATTTTGCACATTTAATGAGTGCAGCTATTCCAGTCCAGTAGTTCCTGAGGGCTTTGAATTTGTGTGCATTGGTGTCTTAAGTGAAGGTGGCTGACTCACACATCTACGGGCACGTGCAGTAGCAGTGGCAGCACCAGGGCCTCATCCTTCATCTGCAGCAGTTGAGGTTCCAGCAGCTGTACGATGGTCAGTCCCACACGGAAGAACGCCAGCATCCCTGCAATGGGAAATGCAGTGAGGTTGTGTGTGACCCAGTGAGGGAAAGAGGACACAAGAGAAGGTGTATGTGTGTGTGGAAGAAAGAGAGGAATAATTAATCAATGTAGACATACAGGGTAAACCACAGATATGCAAGCATTCCCTCTGGGAGAAGGATAGACTATGATGACTGAGCATCATTGGGATCAGCTCCTCAGAGAGATGTGAAATAGAACACACTGCAGCACTCATGGCCCAAATCTTTGCCACTATAGGGGTGGAAAAGATCCCTGTTGTCTTGCTGTGGTTTTCCCTTGGATGTGGTACAGCTGCACAGGACAACAAGGCTCAAGTCCAGTTCGAGGGCCAACTTAACATGAACAGAGGGGGTCGTGATAAAGGGATTAAGATACAAAATGTCCCTGTCTCAGTAAAGACAAATGATGTGAGTTGTGAGGACTGTTGTTCTCTGAGGTCTCTCATGTTGACCAGGACCAAAAATGCACTGCAGTACTGGGCAGGTGCAGAACTCAAATATCAAAACATACAGAAGCAGAGCTGCAGACATGCAACGCAGCACCTTTTCCCTAGAGATTGTTTCCAACATGAAGGTGAACAGAAAGCGCTGACTGTTCCCTCTCGATTCAAGCTGCTCAACAGTCCTAATGGTGGGTGGTCATTGCTCACTGGGCTTAAAGACCCAACAAGCTTTTTGAAATGCAGCTAGTATATGAATCCCCCTAACAGGAAGAGCCAGTCACCTCAGTACTGGGCATTAGCTTTGCTTGCTAAATCACTCAAAGCAGAAAATAGTGGGGAATCCAAGGTAGACCCTTGGGACAGACTGGGGGTGTTCATACCTTGTAGCATGATGAGGTCCCATATGGCCAGCACTGAATCCCAACAGGGAAGTGAGGTGAAGACAGACAGGAACCAGGGCATCACATAGTACAAGGAAGACACTCCCAAATCCTCCTGGAATGGACCAAAGGGAGGGAAGGTTGGTGGAAGGGGTGCCAGAGAGTCCCAACTCACAGATGCCCCTAACTTGCCCAGGGGAGTGAACACCAGCCACAGAAAGATGAATCAATAACCACTTAGAGGAACGAAAGATCTGAGTTAATACTGATTCAAACAATACAGGGACTGGCATCAGCTAATGAGGAACAACCTGGTCACGTGGACCCACCCACAGACATATGTTTAGCCAATTGCAATGGCTCATGGTAGCAGACACCTGTCTGACACTCATCTTACTGGAGTTTCATGATTAAGCCATTCTTTACCAGAAAGTCGAGACCCAAATCGACACCCCGCTCCAAAACATTTCACACAGAGCTGCCGCACTTCAGCTGCGGGAAATCAGAGAGGCTTCCTGACAGTCTATGGATGTAAACGTGTCACATGAAGGACTCTTGTGGTTGTACTCACTATGTGCTGGAAGAGGCGTGGACGCCGGTGTTTTAGGAGCTGGTGGAACACTCGAACCTGGTGTCGGATTCTGAGAAAGAAAGATTTCAATCCTCACTCAAGTCTTCCTTCCCCAGTAGATTTTCATCCTTTACCTTTCAAACTCAAAACTGTACAAACTGGTACCTGAGTGGCAGACCTAAAATGGGGCCCTTACCTGTCCAACGAGTGATCAAACAACCCAGAAATGTATTTGGGAGACTCTAGCAGGGCGACAAGGGCCCAGAAAGCGTCTTCTTCCGGAAGGTGCATCAACAGTACTGCACCAATGTGAGACATACCTGAACAAAGTAGGCAGAGAACTGGAATTTTTATCATCGAAACTTTCTCCCTGAGACTTCGTTACCTGGCTGCACTTGACAGCTCTTACTTTAAGTTCCCTTCTGCATAAAGAGGGATCAGAAATCTGTATAACTCACTGATGGAGCAGACAGCAGTTTGGAAGTTTTGGGGATCTTGTCAGGATATTTTGTAGTTGAAAGGAAATCATTAAAAAGATTAACTGTGACGGTGCAACACCCGACCATGTTTAACATATCTATGCCCCCTGGTGGTCAGAGTGTGACATAACATCTGGCATTTACACCTTTAGGATTGGCAACTTCATGATTCAAAAAGCAGCAGAACTCTTTCAAAAAAAAAAGTTTCTATAGGGAAAGTGCACAAGACTGAGAGCAAAACCTGTATATAATATAATTAACTGCAAAATCAGCACTCAGCATAATAGTCATGGAAGCAGAAAACAAAGGAAATATCTTAAGTATCTTATATTAGATCCTACCACTCCTAATGCAGAGGTCCTCTACTAAGACACTCACCTTGGCTGTATCCAACCCGGGGGTTATACTTGGCATAGGCAATGAGGACTCGGAAGAGTTTAGCCTGTCCTTCAATGGCCTCGGGAGTGTCTCCCATCAAGGACCGATGGGTGGGAAAGGATCGTCCTGTGAGAGACCCAGAGATACCTGAAACGCCTATGTCCTTCTTACCCAGAGGAAGTCTGGGGTTACTTTTCTCTAGGTTGTTGGTACCAAACAGTTGCAAACTCACGCAAGTCCAGTGCAATCTGGCGCAGAACAGCCACTTCACTGCTGGACATGGCACCAGCCCGCAGGAGCTGGTATGGGTTCTCATCCTGGGCGTCATTCAGTGCAGTGATAGCTGACAGAATGCCGTACTCACTGAGCCCCAGGTCAACAAGGAACCCCCGCACTTCTCGCAGGCACTTCTACAGCAGACAACACAAACTTTAGCAACATTTCATCCCCCCTCTTTTAAATTTGACCAATTTTTAATCACTTCACTCCTCATTTAGGATCTCTTTGAAGCTTCTTAACTAAAAGTAAAGATAATAAGCAGCTGGCCCAAAAAACCTTACAAACTACATTAGAATATATTACTTAACAGATTCATTACAAGTGCACTTGGTCTCTTGATGCAAGAGGGACATAATTTATTATCAACCATTATTTTTATGGGACTCCTTTCAGTGTTGGGTTTGTACACTAAGCCGCTTACCCATTTACACACAGAGTATTTTTGCTGTACCAAAATACAGTTGGAGTGCGTATTCAAACACAGAACCTTCACATTATAAGGTAATGAGTTGTAACCATTATGCCACCTACTGCCACTATACTGTATTTACAATAGCATCCATGTGAGTACAGTCTAGTCTCAATTTTCCCAGCTATATTGGGGAGCAGGTGTCTGAAAAATTGAAAGCATAATTTAAGCGTGATATTTGTCACTGTAGTGCTGCACCATGTATTTTTCGTGACGGTCTGTAAAATCCAAAACCAATAAAATCAAGGTCCGGGATGTCAAGGGTGGGCTGTATTTACAGATGTTTGCAAGAATACCGCATCCAACATCAACCTAAGAGCAGAGCATGGAGACGCCCACCTTGAGGCCCTCACTCGTCCCAATACTTCAGTACCTGGTAACTGAACTTGCTGGTTTCTCTCAGGGTGTCGATATTCAGGAGACACCTCCACACGCATCCTCGCAGCACGGGAGGAATCCCCATCCTCAAGAATTGTTCGATCTGACGTGTTTTAATAAACACTCAGGTAACAGCATTTCACCTCAACATACAGGTGTACAGGGAACAGAGAAATGGATGAACATTTATTTGTTTCAGTATTATCCCAAAAACCAGGGAGTAAAAAAATAATAGTAAAACTTTGTTACTGAGACATTATCTGAAATTCTGAAGGAGTAGTGAGGAAAACACACCTGGCTTCTGCAGGTGACACTGGAGCCATTCCAGTAGCTGAGGAGTTCACACAGCTCCTTCACCTGGGCAGAACTGGGCTGCAGGTAGCTGCAAAAACAGGTGGTTTGCCTTCGATATGAGTCAGGCTGCTCGTCCACATACAACACATTTATGAAAGAGTGTAAATACTCAGGTGCATGTGACACACGTGACATGTATATGATGTAAACATAACCTTAGCAGGTAATTTGGGGAATTTAAAAAAATATATATTGGAAAATGGACTCAGCGAAGTTATACACAAATATTGGGAGAACGCACATGGCCTGCTTCTACTTTACACCTGTGGACGGACACACACACACACCTACCTGTACTGGTGACACCTGTCCTGAGGGTCTCTCCTACTACTAGCTGCGAAACCAAACTCGTCAAAGCCCAAACTATCGGTATGTTTCTTGGTCGCACGCTTCACTATACCGCTGCTTCGTCTCTTCATGGCAGCTCGATGGTTGATTATCTTTAATATTTTTATATAAACTTGATACACAATCGGTTTGCCCGGCGAAAACGTTCGTCAGACAAGATTTAGTTTCAAATAAGGCGCCTTTCTTCCGGTGACGTCACCAATGAGCGACAGAGAACTCGGCCAATTAGACGAAACCGAGAAAATTACTCGAGGCCAACGGTTAGTTCATCGCATCACGTAGTGCGCAGCAATTCTTGCGCATGGCGGTGGCATCCTCAGGCCCAGGAAATATTGTACTGTACGTCTGTTTTCTTATGCACAGGAGCTGCTTGTGTTCCTCATATCTCTCTCCTTACAGGTGTGTTGAAGGTCCTGTGCCTAGGCTGTTGCAGTTAATAAAGTAAACAAGGAAACAGTTGCATAAATAAGCAAACAGCCACAGGCTGTGCTGCATCACTCCTGTCTGAAGAAAAACCCACACATGCCAAACTGAAGAAAATAATCAAAACAAACTCTTGAACCCTGCTCATGCCTCTTAATATAAATTCTCGTTAAGCACAACAGATTTTCATCTTTGTTTTGTAGAGGAGAGCAGTGTTTCCCTATGGATTGGGACGCTCCGCGCCGCATTTGCGCAGCGCAGGAAGATGGGAAACATGACATTGTCTTTGCCCAGCTGTCAAATGTGGAAGTGGTGAAACAGATGCTGACGCTCCTCAAAAATATAAACAAATTGCTGTTTATCACTCTTTTAAAGCCAAAGTAAAGGGAACGTCGACGCACGCAAAGCCAAAACAAATACAACCAAACGCATACGACTGCAGTTTGTTTGTAGTTAAACAATGTTTCTCATCTCATGCCAGATGTGAAAAAGCAACTTGTTCAGATGTGTGTTTCAGTGCAAACTCTTGACTGCTGTTTGCCGGGCAACCATGTTGGTGAGCTGTCTGGTAGCTGTGCTGTAATAAAACACATTCACGCAAAATTCTATCTGAGGCAAAAGACAGTTTTTACACAAGGCGTGTAAGAACAGATTGTCAGCTTTGCAGGACTTTAAATATCTCATTATAAACGTTATCAGTAGAGTTTTTCAGATATCCAACGACAGGTCAGCTGGACCAAAAATACACAAACACTACATTTCAATGAACAGCTCAAACTGTGACATACAATGGCTATTTTTATTTGCTTCGTACTAATTCACTTGTCAAGACAGGATGGACGATGACAGAAAGAGGTGGAATTACGTTTGTAAAATAATACTGATTATTAAAATGATGAATAATACTGTTTTTATTTAGCTGATGCCTTTGTACGGGTTTGGCAGAAGAACAATTGCCACCACGCATTCTGCAGTCTTTGACAAGAATGAGTGCGTGCTCAAATTATTCCCATGCAGTTTAAAGATCTCAGAAACGCGTTTCGGTGCGAAAACATCGGCCTCGATGCGCTCCTGTCTCTGGCTTTCTGCGATCACTGTACACCCATAACTCATAACTCATATTTCCGCTCCGACCTGCAGTGATTCAACCTTCATTCCACGCAAGAGCCGAAGCCCCGCCCACTTGTGCCCCCACCCCTTCCATGCGACTCGGCTATTGGCTGCTGCGCCGAGTTATGTACGAAGTGCGCGAGCGCTCATTGGGCCGCTTGGCTGCTCGTCGCGTTCTCGGGAAACACGTGCTCAAAACACGGGCGCTGACTGGCTGGAGGGTCCGCGCAGACGCGTCCGAGGGCGTCATTGGTGGAGAAAGTAGGTTAGTGGTGCGACAGGCGTAACAGAGGAGGGAAAGTAGGTCAGACGCTGCGCTGTTTGTCACCTCCATGTTCGGCTGCCTTTAAACGCCGTCCGCGTAAGTATCTCCCGACGCTTGAAAGTCGAAGTGTCGAGCCGGGAACGTAGACGGAGCGCGAAATAAACACGTCGTGCATTTGCGGGAGAGCCCGAACCGCGGTTTCAACGCGCGGCTGTGCGCGTCGGGTCGGACGGAGCGCGTCTGTCTGGGGGGGGAAAAATGTATTAAAATGCATCAAAGCGCTTTGAAATGTAGCCAATCGGCGGCGCGGGACGCTGTGTCCGACACGTTAAGATGGACACAATGTGTCACATCGCTGCTCTCTGGTCAGCGATCGCTGGGAAGTGGTCACTGGAGGCCAGCGGTCTTTGAGCCCCGCTCACTGGCATCTCGCTCGTCTGGTAGCTCGGAGGCTGCTTTGGATCCGCCGGGAAACACCCAGTTTGTGGTGGTGTTCGCCAGTGTTTCCCATCCGCCAGCGAAGTGTCATCGCTCGCCCCGGCAAGGCAGCCTTCCTTCAAGCGGGTGTGTCTGATTATCTCATCCAGCTGCTCATTCACAACCCGCTTCTTTTGTTGTGGGAACAGCTGGATTTCCCGGTAGTCGTTGGCTTAGGACCACATGACCAGGTTGTGGGTCTTTGTGTTTGGTGCAGTTTAGATGGTTCGGCATGGGAGATGGTTTTGTGTTGGTGTTGTTAGAGTTTGAGACGCATGGCTTGTGGGTGACAGGTTCTCGTTGGGTTTCTTTGGAAAGGTTTGTTTGAGATAATCCCATTATTTTCAGCACAGGTGATTTGAAGACATCTTAATGCAAGGTCTTTTGATGGGAGCTACTACTTCCTCATGTTTCATTCCTCGTCTTATGTTTTTTTTGGGGCCAGCAGACAGGCTTGTGGTTAGATGTCACCTTCCTCTCAAGAGACTTGAGTTGCCGTGCCCCTCCTCATGCCGCATGCATTACAAGATATTTACCCAGATACCCAGCTTAATAAATGGGGAAAATAACCAAGTAACTCAGTGTATGAATCAACATTATAAGCTGTTCTGATAAGTGAATAAATAAATTAAAAAAAAAAAAAACCATGAGGTTCCAATGTAAATAATGTCAGACCTGTTTTTTTTTCCCTACGAAGGAGGTAGTGCTTATAAAATGATGCAGTAACTTAAAATTAAATTGCCTTTTGAACTGGAATCTTTTAGGTCGGTTAACAGTTTGTCAGGGCAAAATGTAGCCTTTAGCATCCTGCTGCTTTCTGTTGGACCTTCTGAGAGACTGGGTCCAAATGAAGTTGTACAAAATAATACTGATTTTTGATCTTGTAGTAGATGGGGAGATTATACCCACTGTACAGTAAGATGATATGCAGCCTCGAGATGATGCATTGTGAGGTTTTGAAGCGTAGTTTGTATGTGTGCGGCACTCCTGTATTAGACGTAAGTAGGAATAACCGCATGGTAAACGAGGAGACTCTGGCAGGCCACACGTCTCAGATGGTTACATCAGAGGTTCATCGCAGGAGGAAGAGACCCAGAGGACAGGAGAGAAGTTCCTTAGTTGACAAGTAGAGGTTTAATCCACGGCAAAGTGTGTGCTTGATGGTCAGAACTTTGGGCTTCTGCCTGATGCCGAGAGGCCTCGGCAATCATCTTAACTAGAAGAATTTTCTACAATACACTCTGAGACAATTTTTTTTTTTTTTTTTTTTTTTTTTGATGCTTCTGTCTTGCCTCCTTCACAGCTTTCGCCTCACCCATCTGCTTGGTGTTAGTCATGGCGCAACAGAAGCCGTCACTTTGAGATTTTCTATTCAGAAGTACAATACGCTGCGGTTTGACATTTACACCACAGGCCAAGACATGGCAAGCTGAGGAGTTTTCCCTTGGCCAGCTGGATACCTGGGCTCTGCAAGGTCTTGGAGGGTTGTAGCAGAATATTCTCCGATGGTAGAAAGTACATGTACTTCAAGAAATATGTGACTTGGAGATGGACATTTTCCTGCAGGTTACAGTGCAGACCTCAGTGATCGATGTCCAGCAAAAGCACCACCAGAAGCCAAAGCTGTGTGCTGTGGGATTAGGGAAATGATGGAAACACAGATGACCCAGTTTGGAGTTTGTGTCTGAACAGAAGGGTTCACCATGTTGCCATTTTCTTGGCTTTGTCCTGCTCTCAGACTGGGAAAATAAAATAGCAAAAAAAATGCAAGATGTGATTTTACACAGCAAGCTGTGCAAGTCATTCGGGAAAATGGCACAACTTCTTAAACATTTGTGATTCCTGTATGTAAAACCTGCACTGTACTCAGTATAATGAATACCGTTTATCTCCAAACCGAACGGCCCAAACCATGATCCCACATCCACTCATTGCTAAAGAGACATTAGTTTTTGGAGGACAGGAAATGGCTCCTTCTGGGGTGCATCATTTTGACCCTTGAGAAGGATTTAGATCAGTTTTTAATTTTAATGGAACTTATAAAACCATATGTTTATTCAAATTGCACCCCAGTTGGATTATGGTGCACTGGTTACTGTCTGCTCATGTTTATTTCCTTCTATGTTCTTTAATTTTCCTCCAGTACAGTTTGCCAGTTTTCCATTCAGAGGGTCAACATTCTGTTTTTTTGTGAAATGATAAACAGGCTGTTTAGACAAGAACATGAATTACTTACGGAGCTCCTTGGGTTCTGACGTGGTGTAGTGGTTGAATCCAGTGAACATGATTGTGTCACCCAGCTGCGTTGCTTTAATTGCTTTTCCTAGCCATGCGTGTTGACTTGTGCTCTTCTGCATCAAGATGCTCTCCTACAATGAATCAGTGAGGTGAACAGAACGGTTGTTTTGTGGCTCATGCCAGCCCATATGCCGTCCAGAAAAACAAGATGAACACAATTCCAATTTTTTTTGGAAGCTGAGAGACTAGGAGGGCGACACGGAGAGAAAAGGTTATGAGGTTGTGGATGAAATTGTGATTGGAGGAGGCAGGAAATCCAGCATGAGAATTGTCAGCCATCTCAGGGCTCAGAATTGTCTGAGGTCACCTTAGCACTGGAGCAGTTTCCACCTATGATTTTGAGCATGTCCTGTTGCTGCTGCTGGTCTCCTGTGTTAACACTTGGGGGGTGCATTGAAGATTGCAGTTTTGGGTTTTGTGAACTTACAAAAAGACAGTGATAAAGACGTCAAGTGGACAGACTAGTATACATGTCAAGGATTATAGTTATCATAAGGGGTTCCTCTGAGGACTATAGGGGGTGTGGGTTAATTTGGCCTGCATTACTTCAGTAGCATTTTGAACCAGAAGAATGGCAGCTTATTTTTTGCTTCCTCGTTCTCCAAAAATGAAGCAGGTTTGAATACATGCAGATATTCTGCAGGCTAACTGCTATGTTGGCACATATCAGTGACCACAGCAAGACCATATGTAAAGCCACATGCATTTTTTAGCTGGAGTGTGACCAGCCACCCCACCTGGGTTTCATTCTAGGTATGGTCCACAACGGGTGCTGGTCAAGTGGAAATCATTGCATGTGTGGACACTACCACCTATGGCGCAAGATTCTTCTGTAACTTTGAAATACAGTAGATAGGCAGGTGGACCGCTGAAATTTTGGCAAATCACAAAATGGGTCCTGCAGAACATAAAAGATTGTCTGAATTCCTTGAACAGGGTATCTGAATTGGTTCAGTGATCCTGTGGTCATATAACTTGCAGTCAAATGTCATAGATCTTGGCAAGATGCTTGACCAATTCTGGCAGGACCAGGCTCTTGCCCTCAGCTGGAGTTTCCATTCAGTGGCAAACTGGTCCACATTGGGACATCCATACAAGCAAATGACAACTCCAATGTTAAATAGAAGGAACAGCAGCTGAGTGAACATTAGAGCGAGCGTTGGGTTGGATAGTTCTTAAAACACCTCAGAAAAGGGTGATAGAACACGAAAGTGTTGGTGTAACAACCCTCGGCTTGTTAAAACGCCCAAGTCAATGTGAGTAATTTTAGCTCCAGTGAATCTTTTTGCTTTGTGAGGGGAAACTGGCTGATTCACATGACCTACTTTTAGTCCGATTCTGTTTCGTTCCCATCTCATTGCATCTGGGAAAAGATATAAAGCAAGACGGGTGGCAGCAACCGGGAGATGCAAACCAGCGATGTACAGGGAAGTTCTGGTTCAGGTGTCGTGTGCATCACTCGTTGCAGCGAGTCTTCCTGAACTCTACAGCGTGTCCGTCGATTCCTTTGCATGATCAGAAGATGAGCAGCTGACTGGGGGAGCCCACCTTGTCCTCCAGAACGGCTAGTCTGCGGTGGGTGCGTCTCGGCCTGTGACGGTTCCCCTAGGGTTCATGAGGCTCTTGATCTTCTGAACTTGATGTGTTCAGGAGAAAGAAGGGGGTTGCAGGATTGCTGTGTTCTTTTTGAGGGAGGCTCAGGTGCCGGTTCTGTATGCTGCAAAAGAAAATTCTGGAAGCTCCCTGCAAAGACGCACTTGAGGGGGGTCTGCAGGGTTTCCTGGCAACTGGAGTAGGGTGATTATTCAACAGGTGTGATGGGTGTCCCTTCCTCAGCATGTGGCTGTCCTTCAGCATGTGTGTGCAGTGCGTGTGGGGTTAGTTTAGGAGAAGACTGATTCGGAGAAACTGCAGTAAAGATAGGACAGAAACCTGATCAGCTCCACTGGGTCACGTTCACTTCACATCGCCCCTCACGGTGCCGTCACGGGTGTGCTCAAACACCACTGGTACCAGGGGAGGTGGACAGACATTCCACAGGGTTTATAGTGATGGGATCTCAGTTCTTGAGTCTCTTCAAGTTTGAGCTTCAACTTGAATAAATGAACAATCTTAGAACATAATTGCACAGTTGTTCCTGGAAACCGGTGGGAAATCACTGCTGGAAAAAGAATATTTTTATGGTTCATTCTGGAAGAGACTATGGTGGCAGAATACTGGTGCACCTGTGTTATGATTCCAGGCAATAAATGTGATGCAAGTATGAAGTAATGGTTTTTTCCACAGGTGAAAACTTGCGGCTGAGACAATTGTATTAACAGCTGGAAGATAACTGTAATTTTGGGAGGGAAATAAATGTGGGGTGAGGCACATGGCACATTTGTCTCCCAGTTGGGCAATGGGAGTTGGTTTTGGTTGTCAGTTAACTGAAGGTCGGATGCCCAGACCTCTTCGCTGCTGATTTAATCTCATTAAATGAATTCTGGGGGAAACCTCAGCCTAGCATGGCGTGATCCCTAACAACTTTAATCCCACCCAGGCGATGCTCAGCAGGGTCCATTAACTGTTCCTCTGTAACCTTATGTATAGACAACAGGCTTTCCAGAAAGTCAACATCACAGTGCGTGCAGAGGTGGTTTTTGGGTTGGGCCTGGTTGCAGGAGCAGCGTGAGTCATTAGTGGTGGTGAGTCCAGGCTGCAGCGTGAGCAGCAAAGGCACCAGCTGCCGTGTGCTTCTACATCTCTTACATAAAGCCTTTGCTATTTGCCATAGAGATACAAGGCCACAGGCGTGTCCTTGTGTTGGATGTGAGGGTCAGGTACACTCCAAGACCTCAGTTACAGGAGGGTAGGAAGAACAGGCGTACGCTGATTGACCTCTGGAGCTCAGTTTGGAGGTGACCAAGCGAGCCTTGACTCTTTGCCTACCTTTCCTTGCAGAGAACCACCTGAAGTGGCCCACATGAGTAGCTTTGAGAAGGCCAGCCAGTATGAATGTCTGTGGTGAGTCTTGGGGGTAGGCTTTGCTTCTTCTGAAGTTGTCCTGTCTCTGAGTGTCATTCTCCTATCTGTTTCACACTTTTGCTGGGGGTCCTCATGGCTTCCTGGTGTTCCTGCCTAAGTGGATCAGTGGAGTTATGTCTGAAGGCTATTTTGAAACACCTCAGAATAAACAGAGACACCGCCTTGACCGCAGAGTAACTGATTCACGGCGCGTCCATGCAATGTGATGCCTTAATGCAGGTTCTGTCTGTCTGGTTTTGTAGACGAGCTAATGGCAGACCAAAGAATGGACATTTCTTCCACAATGAACGAGTTCATGTCTCCTGGCTCCACTGACCTCATCAGCAGCACTATGAATACGGGTGGCATGGACTACACCCGCAAGAGGAAGGGCAGCTCCACAGACTTCCAGTAAGCACTCGTACCTTCACGCCTCACATGGATTTGCTCCTCATACCTGATTCCTTCAGGAAGTGACTGGAGTGGTTTTTGAGCAAGTTTTGTTTATTCTTGTGCCTTCAATTAAACATGGAGACATTGACAGATAATTGCAGGTTTTTACACCATAATGATCTCAGGGAATATTTTTCTAACTGTGCAATGAAGCTTTTATGCCTCACTGGTATACTGTGAGTTGCTGTTGATCGGAATAATTTTTGTTTAAAATTAATCTGAAGCCAACAGCTAGACTTTTAATTGCATTGGGACCGGCGGAAATGTATCAGCTATTTGGATTCATTTGACTTAAATATGTGTGCTGATCCATGCACAGCTGAAACCATAATACATCCATTTCCTTGCTTTTGCAGAATTGATGGATTTTCATTTGAGTAAGTATTCACACGATTTATAAAGTTCTCAGATTAAGAGTGTAATACCTACAAATCTGTTTCCGCACTCTGCACTTGCAGCAGCCGGCTGGTTGTTATGGTAACCATTCTTAGTCTGCCACTGTTTAGACAAAGATTTTTTTTTTGGAAAACTAAACAAGTTATACGTGGCATACTTAGCAAAATTAGTTTATTCCCTAGAGGTCTGAAATCTTAGTACTTTAATTACCAAAAATAAACGGTTATAAAAGAGCTACATGATGTTTCAGTGGGCACTTCCCTCATTTCTGCCATTAACACCCTTCATTGCTGAAGTAGAAAGTCACTTGATCTGAATCACTAATTCTGACTTTACTACAGTTTCTTTCTGCATTATCACATGTATAATAATCCTGCTGATAAGTGTTTAGCTTGACATTTTTCTGCCTGTTATGTAGATGTATGGTCATGTGTTGCCAGTATGTTCATTAATGTGTTATCACACTGTCATGCAAGCAGTATGTGTGTTGTCTCTACACAGGGATGGGCTGGACACTGAAAAGGACAAAGCTCTGGGAAGGTAAAGCTGTTGGGTGTGTGTGTGTGTGTGTGTGTGTGTCTGGCATGACTAGGAGATGTGCATTTCAAACACTGATGCTACTGTGAAATTATTACACTTCTATCCTCTGTGGGTGACACAGAGGAGTACAGTGTGTGGTCATGGTAAACAGTAGGGGGTGACTGGCGGTATGGTAAATTAGGTAACCATCACATACTTACAGGATGCATTGTTGACAGAGTTCCAGGCATGCCCTCAGATGCGCATGCTTGAAATGATGTTGAGATGTGTTATCTTCTGCATCCTGTATGCACTGAGGGAGCAAGGTGTAGCCCAGGCTGAGTAACTCGGAGCTGAAGGTTTTCCTCCGTGGTCTCTGTTAGAAGATGAGATCAAAAGGTGCTTCACGCATGGAGATAAGTGACTGCAGACAAGAATGGTTGGCTGTTGCATCCTTGTAGATCCTTCACAACAAATAATAAAAAGGGCTCAGTCAGAGGGCGTATTTTCTACCAACCTTTACTGAACTCTGAACGTTGCCAACACTCATGTTGCTGTCATACTGTCTCTTGCACACATGAACATTCAGTCAGAACCAAATAATAGTTGTGCCATCAAACCCAGCAGACATGATTAATTTGTCACAGATACCTGTCACTCGTATATTAGTTTTTGCTGCTGCAAACTAAAAATTCCATGGTGCTTGGCTCCTATTAATCATAAACATGAAAAATTTGCTTCATATTTGGTCATGACTCAAAGGATAAAAATAAATAAATAAATAAAACACTTGTAAAGAACACAAACCCATTCATCAAAGACTTGTATGCTGTGGGTTACCTGTGCTGTGTGTAGGGCTGAATGAATGATCCAGAACATTGTTCTCTCTAAGCATCGTATTCTGTGATTTACTGGTTGCAGTGAAGGGAGCGGTTTGAGTGGATTGTCTGTGTAAAGACAGGAAAATGACTGTTAAAAAAAAAAAAAAAAAAAAAAAAGTACTATGGGCTCAGCCCTGCATTATACACCGTCTCTGGAGCTGTGCCGTGATTGTTCTACACCATTTCCATACCCTTGCTTCATCTCAGAAGGGAACCCTTACCCTCACCATGTCTTTCTTTTTCATAGGGACTGTGTGGAACAACAGGGCCGGATTAAGAACGCCAGGTATACAAATCCCAACCCTCGTGGACCTTATTTTGTTTGTTTTTTTAATATAGTTTAATACACACCTGGCCCTCGTTCACTGTAGGACTCCTCTTAGGGACGCAAGTTGTGATTCCAAGACACAAGTTTACCTACACAGCAAAAATGAAAGGGAAAAAAAACATTATCCACAGACTGAGGCTGATATAATCTGTTGAAGTATTACAAGTGCCGTCTTTACCGTGTCGTCCACAGGGAGGCTCACAGCCAGATCGAGAAGCGACGGCGGGATAAGATGAACAGCTTCATCGACGAGCTAGCATCCCTGGTGCCCACGTGCAACGCCATGTCCCGCAGGCTAGACAAGCTGACTGTGCTTCGGATGGCCGTCCAGCACATGAAGACGCTGCGAGGTGAGGGGTCACCTGCGGGGGTTGCAAAACCCTCAATTTATGAATGTGTGTATTACAAACACAAAAAGTCAGGTATGTCAAGGCAGCAGGTGGCGGTTACTGCCATAGCCTTGCAGTTGAAGGAAATAGGTTTGAATTCCTGCTCCTGCTGCATGGTTCTTAAGATGAACTGATAAAGGTTGGGCAAACAGTTATGCAGTTAAGTTTCTACACTAAACACTGCAATTGATTGGGAGGAAAGTGTGAGAAGTGGATTAATAATATTAATTGCTGTATGGAGGGTTCCATTTTGAGAGGGCAGCGAATTGTAACCATCCCGCTTTTTCCCCCCAGGTGCTGCAAACCCCTACACTGAGGCCAACTACAAACCAGCCTTCCTGTCAGACGATGAGCTAAAGCATTTAATATTAAGGGTATGTTGAGGGCGATGGCTCTGTTTTGTCTGCCAGGAATGGAGATCGATGACAAGCGTTTGACCCCCAGTCTCTCCGCTTTCCAGGCTGCAGACGGGTTCCTCTTCGTTGTTGGCTGTGACCGAGGGAAGATTCTTTTCGTGTCCGAGTCGGTGTACAAAATCCTCAACTACAGCCAAGTACGTCGGTGGAAAATTCAATGGGCTGGAATCCTGCTTGACTTCGTTGAGGGTTTTCTGTTTATTAGTCGGATTCTTGTTGGCATCTGTTCAACATTTTGAGTTTCCATCACTTAGTCAGTCTGTGCTCTTTCCTGGACAGAGTGTAACTAGGCAACAAAATGCAGTGTTTGTGCATAATGTCAACTCCATTTTATAGAGGGAATCTCTCTGCTTCTCTACAGAACGACCTGATCGGCCAGAGTTTGTTTGACTATCTGCACCCGAAGGACATTGCCAAGGTTAAGGAGCAGCTTTCATCATCGGACACAGCACCACGAGAGAGACTCATCGATGCCAAAAGTAAGGCAGCTCAGGTTTTAGTGCTTTTCTAAGACAGGGTCACTATCAAAAGTGTGTCCTGCTAACAGGCTGGTGATAACAGTAGGGTTACATAATTTGCCGGGCAAACACAGTAATTGAGACCGATGTGCATCTCACAGCTGGTCTCCCAGTGAAGACGGACATTACCCCCGGGCCATCCAGACTGTGCTCTGGCGCCCGGCGCTCCTTCTTCTGCAGGATGAAGTGCAACCGGCCTTCAGTGAAGATGGAGGACAAGGAGTTCCCTTCCACGTGCTCCAAAAAGAAAGGTGACCCATGTCACAAATGCTTGCACAGAACCCTCGATAGCGGTGTGGGACATTGCTCCAAAACAGTACTGGTCTGAGAAGCACCCATCATTGATTTTATAATAAAAAAAAAAAAATTTTTAAAAAGAGGCTGAGTAAGAGTTTTCCCATTTGTGTGTAGGAGACCTACTGGTACTTGAACAAGCATCATTTAGCTCGGTAGCCTGAATACCTCATCCACAAGCAACCTGCTCTCTTCAGAACATAGACAGAGGTGGAAATTATTTGTGGCAGAGCTGCTGAATCCCTGCCAGAACTCAGGAAGGGCCTCAAACCCATCTTTTTCGCAGCACTCTCTCTCCCGATTTCCTAACATCTCCAGAAACGAGTCCAACAAAATCTGATCATCTGTATTTGTGGTTTGAATGTCACTTCAAGCTGTGCTTTGATGAACCTGTGTCTGTGTTAAAAGTTCTTTACCTTGTTGTTGATGCGCTTTTGTTTATATGTTGTTTGTGTTAAATTTTCAGCTAAATGAATAAATGTAATGTCTGCGTGTGTCTCCTCCCTCTCTCAACGTGTAGCGGACCGCAAGAGCTTCTGTACCATCCACAGCACAGGCTACTTAAAAAGCTGGCCACCCACCAAGATGGGCCTGGACGAAGACAGCGAGCCAGACAATGAGGGCTGCAACCTAAGCTGCCTGGTGGCCATCGGCCGTCTGCACCCCCACATCATCCCCCAGCCCAGCAGCGGCGATATTCGCGTCAAGCCCACCGAGTATGTCTCACGCCACGCCATTGACGGAAAGTTTGTCTTCGTGGACCAGAGGTAAGTTTGCGCTATCTGTCATACACAAACTGTACAGTTCTGCAGAAACAGGAGGTGGGACCTTATGATCTACATAGGTATATAAGTGCATTGTCATTAGAAACCCATGGGGAGGTAGCAAACTGGGGCAGCAGAAGCTATAAGGGGAAAAAAAAAAAAAAATTTACTATCACTATGTTTTTGACTCCCACCAGGGCCACGGCCATCCTGACATACCTCCCCCAGGAGCTGCTAGGAACATCCTTCTATGAGTACTTCCACCAAGACGATATCGGGCATCTGGCTGAATGTCACAGACAAGGTTGGTGTCCATGGAGATGCCCAGTCAGCACCTTGAGCTCCTGGGTGCTACCTGACACTCCACTACATCTGGTCCAGGTCCAAACTGTTCATGGATGTATGTGAAGAATAAACATCTACTCTATGCCTGGAAAAATGCTGCTCAGAAGTCTGGATTCACAATCGTAGCTGGGGAATGAGGCTCCATGGTTCAATTCCATTAGTCTTGCAAAGCTTGTTCCTCTTTAGGAATGCTCAACTTCAGCATCTCAAAAGTCAAGAGTCACAAGAGTTTGTCATGTACATGGTTGTATACCATGTATTGAAATGTGCTCAAATGTCCTTCCTGCTGTCCATAGTGCTGCAGACGAGGGAGAAGATCCACACAAACTGCTATAAGTTCAAGATCAAGGATGGTTCCTTCATCACGCTGCGCAGCCGCTGGTTCAGCTTCATGAATCCCTGGACCAAAGAAGTGGAGTACATAGTGTCCACGAACACTGTTGTTTCGTAAGTCCTGACTGCAGTTTTACAGCTTTTTTCTGTTTTGCTGTTATTGACTTCAGAAGGTTAAGTCCCTATAGAAGCGTGTGACTTCACTGGGGCTGGGACAGCTGATGACCTTGACAAATCAGAATCACTCCATATGTTCCTACAGGGGGAGCACACTTGATGGTGCAGATCCTAACTACCCTCAACTCGCTGGCTCCCCCCAGAGTATGGACAGCGTGCTGACAGCTGGAGATGGCAAGTGTCACACCACTGCCCTCCCCTTCACTAGAGACCATTCAGCTGCATTCTTTTTTACCTGTCTTACCCTTGTAGTCCACTTTCCTTGACAGGAGTAGGAAAGCGGGCCCTTCAGGTCGTGCCAGGCATCCCCGGGGGCACACGGGCAGGAGCAGGCAAGATTGGACGCATGATCGCTGAGGAGGTGATGGAGATCCAGAGGTAAGGGTCAGCCGGATTACCCCTCCTTTACGTAGGTGACCGATGTGATACAATGGCTGCAGACATATGACTGAGTGATGGGCCTCTCTGACAGGATTCGAGGTTCCTCGCCATCTAGTTGTGGCTCCAGCCCCCTCAACATCACCAGCACCCCTCCTCCGGACACCTGTTCCCCAGGTGGAAAGAAGGTAGGTCTGTCAGCATGGGGATACAGTGTCACTGCTGGCCATTCAGGTCAAAGGATCAATAAACCAACCAACCTGTAACAAATTAGTGCACCCTTGGTCATAAACTATAGCTATGATGCTGTTATGAATACAGCAGCATTTCTACTAGAAGAGCAGCACAGATAGAGAATGTGGTCAACGGGGGCCGGGAAAAGTCCTGACTCCGCACAGTTTTAAAAAAAAAAAAAAAACCCACATGTCACTACTGCATACCACTGAACACAACCCATTTCAGGCACTGGTTAGAGCAGTTGCTTTACAATCAAAGGGCATGGGTTCAAATCCCCTACTCCTGTTGTTGTAACCATGAGTAAGGTACTTACCCTGAATGGCTGCGATAGAAATTATTGCATAAATAGGTGAATGAATAGTACTGTAAGCTTCTGTGACAAGTAAATGAACAAAGGTCATGTGAATGTGTTAATGTTACAGATTCAGAACGGCAGCACTCCAGACATTCCTTCCGCCGGTATAGTGGCAGGACCAGACTCCGTCGGGTACCCATACTCCAACAACTCCATCATGAGTATGTGAATTCACATTTCCTCACCACTGTGTGCACTTTGCTAAGAAAGTTAGGCATAAAATGACAGACTAGCTGTGGTATGACAACACCCCCCCCCCCCAACCTCTCACCTTCCTCTGCAGGTGATAACTCTCACCTGGGCATTGACATCATGGACGAGCCAGGCTCCAGCAGCCCAAGCAATGACGAGGCAGCCATGGCGGTCATCATGAGCCTGCTGGAGGCTGATGCAGGCCTGGGGGGCCCTGTGGACTTCAGCGACCTGCCCTGGCCTTTGTGAGGGGAGGGGGCGGGGGGCCAAGGAACAGCAGACACCCCCCCCGGTGGTGGCCAGCTCTCTGTACATGCCAACTTTGTTGTGTCTTTTTTGGGTGTTTTTACACTACAAAGGTTTCCATGTTAAATATTTCCTACAAGAATTGTATCATAAATGTTTATTCTACAATGTAAGAATTCTTTTCACTAAAAATATATGGTAAGTGTATTGTATCAGCAGTGAAATATTTTTAAAAGTCTCTCGCTTTCAGCTTTTAAAATCCGGACTTAATGGAAGATCAATTTTATAATTGAAACAGGGCTGTTGAAACATTAAAGTGCATTAATGCGTTTGAATCAAAAAAGTGACATAATTCAAGGTATTATTTAAACTTTTCTGCATCAACAGTGGTTTCTCATATCACAAAGAGACAAGTTGTGCACCAGAATGCCACCCTGCTACTATCATTGTGAAACATTTAACAATACACTGGGTCCCTGTGGTATCATTTATAGAAACTTACAAAGATTTAATTATATTTTCTTTACCTATCCATTTTCCTACATTTTTTTTTCCAGAACACAAAATGTACACATCCATTTGACAGGGATCTTATTAAATATCAGGGCCACTTCAACTCAACACAGTGTGCGTGATCCTGAGTGCTGGTGATGAATAAGATGAAGAATGTTGCATGTATTCGGTGAATCAGTTAAAAGTTAGGTGCTTGTGAAGACACATTTTCTGTTATTTTTAATTTTAAAGTAGCTCACAATTTAAAAATCCATGAAGGCTTACAACATTATAGCTACAGTATTTTTTTTTTTTTTTTTTTAAACACACCCTGACCAGTGAAGGATGTCTATAGCATTAACGTTTTATCGATTTTGAGAAAGTGGTAACAATGACTTCAGAGTTACCAATGAACTTCTGGTGCCAACTACGTCTGTGAAACAAACAACCTGCACTGAGTAACACCACTGACGCTTTTATCATACTTCCAGAACTATAACCAAAGACTTCATACAACAAATTGCTGCTCAAGGTCCAAAAGAGGGAGAGACACTCTGCTGCCACCTGGAGTCAGACTGCTGCCTTGTCTAGCAAATCCAGAGCTGGTACTGGGATACTTAACAGCAAATATCTACAGTCATGGTTAAATTAAATGCAATAAATATTTTGATTTATCTAATATGCAACCACATAATTATATCTTGTGCTACTGAGCTCCAAGGACAGCACTGCTGCATCTGAAACTGTAATAATGACAATTGCATGGAAAAATTAGGGAGTCTCACCTGAGTCACCTTGGGTTTTTCCCCACTTTCTCAGCACCTGCAGCATAACCTGTGCGTCGCTGGTCTTGAGCAGGGACCTTCCTATGGGAGAAGGTAGTTCTGAAGTTGCCATTCCCCCACTTTGCCTCACTGGGATCACAACAGGTCATGCTTATTACATGAACCATCTGCTGTACAAGGTCCTGTTTACAGTTTCATCCTTCATTACGAGTAATTCATCCACTTATTTTACAGTGAGGTCTACTGAAGTTCATCTTTTGATTTTAGAATTTCCAAAAATACAAATATTGAAAAACATCTCATTTTAACCAAGTATTTAGAATTAAAAAAAAAAAACCCATTAAAAAATAAAAATAGTTGACACACTATAAAGAACCATCCAAACATCCTGAGGGGCCCCAGCATCCTGAATTTTTTTTACTGTGCTCTACTTTTGTTTTCTTGTCATTACCCTACACTGTGTATTTATACTTTTATCATTCTATGATTCTCTGAGAACACATCTACATGGATCCATTTAAATCAGACTTCAATAAGAGTAACGGAGAACTACTTTACTGCCCTCAGCCGCCCTGGGGGCAGAAGGTGATGCAGTCACCTTCCTATCAAAGCACCCAGTTTCTGATCATTATTCCTGCTATACTCCCTTAGATGAAGGTACTTACCCTGAATTGGACCGTAAAAATCATAAGCACCTACCAGTCAGTCACTTCAAAGAAAAGCATCAGCTAGTCAAATAAGCGCAAGTATGAAAGTGGCACTCAGAAGCCAACAAGACACAAGAACTGTTACGAAAGTGTTTTCAAAGCCTTTATTAAAACAATATATATTCATATTTATGTATATTTTAAATGTTAACAAAAGAAATCCTGACTAGGAAAGTTAAGTGTCCAACAGTATACCCTGGCTAGTGAACAACATGGCGAGCTGGTGTTCTCCTACTGTGTCTGCTGGGGGAGTGGGGTGGATCTCCATGAGGAAGGTCAGAGGCTCCACAGTGAGCTCAGAGAGCTGCAGTCCTGAGAAATGTGGTCCTGGCAGCAGTGAAGACTGTGCTACACAAAAAGCAGCCAAGTATATGACTGCGGGTCCAAATTCACAAGGGTGTGTGCTCATTATTGTTCAAATGCCCTGGTTTTTTTTTTTTTTTTTTTTAAAAAAAAAAAACCCATCTGTCCACCAGCAAGTAAAAAAAATCTTGAATTAATAACTACAAAAAAATGGTAGAAGTGGACTCTGTTCTGCCAGTGTCTGGCAACCCTGCTGGGTGTTACCATACAGCTTATCACGAGGCTCACATAGAGGGTGGGGGGCCATCAGGCTCCGTCTCACCGCTGTCACCACTGTAGCCATAGCGACTGCCAGACACAGGGTGGTTTGGAAGAACGTCCAACTCATCCACCTGTGGACCTGGATGCAGAACCACCAGCTGGTCCTGGGGGATGTCAGCAGCAGCCGCTGCCAGGTTTGTGATGGACTTGCTCTTTACGCACTGGAAGTCCACGTGGCGGCTCTTGCCCTCCTCCTTCTCCCAGGACATACGGATGAAAGGCCGCTGCACATAGTTGTAAATGACTTCTGGTCGACCACCCGGACGCTTCTTCACCTTTTCCTTGTACGTTGGGTAGCCTGTGATGGACAGAGAAGTGGACCTGTAAAAGCGCTATACCCACACCTCAATGGAAGAGAGCTGCACCATCAAAAGAAAAAAAGTCAATCTACAAAGGCACTAGTGGAAAAAATTAAATGTTATTTTTCTGGTTTCACAGGACCTTCTTAATGTTTATAAAATGGCTGTGACCCACAGAACCAAAATTAGCTGTTCCGACTAAAGTTAAAAGGAGACTATAACCGATAACATGGAGAATGTCAAAATTTACAATACTGTAACTTTTTTAGATTCTTAGTATGCTGATACAAAAAGTATGCTCACATTCTCATGTACGCACACACACACACACACACACACACACACACACACACAGAGAGAGAGACAAATTTTCTTGTGCCCCACACACCAGAAAAACTACACACACACACTTACTACAGGCAAACAGATTTTTTTTTATTACATGGGTGCAAATGAAATATGTGAAAGTTAATTAAAAATATATATATACATGGCACACACAGTGCTGCACAACTTAGTGATGTTAAGGGTGGTAAAGTTTAACTATGTACATTCTGTTTTTTCCCCCCCACTTGACTAGCTAAATACAGCCACTTTAATAATAAAACAGTTTGGCAAAAATGTATTACTTTCTACTGCCACACCTTTTTGACCTGGGCAGCATCAGGTTAACATAGCTAGTAGTCATAATAAATGTTCATAATATACATGTTATGCACTTTTAAAACAAAATTACTAGTGCAATGCCATGGATTGATGTGAACTCCAGAAAATTTTTTGTACCACATCTTGGATGCATTATGACAGTTATAAGCGGGTACCTGCACACACTGTGCCTAAATGAAACAGAAAGGAATTTGGAAGTGTCACAAGTACACACTTCAGTTGAATGCAACAGCATTTACCAGAAACATTAAGATTAACTCATTTTCCACTCTAAAAACCTCTATCATCCATTATCCTTAATCACTTTATCCTGGTCAGGGTTGCACTGCACCACAGCCTATTAAGGAACCATTGGGCACAGGGCTACTAAACTACACCTTGGATGGGATGCCAGTCCATTACAGGGGGGGGGGGGTCAGAAACAGTCACATGCTGTGGGTAATTCAGAGTGCCCAATCCATCTGAAATACACATCTTTGGACAGTGGGCCCAAAGTCACACAGGCAAAATATGCAAACTCCCCACAAACTGAGCTGGATAGTCTAGTGCTACCTCTCAACAAAACATGAGCATAATGTGAGAGTGCTGTTAATTTATGAACAAAAATGATCACTTACCTTCAATCCCTAGTCGGATTTTCTTTAGTCCTCGCTCCTTCAATACAGATTTGGCCACATCTCTGTTTTCTATGTACTTGAAAAAACGGTAAAGCTTTGTACTGTATATTACTGCAAACAAAAAGCAAAGAGAAAGTTATATGGTTGTAGCCATTTAATTAAACAAAGAGTCAAATCCAGATCCAAACCAAAAGCTGTTAATCTGGACACAGTAGAAAATGTAATAAAGTCTCCTCTATAGGACAGAATAAGAGATCAGTGTAGAACAATGAGTGTGTTTGGTTAAGGGACAGAGGAACTCACTCTGCGAGTATTCCTCCCCCATCTGCGGGGGGTACTCCTCATCCCAATCCACCACGTCATCATCAGTCAGCACCACGATGTGGCACTCCCGTTCACCACTCTGCGCACTCGTCACCATCAGCGGCAGCACCATCTCTTCCAGGTAGCACTCAAACTGCCGGCGTGCACCATCATTGGACAGCTCGTGCATGAGGGCACCTGCACAACACATACATACCTTGCCTTAATACTGTACATGAACACCAACAGATATGTGCGCATATACATGTGTGTGCATACAGTTTACCCTCACATCCACAAAAGCAAAAGTAAAAATTAAATATACTTGTTTCATTCATCTGATCTCTTTCTTCAAGGTGATTCACAGTGTGGGGTTTATACACTAATAGAATTACTTATAAATTTATACAGATGGGTAGTTTTTTTTTTTTTTTTTTTTTTTAAAAACAGAAACCGAAGGTTTTTGTAAGGTACTAGTGCAAGAAGAGGTCTTCCATGTACAAGGTACTAGTGCTAACCATTGTTACCTGCAGCCTTTTTTAAATAAGAAACCCACAATACATCTTTGTCCTACATTGAAGAAGCCACCATAACAGACAATTCTTCAGAAAACAGACATACAAACTTGGCCTAGGAAAACACTCCTCTCACAAGAGACCACCTCAATTTTGAAAAAGAATCCATTTTGTTAGTAAATGTATAAGCGAACACTATGCAGGGAATCTCCACTCGCACTGCAGCATCTGAGACAGAGAGGGAGAGAAAGAGCGCGAAGGGAGCAAGATAAAGAAAGCATACATACTGAGATCTTTGCACTTGACGGTGCTGCAGTCAAAGGAAATGCACAGGTAATCACACGCCTCCCTCAGTTCCGGGATGGAGACGCCATCGGGGCAGCGGATGATCCCAGATTTGTAGTAATCCTGCCAGTTACACAGCAGCCAGCAAGCAAACAGGCAACCATTAGTGAGGCTATTCAGCTCTGCGCAGCACAGCACAGTAGGCTTCCCACAGACAGCAAATGGCAGCGCTGCAAATGAAACCCCCACCACTCCGACCCCGGAACGCAGATCTGTTTTTAGCCAGCTGAACACAGAAAGCGTTCAACTAGAAACGGGGGAGAATGGGATTAAAAAGCAAACACTGTCTATCTGCTGGTCTTTTTGTATACGACCATTGTGTTGCCATGGAGATCTGCCATCTTCGCTGGATGTTTTCACCCCTCCACTTTGGCCCTTCTGCGCCTATTGCTCAGAGCCGCTCGGATAGATTCAGCAATGATGTCACAATTAAGATGTAAACAGAATCACGCTTGCAGCTCTGCCATTTTTAATATTTGCCCGATTCAATTTCCCTCAAACGCAACAGCGTGTAGTTGCTACAGCACACAGTGGACAAAAACAAACAGCAGCAGCATCACACAAAAGCCCTAGAATCAGTTAAAGATCTACCAGACCAACACCGAGACCCAGACACATAACCAGGGTGGATCAGTACCTGGCGTTTCTCCTGCGTGTCTCACAGGACGGCTGGGTCATAACGATGCACATCGAGGTGCAGGCAGAAATAACCGGATGTTACGCAGCACCATGAGCTTGTCCTGGTAAATCCACGTTACGTAAACGTAGCTCGCGTAATCTGCAGCGTGCCTGACCCCCATCTCCACCCAGCGCAATGCACCACCCCAGCGGACAAGCACTGAACCTCGCTAGCCGCAACAGAGGAAAAAAAGTGATGCAATGCGGCTTCTTTTATACATTATTAATAAAGAATCAAAAGCTCAAATTAACCACAACATTAAAAAAGTACTCGTTTGATCTCAGAAGTCCCAAGTTTAACAAAGCAGGACCTTGTTCATAAACTCACATTGCTTTCAGCTGTGTGCACATTTGGTCTACAAGCTAAAAGAGCACTGAAGTAAAAATAACTAAGTGAACATCCTGAGAGCCCACTGGGATGATGGGAGTTTTCCTGAAAATGTTCACTCAGGTGTCCTCACCAGAATGGCTCTGAAGACAGTGGAGCTGATTCCTTCAGCCACCTCATAGTCCCCCTTCTCATTAGGACGTGTAAAGTTGTGCTCCCGTCCAGACCCGAACATCCTGCAACAAACAGTCTCATTAACCCAAAGTTGGTGGCTGAGTCCAGCAGCCACAGCAGCCCATGCTGGCTCAGTTCAGACTGCCTACCTCCCCAGCATGGTGTTGGGTTGTGCTGTAAAGATGGACGGGTCCACAACGAAGCGGGTGTTGTCCACAATGAGCGTTACTCTCTCAGAGACCCGGGTGTTGCGGCCCGCCTCCTTGGCATTGTCGTAGACAAACACCATGTCCCCCACCGCAGAGGACTTGCAGGAACCCTCTGCTCCAGTCAGGCCACCTCCAGAACTCCTGTGGGGCCGGGGACTGGTAGTCCGCGATGGTGAACTCGAGTCTCTCTCACGATCTACCAAAGGATACAAAGAACAAATCAGATGTAACATACAGGGGGTGAACATCCTCTCAGCCTGTCCTTCTGTCCTTCCTCATGCTGTGTTATAATACTATAGCCTTTCTAAAATGATAGTCATTTTGAGGTGCCCCCCCCCACTTTGTGCAGGATTCAGGGATGGAGGAAATGTAACACACCGCTAGCCAGCTGTCGAGTGGGTGATGCCACGTTCCTGATGCAAGGAGTCAACTGGCTGTCAGCTCTCTCGTGAGAAGAGTCCCGGGAGCGGTCACTGGACCGCCGTCGCCCATGATCCTGGGTGCGGTCATAGCCTCCGATGGCCCCATGCAAGCTCATCGTTGCTGAGTCAGACACCAGTCGAGAAGTTCGAGTCTGGGCACTGGTGGGAATGGACAGTTTTAGATTACATTTCAATCACTTAGCTGGTGCCATTATCCAGAGGCCAGTGCAGTCAACAGACTATTCACCATCAATTTAACGCAGGACCTCAAGCATATGCCAGAATGCAGACAGACCATCCAGACGAGCGCTTAAAAGTACAGTCTCTTGTAAACTCAATAGACTCCATAAAAGACTCCATAAGTAACCCCACCCCACAAAAGCCAATGTGTTTCTGAGTGAAGCCTAGAGACCATCAATAAACAAGCCATTCCTCGGTAGCCAAAGCAGGAAATGCAAACAGTCACGGCACTAAGTAACAACCCTTTGAATTTAAGACTTGAGCATAATCACTAAAGAATTCTAAAGACTTGCATTATAAAGTTGGTACTTTTCAATTAAAGTGAAAATATTTCAGCTGGAGTAGAGATAAACAAAAAGTGAAACATTTTACCAATTATGGTCAAGACAAGTGCATCTCTAAGATGCCTGTGGCTTAAGACCTGTGTTTAACAGCAGTCGGTGAACACTGGGGTGTCTTGGGGGGGACAAGTGGTGTAACTAAAGCTGACAGGCCTGACTGGTAGCCCATATAAGACAAAATGGGATGCTGGGAATCAAACGTGACATTGGTGGCTTCCAGCCCCTGTGGAAACTCAGGCAGGAATGCAGTCATGAAGGTGGGTGTCCTAATGCAGTCAGACTCTTCCTCTTCAAAACTGGCACCTGTCACCTGGCTTGTGCAACATCTTGCAATGCCTCAGAAGTGTGTCATTATATATTCATTTAACTGATTCCTTTATCCAGTGTTATTTACAATGTTAGGTTTTAGATATTAAGCTACTTAATTCATCCATTTTTCTGCATCAGTTCTGATTAAGCAACTTGATCCAGGGTACTACAGTAAGAGGTGGGATTAGAACCTGTGTCCTTTGACTGCCTAACAATTATGCCATCTGCTGTCTCCTGTAGAAATTCCTGCTAAATTGATGCCCATTTGCCAAGAGAAAGACACTTGTCAGAAATGGTTTCAGCCAACAGGACTCTTGCTAACAGATCTGGCATAAACCAGGTAACCAAGCAGGTAAAACCTACATCAGGAGAAGCAGTGAAGCTGATGTGAACTAGCTTGCACCTGAAAACAAGGGAGTTTCTCTCTAGACTTGTGAGTTCAAGAATAAAGTGAATGCTGACATCTGCCTGGCAACCCTGATGGAAAGGCAAAAGTGACCATCTGCTCTGCAAGCTGTCCCCGTTAGACAGCTGTATGCAGTGACTGCACTGCTGTGGGATTATGGGAAGTGACAGGCACAGATAGGGGGGGGAGCCCTTGCACAAATGGAGCACACGGGTGTCCACGAGCATAAAGGCTATTGAAAAAGCAGCATGTAGACATACAAAGGAAGGCAGGAGCAGCAGACTGCTGCAAACGGGACTTTATGTATCACCAGTAATGATTAAAAGAGCATAAAGATAAAAATACACCATGTACAGGTACAGACTGAACAAGCACCTTGTATGCCCCTCCAATCGACAAATCATTCATTCACAAAACTGTAAAATAATGAGATGAAAATAGCTGAATAAACCACCAGATGGTACAATCAGAAACAAGCTGTAACAAGCAGCCATTGCACATGGGGACAACACTGAAAGCCTGTTGTGGAAACAGTGCTGCTTTCCAGAATTAACTGTACAAACGTGAACAAAGAAAGCAAGAGATGCAGGGAAGGTCTCAGGCAGCCCAAAGAACAGGTCTCATAAATAATACACCAGAAAGAAAAGGAGGGAGGGCTGCACTCATCGGCACCTGAATGAAACCAGGCTCGCTGCGGGGACAATACCCTGCCACAAAAGTCCATTGTAACCGCAGAAAAAGAAAGGGTATCCAAAACCAGTCACACCTCCCAAAACTTTCACAAAACAGATAATTGGCAGCAAAAAAAATAATAATAATTAAAAAAAAAATTTCTTTAAAAATCAATGTGTACAACGGCAGAATAACAAGTCGGAGAGACCGGGAGAAAGAGAATGGGAACAAAGGGATGAACCACGTACCCGTGCGAACGGCGCGGCAAACTAAACACAAGGCAGCAGGGCAAGAGTCGCGGGAAGACGGCGCACACAGACTCCGCTCCGCCGAACCACGCAGCCCCGCCGGCCACTTCAGCATCCTCGGGCATCACTCAGAGTCGGGCATGTTCCTCCTCGGAGGCGCGCCTGCGAGCCGAGGCTCCGTGAAGGAGGAGAAGGAGGAGGAGGAGGAGCAGCAGCAGCAGACGGAGGAGGCGCGCAGGAGACGCAGGTACAGCCATTCGGAGCCCATAGGCGCGCCCGCGGAACCCGACGGCGTGACTCAAAGCGACACGAGGCAGGTTCCGCGCTGCTGACGCAAAGCGACGCCCATCCCGAGCCGCCGCCGTTACAGAGACCCGGAGCGGAAACGATCGTCCTGCCAAATTCATCTCACGTCATTTCATCAAATAAAGCCCATTTTCTTATTACTACTAACAGTAAAACGACTGCGACGGACAACGTCTCTTTTGTGACATACTGGGCATCAAAAACTTGTCAAGGTAAACGCGATTTAACTAAACATACACATAACTTTTCTCATTAAAATAAATAAATAAATACTTCGCCAGTGGAACCGACATATTTAAAAGACTTAAAAACTTTCGTATTTTCGCTTTCCCCCTCACATTGTATCTGGAATACTTTGAAAGAATAAACTAACATAATATTTAAAAACTGGGTCTCGCTGTATACGTCCAAACTTTGGTATGACAGCAAAGAGCGGCACAGTGAGATGGCTTAATCGAGTACATTTCATATTTATTTTAATCTTTTATCTAGTTATTGCCGTTTTGATAACTTCCTATCCTTGTTCCTATACATTTCGCAGGTATGGCCGGTGACAAGGACTGTGTTGCGGTAATTTGCTGCGATGCTTTATATTCATTGCTGGACAGCGAATGAAACGCAGAAACAGGCCTTTGTCACAGCAAAGGTTTACTTTTTGCAAGCGGCAGCAAATGTAATGTATACTGTTAAACTCACAGAAAGAGCGATCAACTAAGGAGAAAAAGCCCAAGGGGGACACAGACATCAGCTGAAAATAGGACAGAAGTTTGGCAGAGCGCAAGGTGTCACGATCAACTCAAATCACGTGACCATCGTCTGGAATAATACTGAGTCCTACCACAAAAAATTAAAGGTGGTAAAATATGAAACAGCAAAAGAAAGCCTTGCCATCAGCTTAAAAACTTTATGATAAAAAGCATGTAACTCTTGACAAGTACCATCGTATCAAATGACTGATTTACTATTCATTTACGCAAATTATATGATACTGTACGAATAGCACAGCACAGATGGGTTACAAGATGACACTACACTAACTTTCAGTATTATAGAACAGCTTCCTTACTGGCACTTTATCGTGCTCTCTCTTATAGAACAGCTTCCTTACTGGCACTTTATCGTGCTCTCTCTCTCTCTCACACACACACACTTCAGTCACCAGTCCAGCTGAAACTAGAAAGCACACAAATTCCACTTAGATCAAGACAATTCCAAACCAAAGTATGAACTCACAATTCAGGAGCTCCCAAACAGAACACAACAACAAAATCAAAAGAGAAAATTAAACTAAGATAAATCAAGGACATTAAAGAAGAATATGCAAATATGTAAAGAGACTTTGACCAAGTAGGTCTTAAATCTGAATTTAAATGTGTTCAGTACAGTTCTGATATTCTGAATGTAGGTTTGAAGTACGTTTTTGCCATGTTAAAAATAAAGCTGGTATTTTGCATCTTTGGTGAAAACCATGTAAACCTATTATGGTGCAGGAGCACATTTTTCTCATTTAAATTAATGTTAAGGAGTTCTTTCCACAAGAATTCTCTTTATGAGCAGATATTCAGGAATGATTGTGTTCATTGTGTAGGAGAAGACTGTACACTGGGTCTCATCTTTTCTCCTCAGTACATCCAATAAGCTGGGCCATTAATATGTGCTTCATAGCGAGAGGTTCCTTGGAATGTCCAGTTTCCAGACAGAAGTATGGCCATGTTTACTTAAGACTGAATAATTAAGTTGAATGAACATCAATTATATATTTAAAAAAAACAAAACAAAAAAAAAAACAGCTGTTTCAGAAGAAAACTGAACACACCCATACAATGGATAAAATAACAGACCAAAGCAGCAATCACATTACCAAAAAAAATAAAATAAAATATTATAGCTTGGGGTAAACACCACAAACTTTTCTTTAACTCAATCTATCCATCATCAACACTGTACAACACATTTGCTGAAAATGCAACCAAAGTTCCTAATGAAGTGCCGAGGTGTAAAAACACTTTGTCGGTTTCAAAATGTATCATCTCTGTAGATGAATTAGAAATCAGTATGAAAATTAACACCGAACAAACCAGAGAACCAGACATATAGAAAACATATATATATAAAAAAAAGGAACATGAACTGTAGTAGTCTGTCACGTATCATCTTGTCTAATGTCACCACTGTTGCATCATAATGCCAGCACACAATATTCACTACAACTTTCCAAGTTCTGGAATTTTGTTGGCTGTATGTCTGTATCCAAATATCACCATTTCAATAGTTTTAAGTACTTGTCTTTTTAACTGAATGAATTGTCCCCTCTGGTTTATACTAAGCTCCACTGGAGAAAAGAGCTAAGACCACATGAATAAATGTAAATGCAACCATGAGGGATGTGTCACATACTATTACCTCAGGTTGTGAAATAGCCAGCACTGCCAAACACGAGGTACCGCAAGCTTACCTGGAATGCTTGTGCAGCTTGCGGGGTCTGCTAGTGGCATTTTCTTCACAGGCCTCGGTGTCACTCGAGTTGCTGTCATACGATTGGGGTCGCGCTGCCATCACACAGGCTTCATGCCATGGAAAGAAAAGGAGTAACGGGGATGAGCAAAACCTCAAAGCAGGACTGATAGTTCTTTTGTCAACTTTTCTCTTAGGTGCAGAACATCTGTTTTAAGGTCCACAGTATTTACTCTGAAGAAAAAAAGAAAAGAAAAAAAAACCCATTCAGGGGTCTGTAAGTTGCATATGTACTACTCTGGGATCAAAATAACTATTTGGAAACTAATAAAGCTTAATGGAGGAATCTTCAGTGTCATATAACCAAGAGGGAAAATAAATTCTCAGTGTTTTCAAGGAGGAATTACTGGAAAGCTAAGAGACAGCCTGATAGACACCTACACAAGTGCATTGCAAGTAGGGAATAATACAATTTTACCTCATAGAAACATGTATAAATATTTCATTGGCATTTTTAAATTCACCTCGCAGGCATAACTCTGGCTGCTCATACACTACTGTAGCCGTTAAGCTACTGCACAGCCAAATATTTACAGCAAGTGGAAAGCTAACATCACTTTACGTTTAGTCGTCGACTGTAGGAACAGAGCAGACAACCCCGTTCGCGTCAGCAAGCCCAAACTAAGAGGAGAATAAATACGCATTTTTTTGTTGAAGTTTGTCATCCGTCATCGCCTCAATAAGTTATTTTAACAACTTTTTGGTTCTTAAACTGAAGCGCCGTTTCGACATTCCCACATCCGGAAGCTATGCTAACTTCGGTTAACTTCGGGGGGGCTTTGTCACGACAAACATCTTACCGTTTGAGGAGGACACTGTTGGGAACGTATTGCACAACTGCACTGTACTTTTCAACGAACTGGAATAAAACCAGACCCTAAAAACTGTTCTTTAATCCATTATTTAAGCCCGACAAAAACATGTCCCGTTGGAAGTGACGGAGAAACCTGAAAACCCGCAACTCTCGCGAGAGCACCACGTTGCTAAAGAAACCAAGCGAATCTCCGCTTAACCAATCAAAAGAATGAGAAATTAAATTCAGATTAAAAGCAAGCGAGCCCCGCCCACATTAGACAAAAGTGACACATTTCAAATAAATGGTTTCAACTGTCACACGTTTCCACGATGTCAAAACTCAAAACAGCAATAACCGTGAAACACCATGCGTACAAACTTTGAATTCGTGATCTTTAATGTACACATACCTATTAACAAGGTGATACAAATTTTACAATTAAAGTGCTTGAAAAACTCAATTTCATTATCTTAAACACATTTTCCCACGACAATTAAAGGCAGTACAAATGTGCATTTTAGTAATGTTTGAAAATTTCACTAATGTATTCTTTGACACAATAAGAAAATATACAATTATGCATTTACATAGAAAATATGTATAAAACACAAAAAACTGTGCAAGGTCATCTCGAAAGTTTTACAATGTACTTGCTGTAAAATACCTTTGGTCCGAATTTCTAAATTATGCATTTTTCTAATGGTTTATACAAGCAATGAACCAACTCAGGAATAATGAAAAGTGCTTTCTCACAGACTGTACAGACTTAAAAAGATCTATAAAACCGTAGATTTGATATAAGGAGCATTCAGTTCTCTTCTGAGTTTAGGCGGCTTTCAGTCAGCTTAATGATGTTGCGTGCTTCGTGTTCGGAGTGACGGCTCCCGGCTCGGACTCTGAGGACGCGCTGCGCGTCCCCGAGCTCGTCCCCGGCAGTGTGGAGTCGCTTCAGCTTCGCCTGCAACCAGTCTTGTCTCTCATGCAGGTGCCTGAGCTCCCCGAGGTTATGCATGAGCTGCACCTCGCTCACGGATCTCCTCCTGTAATATTATTGTTATTATTATTATTATTATTATTATTATTATTGACAACTTCTGTTTAGAACAGAGCAGATCACTACATGGAGATACCTGAAAGTAACTGCAACTAAATAAAATTTGTGAATTAATACAGTTTAGAGATGTATTTACTGATACGAAAATGTATTATTATTTGTATGCATGCAAACCCACCTATGCGGTCTTGCCTCTGTCCTCAAGACAAAAAAGAAGATAAAGAGAAAGATCATAAATGTCTTGCGAAAAGTCTTCAGGGAGAACATTCTAGAGACCTGAAAAGAGTAATAAAAAAAAGGAAATAATTTAATTTTAGCTCTGGATGTATTTTACTTGACTTGCGCGCAAGTACAATTTGATTCTAAATAATTCTGATTTATTTAGCTATAAATACTCACCAGGTGTGCGATACCGGCCAGTCGGTGCTCAGTGTTCAGTGTGTCCTCAGGGCAGTTTGAGGAGTGTGAAGTTGAGTGTCATTGTGTCCCTAAGGTCCCTTTATACCCCCCGCAGCTCATTGATGAACCGCCTTCATTATTGGTGATGCGACACCTCCCCCCCCCCAGCACCACGGTGGGGACACGCATGCGCAGTGCCCCAGTTTCCCCCTAGTCTCTTTATGGGCAGTTTCGAGCGCCAACGAACCCCAGTGATGCTGAAACATAATAAAATCTGCGTGTTCAGAAAAAAATGAATGTATAAATTGTTCAAAAACGGATTCTGTACTGCCACACAGATGGAATATCTACAGCATTTTTTGCATTGCTTTGGACAGTAATAGTTTAAAGTATTGACAATTGCACAGGTTTGCAGGACAAGAGGAGTCACGACTGCTGTCTTCTGGGCTTTAAGTGTTTTGTTTGGGACTCATGAGTCAGGATAGATCTGTACGCTCCTTGTGTTGCTTCAGAGGAAAAGTTCTCATTTTGTAGACTATGGCTTAAATACAGATTTCATGGCAACTGAGCATTGCATATGTGTACTGTGCATATGTGTTAGGTTTGACACAGTGTCCAGGTGTGGGTTGTGTACAGTGATGTGTCTGAACTGTACTAGCCTGTAATAAACTATGAACAAACTACAAAGAATTGTGTGGAGTGATCTGTCCCTCCCCATGTGTCGCAGATGCCTACATCACACTTTGTCTGATATTAAATATTCTGGGTGATGTGGACACTTCTTAGGCTGTTAAGGTAATGATGAGGTTTCACTTTGACTTCTAACTGGTGCATTAACCATGGAGGCCACCAAACATTATTGCATCAGTATCTCTGGCACACGAGTTCCTGGTGTCTGTGAAACAGGCTGAGCATGAGGACAGAGATTTACTACACCTTGACACTGAGGGCCCCTCAACATCTCACAAGTCAATAAATTTCCCGTGCCCTCACACACTGAGTTATGGTAGCACATGATTTGATGCATATATGTACATAGTGTTGGGTGAACACAGACTCCCTCAGCAAGACTGTGGATATGTGCTATGAATTTATATCCATCTCTATATCAATGATCTCCTAAAACTGTCCTCCTGAGGTCTTGTGAGGTCTTTTTAGATCATGGCACAGTTTTCTGCCCTAACCTGTATCGGAACAGTTGGACTACTCCAGCTTTGTCAACTTCATCCAAAAAAAGCTTTGCTGTTTCAGTTAAAACTAAATTAACTCACGTTTATGAAAATGTACGTTTCTGAGTTGAATCAGCCTAAATCTGCCATAGGAATTACAAAATACGGGACACATCTCAGAAAACAGCAGTCCAGCGTTGTCCTTCTAGTGTCATTCACAGAGTGTTTCTGTAGTACAAGGTTGGGCTGTCTGCAGCAGTGTGTCATCACCCAATAACATGTCCTAGGGGTGACAGACTCCGAACTTCTCCTTATTCATGCTGTGGCCACAGGGGTCACTTCTGGAGTGGGACCCGACTCCATCTTACTGGAACTCCGCAAAGTGGTGGCTCTGTCCTTCTCTCGTAGCCCAACGATGACACATTGAGCAGCTATGAGAGAAGTTTTCTAAATGTAGACCAGGAATGGCTATGTCATGACACAGGGAGCAGGTCCCCGGGAGCAGACCCGTCTCTCCTGTCTGCAAACCTTCTCTCGCGCTGTGATCGGGGCTTCTCCCTGGCCAGCAGACATGCCTCCCGCTGCCCACTGGAGAAAAAAGAAAATGACAACAGAGCGGAGGCAGTCCATGTCATGTGACATCAGCAATGTTCAGATTGTGGGACACTCAGGATCAGTTCTAAGAATGCCATTGTCCATCGCTTCCATTGAGGTGAATGATGCAATTCAATCCTCAACAGAGAAACTAACATCTGTGAATAGAAACCTGACATCTCAGAGGAGGAAAGTAAATGCACTGCCTGGCCAAAAAAAAGTCACCACCTGGATTTAACTTAGTGTTACGATGTGAGGTTGCTTCAGTTGGTCATGTCTAGGTTCAGCAACGTTATGTGCCCGAAAAATGAGGTGAGCTGACTACCTGAATATACTGAATGACCGGGTTTTTCCATCAATGGACTTTTTCTTCCAAGATGACAATGGCAGGATTCATCGGGCTCAAATTGTGATAGAGTGCTTCAGGGAGCATGAGAGAGACATCATTTTCACACATGGATCTGCCACCACAGAGTTCAGACCTTAACCCCGTTGAGAATCTTTGGGATGTGCTGGAGAAGACTTTACACAGCGGTGATACTCTCCCGTCATCAATACAAGATCTTGGCGAAAAATGAATGCAACTCTGGATGGAAATAAATGTTGTGACATTGCATAAGCTTATCGAAACAATGCCACGGCGAATGCGTGCCGTCATCAAAGCTAAAGGCGGTCCAACTAAATATCAGTGTGTGTGACTTTTTTTTGGCCGGGCAGTGTACTTCCAGATGCACAGGATTAAATTAAGGCCATTCCCAAAGTTTTTTTTTTTTTTTTTTTAAAGATAAAGTCCATTTATTCACCAATTTGGAATGTAATTGCAATTTTATTAAAAATACAACCCAATCTTCTTTGTTGATATCTACTAAATGATTATAGATGAGATGTAAGCATGGCTGTGGATTAAACATTGCTATTTCCAGTTGACAGATGCCGTACGACAATGGCTGTGCAGGCTTATTTAGGTTGCAGCTTCCAATAAAAGAGGCCTTTCCTCCTTGCATATGACCCTAATGCCCGACATTGCGATTCTGAGCAGTATATAGCGACCTGAAAGGGGGGCGGGGGCACCTTCCGTTCCCGAAAGCATGCCTCTCATTACCTCATCCTGACACAATGCTACCCATCTGACCGATGGGATGCCACAGCAATGGTGTTGGGAGAATTTAAAAGGGATTAGGGCAAAGTATCATTTGCAAACCATTAAGTTAGGTCACCCTTCATCTCGGTGACAACAAACCTAACAAAAATGCTTTTCTGAGCGTCTGCTGTTTACGAGCCACACATTTATTGGTGAGAGGAACTTTGATTTAGCACTTTATTTTTGACCAGTAATTTTCATATTTTTTTGTCTTGTAATTTCTTAAAATATCTTCTTTATTGATCAGTACTACTTCAACAGATTATGGACCAGTTCCTGCATATTAACGTGCAACCGGTTACCATGTTATCCCCCATTTTTTGGTTTAATCGGATGAATATTATGGCCACGCAGCCGTGAATTTACTAATCCTGAATCAGCACCGCATGATGGTCCCTGCTGTAGCTCCTCGCAAATTCACATTGCTGCTCTGGCTGGAGGTTTGCAATTCCTTGCATACTCAGGCCAATACCTCCGAGTTGCAAACACTGTAAACTCTTCAAAGTATGCAAAACAGCTGCCAAGGGTACGATGTAGTACAGCACAACACACACACACACACACAACAGATACCATATACATATGTCCTACAGTAGCTTTAGAACTATTATCATGAACCACTTTATCCTGGTTAGAGTCAGGGTGGTCTGGGGTCTATCCCAAAATCATTGGTTACCAGATGCCGGCAATGGAACCACACCCTGGATGAGATGCCAGTCTGCCACAGGGCAGCCACATACACACTTCACAATGACCAATAAACCTGAAATACATGTCTTTTGGACTGTGGAAAGAAACCAGAGCACCTAGAGAAAACACACATAGACATGGGGAGAACATGCAAACTCCCCACAGACTGAGCTAAATTCAAATCCACACCCTAATAGCTCAGGTGCTGTGAAGGAGAGGTGCTATTTACTGCACCACTGTACCACACTTCTTAAGGCTTAAAAGCTTATTTAATATTAATGCTTAATATTTAAAAAAAAAAAAAAACTAAATGGATGCTTGGATGTTCATATCCATCAATCCGAGCAACAAAGCTGTACAACCCGGGCTGGTATTTTTCCAGACTGTTTTTGTAATTTATTCCCTAGATCATATTTTCAGTTGATCCGCTGTGGCGACCCCTAACGGGAGCAGCCAAAAGATAAAGAAGATTCCCTAGATCATATTTTATTAAGTTCAGTCCGACTGACATAATTTTAACTTAAAATCAGTTTTTTTAAACCTTTATGAGACACATAGAAATGAAGGAGAAGTGAAGGGTATGAACTAGTTACTGGTTCACCTGAAACACATATCTTTGCACTGTGGGGAAATGCACTGAACACAAGGAAAATATGTAAACCCACACAGAACAGGTCAGATTGAAACTCACAGCCCTGGCACCTTCTTGTGTTCTTCACTGACAGCAAGTACCTGACATTGCACACCACAGTCAAAAAAATTTTTCTCCATTCTCCTTCGAACCCTCTGACCCACAGGCTGATTTTGTCCACAGGATCACTGATCATTGGTAGTGATCACACTATTCTCAGTAAACCACTGAAACAGCCATGCAGGAAAAGCACGGGACAAGAATCATTTGGAAATGCTAAGGATAAGGATGCCTAGCACCAACTGTCATTCCACATTAAAAGTCACTGAGCTCTTCCATTCTGTGCACTCCAGTCCTCACTTAAACACTAAATGTTTATTAACTGTTAAGAGTGGAGATGAAATGAGATAAAAAGTAAATACATTTACTTGCAACTTAAGAATGAATATCAAAAATGTGGGGGAAAAAAAACTCATTACAGTTATGTAAATTTTTATTTGACTGAAGCTGAAATGTTTACTCACAGCACGTTTGACCAGTTTAAATATAAATTCTGTTCAATAACATCCATTGGTGGGAAACACAGAAACCAACTCAGATGATCGCAGATGCACAGCCTACTTACACTTGACTGCATGATGTAGGAATCACACCAACAGAGGCCATGACTGTGGTTTATCTCCCTGCACATTAATGCTTTAGCAAGATATTTTTTTCCTCTCCAAATAGTCAATAGTATGTACACAAAGGTGTACAGCCACACAGACCAGTTCAGGTAACAAGGTCTCCTATGAAAACTCACCCAACTGATCTATACTAGAAAAAAAAAACAGAGAGGAAAAACTAGCACTGCCACACAAAACAAATGTATAAATGAAACGTGTTCATCATCTTGTTTGGGTCTCATGATTGGGCTGGTTCGTCTTTGTCAGAGCTCTTGCGGATCATCCTCGCATCCTGAGGAATCATGTTGGGTATGCCATCAAGAACTGGGTACGCAATGCCGAGTTCATCGTTGATCAGCTCATTGGTCTTTTTATCGTACCTGGTGAGGTAAAATAACAGGTGCAGTAAAACACACCTGTACCCATGTCATTCGCAGCAAGTTTTTGTGCTACTGTATACCAAAGAATTGTACATTTTTTATAACCAATTTCCATTTAATAATTTTAAGACCGAAAAGATTATCAGTGATCTCACCTGAACAGGTTTTCTGGACGGAGTACACTCTAGTCATCCAGTAAGCAACTATACCACTATCACTATTGACTCTGCTTTTCCTAAACGCTCTTTTCTTATCTATGTTTATTTATTTACTGATTTATCTATATGCTATACCAACTTGTCCATACTGTCCTATGTTATGTTGCCAGTCAGTACTGCGCGCTGTGTTCCAGGAGAAACGTTTCGTTCTCTCCTGTACATTTCCAGAATGACAATAAAGTAAACCTTGCACTTTCGTATGAGAGTTAAGTCTCTTCTGGGGATTTTTTTGAGACGGTGGACACACGAGAACCTGCAGTATGGAGCTACATGAATTATTTCTCACCTGAGGGGTTTTTTGGACAGGGGACAAACTAGAACCTCTAGCAACGACGGGTCGAACTCGTTTCCGGTCTTGTCTGCGTCCTTCACGTTGTCGGTCCGACGTCGGGCGGAAGTACACAGTGGCCCCGCACCGCTAAACAAAGTTATGCTTCCATCCGCTCTGTGACGGCCGCCGGCGCTCCAAACTAATCTCACGGCATTCTTGAACATCTTCGCAGACAGCCGGTTTTCAAAACAGACAGAAACACCAGCGTTTTTTATCGCCAGCTGACGGAAGACGGGGAAAGACGCAAATGAATAACCTACAGCGCAAAGCCTAGGTGTCGCGGGATGTGTGCGCCGCAGTAAAGCGTCCGGCCTTCCACGCTTCTAAAAAAGTTCAATTCCGACAACACATTTACTTATTTTAAACTGACATATTATCGTTAATAAACGTATTAACCGTCATATTCTTGATTGATACAATAAAATAATATTATGAAATTAGAAATTGTTAATAATTTTATGAGAATGTTCTACGTGTACTACTAATTGACAGAATAAATGTTTTCAAACAACCATCCAGCACTATTATCTTGTGTAACTAAATTATACTCAAATATATTTTTTATTTGTAAAATGCATTGATTCTTGTGTTGTTATTACTCTATATGTGTTGTTTTTACTATGTATCATCACCTGAGGCAGTATTACCTACTACTACTACTACACGAACAGTAGTAATAATTGTAATAATAATAATATAGTACATTTTAATCTCATTTCGAGGAGGAATCTACAATCTATAATAGACATAAATCTATGGTAATTTAAAATATAATTTAAAAAATCAATAATGAGGACACAATAACATTTAATTGTCTGGAATCAAATTTAATGTAGATTTGAACTAACTAATAATACTAAGGATTGATCCATTTTACAACAACTGAGGATGAAGACTGAGTCACTGCAATAATTTCCCTCCTTCCCTCTCATCACATTATTTAATGCTTTTATGACTTTATTTTTTTACAGCAGAGGGCGATGCAGAGCCACTGCCTTCTGTCCCCAGATCTGGAGCACCTTTCTTGCTTTATTCTTCTTTCAAAAAGTCTGGTTCTTTACAATGAAGCACGGAATCATAGGTTCATATAAGACCTCCAGCCTCGGCAAAATGGGCACAGCAAACGCGGCGCTCACTAGCATCTTAGAGGCTTAAGTGTGACAGAGCAGCAGCATCAGTATTAAATTATTAGCAGAACTGGATGTTTAGCTTCTTTAGACCACACATAACTGCGCTCCACTGATGGCACAGGTTTCCACAACAAGTTGGCATTTGAGAATTCAGTAGTTGTGAAACTTGGCATATGAGTCGTGACTCTAAAACATCAATTAGTTTAATCCTCTCTGCTAGTTACAGTTTGTTGTGGAAAAATACATTTTCGGTATTTTGTGCTCTACGTGTTTTGACAGCTCTCATCCACACTCCTAAGGCATGTCGATAGCTGAAAGCGAGAACCAACAGAGGTGTAATAATCACCCTGCTCAACACCTGCCTTTGGATAGAAAAGCACGTTCGATGTCTGACGGGAACCTGAAAATACAAAAGAGCTCGAGATGAGCTGCAAGGTGCTGTTTTGGCCACTGTAGCTGTGAAGTGTGAATGTCAATCCAGGAGATGTCCTCACATTTATTCATTTGCGTTTACATTTGTTCACTGGGCAAATGCTTTCTCCAAAACAACATAAAAGACTTGATTTCTAAAAATCTATTGACCAATAACCACTTATCCAATACAGGGTCAAAATGGTCTGTAACGGCAAGGTACCACCCTAGATGGGATGCATGTCCACCACAGAACAATTACACAGTCATTCCCTTACACATGCTTTTAGTCCAATTTGGAGTGTGGGAGAAAACTCACACAAACACAAGGAGAACCTGGGAAAGTTCACATAGACTGCGCAAGACTTGGAAACAGGCTGAACCCACAGCCCAGGAGCTATAAGGTGACCGTGCTACCCACTGCACCGCTGTGCCCCCTGTTACTATAATTACTGAATTTAAATTCAGAGGAAGATTCATCTTCATGTCTAACTTGACAGTTCAGTGAGCTGCATCCTGATAAGCAGAAATATGACATTATGATGTCTATGGGACAGGGATGTGTGGTATGTGAACCCACAATGCAGCCTGACAGTCTGCAAGGCCAAAAAACAAGAGAGCAAATCCCGAGGAATGTTGGGTAAAACACACACCAGGCCTCATCTAACACTGTTGCTGTGACAGTGAATAGACCTTTAAAAGGGCATGTGGGCTGGATGGGGGCTCCACAGCTTTGACCTGCACAACCAGCCACAGATGTCCAGACAAAGCGAGACACCGGGGTCCACTAATGCAGTCCGCGTGACAGCGTCCAATTCTCCACGGCTACCGCGTGTGCCAAGGACGAAAGGTGGTTCTGATGGCAAATCTTATTATTTTCAGGGTGAGCAGACTTAGCAGAGGTTTTGCTGGGAAGCTGTGAGAAGACTTGGCCCAAGGTTTAAAGTGGGTCAGGTCATTAGAGCAAAGGAGTGTGATTCTCAGGGCTTTTTTGTGTTTTTTAAGTATGTGTTTTTTTGTATAACAGATTTTCAGCTACGAGGCCCTTTAATGTGTCCTGAAAAGCAACACCAGTGAGAAACATGGTAAACAACCCCCTTCAGCGCCTTCTTCTGAACCCTGAGGTGCAATTTTTACTCCTTTGCTCTTATATGCCTCTGAGGTTACACAGGTTTACCATTTTGTTGGCAGCCAGATGAATTTGTCATACTTTGCTGGACTAAGTAATATCTTTGATTATTCATCTCAGCGATCTCTCATTTCTTGGGCCGGATTCAGCCTCTTTACTATTTCATTTGGCACAGGGTTTTTGCCGGAGGGTCATGAGCTCAAGTTCTTACCATGACAGGAGTGCAGCTGTGAACTTCAGCTTCATTAAAAAAAACTTTTGAAGATAAATGAGAAAAAACAAAATATAAGAAAAGTGCCTTTATCAGCTAAGTAAGATTTTCTGATCTCAACTGAAGCATTTATCTGCAATAGGTTATGAAACCAAAGTACAACAATATATATATAATGAAATATGACATTATGATGTCTGTCATATATATATATTTTTTTTTTTTTTTTTTGCTTTATTGATCCTATTCAAGTCATATTCTTTTTATCCAATAGGCTTTGTCTGAAGTCTTTTTGCCATAGTGACTACAAACACTGATCAGGTGTTCATTCAAACTTCTGTTTTCTCAAGTTAAAAGACTTTAACTGCACTGAAAAGCTGAGCACAGCAGACAGCAGGTATAAGGATTTTATGCTAAGTGTCTGTGGTATGTCAGCTTCTTTCAAACTAAATAAAACATACCTGCAATATTAGCTATCACTAACAAACAGAGAAATTATGCTAGCCTGAGTATTTCATAGCTGTCTGTGGCATAAGTGCCCTCTCCAGACTTAGCTGGCATTTGAAGGTAACAGTAAGAAGCCACAGTGTCACATTTTGTGTAAAGAAATTAGTCTTTTTGGCGTTGGGTGTTCCTGACTAGATCACATGTATAAGTGGTGTCTCACAGCTGGCAGAAGATGGGTTCAAACCCACTCACTGTTTGTGGCGTTTGTATGCTCTCCCCATGTTCACATGTTTGCTTCAGGTGCTCTGGTTTCCTATCACAGTCCATAGACATGTGTTTCAAGTAAAATAGTTACTATAAATTCCCTGTGTGTGTGTGTGTGTGTGTGTGTGTGTGTGTGTGTGTGTGTAAATGTTTGTGGTTTTCCTGTGATGGTCTGGCATCCTTCCAGTGCATACCCAGCTTCACATCCATCACTGGGGACACTGCCGAGCACCAGTGGATCAGGCACAGCAGCTCATATGGTCCTGCTCAAATACTCCCAGTCTCTCCAATAATTTTAAACTACATTTGGGTGGGGCCAGCTATCCTCATCTGACCTCCATGTGCCAGATGGGTTATGCTAATACCTTACAGCCACTAAACCTGTAAAGTGAGCTATCAGCATGGCAGATCTACACGGCAGTCCAGAAAAGCATGTGTAATACTGCAAAATTCTATACCTGAGAACTATTTTTATCTTTGACCTTTGTTTCCTTTTGCTACTTGTGGACCTTTGAGCAGGAGGTTCAGGAAAAGCTAGTCTATTGGTAGGAATAAGTGCTATGCAGTCTAATTGGATTATTGGTGACCATCACAACAACTGTAGGACAAAAACTTAACTCTACACACATATATGAATCACAATGAATAGCTGTCTTACCTTTGTGAAGGTCTGGGGGCGCGAGCTAATCAAATATCTCCAAGTTTGCTGGGCTGGAAAAGGTCTTTGTCGCATGTTAGATTACAGCTGCCATTTTTCTTTATGGTTTCCCATGATCAGAGTTATCTGTCTTCAGGCATTAAAATTAATGCAACAACTACAGCATTCTGAGAGAAAGTCACCTCGGCCGGTCCCCAGGGGGATGACAGATCGCTGCAGAGGCCCTGAGAAGATCCCTGTTGCCATGCTTCCAAGGCCAAGCAAAGACATCCCTTTGGCGAAAGCACAAGTGTGCCCTAAATTCCAGCTCATTTGCCCAACTTGCTGGTTTTATCTGCATCCCAAAGGTTTCGTCACTGTGCTGCCATGACACAGCTTGACAAATTCCAGATCATGTTGTTTGGGCCCAAATCCATTCAAATATTTTCCTGCTGAGACCCCACCACCCTTGACTTCAGCTGCCTTCACGTTGGTATTACAGGTACCCCCACTTACAGGCAAAGTGCAGTCCTGGAAATCAGTGCATAAAGCAAAGTCTTGTAAATCTGAGACATAATTTCCATGAACTTTTAAGCGTTCCTAGGCCCACAAAATGACTCCTATGTCTAAACCAAGTTGCACCAAAACCTATCACAGTGGAAATGAATAACATTTCTATTAAAAAACAAACATTTCCTTTACTTAAACATATGTAGCAATGCAATAATAATAATAATAATAATAATAATAATAATAATAATAATAATAATACATGCACTACAAACACTGACATGGGGTCACTAAATAGCAGATGAGAATTACGGAGCACAACCTGAAACAAAGGTGCAGAGAGTGCCTGCAGAATGGATGGCAGTGGCACCACCAGCAAACTGGGTGAGTGTTGAGTCCTTGTAGGTCCCACACAGCAAATAACAAAAAAGGCTCAAGGAGTTGGGTGGCACATTTTGAAAACAACCTTTGCTGAATTTGGAATATCACTGGTATTCCCTGTATGCTGAGTCAGGACCAAATCAGACTGTCAAACCTAGCAGACATAAGCCATCTATCACATACACCGCTCACTCACACACTACAATGACTGCTGCTCCTGCCAAATCCCCCGCCCCATGCTCAGCTCTTGTTATTTGAAAAATAACCCTCATATCTGGTGATAACTTAAAAAAGGGTGTTAAACAATTTCACTCAGATATATGAAAACTCATGTCAAACATTTGCAACTTTGAGACACCTGTGCTGTATTTTCTTTCAATGTTCAGATCACATGTACAAAAGATAAAGAACTTCTCCGTTTCTTTTATTGGAATGCCAATTTAAAAAATGAATGTTTTATTTCATCTTATTGCATTGGAATTTGCTGTTGGGTTTCATTTTCATGCCCCTTTTAACTGGTGAACTATTACTTTTCCTAATGAGATATTGCTAATATTGTACACTGTGCTGTATCTAAAAGAATAGAATTTACTCTTTAGTTTATCATTTAGATTTTAGGACTGAAATACAGTGATTATATTCAGTAATTTATTTTTTGTTTGGATGAGGTAGACAGCAAATATAAATGTAAGGTTTTGGGGTTTTTCCTTGGGAAACAAAGCGTCTGGAGGTTTTTTAATAAAACTGTTCAAAACACTGTTTATCTCTGTCCAGTTTTGACATTTGGAAGTGTTAAAGGAGTTTTGTTTCCTCTCTTCCAGTGAAAGGTTGTGCCACCTATGAGTGTAAATTATACACCACACAAAAATTCAGAAATGTAAAGATCATATTTATAAAATGTTGCTAACTTGCTGATCTTGGTGATCTAATGTGTGCTTCCTGGTCCAGGTCTTGTGCTGCTATGAAAATAACTTATCCTCAACCTCTCCAACTAATCTCTAAAGGTCTCCATTAAAGTATCTTTATTCCTGTTCTCCGATGGTTTTAGCGGATCTGTTATTTTGTTTTGCTAGTACTTTGTTTTGTTTCCAATCATGTAACTTCAAACTGGGTATTATTTTATATAAATCATTTCCATGCCGTCTGCATATGTAATGTTGCAGTCTTGTCAGCAAGTACTGAGCTTCCTTTGCAAAGCGCATTGTTAGAAACTTCACCAGATTTCCCTGAATAAAATTGTTTTTCTGTTATTGTTTTTTACTGTTATTATTACTGGAGAGGTCATTTTCTCACGGAAAAATCAAAAACACCTCCAGTGAGACCTGGGAAAGTTGGAGAAAGTTCACACCTGATTCCTCAGTCCTGTGCTCAAAAGAGAAGATTCAAACAAACACAAGTGAGATTTCTGGCTTTACTTCCATACATCTGTCACAGTCATTATTTTTTACCTCTTATTATCTGTCCTTTAGGGGAGAACATTTAATATTTCTGCATGGTTCCTGTCTTTTGCTGCCCTCTCCATGTACAGTACATTTACACAGCAGACAGCAGAAAATCACAGCTTAAACACCCTCCTGCAAACATAAGCTAAATTTAACCTGATATCTGACGTCAACAGTTATTTTTGCTAAAATTAATTTACATGAAACCAATTTTCAACCTGGCTGTAATGTCATGATGTGTAATAACTGTTTGTTTTCGGCGTGAAAGCAATTCATTCTCGGGGAAGTGTTAAGAGCACCCTCACCGGGAGAGAGAAACTGTTGTCTCGGAAACAGATATTTCTAAAACGCTGCCTTCGAGCTGTGTGGTGCATCAGGCTCCTGCGTTGAGGATTTGGTCATGGGTTTATATCCACCTCAGTCTGCATGGACTTTGCATCTTGTAGTTCATTTTGGTTTCCTCCCACAGTCCAGAGATATGTGTTCAGGGGGACTGGTGACTCTAAATTACCTGTAATGTATCATATTACTTTGTTGTTTGGAAATCTGTTATCATAGCTGAAGATAGTTGCCTTGGATGAAGGCATCAAGTGAATAATAATAATAATAATAATAATAATAATAATAATAATAATAATAATAGTAGTAGTAGTAACAGTAAAGGTTTGACTGAATTTGATTCAAATCATGACAGTTTTACTGGCATCTACTCAAACTGGGATAAAGGGGGTGAGGCAGCAATGTGTGATGTGTAAAACTTACTCAGTTAACATTCAACACTTTTCACCACAACAGTGGTGGCCCATTGTTCACCACCACCCGCAGCGCTCAGACAAAAGTAACCAAAACAAAAACCAAAACATTCGCACACACAGTTCATTCTGCTCAATTTCACATTGAGGGCAGGCAGGGTCTGCAGATACCCGGTGCGAGAAGCAAATGCCAGCTCCTGTCTTTGGCCCAGCAAAGTAAACATGAGCAAGTTATGCAACAACACTCTGATGCCACAAGTGTCTTGGCAGGAAAGTTTGAAGACACTAACTAGGAGCCACCGGCCATTTTAGTTAGAAGTCCGACTTTTAAATGCCATTGCATCATGGTCTAATAATGGCTACCGCATCATAAAAATAAATGTTTTCTTGTATGCATAGAACTGTACTACAGTCAGGCTTTTAGTCTGCATATTGTTGATGACAGACTTTTTTTCATTGATTTTCTAAAGCTTTCACTCCCTGGCAGTCCCTGGCAGTCATGGCTGCGTCCCTTTCATAACCCTTAACCGCTTTTGACAGGTGGAATCCTCTTACTGAGCTGGGCCTATCAATTAGAGAACCAAAAGGGAAAGAAATAAAGCGCTGACCTGCGACAGAGGCCGCATAACCGTAGTGTAAATACTGCAAGCTGGGAGGCAAAGGTCAGTCAGAGTTAACAAAATGGAACGTATGCATTTGGACCTTTTTACACAGCATAAACATCACATTTTATTTACACATTCGGGTGCTGTTAGATACCGACTGGCTCAGATTTGCTGCCTTCCCAGGCTGGTGGATGTCAGTCTCTGGAGCTGAATGTTCTGGCATGGAATAAAGCAGGGTCATTTTTACTCTGAATATTCCACGTGTATGCCTTGATCAAGGGTACAACAGCAGGAGGTGGGATTAAAGCAAAGGATGGGAGTGCTAACAACCATACAACACTGCTAAAGCTAATAACTTCACTTATTAATTATGCCAATAAACACACATGGGTGTTTATGTCATTTAAGACAGCAGCAGGTGATGTAGTGGTTATAGCTGTTGTCGCAGGTTGGAATCCTGCTCCTGCTGTAGTACCCTGGACCAAGATGCTTACCCTGAACTGAAATAGCAAATATAAGCTGAATTGATAAAGTAAAAAATTGCCCAGCTGCAATAAATGGGTTGATAATTTGTAGTACTTTAGGGCAGGAACCCAACAGGGGAAGATCTGGAGAAAAGTGTGAGATAACCGAGTGAAAAATGTACAGGATCTCACATTTCTGTGGATCAGCTATCGTAGAGATGGATTGGAATAAGATGGAGTAATTGAAGTTCATTTCCATGTGTCAAGGGAACTGCGGCGAGGTGTTATTGCAAGTCTTACAAAGATGTAGTGTTGGCAGAACAGACCATTTGTCTGAAAACAAATCAGCATCTGGTGGACGGCAGTACTGCTCAACAGGTAACACATGGAGCCGCTTTCAAAGCAGAAATACGCACATAAACGTCAGTTCGGGACACAAGCTTAGTGCTCAAGCAACTATTCTAACAATAATTTAACAAAAAGTTTGATTTGTCTTCAGCTACACTGCTGTTTAACCGTAAGTCACATTTAATTTTGATAATACGTTGATTATTATATATCTGGCAAGAAATGTATTGCTATGCTCAAAGCAGATTATATACTGTATTATTACTATAATACGGTTCACACCAGAAGCACCGTCTGCAAAGAAGTCATCGCTGTCTAACAGTCCTCAGTTAGAATAATAAACATCCAACCTGCTACTAATAATAAAAGTTTTTTAAATAATAATTTACATTTTCTGGGTCTAGTGATCCTATCTCTAACTTGTTGTGGTCCAGCTGTCTTCTGTTCTATTCTGCTGTTAGTTAAAAAATAAATTTAAAAAATCACATCCCAAAGGACTTATCTGCTCATGTTAAGAATGTAGAGTAAGGAATAGAGCACAACTGGAATAAATGATTTACATCCTAATAATGTTGTGTGAAGCCTCTTGTGGTTGCTATAGCAACCTTCAATAGCTAACACTGCATCAGTTTTTGATAGACTTTTCTATTGTATTGGCCAGCTGTGTATTGCCATCATATCTTGTTTTCAGCCCCGCCAGTAGTCCATTTCTGTACATACAGTTCAGTCAATGAAATGGATAAACCCATTTTAAAAATGGCAACAGGTAGTGGTTAGAGGTGCACACTTTTGAATTTTACCTCCTGCTGCGGTGAAACCAGCAGAAAAATGAATAAATGATAAATATGAATGTGAGACACTGGCAAGTGCAGCTTGGCTGTCCAGCCAGTGTTCACTTCCAGGCTCCTGATACCTGTAAGCTTTCTTGTTTCTCAAAACAGATAAGTGAATAGGGAGAAGCACAAAAGGCAGGAAATGCAACGATTGCTGGCAGACCACAGTGGGGATAGAATACTAAATGTGACTGAAGATGTCTTTCAGAAGCCCTATGTCTTGGTTCCAATTTATTCAGTCCCGCATTTTTGATATAAAAGTAAAATGCATTGGACGACAAGCAAACCAAAGATGTTATTACTCAGTAGACAAAGGCTATTTTAAAAGCAAAAGTTCACAGGGAGAATGAATCAGAAGGAAACACTAGAATTAGTACTATCACGTGTAAATCTGTGCTTTAAAGGTGTCGGTGATGCGAGACGTGGCGAGACGTGGCATTTCTCCAGCTTTTTCCAGAGATTTTCACAGTTTAGCAAAATTCCCATATTGCAGTTGAAATGTGTGAGCTGCAAAGAAACATTAAATCACACTGACACTATAGTATATCTGAACTAAACAAAAAACAAAAACATTTTTACTTTAATTTTTTTTTACATTTTCAAACATTTTTAATCAATATTTTATTATCATCACATTGGATCCTGGATATTTGAGTGGCCTCATTACTCTCCTCACCATGGTTAAAAATACTACATTGAAACTCTTTATGAAAGAAGTTTGCTAAAATATGTTCTGCCTATTCACAGGACATTTGTTGTTCTTCTGTTTTACTATGAAAGGAGAAAAACGAGAGAGGCTTTTTATCAGTTTTTGTACCTTTATGCTATAATACTGTAAACAATTCATCAGTTCAATTTGATGTATTTGCTGTATATTTTAGTTCCATTGTCACTTTATGCAAACATTGGCTTTTACTGTCCCATTCATGAAGCAGCTGCTTATGCAGGAAATTCTTCCAGTCGATATTTTGAAGAGGATCAGCTGAGTTTAGGAAGGAGTTTGTCTGGTGCCTGTGCGACTACAAGTAAACTCAGATCTGGAGCTCAGCATCATCTTCAGGCTTTTTGTAGAATCCCCAGCATTAGATAAAAGTAGCATAGAAACCCACATTGAGACAAAATCGGTGACTGTATGTTAACCTCACCTGGCATTTGTTTTGCATGAAGAACCTGTGGCTACATTAATTGTCCTCACAAGCGAATGCATTAAAAAGTATATTTAACACATGAGGTCATTCACTGATGTACGCTTTAGCCCCTCTCCGCAAATAGACGCACGCAGACAGGGATGTCTGTAGCTGGCGACAACTGGCTGTTCCAGGACGTCTGAGCTCTGCAGGTTATTAACCACCAACACTGCAGCATGAAAGCCCAGCTGGTGCTCTGGAGCTACACTTGAAGGGCTTGTGCTCTCCAGGACCCTCGTACTGAAGCTTATCTTCAGCAATTCACCAAGTGGTGGTAGAATGGGGGCCCTTTTGATGGATTTGTTGACGTCAGTGGCAAAATATAACCAATATGCAACCCATGTGTTCATATGCTCCCTCCAGATGCCCTGGTGGTCTTGCCAATCATCTCTGCAGGCTTCACCTAGAAGCTTATCCCTCATAATATTTAACAAGCTGTTTGCCATGGACCAGCTACGACCGGTCCTCATGACACACCCATCATAGTGAAATAAAAATGTGATGAGTGGCTGTGCGGAGGTAATAGTTACACAGGGGAAACCTAGAAGTTTTTCATGCCCTTCTGATGTAAATTTTAATTGCAGCCAAAGTAAAGAAATTATTAGTGTCAGCTATTGTGACGTACGTCTGTGGACGTCTCAAGTGGCAGAGCGCAGCAGGGGCCGCGGAGGATGCGAGGCAAATGACGGATGCTGCAGGACAACGTGAGCTGAGCTAATCTCCAAGTGTCCCCGGCAATAAAGGAGTGGCAGCCATGCACGCTAATGGGAAAGCTGTGTAGATTGGGAACGCACACATTTCAAATCAAATCTTGTGTGCAAACGTCATGGCAGCTGATTTAAGAAAGGCAATTCTGCACCTGTGAGAAGCAATGTTCCTTCGAAGGACTCTCCGTCGGAACGCCGTTTGAACGTGAAACCTACGTTGAGCGTAGGACTCATGTGTTGCTGACATTGGGGCAGGTGGATGCCAAGGAGCCCTGCTGTTCAACCCTCAGGTCAAGCAGTGGTCATACTGTTAAAAAGGTTTGACAGGATCCAATTATTTTGCAAGCACCATTGTGTCCATAGTGCTGGGACAGAAGGGTGGCAGTGGAAGTGGGTGTTTTAGCCCTTCACCACCTGGAAAAATCCCTCCCTGAATGCCAGTCTAATCTGACCCTCTAGTGGAGGCACAACACTGCAGTAATTCAGACTCCATCTTCATCTGTACCTAATGCTTTTTCCTCATTTAACAACCCCCGACACTAATTTTAGGTATTCAGGTACCTCTGTAAAAAAGGTAGGAGATCTTCTTTTTCCATTCTATTCTATTCTTTCTATTATTTCTTCTTTTCATTGTGTGCAGCTCTTGGGTTGCAGTTTGGATGTGGTTTTGAATTTGGATGAGTGTGAGTATAGACTTTGCATGTTGGGTGTGTGCATGTGTGTGAGATTGGATGGACTGGCAGTCCATCAAGAATGTACCCTGCCTCACATCCTGTACTTCCAGGATAGGCTTCTGTTCACCATAACCTTGCACTAGACAAGAGGTTATGGAAAATGGATGTAAAAATGGATGGATGAATGGATGAATGTCCTCATCGCATGTCCTCAGCATATGCCGAGGTAGCCACTGTTCACATTCACTATAACCCCCCACCCGGTTCACATCCCATAGCAGTCTCACCTTCACCTGGTTTAAACATGAATCCAGCTGGTGACATTCATGAATCTGCGGTTAATGAAAGACAGTTAATAGGAAAAAGGATGAATATGGCACTTGTATGCAAAATCACATAAATGGCAATAAAAGCTGAGTTAGCAAAACATTTCCACGATGTTTAACAAACATTTCCCCACTTCTCTCTTGCACCTCAAGACCAACCATCCTTGCGGAAAGATACAAATTTATCTTAAGTTGCAGCAAAAATTTCAGCCTGGTTTGTTATTAGATCTTTGTCCTTTAGTAGGGCAAAAACTAAAGGTACCAAAGCGTGAAAAAAGAAAAATGAAATTAAATGCAGCTCTGAAATCAATATCAATTTGCTCAGCACCACAAAAGCCACATGGTGAACGTGACCTCTGCCAGCGTTTGAAGATCAACCAGAAACATGAGCGCCGCAGAAGAGAGGAAGTGGGCGGAAGAGAACAGTCAAACTTAAAGGAATAAAGACAAATGAATCGTGAAATTTCGGCGCAAAAGAGACACAGTCATTGACCCCGGCCCAGTTGCATTTGGAATCTCTAAACGGGTACAAGCAAATTTATCTGTCACACAGCATCAAAATGCGGTCCTTGGGAATCACAAGCGACAAGCGCATCAGAAACAAATACACTTTAATGAGACACACAAACAGACCCACAAATGATGCTGGAGCTGAAGATGAACCTGTGAACAAAGAGTACATCAGCGCCCGATAAACGCACAGCGATTCTCTCATCTCATTCCGATGAGAATGTCTACAAATTGTCTCGCTTTATTGGACCCGTTTCTTAATTTTTTGTCACATTTAATTTTTTTCCCCCCACAAAGTTAAATTTTCGGCAGGATTACATTCATTACAAAAGTCTAACGTCAGATGAAGAACCCCGGCAAGGATGGAGGAGGTCTAAAGCCCAGACTGAGTGCGAAAGTATATCACAGTTCCAGGATGTTTTTGTTGACCAATTTAATTCGTTTCACTGGCAAAACTTCAAAGGATGCAAAGTTTAATGTGTTGGATCCGCTTAGAATGGGGTGAATTTGAGCAGCTCCAGTTCCGGAAGCTGCCTGAAATTGGTTTTTGATGCTCAACGTCCAGTAATTCTCACAGTCACTCCGGAGGCAAATGTTTTGCATAAGTCAAGGAACGGTGACTCAGATGGCACTACTTCATCCTGCTGCGCAGAGATAAAATTACAAAATACTGTAAATTTAGTTTCAATTCATTGTCTGGTTGGAAATATTTATGACCGTGGGCTACAGCACATTAATGCGTTTTCCTTTTTCTAAAAATGATCATTACAGCTGCAACTAGATCCATATAAATGAGGTCTGGCCAAACTACCATAACCAGGACTGTAATATTTTTAATATTTACACACAATACACTTGCTTGAGAACAGGCCTATATGGGACAAAAACGACACATGTTACAGGTTTGAGAGGAGGTCTGGTGTCGCAAAATTTCAGCTATTTGGGTCCGGTTCATGCGAGTTTGTAAGACAAAGAGAGGGAGAAAACATCTTTTCTGCTTGTGCAATGCTCATGGTGGGGTCGGGGTTGCGGTCTGGTGCTGCTTTGCTGGTGAGAGTTGATGGTCTTTACCGAATCCATGGGGACCGCCACCAACATGGCTATCATAGCAAGTTTCAGAGGCAAGCCGTTCCATCAGGGTTACGGCGAGTAGAGCTGTTCTTCATTCAACAAGACACCAACCCAAAACACCTGAATTGGTGAAGAATGGCAGTGAAGACCCATTCAGACTAAACGGCTAGACTTTAAATAATACCAACAGTGTAAAAAAAACACTGTTGGCTACTTTTCAAGTGTACTCAAACTTTTTCGGGCACTTTGAAGAGCCCTTTACAACTCCTTGTGTACAGATGTAAGAAAAAAACAACTTCAGATTCGGTGGGGCTGTATTTAAATGCACTTTAAGAATCCAGAATGTTCTGGAAGATGTGTTGCTGAACCTTTGACTGCGCTGAGTGGTTTGCTGTAAAATATTATCATAAAGTCATTAAAGGTTACAATAAAGTCACTCCACAGCTAAAGTCATCCCTGGTAGGACCTGGGGGAGAGATGCTGAATTATTATCAATGTTCTGCTCCATTGGGACCAAAGGTTCTAAAATGACACCAAGAACTGAGACCAATGTCTCAAGTAAATGTGAATCTGTTAAGATTTACAACTAGAAGGAGAAAAATAATGGCTGTCTTGCACTGGTCCACAGATGGTAGACAAATAAAATGTATAGCCAAAACAGAACGGTCCTTCATTTGTTCAGACCGAGATTTATCGATCTTTTATTTCATTTCCCACGGGTGGATAATTATTTCATTTGTACGTTTTTGGTATTTGCTTGTGCAATATTTACCAATATCTTAAATCAAAACATAAATTTTAGTGGAAAAAAAAAACTTTTCTTAGAACTGTTTTGAGCTAATCCTAATTTAATTCGAATAAAACGATTACACATCGAATAAAAAAAAATCGATGACGAAAACGTTTAACGCCTCGGTAATGAATACAAAGTGTGACGTCAACCAAAAGTGTGACGTAATGCGTTAAGCAAAAACAAATTGCTTTTATCTGAACTTCTCCCCAGACGCTGTTTATATGGAGAGACATAACTGTATATGTTTATCGTTTATACACAGCTGTAAGGGCGCTGCTGGACGTTCGTGTGAAAAACTGTCGTTTTGGACGACAACGGTGACAGTTCCACCCTCAGCTGCTTGTGACACCCGGAGACAAAGAAGGAGAAACTAGCGGAGGACTTGTTGGGTTGAGTCCCAGCCTGGAACTCCGGCTCTCCAGCCAGCCCTCGGGCTGTGAGGAGAAGATCGCCCGCAGTGCGAGAGCTTCTGGGCACCTCGGTCTCCACCCTGAGGGAGAGAGGAGCTCTAAGCAGCTTTTCAGAAAGTGGATTTGGGGCGTTTCTTCAGGGCGCTGCTGCTCCTGCTGGAGGTGCTGGAGCTCAAACCCTCCGCAGCACCATGCTCTGAGCTGGACCCGATCTCCACATGGCCAGCTCTGGATTCCTCTTCTTCTAGAAGCATTTCCTTCCTTTCTTCCTTTTTCTCCCGATGGGTAACGGGGAGATCAAGGTGCGGGCGTGAAGTTCTAGAGGAGACATTTGAGCCATGGGACCGGGATCTATCCGCAGGTCGTGGTGCTGAAGGTTCGAGGAGGAGGACGAGAAGGTTGGGACAGGAGGAGGTGGTGGACATCCAGCGACACCAGTTAGTGGAGAAAGGAGCCGGACTGCGCGATAGTCGCCCCCAGAAGCCCCCGGGTGGGTCCAGCAGACAGGATACCCAGATGAAACCCGAGCACGAGCATCCAGGAGCATCAGCAGAAGAAGAAGAAGAAGAAGAGGAGGAGGAGGAGGAGGACGGGGGGTCCCGCAGAGATGCCCGCGAATCGGAGCGCGTCCAACCACAGCGTCCCGGCGCCCGGCGTCCAGGAGCACAACGTGGCCGCGCTGGTGTTCGGCGCGCTGCTCATCGTCGTCATCATCTGCGGCAACGTGCTCGTCTGTCTCAGCGTCCACACGGAGAAGGCGCTCAAAACCACGACCAACTACTTCATCGTGAGCCTGGCAGCCGCCGACCTGCTGCTGGCCGTGCTCGTCCTGCCTCTCTACGTGTACGCGGAGGTGAGCGACGGTCGCAGCTCCTCTCACCTGCGGCAGCGGCATCGTGCGGGGCCACAGTGGCGGCGAATGGTAGTGTTGAGCGTCCCGGGCCACGAACAGCAATACGGATGCGTGGCAGCGTCCTTCAGAGTCACCGCAAGTGGGGTAATAATCCATAAAAAACTGCCCCAACGATGGCTGTTATATCGGCCTGTGTATATGGAGCTCAACATGAAAATGAACTCATGTGAATGAGTGGGTGAGGGAGGGAAGTGGCCGGATGGAAAACCTGGGCGCAGAACCTTCTGTGATGGCTGTGATTTTTAACCCCCCTCATGGTGGGCAGCAGTCGTGACAAAAGTTATGAACCTGTGTCAATAGCTTGAATATTATCATAAAGTCATTAAAGGTCACAATAAATGACATTTTGTTTTATACTTTCGATGCCAAACAGCTTTCAGGTGGGTCAGGCCAGGTGCCCGGATGTAAAATCTGATTTGTGACACGGGAAAGGGACCCGGGGAGGACATTTGGTCCAAAGGGTCATTTAATGAAGCGCTTGCCGCGGAGATATCATCACCCTTGCGCCAGTCTGGAGGACAAGGTTTTAGGAGCAAGTCCCTAAGTTGATGCTTTTCTTGAACACTTGTTGCTTTGTCTCTTACTCCCAGAGTCATTAGAGAGGGAAAAAGTCCCATAAATTAATAGCAATTTTAAGATAAAGTTTTCCACAGCAGCTGCAGTTTTGTCCCAGCCCCACCAGCTAAACGCTCCAAAGTCATGCACTTGTTATATTTGCTAATACAAATAAATAACTCCTCCAAAAAGTCCACGTCCTTCAGTTTGAATTGGCCATCTGAACACTATTCTGTTCTGCATCTTAAGCTGCTATGAAGGTATGTGCTTAACTGCTAACAAATCAGGTTTTATTCTGTAAATCTTGCTGTGAAAATCCGGGCTGATTGTTACCCTGGGTACGGGGGGGGGTGGGATTAACTCAAAGTAACTTGTTGTTTGCATCCAGTTTATTTTCCCAGGCATTTACGCTGCCGATGGGTTCGTGCCCCCCGTGTAGGTGCAGGCGCCCTAATTCGGAACCCTTATCCTCTTACTCCAGCGGTCATAATAGGCACTTAATCTACTGAGCTTCTGAGAGAGTTGCTAAATGATTCAGGCCTGTGTACCAAGAGGTTGGCTTTGGTGCAAACCTTACAGAGTATTTATCTCATCTCTTTGCAAATTGTTTTGAAGAAAGCGCCTTGAAACCCTAATGGTGGTGAGACCTGAGCAGCAGGTGCTCCAAGTTTTTGTTGGCTGGCTGATCCCAAAAAAATTGGTAAAAAAAAGGGAAACGTAGAAAAAGAAAATGTTGCCGATGCAGTGTAAAGAGAGGCATTTTTCAAGATGTTCTGGGAAAAAAATGTAGATACTGGCTGTGAAGGTGAGCTGGAAAGAAGTGAGAGGTTGAAACTGACACAGTTATCTATTTCATGTTTATTTCATTACCGAATTCTCTGTTTACGTGGACAATTTCAATGGTCCGTTTTATATTCAGCTCCATATCGGAATGAATGTAAATTGACTTAAAAATTGGCAGTGATTGCGAGATTACTGAGAAATAAAAGCACATGGTTTAGAAGTCATTCAGTCTGAGAGCACAGGCTGCTTGTGTTCAGTAAATGTAAAATTAGAATAAAAATGAAAAACAGCCCTGAAAAGGACAGGGTCGGCCCCCGGAGTGCAGACAGAGGCTGGGACCTGGCAATGAGCCTCTGAATCCGTGCAGGTCCCACCTCTCCCGAGAGTCACGCTTCAGCACGCGTTACACAATGGCATTGGACCACTGCTTTGTGGGTTCAAAGCCCAGGGCTGCTCCGTGTGACTGATACAACTATGGAGCTCAAAGTACATTTTGCCTCAAGCAGAGGGAGATGTTCCCTCAAACTTTGGGCCTTTTTTCCCAGTGCGGGTTGAGAACAGCAGGGTGTTGGTTCAGTCAGCATGTGACCAGAATGTTGCAACCTGGAGACAAGTAAACAAATACAAAGATACACAAGTCTGTATCAAGGAAACACTGAACTGACTGTTTCTGATGGAAACACAACACATGCTTGAAGAAGAGATATTACTAAGAGATAGGTGGTTTAGAAGAGTTATGAACACGTTTACATTACACGCATTCAGTGTACAGTGCAGGCTGAACCCATTCCTTAAACCACCATCTGACCACATTCTCTCCAGTTCCAGGGTGGCGTATGGGCCTTGAACATGGTCATCTGTGATGGACTCATGACGATGGATGTGATGCTCTGCACAGCCTCTATATTCAACCTCTGCGCCATCAGCATTGACAGGTCAGCTCACCTCTTCCTCAGTTAAGATCATTTCATTCTTCTGCAGCACGGAGCGGCGTAAACAAAACAGAATTTGGGAAGCAATAACCAGAGTAGCAACGGGTTTATCACTCCTGGAAGATGCTGAAAAGGATTTTTATCAGATCTACATCACCGAACATCACGAAAAAGCTATTTTCATCAAGTACTTTACACTCAGATTAGAACTGATTCACCATTAAATTAGAGAAGTGCATGAAATTGGATAGGATGAAGCGATGGGCTTAACATGAAAGTTGGGTCAAATGGGGGGGATAAAAAACTTTAGCTGTTACCTTGGTGAATGCAAATATTTATCCTTGCTCAGCTGTTAGTATTGGCTGCTGAAAGATAACCCGTGTTGTGTCAGCCACCAAGCGATACCTCACATTATATCAGAAATGCAAACAGCGAGGGGGCTTCTTGCGTGATGAAAACGGCTGTGAATTTGCCACCAGCAGACCGAATTAATTCATTTACCGAATTCCCTTTACGGCTCAGCTGCTCGCACCGTTTTAGGCTGGTGTAGAAACAGCCAGGCCCACTGTCCCCCTTCGCGTCATCCTGAAACTTAACAAAAGACGTAAAACCGGAAGCTGCCTTTGCAGACCGGTGACGTGCGCTTCGGCTGAGGTGTTTACCAGGTCCCCCGTCGTCACCCACAATCTCCTAATGACACGGCGAGGAAAAGGCCACAGCGGGATAATCAGATAAATCCGACTAAGAGGCAAGTTATCGTTGCACACTTAACAGCATACAAGCTATGCACCTCGACAAGATGGATGAAGAAGATGTGCAGTTCATACTTGGAAACATGGGAATGAACCCCACAACTGCACCTCTCCCAAACCAGAAATTTACCTGTCTTTGGAGCTGTGCTGCATAAAACACACATGCTTGAGTTACCCTGTTGTCTTTCTTATGTCAGCGTTAATGCTCCCTGTTGCGTTTCTCTGTATTTGTTGGCGTTGGGGTTATGTTTTATATTATGGGGCAGCTTTGCCGGAAGCAAGTAGCGAAGCTGTGCTCAAGTAGCCTTGATCAAGGTATTTAGCCTGAGCTGGTGCAGTAAAAGTAATCCAGTTGTATCAGTGGGTAAATCGATGTTTAGTCACTTAGTACGCAAACCTTACATTGGGGTTAAAGCAAGGTTTGAGAAAATAACAGTTACTCATAAAGGGCAGTCTGTAGAAATCAGATGAACTGAACTGATCTTTTTTTACGTGAGGTATCTGGCCATTTACCTAAAGGAAATAAGCACCGTGCAAACATGCAAATATGAAGCGAAGTCCATTCTGCTTGGGCCAAATCTTGTTAGCTCTAAATACATCTTCCCTCTTGTGGCAGGTTTATTGCGGTGTCTGTTCCTCTCAACTACAACCGCAAGCACATTGACCAGAGGCAAATAATTTTACTCTCAGCCACCTGGATCCTAGCCCTGGCGGTGGCGTCACCCATCATGTTTGGGATCAACAACATCCCGCACCGGGACACGTCCAGATGCCAGCTGGAAGACGACAACTACGTCATCTACTCGTCGGTTTGCTCCTTCTTCATCCCCTGTCCCATCATGCTGCTACTCTACTGCGGAATGTTCCGAGGCCTTCGGCGGTGGGAGGAGGCACGCAAGGCCAAGCTTCGCAACAGCATCCTGGCCTGTCGCAAACTGCAGCAGGCGGCCGCAGCCGCACTGCCCCCGTTGGCTGCCCTGCCTCCCCCTCTGCCCCCTGTGATCGAGTGCGACCTCGCTGACGCCAGGCCTGAGGAGCCGGAGTGCTACTCGCAGCCGGACTCCCCGCTGCCCTCGGAGTACAAGAACCCGGATGTCGAGACGGTGGCGTACCCAGAAGCCGTGTACGTGCAGACTCCACCCAGAAGGAAGAGAGCCAAGATCAACTGCAGGGAGAGGAAAGCGATGAAGGTCCTTCCCGTCGTAGTGGGTGAGTGGCCCTCTGTTTTTTGTACAAGCAAAACAGAAGCAATACCACAGTAATCTACCACGGTGCTGCTCCGTGCGTCACAGTCAAAACAACTGGATTGTTGTTAAGTCTTCATTAGAGACCGTCCTCCACTCACAAACAGGTTAGGGACTGGCCAGGTCTTAAATCGAATCAGTCAGGTCATACCCGTGAGAGAGTAATCATTTCTAAGACCTTGATCTTTCTCTTGCAAGTCGCAAAGATGCAATGGACAATGTAAACACAGTGGATTGTAGGAAGGTGTTAACTGCTTGTGAGAACAACTGACACCGTGAGACGCAGGAACACGGTTGCTGGCTGTGGTTGGCGGGGCAGTGTGTAGCACACAGTCTCGGACGGCGTTCACCTCACACGGTCATTAGGCTTCGATGTCACACATGCATACTGTGCAGGTACACATATGTAAAAAATGTTTATGACCATTTTTGTCTATTTCATTTTTTAAATTATTACAAAGTTTTACCATTGCAACTAATTATTATCGTTATTGATTTATTATTTTTGACTGTTATAAGTGCAAGCTGAGGACAGTTTGTAGTGTTATTTTATGCTACCATCGTTGTGAAAGTGCTCAACTGTCCGATAATAGGACTCTGTCCGTCAGTGGTCTCTACTCCAAACATCTTTAGAGAAATGGACATAAATGCGCAGAACTTGTTCCATAAGTTCAGAAATCCATTTGGATTTGTCTGTTTCTTAGCTGAAAATGTGTCAAAGTCTCACTTTTTTATTCATTGCTGTGAGGAGGCAAACAGCGGTTAAGGACTGACTGGTGTAAAGAATTGAACTGATGAGCCCTGCAGTATTGCCTCTGAGAAAAGTGCTTCATTCGAACTGCTCACCCATTTCATCTGTTCACTTTCCTTAACTGCTTATCCTCATCAGGGTCGTGTCGGTCCAAAATCTCAGAGTCACTGGGTAGTAGGTTAGGAGGTTACGTTCTGGATGTCACAATAGTGTAGGCGCTCTCACACACATTCATACGCACAGGTACATACTATGGGCAAGATACAGTGACATATCCGAAACACACATCTTCAGACTGTGGGAGGAAAGAGAAGCAACACAGACTGAGCCAGATTCAAACCCTCGCCCATACGCTGTGAGGTAACAGGACTGCTCACGGGAATTCATTGAAATTGCTGCAGTATAACTTTGTAAAAACCATATGTGTGTTTTTCTGAGCAAAAACACCGCCTCAAACCTCAGCACCGTCATACCCGTAAATTGGCTACGATTTGAGCGACAGGTGTCCTCACACGCACCGGCTCTGTACCATAAATCCCGATTTAGGCAGAAGCGCACGGACCCGATCTTCTGAGGAGCCGAGGCCTGACCTCTCTGTTTCTCAGAACCACTATCCATAAACAGCGTGGCCTCCAGAGCATCAGGTTGATATATCAACCTGCTGACATTTCATGTAGGGGATCTGATGAATTGTGGAACTTATTAGATCCCAGGAAACACAGTCATCCATCTTCTCTAAGCATAGTAAAGGAAAGAGTTTTTGCAGAGGTGCAAACACAAAGATTTGCTTGTCTGTCACTTTTAGGTTTTGTATCTAAATCATACCATCGGTTTTTCTTGCATCTTCTCAGCCTGTTCCAATCTAGATGACGAAAACACGTAAACCACAGCAAACCAGACTGTTTCTTATAGGCCAGCATTAACACAGCTAGGTTCTAAATCCAATCAGATTATTATGTAAGGCTCACAGAGAGCCTAAGGAAAAGCATAAGCTGTTAAGACATTTCCATGCTGCACAGCCAAGTTGAACCAAGGGAATGGGTTGCAAGTTCAGCTCGATTGACAGTACCGCATTTTTCAAGTTCACGTCGCTATTTTCAACATCGGTAATCCGAGGAATTTCAGCCTGTCCAGAGAACCGAGATGTTTAAATTTAGGTTGCCATTAGGAATTGTGCCAGACCCTGAAACAGTCACATTTTTTCTTTTCCACCTCATCGCTTTCCCCAGGCAAAGGGTCTTCAATCATAACACATAGAGATTTCCCACAAAAAAAGAGAGGAATAGAAGATTGGAAAGCCAATGTTTCCATTGGATATATAAGGTCACAAAACTATATTGCACATAATTGCTTCACAAATTGAACAGTAATTTAAGAATTTTTATGATTTATTCTTGGCTCTTTGAAGTTCGCAGAAAATATGTTTCCTAAACCATGGTGGTAATAACAAACAAGGTATGAGTAATCCTCCTACATGTCTCAGCAAACAACCCATTGCTGGACTAGGCCCAGACTGAGGGTAAAATAGGGATAGAAGAACAAGGAGGTTACCAAAGGTATGGGTCCTTCTAGGTTCCTCCTTCAGCCCTACCAGTGAACACAGGGAAAGCAGAAGGTTTCTTGAGAATTTTGATAGCTGGAGTTGAAGAGCGTTGCTTTGATTCCACCACTTAGTTTATCTTAGTTAAGTTGTGAGATCTCCTGCAAACTCTATTCTGTCTCCACCGAAGTTCTGAAACTACATTCTGAAAGATCACCTGACCGTCTGCAGTTGTTGTAAAAGTCGGAATCAGCTCAGTCAGGAATATTTCAGTACACTGGACACAGTGGCAGCTAACAGGGCAGCCTAACTCCAAATGTGTCTGAAGGATGCGTCCAAAGCATAAGGTCATTAGAAGTTCTCAGCAAAGTGAATCAGAATAATCTTCTAGCACAAGGTTAGACCAAAATGTTAGACTTTTGCTGAGCAAGCAGCTGCTTGCTAAACGGAGGGACCTTGGCACTTCTGAGAACGTTCTTATCAGCCAAAACCTGCTCCATTCAGATACCGAGAACAAGCTGGCAGTGCACTTGAAAGGAAATGGAATTAATGTTAAGCTCCTGGTCAGCGGCCTCATCGCCAGCGCTCACCGGCCCCACTGGAATGGAGAAGACTACTGCTTTCACTGGCTGCATGGAGCAGCAGCTTATGCAGGCTAACAGGACAGGTAGTCAAAAGGACAGGTGTTTAGTGCAGCGTTTTCACCAGGAGCAGGTGCGTGCACACACACACACACACACAAAATGACATGGCCATCTCAGCGCCTGGCCATATCAAGTAGTCCTTTGCAGCATCTTCCGACATCTCTCCTCTCCTTTAAGGTATCAACTGAAGGAGACCCACGTGGCGTCCAGCTCCGGACTTGCAGTTGCCAGATGTTCTCAAGCATGGCGTCCAAGGCGGTAACCTGCCTCAAGGGTTCAAATTAGAAGAGCTCACCGAGCATCTTTGAGTAAAAGAACATCTCTGTGGGGCTCCAGTCCTGTGTTTGAGCCTGTGGATTCAATAAGGGATAAGGGGCAACCTAAGACAGCGAACTTGACTGGACTCAAAGCAGTTGACTTTGGATCAAAACCGAGTCTAATGCCCACAGAATGGTCTTCACCAGTAACACATGTGAAGAATAAACGGAGCATTTCAAGCCATGATTTAAATGGCACCATCCTTCAAGGCAAACATTATTAAACTGAGATATTGGTGTTCTAGAGGAGAGGTTGCGTGAGCCAGCGCTAGACGGCTGTTGGGATCTGTTACTCATCTCTCTCCCCTTTTGCTGGATATTTATAGAAATCCCATCAGCACTCCTGAATAATTCAGCAAAGGGGTCATTGTTGGTAGAAGTCAGATGTCTCGCTTAACAGGAAGTGTGAGGTGATATTTGTTAACACCCGCAATAAACAATCGTCGGCCGCCAACCGTCACCAAGCCCGACCGCGCTGTGTCATTAACCGTCCGTCGCTCTCCTTTTCCGCCTTCTCTTCCAGGCGCCTTCCTCTTTTGCTGGACGCCGTTCTTCGTCGTGCACACCATGCGGGCCATCTGCAAGACGTGTGACATCTCGCCCCGCCTGATGAGCACGGTCACTTGGCTGGGATACGTCAACAGCGCCATCAACCCCGTCATCTACACGGTTTTCAACACAGAGTTCAGGAACTTCTTCCGCAAATTCCTGCACAGCTGCTGCTAATGGCGCCACAGTCACCGGTTTGGGGGGGAAAGCACAATTAAAACCATAATGCATTGTATAAAATATTTAGGATATGTGCAAACATCCTATATCTTGCTGTTATATTTTTCTCTTCAGCATTGTTTTGTATTTTTTTTTTTTTTTTGCAGTTGGATGTATTCTTACGCTTTACATATCCTACACAACTGTTACTTTTCCCGGCTACTTACACAACACATGATTTGCCACTTCCGTGTTTTGTGCAGAAAGTTTTTTTTCCTGGTGAGGAACCCCACTTCTCTGCAGAAGTCGCAAAGGACGTATCAGGAGGACCACAGAGATCATTCATTTTATATGTTATTATATCAGACTCCAGATTCATCTTTGCAATAAAACATTTTAACAAAATTGAATGCCACACAATTAATGTCGTAAGGAGGTGTGGTGGAGATCACAGCCCAAATGAGAGCCATCCATCACCGGCAGGCCTCCCGAAAGCTCGCGGACAAACAGCGGTCGTGTCCGGATTTAGCGGCGACCTCAAGGATTCATCCGTTCACCGCAAAATTATAAGTGACGAACAAGGTTCTCAACAGAGCGAGATAATATTTCTTTTCTAGCTACATCAAGCCCTGCCCCGCTGCACGGGGTCTCTCTCGGACGGCCTTCGGAGGAGAGCGGTGGGGCAGCATGCCGAGCTGCTGCTGATAATGGCCACCGATTGCGCTGCCCTTGCCAGCTAAAAGACAGCTTCTCCCATGTTGCTTAGCAGCACAAATTGGAGCGACCAAAGCCACGGAGCAGGAAAAGGAGCAGCGATATAGAAGCGAGAGTCAAATGGGAACGAGAAAGGACAGGCCTGGCAGACGCGCCATCTACTCATGCACTCGCAGGTATTCAGCGGCTAATCTGGATCCGCAATCGCAGAAATTAGTTTAGTGAACCGCAGCCCATCACGTGGGAAGACTGCAAAGGGAGACTTGTGATGACGTGGAAAGACCCTAAACCATAAAAGTACCCTCCAGAGACCCAGGCATTTAGTTTTGTCCGCTTTAGAGGACCAATGTGTTATCTGTGCAAGCTGATGAGCTGAGTCCTAATGCAGGATGTTTTGGAGTCCTTACACAGGACGTTCTGTGCTTATAAAATTCTGAATATAAATTGGGTTTGTTACATTCCAGGAAATTATAGGAATAAACTAACATCTTTTTTGCTGGGTTTCGTGTTTAACCCTTAGGCCACGACTAGCACACCGAGCATCAATGGAAAGCTGCAGTTTGAAAACGCTTTTGTGTACTTTTAGGGGATTCTGTACATGATGTTTTTTTTTCCTCCATGTTCCACGACATGGTACACAGAGTGGATCGGACTGGGATGCTCTCCTCGGGCAGCTGGAGCTCTCCTTCAGCTACGGCCAGAATCTGCCGAAGCAGCATGTTAAAAAGAACTGCTCTTTAACATTGTATTTTAACTTAAAAAAGTTTCACAACTTGAACGGAAGTGAACTCAAGGACATAGTTGGGCGGGAGGTTCCCCCCATTTGTAAAATACAATTATATAGGAGGGCATGGACTGAGGTAAGGAGGCTGTTGCCTCATGAGGCTTTTAACCAAGGCTTGGTGTGTCATCTTGTATTAGAGTAAAAAATCTCAAGTCTCTAACCAGCTGCCAGCAAACAGCTCTCTCTGTACGTCTGTCTCCCTCCTCCCCACCCCAGGTCACGTGCTCGGCTCACACAATCCAGCAATTGTATTTTTATTTTTTAAAAGCAGATAGACGGTTCTTTTTAAAAACTCACCTGGGCAATGGCATTAATCTGGATAGGACACCAAACCAAAGAATCAAAAGTTCTTTCTAAACCACAACTATGGCGAAATACTAAATTAGTAAAGATGACGGATTATCCCATTAATTTGATAACCAGGTAGGTCATGCACACTTGGTCACTCGCTGCTGCTAACTGCTTACAAAAGTCAGAGCTGCAGTGGTCTGGAACATCCCAGAAGCAGACCACCAGGTGGATTAGAGACTACCCTGGATGAGACAGGCAAGTAGTGCGGTGGTAAGAGTTGCCACCTTGCAAAGGACACAGGTTTAAAGCCAATTACTTGCTACTGTACCCTTCCACAAGGTACTTACCCTGATTTAATACAGTAATAAAATTACCAAGCTGTATAAAGAGGCAAAGCAGTGTAAGTAACTATCCTACTACTGTAAATCACTGGGGAATAAAGGAATTAATAATATAAACTTATAGGAATATGGGTCAAGCGCCTGACACGTTCATCTTTAACATTATGAGCTAATTTTCTTATCTTGGTAAGCGTGCTGCACCGTTCAGGTGAAAAACTGAGCAACAAGGTGAGTCACACAGAAAACAAGAAAAACAGTTACACCCCGCAGTCTTCACCCAGGGCAGCTTCCTGAGTTCCGCAGGAAGAAGGAAAGGAAACTTCTATACCCTTGAGGGGGGAGCGACGCCAGAGGCCAAAAGGGATGCTGACACAGGCCTGTAATGATGGTGGGACACCAATACCTCCTGAGATTTAAAATCTATGACATAAAATGTTTTCACAGGTTTCACCTGATGCTGCTTTTATTCTTATTCCTTACTTCCTCACCTTCAAAAGTGCAGAAGAATCTGCTTCCCACCCCCACTCCCAGTTTAAATCCCAGCTCTAAAAACCTTGCTGATTCTCATTACTGCCAGTATTAAAAGGGTGCATTGGAAACGGTTGGAGAAAATGCTTGAGCCAAGTTGCACATGTTTTCAAAACCGGGGTGAATCATTAAGTTACAGAGGAAAAATCAGACCACAGGAGCAAGATGAACTGCTCGCAAAAGTGCAAACAATCCCATCTGCCCTGAACTGGATTAGGATGCTTGCCAACCTCACCACCCCCAGCGAACAGCTGAAATTAAACCGCCACGCTTCCATATCTCCTGATTCCCCCGAATCACAAATCGTTTTCTGTTCTTATGGTGTTTTGTCAGGAATGAACAAAAAAAAAAAACTGCAGAAATGATCTTTCTTTTTTTTTTCCCACAGTGGATGTTGCAGAGGACTGTTTTTGGAGGTGCTCATAAAAAATGCAATCTATTTAGACTGTGCGCCAGAGAGAGAAAGGACGGGAAACAAAAGAATAGGAGAAAAAACTCCTTCCAGGTGTATAAATGGCTGCATGCAGACTTTAGAGCCCTAGCACGGGGTCCCTAGTGATAGCTGTCAGCATCCCCGCTAATGTGGACAGACAGACAAATCTGTTCTTGTGATGCGCTCGTGCATCATCTCCAGATGGATGCGCCAGGGCTGCTTCGAAAGACGCAATTTCTGGAAAACATAAAAGACTGTGAACAGGTCGAGCAAAGGAATTGAGTATAAGAGAACAACCTTGAAACCTTGACTCTCCAGCACATGAGCGAGAGTAATAATTAGCTGGCACCTTTTTTAAGGCAATTTGCTCTTTTGAGTTTGCGTCTTGGGCTGCTTACAATTATCTCTCCATTTAAACTGCATTTTTTATGTGTTGTACAGTCATGGCCGAAATTGTTGGTACCCCAGAAATTTTTCCAGAAAATCAAGTATTTCTCACAGAAAAGTATTGCAGTAACACATGTTTTGCTATACACATGTTTATTCCCTTTGTGTGTATTGGAACAAAACAAAAAAAGGGAGGGGAAAAAAGCAAATTGGACATAATGTCACACAAAACTCCAAAAATGGGCTGGACAAAATTGTTGGCACCCTTAACTTAATATTTGGTTGCACACCCTTTGGAAAAAATAACTGAAATCAGTCGCTTCCTATAACCATCAATAAGCTTCTTACACCTCTCACCCGGAATTTTGGACCACTCTTCCTTTGCAAACTGCTCCAGGTCTCTCTTATTGGAAGGGCACCTTTTCCCAACAGCAATTTTAAGATCTCTCCACAGGTGTTCAATGGGATTTAGATCTGGACTCATTGCTGGCCACTTCAGAACTCTCCAGCGCTTTGTTGCCATCTCTTTCTGGGTGCTTTTTGACGTATGTTTGGGGTCATTGTCCTGCTGGAAGACCCAAGATCTCGGACGCAAACCCAGCTTTCTGACACTGGGCTCTACATTGCGACCCAAAATCCTTTGGTAATCCTCAGATTTCATGATGCCTTGCACACATTCAAGGTACCCAGTGCCAGAGGCAGCCAAACAACCCCAAAACATCATTGAACCTCCGCCCTATTTTACTGTAGGTACTGTGTTCTTTTCTTTCCGTTTTTGGTAAACAGAAGAATGATGTGCTTTACCAAAAAGCTGTATCTTGGTCTCATCTGTCCACAAGATGTTTTCCCAGAAGGATTTTGGCTTACTCAAGTACATTTTGGCAAACTGTAGTCTTGCGTTTTTATGTCTCTGTGTCAGCAGTGGAGTCCTCCTGGGTCTCCTGCCATAGCGTTTCATTTCATTTAAATGTCGACGGATAGTTCGTGCTGACACTGATGCTCCCTGAGCCTGCAGGACAGCTTGAATTTCTTTGGAACTTGTTTGGGGCTGCTTATCCAGAATCCGGACTATCCTGCGTTGCAACCTTTCATCATTTTTCTCTTCCGTCCACGCCCAGGGAGATTAGCTACAGTGCCATGGGTTGCAAACTTCTTGATAATGTTGCGCACTGTGGACAAAGGCAAATGTAGATCTCTGGAGATGGACTTGTAACCTTGAGATTGTTGATATTTTTCCACAATTTTGGTTCTCAAGTCCTCAGACAGTTCTCTTCTCCTCTTTCTGTTGTCCATGCTTAGTGTGGCACACACAGACACACAATGCAAAGACTAAGTGAAGTTCTCTCCTTTTTATCTGCTTTCAGGTGTGATTTTTATATTGCCCACACCTGTTACTTGCCCCAGGTGAGTTTAAAGGAGCATCACATGCTTGAAACAATCTTATTTATCCACAATTTTGAAAGGGTGCCAACAATTTTGTCCAGCCCATTTTTGGAGTTTTGTGTGACATTATGTCCAATTTGCTTTTTTCCCTCCCTTTTTTTGTTTTGTTCCAATACACACAAAGGGAATAAACATGTGTATAGCAAAACATGTGTTACTGCAATACTTTTCTGTGAGAAATACTTGATTTTCTGGAAAAATTTCTGGGGTGCCAACAATTTCGGCCATGACTGTATCTGTTCATCTTGCTCAGCGGTGCTACACAGCAACACTGGGGATTTGAACCCAGGTGCTATGCCACACGTGTCAGGTTTCTACACAAAGTATTCAGCACCCAGGTTGGATCCATCCATGGCAACGCCCCCAATACACTGCACCACAAAGCAATTCGCCATCCCGCTAGAGATGTTGCCTTTCCGTTATGTACAGCACACAAATTCACAGCTTCTGTCCAGACTACACATAATACACATTTACTAGTCCGTGTGTTTGACGGCAGCAGCACCTTTACATCGGTCCAACCCACACCGGGGTGACACCGTGCGCCCATCGGTGATACAAACAAGAGCATGCCTAGAAAACAACCTGCATATCACCCCAAAATTCCACTTTCCCCAAAACCATTTCTTTACAGCCCTGGCACCCAGGGTGGACCTTACATATGGCAGTGTGCTGTGTGAAGAAGGCAGGGGAGCCCATGTACTCAGATCCCCTGACATATTGAGGCTGCAACTCAGCCTCCCAAACAGTACTATTCTCAGTGACAGAATGGGTTTTAAGGGTATTTCAAGTCCACGGATTCTCCACCCCCGATGACTACCCCTAGACACAAACCCGCAGCCGGCCTCTGCCGCCGTCCGCCTCTAGTCAGAGACCTGAATGTAAAATGTGTCCTTCAGCACGACTGGCCCCAATGGGACCGTCTTTCACCTCCCCTTCAACTCGGCCGCAGACGAAGCATAACCGTATTTCGAGAAGGAGCGCACTTATGATGGATAAACAAGATTAAGTGGGACGGGTGACGTCTTTGGTGCAGCGCTTCCCGACTCCCAGCAATGACACCCTACCTGGAACAAGCAAGAGAAACAATCCGGCTGGATGCCCAAAAAAAGTTTTCTTAACCCGTATAAAGAACGGCTTGTTTTTCATGCTGCTTGCGTAGCGAATGAAGCAAGGTCAGGTTTGAAGGCCACACAATATTATGTCGTTCATCATTTAAGCTGACGAAAAAGGACTGCCTTGTAAAATGAAATGTATGTGCCGGTCACAGTGCCAAATTGGTATAATGGGCTTCTGCATGGGATGAATGTAAAATGTGTAAGAGAAACGCTTCAGAGCTGTAACTAAAACCTAGAAGGTGATATGTTTAAATGGTATATGTTGAAATACCGGTTCCAATTTTTTGTTCTTTTTTTATGCCTGATTACTTGCAGCCGGTTAGGGGGTTAGTAATGCACAACACACACTCAGTCCATCAACTCAAAGCACGCAGTGTACATAGAGAATCTGCCTCGCAATGAAAAGACCCGGTTTCAGTCAAACCTCCTGCTGTTGGACCATTGGGCATGGCACTTACCCCAAACTGCTTCAGTTATAGTTACCCAGGTGTATACATGGGCTAATGTGAGCAGCGTAGTGTACAAACCAAATTGTGACATACAAATATCAAGTCCAGCTATTGCTGGAGACACGAGTCTTTGACTTACGGTTTTTCCCACACGGTGGTGAACTTACTATTTAACACCTTTTACTGAGTTTTGGAAAAAATTTGACCAATTTTTCATATTTATGAGTAACAGGAGCTGCGAATAACAAAATAAGATTCGTGAGATTTCACATGAAGGGCCCAATTCCAGGAGCACAGTATACTTTTCTAATAGGGGTATACCTGTAATAATCACCCATGCGCTGGATGATTTCTTTGTTCAGTCCCCTCCCACGTCCAGGTGTCACTGTCAGCAGTCTGCGAGATAAAAGCCCTTCTATCTCACACCGATTCTGAAAATAAAAACATAAATTTTACAAAAATGTACATCAGATCTTTAGTAAGCGGTGCATCCCCAACAAAGCGACAGCTTAAAAAATTCCTTGGTGTAATTGAGGGGTCTGAGGGGTCCTTCCAAAGCACCTGTTTTGATGCATCAGAGCAGTATCCTGCAGGGGAGAAGCTCGAGGGAGACCCGGTTGAGCATCTAGGTCAGTCAGCAGCGTCTGCAGCAGTTCCGGTGAACCCAAGGGCAGCAGCAACCGCGTTAATCCTGATGTGAACAGCACTGTCGTATCCACGTGGTGGTCAACTGTTCTCCACAGGAGTACCTGAACAAACACTGCTAACAGTTCCTGCTAACAGGTGCTGTCTATTCAATTGTAACCATCATACTGATGAATTTTAACTGGAAGCAGGGGATGGGAATGGGTTTGGTGGGTGACCATAGGGGCATTTTTTTAAACGATCCATTGAATTAGAGGAAAATAACCACACAGCAAATTTCGTGATGTTCTGGGTAAAAACAACTCAACAGGTCCATTGTTGCCTGCAGTGCACATCCATGCACAGTTCCTATGGGACATCTGAGAGGGAATCCCAGCGTTCATCTGACCAGCTTTTCCACGATCTCTCGCACTGTGTTCACTTCTCCTCTTTAGTAAAACAGCCCACAGCAACAAACAGTTTTATTTCACTTTTTTATTTCCACTTTTATCATAATTTATTATGCTGCTGTGAGGATGGAAGCCTGATTTTCTTTGGTTGATCGGCAGTAACAGTTGGAAAGCAGAATAAACAAAGGGCAGGTAACTCTTCAAAACACCAAAATAACTGAGTAAAAGTTCAAAATCTGACTTCTCAATGTACAGAACCTTCAACTCGTGTTTCATAATTTATGCATATATATGTACATTATTAAAAAAATAATTTCCCAGGAAAAAACTAACTGGAAACACTTTGGGTAGAAATACAGAAAAAAAACTGAGCACGATTACTACTGGTGGACACTGGCCACAGCTCTCAGAGCCTAGTGGATGGTTTGAGAAACCATTGTTTTTTCTAGATTGAAATTACAGCTCAAAATGATCAATTCATCCACAGGTTCTGACCAAATGTGAGCAACAGCAACTGTAGAAAAAAAAGACAGTACAGGCGGAGCCTGGCACAGAATCATCTTCACCTGGAGTCCACCTCCAACTCCATTAGTGCGATCCAGGAGTGGACGTCATCCACCTGGCGAATAATGTGCATTTGTTGGACATAGTAGCTTCTTCTACTTTTGCTTTATGGAAACTGGCCAAACTAACTCCTTTATGCAAATGGCCATTTGTTCTTCCCTCCTGTTAAGACCAAACTAATAACTGTCCTAACAAATGGGGGGAAAAAAATTGGACAAGATGCATCCTGCAGTTTCAGTCTTTCCCACCAGGAGAAGGAGAGGCTGCTGAGCTTGCTTGAGATTCAGCTTACAATGAACCCCATACCCACAAATAAAGGCATCTCCAGGTCTGCAACAGACTGGATGCTGGCACCTAGGCCTTGACCTTGTCAATATCCATAGCAGACATCTGTTCCTCCTCCTGGACGGCCACAGCAGCTGCAGGCTGGCAGCAGCAGAGCTGATGGTCCTTCCAGTCCTGGAAAATCCCACAGAGACAGAGGGATGGAGTCAGAGAGGAATGAAACACAAAAGCTTAATACATGAACTGTGTACATAAGGGCTTAGCAGGGAAAAAAATGCAAAAAAAGTGCTGAAAACATGATTTAGAAGTTTCTTCACTTCATCTGTCCATGCCTCACTACATCATAGCCTGAAGCTCTTCGACGCACCAGACGAAACACTCAACTTCCAACACCTGAACTACATAAATCACTGAATTCTTTCTATTTCTTCAGGAGCTGGAGACACAGAAAATGCTGCAGGTGGTTCAACGGTTGGAACCATCACTTTGTAATTGAAGATCCTGGGTATCCTGAATTGACACAGTAAAAATTACCCAGATGGATAAACTCTAAGTACCTGAGTGTATAACCTTAGCCCTGAATTAAAAAAAAAAATCACATCTATAAATATTGTTTGTAGATATTGTTTGATGTCCTTAAATCACTAATAAACATTGGCATAAATGATGTGCGGGAATGAGATATACGGACGGCACAGAGCCAGCTGGCCCTGTCTGCTGCAGCCTGCTTTAATCAATGCACCATCTATGTAATAATATATGTGGAGGAGGGGGAGTAAATGAAAAGAATCTGAAACAAAGCTTTCCTGCAGACATCTGCTGGCTTAGCAAACATCCAGCAAGGTTCCTTACTGAGTTTAATACACATTACCATCTAGGGTCCACAGCTGCGTGTGGAAAAAATCAGAAACAGCATACACTGTTGTGCACTATTCCTGTTTTTAACTATATTCCCTCTGCTAAACCTCATTCTAGTGTGTCCAGGGTCATCAGATCCTGATCTTACCGGAAAATCATGTGCCTGCACTTACCTTCCTCTGGCAGAAGGTGGAGCAGTAGTTGACCTTGTGACATCCCGTGCACTCGCTTATTGCTTCGCGGCCGCAGTTCACGCACATTTGCTGCATTGAAGAGGGAAGCAGGGGAAATAACAGCCAAGGTGAGTAGATGACCTTCTCAGAACCTTCACAAAGACCAGCTGGTGCAGGTGCCCTTCTGTGAGGTCCTCCACTTCCTCCATCACATGGCTCTCTGTCACCAACCGAGGACGGAACCTCATTCTTCAGTGCATCTGACTCATCACACCACATGAAACTGAGGCTGCTGATGCAGTGCAGCAGAAATACATCCAGATCCTATCGCAAATCCTCCAGGGCTGAGCGGGGGGAAGGTTTTTATTTTATTCCTAAAGCAGGATGACATATCTGCTCTTCCGGAAACAGACCAGCCATAAGGTTAGAAACCTGTCGACTAGGTCTTCTCTTCCACAGCAAACACCGAATCCAACGTAAGCCCAATTACCCGGACGCTGACCAAATGACTGATCCAGACCCGACTGTCCATTGGGCACCCCACGTGCACCATTAAACACAATTACCCCAGTCTACCATCTGCCTGGTTCAGCCCGTCTGCACGTCATATGCACATAACTACCTCAATCCTCGCCAGACATCGCCACTTAAAATTCACTCCCTAGGCTGTTTCTGCTAATAATGAGCCAAAAAAAGGGACCCAGCTGGCATGTGTCAAAATAGCACGCTGCTCTAGGGAAAGGTGCACAGGTGTCCTGGTCTCACGGGGACGCTGGTTTTCGGCTTCGCTGTGCATCCAAAATGGCCACAGACAGGCACTTGTTCACAGGGCTCACGATGGAGGGGCAAATGATGTGCAATCTGATGTGCAGTTCTACATAAGGACAAGAGTTCAGATAAGAATCGTTGAAGGATGGAGGACTAGGGTCCTGTGGGTGGACGGGGAGGGAGCAAGGTGATGGGGACCGACCTATAACACCATTACCTTGATTATGATCTCAGTGGTCTTCCCTTCTGGGTCTCCGGTCGGTTGGAAGGACAGCTGCCCCTGGAAGGGCTGTAAAAAGAGAGCCAGGAGCTGAGTTCACTGCAAGGGCAAGAGGCATGGCAGGGGCAGCGAGGTGGGAGAGAAATCTCAGCTTTGCAGAAGCAGGCAATGCTGCTCACCTCTCTGCGCTCAGCAGAGCTCTTCTCCTGCACAGCAAGGGCTTCCTGGCTCGCTTGCTTGGCCTGCTCAATCAGGGCCTTCAGCTGTTGCACAGTGCTCAGCAGGGTGTTGACCATCTCCTCCAGGTAGATCCAGGTTCGTTGTTCTCCTCCTTCCAGCCCATTGGTCAGGCCTGGGGATGGGGCTTTAGTTTGTACAGGCTGGGGAGGCACCGCCAAAGCTGGGAGAGACGTCAGGACTGGGGAAAGGGTGGACAGGAGACCATCAGTAATCGGTTTAGTCTGTTTGACTTCACTGTGTGGAGATCTGAAACCAACCAAAACTAAATCATAAACACAACTGAATTCTGGTCGGGGCTCAACATTAACAGTTGAATGACATTTCCTTAAACATTCAAAGTCAAAGAGGCAGAATGGTTCCAAGATCTGCCCGACTGATGGTTCGACAATAAAGTAAAACATTAAGAAACTGGCCTTCATAATACATAATGACAAAATGCATTTTTGTCTCAAATTCATTTTCTTCCCAGTAACAGCTCAAATTTGTCCAAAAAAGGCAAAATACTGAAAATATTTTGCTCTTTTGGGCAATTTCTTCATGCTGGAGCCTTTTTTAAATAAATATGCTTCTTGCCATGTGGCAACCCAATCACTTTGCTTTGACTCCAATTAAAAAGTGGGGAATGTAAGATTCTGCCCATTAAAGGACATTTTAAACCCCCACATCTATATATTTTTATCTCTTGGATATTTTTCATAATTGGACAGGCAATAAACACGATGAGACAGCTACAACACACAACGTACCCTATCCTGTGGACAACCACACAAAAAAAGGTTAATGTGGGCCCAGCTTGGTGAGCCAAAGTGGTTTTGTTTTCATTGTTTGGATGAATTTTGTTTATTCGTTTCCGGTATATAATCCTACATACAAGTTATACAAGTTTATTTATTCCGGTGAAAACACTGCTGGCCGGATGAGCTAAATGGAGGTCCAATGACAGAAGCGGGCGGAAAGGCTTCACTGTAAGAGGGGGGCGTCGATGAGCTCTGCACAAATCACTGTGTCTTTGGACCTGATGAGTGATGCCTGGTGGCTGTACGACAGAGAAGGGGGGGACAATGCATCATCCTATAGGTCAGCTGGCATTTGAGCTGCCATAAATCTGCTGCAGTGACCATAGCTTACGCCTACTTAGCCATGTCATGATGCCTCCCCCCTTTTCCTTGGCAATTAAATTATTTTTAGAAACTTGCTGTTAAATCACTAAAAAACATTTAAAGAAAATGCCATCCTCTATAGCTGAAGATGGACTTACTCGTAACTTCAGTAGATGTTAAGCTTGCACAGGACGAAGACGACAGTTAAACGCTCTCTAGATAAACTGACAAAACATTAGAACTGTTTAATGTAAATTTAAGATGCTGTCAGAATTATATTAATGAACTGAATTATGCATTCAGCTGAGTAAATTTCACATTCGTCGTAACTTGTTTAGGCAGGGGTAAAATGAAGGCAGTTCAACTGATTCTGACAGCAGGGGGCGTAGCGGTTAGAGTTGTCCAAATCTGAAGGACCTTAGATCAATTCCCAGCTCCTGCTGTAGTACCTCAATCGAGGTGCTGACCCTGAATTGGTGCGGTAAAAAAATATTCAGCTGTATAAAAGAGTAAACCATTGTAAACACCACATTTCCTAAATTGTAAGACACCTTTTCACATTTTAATGGTGTGAAAATCAGGAAGTGTCTTTATTTATTTACTATTTGGTGACATCTTTCAGCCGCTGATGTAGTCGCATTGGTTCAGTTGTTTGTGTCTGTTGCTGGTGCCACACATTTTGGAATAAACCTAAACTTGGAACCCCAAGCACCATTCACAATTATACCACAATAATTGCATTTCATTTTTCTCCTTATATTTATATACATATTTATTATATATTAATGTATTTATATAATTTATTATATATAATTTTTTCTCCAAATGAATGAATGAATGAATGAATGAATGAATAAACAAACAAACAAACAAACAAACAAACAAGATGGGGCACTATTTCATAGAATTTGCATGTATCAGCTGACCTGAATGACCCATTTGGACCGCTGGAGAACCAGGGTGCCTATAACAAGCACGCAAGAATATGATGAGAACAAAAAGCAACACAATCAGCAGGATTCAAACCTACAACCCTGGACCACTGAGATGCCTACCCTACATTTATCCTGTATTGGGTCACATGTTCCCTGGGGCTCTTGGATCAGTTTGAGGCAAAATTAACTTTTGGGGTCAAAACCCACATCCCCTTTAACTGACAGAGGGGAAAAGATACAGCTGATTCAATCTGCTGTGATGGACTGGCATTCCATACAGGGTGTATTTTCATAGTCTGGAGGCCATTGATATTATGATAAGCTCCAGACCACCAGGACCCTGACTAGGATAAAACAGTTAAGGATAATGGATGGATGGATGGATGGATGGATGGATGGATGGATAATTTGTTCTGTTTAACTTTCCTTATATGGTGGGAATCTGGGCACTTTTCAAATCAAAGAAATCCCATGAAACAAGTCAAAGACACAAACCTGACTGCCCCCACACACAAAACAGCAAAGCCTCGATCTTGGTCAGGAGTAAAACTGCACGCAGGTTTTCAGAAGGCTCTGATGTGTAAAGTGGTAACAGGGTGTGAGGAAGAAGTGTGTGTGTGTGTGTGTGTGTGTGTGTGTTGAGGGTATAAGCTTCACACCAACACTTTAAATTAGGAGGTGACATCACAGGAGTTGTGTCACGAGTCTCCCCTGTGAAACCTGAACAAACGCAGCACCGTTGTCTGTAATTAATATTTCAAACTCATTCAGAACAACCGAGCCCAGCATGAAGCTGCGAAACACTTTCAGCAGGACCCTGTGCGACAGACAGCAGACCGAGGGGGACTCAGTCGCACCTACAAGCTCAGTAGCCATGCACGTGAAGCTGAGCTGCTTCTATCTAGGGACACACTTTGCTCAAAGGTGAAACAGCAGGTTCCCTCTGCGGATCTGCATATAAACTATGACCCCGAGTGCGCCACCACCTGCCGCCCATCCATCTGTGGCTCTGGGTGGCCACTGAAGTAATCTGTCAAAACTAATTACCAGGGTTGGCATCTACTGTGGTGCCGAAGCCATTTGCCCTCATTAACCCTTATTACACCAGGTAAAAATAACACAGAATGACAATGGCTGCACACACCAGCACCCACCTCCTCGCTATATGACAAATCTTTTTGACGAACAACAGCTCATATTAGATCAGTCTTTCATTATGTAAGTACTGTGACAATATCAAAAAAAACTTTCCAACATTCATACATCACTTATTTTCAGTTCTAAGCTATTTTATACAGATTCTATGGCGCAGCAAGTAGTGCTAACTCCTGGTCAGGTGTGTGTGTGTGTGTGTGTGTGTGTGTGTGTGTGTGTGGCCACCCTGTAACAAACTGATTCAGAATGTAGTTTCTAGCTTCACATCCAATGACTCCAGGATAGGCTCCAGAATGTTGCGACCCTGACCAGAGTAACGTGGTTCATGATAATGGATGGATGGATTTATATAGCTTGTAAAATAAAATGTTACATTTGGATGTATTAAAAATAAAATACAACAGTCTATAAACAGAGAGGGCTTGTCCAGTTCAGGGTTGCAGTGGTCTGGAACTTTTCCCAGAAGCAAAAAGTGGGATACACACACACACACACACACACACACACACACACACACACACACACATACACACACAGAGTTTAAAAATCACTAGTCCACATGCTGTGCTTGACATATGATCCAAACTCAAGACAGAAGGTTTGAGTGTCAGGAAAGAAACTCAAAATGAGGCTTATTGTTCACCTTGAGGAGGGTCACATAACCTACCTGCCGTGCTGGCGTAGACGTCCGCCTGCGCCGGGCTCTCAGAGATGATGGCCGCAGGATCACCTGTGGATGTCCTGTCGAAGGTCAGTGTGCCGGAGGTGGTAATCTGTCCTGATGGTGACAGGGTGACTGTGGCAAACAAACAGTGGAGGACGCATATGTTACACCAACTAACACCACAATGGTCAGTTGTATCTTATGTGCATTTGTGGTCACAATATCATTGGCTAAAATCACTGACATTAATAAAACTTATTTTATCTAGCCACTCAATATGAAAAGATTCTTCTAGTGCAGATTTTTTCTGGTTCAAAGTCCATCCTAGAAGTATAGGGTCTGAGGTGGGGTCATCACAGGTTAATCATACACACACACACACACAAAATAAGGGCCATTTACAGTAACTGCATCAGCTGAATTTTGGACATGGTTTTGGACTGTTGGGAGGAACCAAACATGCAATTCACAATTGCAATTCAGTGACCTGGTCTTGAATTCCTCCTCCTGTAGGACCATTGATCAATTTGCTTACCCACAACTGATGCAGTAAAAACACCCCAGCTGTATAATATTATCAGTAAACACAATAACACCACACTCAAGCTGCCTCATACATGCATGAAAAATCTGAAGCATGTTAGTACTTAGTCTTAATGTGTTGGAATGAGTGCCTTCTGTTCTGTTGCTCTGTTCTGTTTAGAGCAACTGAATCCCTTACAACATTCTGGAAGGGTCTAAAACTCATCCCTTGTTTCTGATCTCCTCAAACCTTCAAACACCTTTACCACTTCACTTCACCACTTTCCTATTTATATGTCACTGTAGGATGCTCCTGGAATATGTTATCCATGTTCAGGTCCTTTTATCAATTTCTTTTCAAAAGCCATCCAGAATTTTCTGTACATTTATCCTCCCTCCCCATGAACAAGACAATGTAATTTTCAACAAACAGAGAGGGCATCTGGATTTCTTCATCTTCAGTATCTATTGAACATGGAGCCATATACCTCACATTAAAATGGGGCTCGTAGCTACTGACCATCTCTGGGCCAGGTCTTTCTTTTGTGGTTGAGTTGCTACTTCTGCCTGAAATTACCGTGATCTTCACAGGGGCAGAAATGCATTGGTATTTCCACAAACTTCACAAAAGGCGCCCGACTACTTAGAGAAAGTGTTGCCCTTGATCTTTCCAGCCCAAAAACCATGAACTGCTCAAGCCGAAAAACGGAAATTCCAGATTACTGAATGGCCCCTGTGGCTGATACTGAAAAGTTCCCCGTTATCCCAATTCATCATGTGGTCTTGGCATCTGGTTTCATTCAGGTGGTTATCTGCCAAGTGGGATGGTGATTTGGCCTTGTGGTGGTAGCCATAACCACAGCAACAGGAACAGTCATAAAGGTGCTCAGGCCTCTTCTACTAGGTGTTTTTCAATGTCTTCATGTTTCTTGCCTCTTGCAACTCTGTAAATGAGCCTCTTTTTGGACATGGCTGGTTTTGCGTGTCCCGCTAGAAGAAACAGGGAATCAGTATAATTGAGTACTCACTCGTGGCCCCGGGGGTGAAAGTGATATTCTTCGGGGTCTGGACATCCTTCTTCTCGGGAGAAGTGGAATGTTCATTGTCCTTCTTCCGTCTCTTGTAAGGGACAAACAACCTGACCGGCCCGGTCTGGAACAGAGAAGCGGGAGGAGACGCATAGTGTCAGCAAAAGAAGAATGACATCCAATCTCCATGTAACCAACAGGCTTTCCCACTCCTGGACACCTTTCTTCACATGCACCACGTGCGTTCAGTGGCTTTCCAGCAGCACTGTGCTAAAGTCATCCTGCTGACGCAGCTGCACCAACTTGTGTTACAAACAATCAAGACACAATTTTTCAGTTGTAGAGGAGCAAATGCAACCTGACTTTTTATGCCCAGCTGCTAGGTGGCAGCAAAAAGAAAAGCAGGGCGGGAAACTCTTAATTCAATTCACTTCAACTTTGTTCATAGCTGGTGTCTGGTGATTAAAAACATTATGAACCCTACTTGCGTTTATGGGATGACCAACAATCAGGCCTGACCCAGAATCTGAACAGACTATTTTTAAATTCAAACATTATTCATGTCTTTTATTGTCATTTTATATCAGTTTTAACTTAGCTCAAAGTTAGAAACATGGAAAAATAAAAAGTCAAAATACTTTTAATTTATCATAGCTCAATTCAAGACATTCAAAGGACCTAAAACAAGGAATGGCTTTATAAATAAACTCCCACTGACTGTGAATTAGTGTAAAAGGTACTTTACAGCTACAAACAAATGCAGTTATGGAGAGACTTCTGATCCCAACTGTATCTGTAAGATGAGAAGCCGGGGGACATTTCTCTGGTCCTGCTCCGACGTTCAAAACTGCCAAAAATGGGTCTGCAAATACACTGCCAAATCTGAGAACAAATTTTCCTCACTTTTAAAATTCATGCCAACCTTGGCATCTGGGTACATAGGCAGCGATAATCAAATGAGGTTTGATTCATGAAGCACCGGCCCTGCAACACAAAACATTCTGATTTTCTGTTAGGTCTCTTGTCCAGAAGTGAGGAAGTGATAAGTGGGAGAAAACTGTGATCCCTTTTCCCGGGCTATGACCTCTAAATGAGACCAACACCCTGGGTGAAACCAGGTCTTTGGGACCATCAAACAATAGAGACCCGATCATTGCCAGAAACGCACTCAAGTGAGGTGTGACCTGACAATGCCATTTCTTTTAGAAGACAACCACAAATTCGAATTACCATATTTATGCTGTCCCCTCTGATAGACGACCCATCCGAGGTGCACTGTAAAAGGTATTAGACAGGGGGCACAAGTGGGGAGAGAGAAGTCGAGAGTTGAGAATTTTACACCTTCACAAGTGGCCCCCCAACTCTGGCAAATTCTTAACCCCTCGTACGTATTCCGCTTTATTTTGCTGGATTGGAATGATAATAAAAGACAATGTGAGTCACGTTGCCAGTGCAGAATATACCTGCATTGGGCCAAAAACATAAATGGGTTCTGTCTGACTGTACACTTGTGTAACCTTAACACAAAGCAAGTAAAGAACAATGATTAAATATATCACTGATATATGTAGTAACAACAATAATGATGAAAAATTTCAGCACAATTATTTTATTCAGGCAGACATCAAAGGAATTTGCTCTCTCTACCAGACAACTCATTTAATACAGAGTAATATAAATAGAAAGGTATGCTATTAATTTAAACATACTTTTGCATGATAGCTCTATTACAAACAATTAAAAAATGGTTGACACAGACAGACACATTTTAAAGTGACCTCAAAATCAGTGACACCCTGTGTGTTCAGACAGAAGTGAACTGGACACCATGGGAGCAGTTGGTGCAGGACTCACCAAGGAGAGATCGTCGCAACAGGCCGCACACGTGCAAGAGGCCGCGTGGGGATTCAGAATGCGCTCCTGAGGACACAAAAACATTTTAAATAAACCTTCTGACACAACCAGACACAGCCCTGGACACAGTCCCATCCAGAGCCAACAGCCTTTTCAAACAGGGATCCACAGGTAGCGCCGTCCTTATGAGCGTAATATCGTCCTTGAAATTGGCCCATAAGGTGAAGTCTTATAATTACCATTCATTTCAATGGGGAAGTTTTATAAGTGTTCCTGGGCCCACAAAGTCACCTCTGTGTTTGCTCAGGTAACACTAAAACCCATCAAAAAGGACAAAAAATATATACTAAAAGCAGACATTTCCTTTAATAATGTAAAGCAATGTAATAATAATAATAATAATAATAATAATAATAATAATAATATAGATGCACTGAATAAATTGAGATGAAATCACAAAATGGTATGAGATCACACAGTGATAGATCAAATAATAAAAAAAAAGAAAAATCTTTTATTAAAATCCTACAATATTAATATACCAACACAATGACCCCTTTTGTTGTTATCTTGGGGTTTTATTGTAAAACAAACAGTGATAAGCATAAAAATATAAAGAGAATTTGTATAAATGCAGCTGAGCAGGTGCCCTCATGCGCAACCTCCACCTTCTCACCTGTATGAGGCACTGCAGGGGGCGACCAGCGTAGCGAATGCTCCTCTTCCAGTCCTTGCTGCTCGCCCGCCCTGACATGCCCTCAAACTCAGTAGGCGTGTACCAGTTGTTGCCGTGTTTGATGCAGCGCCCTTTCCCACCTGTGTGAAGAATCAAATACTTATGCAGATTCTGGTGAAGTGGACAGGTTCTCTGCGTTGTTGTTCTCTTTCAAAGCAATACTGTGACCCCACCTAGTGGTGGGCAGATACCTGAACCCAGTCTGTTTTTGTACAGTATGCCGCTGGTGTTGCGGCAGCGAACTGGCAGCTCGTTGTCGTACACCGAGGGGTCCCAGTTGTACTTTGAGCCCTCCTTTTCGTGCCCGGGGGTCATGGGTGTGGTGGGTGTTTGAGGACCTGGGGAATGCGACAGACCATTTATGAGCATTAAATTTAATAGCAAACTGAACTGAAATTAATCAAAAATATGTTACTCCCAAGGAAACTGGATGGGGTTACAGTAATACATGACACAGTAATGATACATACAACTTGTAACCTCAAATATACACCTACAAACAACTAAATCAAATGACACAAAGATGTGCGGCAATATTATCAAGTTTCTTATGATTTTATACCACATTCAGAATTCTGTTTTCTACCTTCAAGTTTTCAATTCATAGGTAAGATTTTCCTTTGCCCGTGCACTTTTCCAGTTTCTTTTCCGCACCTTCATTAAAACTATATTCTTATACTGTATATATATTACGATTTCATACCATGTCCACAACTCACGTGACTTCTGAGAGATGCCTGCAGTTGTGCACACTGTTGCAAGACAACTGAAACTTTACAGCACAAACCCATTTCCTCCTCAATCCTAATTTTTTTAAAAGCAGTGTAACTTATACGATGCAGCCATTTCTTTATACATCCTTTTTATATACATAAACACATGTTGTGCCCAAAACATCAGAAATAATGATAATACCTGGAGTTATTGGAGTGGTCGGCCCTTTCAACCCTGTGGCGCCCACAATACTTCCATCAGTATGGACAACTATAAGAGTGGCCTTCTGGGTGTTCAGGCTGTCCCCAATCTGCAAGGTGGTCCGGCCGGTCTGAAATGACAAGTAGCAGGCATCTCTGTGCCACTTCAGCAAAGTCTTCTTCTTGTCAAATTAGTCTGAAATGTTGGAGGGAATGAGATTCTATGGTGTATTGCCTACAAAATTAATGATCATAACGCTGTGCACTGAACCAGGATTTCTTAACCAAGGGGATATGGTTATGAGCAGACAAGGCGGTTAGAGCTCCTCATGAGATGACTTACAAGAACGTGCTCTGAGATGGAGGCTGCTGTGGCCACGGAGGTGGTGAAAACGTTGTCTCCTGTCGCTTGGACATCATTCACTGTCACTGTTGTCACTTCTGTTGAGAAATATAAATATTTATTGTTATTAAGACAGTATATTCAAGGTGCCTTCACAGCACTGAGCCACACTACATATCTATTCTGCTATTTTTATTATTTTGTTACGTATGAAATTTTAATTACGGTGTAATAGCTACATTTTTAACTACCTGTTATCCATTGCTCATTATTACTATCATCATATTTATAAATTTCAAGTAAGAAAAAAGGTATATTAAATTTGATCTGTGTGATAAATCAATGAACATTAAATTAATAAATATTTTTACGGTATAATCTTGGAATAAAAAATTGTGCATATTGAATATGTTTAACCTTACTGTAAATAACATCTGGTTTGTGTTGCTTAAATTATTTATTTTTCCTTATTTCATAGCCTCATTAGCCAATGTACTTATTTCCATAGGAAGTTATTTCTATTTTAAAGTACTGAAGTATCTGATAACCACACAGAAAGTGGAAAAGTATTAACTGACAAACTGCACATAAAATAAATGTAATCCATTATGTCTACAGTAAAAAGCACCCAGACAGACTGAGTGCATTGCACCACATAAATTCAACTGACTTCCACAGTGTTTACAGTCAGCAAACAATAAAACAAACAATGCAGATATTTGTGTGCTGAATTCATTAACAAATCTACATTGAACGGGAGTTTGGGAAAAGACTTTTCGATTGTTTCACTTTTAAAGGAGAAGTCAATAAATATGGTAAAAGTATTTAAATTACCTTTTAAAAGGTATGACTAAGATTTTTAAACAGCCTAAGCTGTCAAAAAACTTTAAATGAGTTTTATTTAATTGTAGCATGAAATCAATAAAAATATTGGAAAGGTGTTAAACTGGGACTTTGCACATGGCAATATTATTTAAAAAAAAATTTTTAAACCTTTATCTGATGCATTTTGCTGCTTTTTAACCATGAATAAAACGAGGAACGTGTGTATTATTTAGCTTTTACTTGTTGTGTTTCAGTGATAAAAGTGATTTGGAGTTAGGAACAGCCTTGAGGCGACAGCTGAGTCAGGGTACCTTTTCAGTGAAACAACTGTCGCTAAAAACGCACAAAACTAAAACAATCTACGGGAGCTAAGGTTGATCCCTGTGGGGGAAAAAGCAAACGTCCTTATTGCATTTTTTCCAAGTTCTGCCTTGGTGCTACTCCAACAACGTGCATGTGTCACATACGCGCAACTTCGCTGCGAAATTTCCTGGCTAAATATGTTATGTCATTTAGTCATCTAACTCTACTTATTTGCGTGTGAAGAAAGTGCAAAACGATGCAAAACGTTAAAGGAAATATATCCAAAAAGAGAGATGCGTGAAAACTGCGATTACTGACAGATCGGCTGTACCTAAACGGAAAGATTAAGGGAAACGGAAAGAAATTCGTTGCACCCAAAGCCCGAAGCGAAAGATGGAGGAAAACTCTGCCCAGGCCTCTAAACTGAGAGACACATCGTTTCCTCCCCGTTTCATCCCTCTTTGCTCTCTGTCTCTCCTGCCTGCGTTCGTGCGCGATCGGCCCCTGGTAACTTTCCAGCAAACGCCGCCTCGGCCTCGTCCGGGTTCGGCAGAGACTCGGCTCCCATGTCGATGTTCTCCGGTTCTCCCATCACCGTCATCGTCGCCACTTCGGCCTCCGATTCGGTCTCCGAGTCCTGCCCTCTCCGATCGGCCGCCTCCTCCAGCCCGAGTCCCTTTGTCGCCGATTCCGACTCGTCCATTTCCTCCGGCCCCGACCGACTGCAGCCGAACGCGTCCGAGGCGTGACGCGGGAGCGATAAAAACCCCTCACTGAGCCCGAGAGCGCGGAAAAGCACCGGAAGAAATAACCTGCGCGAATCCAACCATCCGAGTGCGAAAATAAACCCGCATCTAGTAAATAAAATGGGGGAACCGAGTTGGGCAATGGCCTCCTTCCCTCCTTTTTCAGTCCAACGACGGGGCCGCAGGAAGGAGGCGGGACGGAGATTGTCGAAAGAAAACGAAAGTAGCCGAACCCACACCCGACCCCGTGCTCGGGCTCCTCTTTATAAACAGCAAAACAAATGTATCCCAAATGCACCCAAAAGATGCGTTTATAGTACAAAAACATGTTGACTTTACCCAAAAATAAAAACAATGCAAACGCTCTTCAATGCGAGCCGAGCGCTGCGAATTTCCCCCCGTATTTCTTTAGTAGTTGGGTATGATAACGTTTCTTTATTTAATCGTTTACACAGATTTAATAGAAAGTTGTGGTTAATGTCTTTTGGTTCTTTGTATGATGCTCAATGTGTCACATTTGAGGACCGAAAGAGAGCGGTGCACATTTGAGGGATTGCTTTCCTTTTCTTGTCTTTCGTATTAAAGCTGTACTTTCACTTTAAATAAATCGTGCGCACCTAGGAGGCGGGAATTATGTGTCGCGGTTTAAATACCGGTTCAGACTCAGATTATGTTGTGAAATTGATCGTTTTAAATTAAAATACATTTTATTCTGAGGATATCTCGGCCTGAAAAAGTGAGCCAAGGTCACAGATAAGAACTGATATATCTGCCAAACTAGTTATTGCAGGGCTTCTTTATTGCCAGGGCCATCTGTGACACCGTGTATTTTTGATGTTCTGTTTTACTATTATAGATGTTTTGTTTTGTCTCAAATGTGGTGACTGTCGCTCAGGTTTATTTACATCTCAATTTTATACAAATTCCTGCCCGTGAATGTTGTGGAGAATCGTTAAGGTCAGTTAAAATAGTATGAAACCGCATCATGACGTCATATCCATAAAAATAAATCGTAAGAATGAGTACAATTAAAAAAAAAATTGATTATAATGTTTGAAAGTTTTAATTATAATAATTATAATTCAAGTATATGTCTTCAAAGCAGCTAAAAAATAAATTTACCAGTATAGTATGTTTTTTTTGTATTTAACACAACTTCATATTTATTATACATACAATTTTAAATCCTGGGACAATGGAAGCAAATAAAGGAAAACAGCAAAAATCATGTACTTGTATGTATCCATATATTTAAACACAATAACACGAATAACAAACATAACTTCCATGACTTAGTGCCTGGTGCCATTTTAAACATCAAAACACAAACAGGCGCAGCAATGCATAAAAAAGATTGCTTCGTTTTAATTGGAGTAAAACATGATGAACTTCTGCACATGACAATCTAGGGAATTAAATCACTCCATCTTTGAATGGTAACCATGGTGATCAAGAGTCAGTGACATTGCACTTATCTGCTCACTGTTCAAAAACATTTAAATATAGCAAAGCATTACAGGGCTCACGATCTGCAGGACTATGTGCACCTCTAAATCGCATTGTTTTAGCTTTTATCTGTCACACATTTTCTTTTTTAATAATTTCCATGAAATAGTTCAGTTTTTTTACATGTATGTTCAGGTGAACTGCTGATTCTCAGCCGGTTCCAGTGTGTGAATGTATATGTGTGTGTGTGTGTGTGTGTGTGTGTGTGTGTGTGTGTGTGTGTGTGTGTGTGTGTGTGTGTGTGAATGTGCTGCAATGGACTGTCGCCCTATTCAGATGGTATGCTCTCACACGTTTCTGGAGAAGGTTCCTACCCAATTCAGGCTGACATATAAGACACATTGTTGTTTCAAAGGGGTTAAAAATCTTTAAAAATGACTATGTTTTTGGATGGGTCAGCTAAGTGTTTCTACTTGTTCAACATTGTTCGGAGTTGTCTGTTGTCACCCTGGTGTCAGAAGTGGAATTAACTTAAAAATTAAATAAAATGTCTTCTTAGCCACACTGAGGGGGTTTACCTCCTTTTTCTAGTTCAAAGTGAAGCCTACAATCTGCTGGGAGCCTACGGGGCTGTGTATGGATACACACACATAGTTCACATAGTGTTCTGTCCTCCAGTTGTGTTTCGTCGTCAGTGAAGTTTTCAGCCCAGTAGAGCAAAAATATGTGGGTGGCTTGTAGCACGTACCTCAGAGGTGTCTGTTCACCCATTCCTGAGCTGGTGTGGGTGTCTTACTTGGAGGCGGAGACACATAAACTGGGTGATCTGTTATGACTGAACTGGGAGAGAAAAATTCTGCTCATACCAAAGAAAATCGATCACAAAGCTCATCTGTAACCAGCTGACCCCAAGTCAGCTTTCATCAATGTTATGTTATGGCTCCTCATAGTTAGCTGAAACCAGTTCAGAAAATATTTAAAAAACTAGAATAAAAACATATCATAGCCACTATGAAGAGAGAAATCCGAACAATAGACAACAGAAACTCATTCCTCTTGACTTTTATAAATCTTGTATCAGAGACTGAACTGCTTAAGCATAAGTAGTACAGTTGCGCAAAATTTTACACTTAGATACAGACATGTGATCCTAAAGGGTTTACTCGATACACCACTGAGCCACCACAAATTACAAAGTTAGCTTCCTTTAGACTTCGTATGATAGGAAATGCAGTGATGATCGCAATGTTTTTCAGACTTTTCTTGACCCTAAAGATCATTGTGAATCACTGCCAAAATCAGGGCCAACTGAACTGCTCATCTGTGAAACCTTGTGGCTGCTGACCTTTGGAGCACTCTTCATGAACTCAGATCTTCTGCACTGCACCCCTTAAATGTACTTTATTATCTTTTATAGTTTGGCACGTTTCAAATTTTTAATTGTAATGATTTCTGTGCTTTTTTTAGCTGGTTAAAACCGCTCGTTTAAAGTTTCTCACGACTTGTGTGGGGAAATGAACGGCGCACTGTTTTTATTATTATTATTATTATTATTATTATTATTATTATTATAAATTAAATAAAGGGGACTACATTTCCCAGAATGCTACTCGGCGAGGCGCCGCTCATCCTCCCTCCAAGTCCCCGAGCGGTGGAGTTGCGGGGACCGCAGGTGGCGGAGCTGAGGCGCCGGGGAGCGCTGGTCAGTCTCGGTCCTCGGAGGGCTCCCGTGCATGGTTTCACACCCAACTGGTAGTAAACGGCTGCGAGAGACACTGAAACGACAATGAAAATGGATCTGAAAACCATCATAGAAAAGATGGAAACCGGAGATCAGGACGCCGCGCTGATGGCTTTGCAGGCGTACAATAAAGAGGTAAAATCGGACATCACCCCGATAACGCGGTTGCATCGTTTTCTGCTTTAATGCTGCAAAATACATTTCGTCGGTCAAGCTGAGCTGTAGACATGTTGCGCGATCTTGGCTGGGGGTCACGTCGGTTAAGTAAAATAAAAGCGGAATGCACTTCAATTCATTTTGAGAACGAAGGCAATTCCCGTTATAAGCAGTTAACGGAAACGGGTTATTTATTTTTTGCGCGACTGAGATTCTGCAGCTGTGCGGCACCGCATCACTAAATGCGTTTAACCTGCGGACGACATGCGTGCAGGTGGATTTTTTTTTTTTTTTTGGGGGGGGGGGGGGTTCGAGGGCGAATCTGTAATAATTGTCTGTAATAACTGGTTGTCCGTGATTTATTATTTGTCCACACATGAGGACGAGCATCGTCCCTGCTTGCAGTTGCTGCTGTCACTCACAGGATGCTTTTCGTCGGTGCAGAAGAGGGCGAAAAAATTACAATTCAGCAGGCTCATGTTAGCTATGAATTTACACGAGGGTTTAAATACGAGTGAAAGAGGAAGGAGGGGGTAACTTGTTGCACCGGAGAAGGTGCTGCTGCAAATGTGGAAAAGTGGCTTTTAAACCCCACGCTTGCTAAATTTATTATAATGTATGTGATATTCTGTATATGTATAAGCACGCAGGATATGAAGCTATAAAATACAAGTTAGACCTTTTAGGCTGAATTAAGCAGCCTTAGTCTGTTCATTCCAGCCTTCAGTATCACTAAAGAAGCTATCTCTGAGGACAGTGTATCTGTATCCTGGTTATTTAATAATAAAAATGTACTACAATAATACAATCTCCAGGATAATCTTATGGACTCTTTTAATTTTTTACAGAATTATTATCCCAGTTCTGTTAGGGGACTAGTGTAGTATGCCAGATTTTTTTAGTGACAGTCATGGTAGACTGAATAAGATTTTTAAATTTTAACAAATAAAAATATTATGCAAAGGTGGCCGTATTTATAATAGGTGTGAGGTTTTGTAAATCTTGACTCTGAGCGTAACTGGATCTCTCAGAGGGGAGTAAAAATTTCACAGCCAGAAAGCATGCTAGGAAAAAGAAACCCTGTTTTTGAGGTTGTGTATGAGGTTGAAGATGAAGCCTGTTTAACACAAATCTCCTCTAGCCCAAACATTAACAGGTCTAGGTTTGCGACTCACTGTCCGTGAATCTTGACGTCACTACAAGTACTGTGTGTGTGTGTGTGTGTGTGTGTGTGTGTGTGTGTGTGTGTGTGTGTGTGTGTTAAAGCAATTGGATTAGGGCGAAAGAGCAATGCGAACAGATTGCTCTGCCATTGCCAAATCCAGAGCTTCCAAATCTCTCTTTTTTTAACCTGGTAAGTGAATTTTTGCATCATGGATGTCCTGCAGTGTTAAGGTCCAAATGGGTCCGTGGGTGTATACCATACTGATCACCCTAGAGGACACTGACCAGGGCATGATGTGGCTGTCCTCACAAGCTGCTGACATCACTGGTAGAGGAGCCAGACAACCGGTTAATTTTTATTCTGGGGTTATTTAGACAGGAGCCTCAGGGTCTCTCTGTGACACACATGCCACTTCCTGTTTGGGACAGAGTATGCAAAGCCGGGTACTGACCCATGCAGCAGCAAAACTTTCCACTGAGTCACATGGATGAGCGTTGTCACGGCAAAAGAAAGTGACAATATACTGACCTATCATTTGTATTTCTTCTCTTTCCCCATTTCAGCAAAGCCAGTGCTTCCAGTTTAGCACAAATGAGCAGGACAAGCGAGAGGTATGGCTGATTCACTGCACTAAAGTACACATTTACACTAAAAACATTCAACATTTTACAGTCAGTATCAGAAATGATGGATAAGGAAACTTGGTACATTTGCTGGTTTCCATAGAAACAACTTCTGACTTTAAGCTTGAAACAAATTGCATTGTGTAACTGTACAAGCACAGAAGAGCACAAGAGGGAGCTGCATCATTCAGTCTTACCACTGACTGGGAATATTACAATAAACATTACATGTTCATAAATTATAGTTGCACTGAATTTCTTGCTTCTGTGACTAACTTTCATTTTTATTATTTTCTTGCATACGTCTGTTTTAGGATGGCTGCTTGCGAGAGGTATAAGAGTAGAAAACACTAATAATTGTAGTTTCCTGCTGAACCCAAAGCTTGTTTCTAAATGACAATCTGAATGAGCAGAAAATCTGTATGAAATGAGCGAAGTACCAACATTTAAAGTAATGTCTGGAAATGTAAAAGGAAAACAGCTAGAAGTCTATGTGCAAAACAACAGAACAAGCTCTGGGCTTTTGGCATTTGGCGTACATATGGGTCCCTAAATTAGATTAAATGGAGAATAGATCAATTTTGTGGTCACTTAATTTTTGGCACAATGAATGCACACAATGTCATAAGGTCATATTTTCTTTTAAAAGTACATTTGCCTTTAAACATTCCTGCTTTGCTCTTAGGGTCTCCATGTGCTTCTACATGTTTTATGTAGAAAGCAGATGATGATAAGCAACATACATTCATTGTTTGCTTGGAAGAATTATATTTGGCTATAAGGTAAACATCAACCCCCATCTCACCCCTATCACAGAGGCCTCATATCCTCTCCATTTTAGCTTCTGCCTGAATCTAAACCATACCTGGTCAGAGATACCATGGATGTGCTGAATAGGTGTTCTGGGGTAACTGAAGACTGGGCCCACATGACAACAGCATCCTAACCTAAGACAAATCAGGCAAATCAGCTTAACCAATGCAATCTCCGTTGGATTTATTTTAATTTAGAACCTGGAAGACCAGATTTGGCAGAAGCGTCTATGTGCCGCGCTTCTCGCTTTCCACTGTAGAGTGGCATCAACAAATTATGAGGAGCTGGAGGTTGTTAAAAGTGATTGCTGCTGTTCTCCGTCGAGCTCCAAAGGCGTAGTTTCATACACAACTCGGGACCACACCTGTGGTGCATCCGTAGCAGACGGCAGTTGGCTTGTAATAAAAGCTAATGCACACCAGATGTTGTTTGATTATGGACATCAATCTTGTGGTTCTGCAGATGGTCAGTACTGCCAAGAAAAACAAAAATAGCACAGGTAGCCTCAAAAAGAATTCAGGACTGTGCTGCACATGGGTTTGATCTCTGCAAAGGGAAAGCCATTCTTTTTTAGAAGAACAGCTTCATTCTAGTCTGTGAGTTTGCAGGTTGAGGGTCACAGTCTGCTTTGACTTGAAATCAACATCCTGTGTGCCTGAATGGATGGGGGACTTGTAGCCAAATTAACAGAAATACCAATTGCAAAGTCCAACACTAAATTCATAGCCATTGGGTAAGTCTAATATAAAATGTAAGGGTCAGGCCACATCGCCATTAGCGTGTCCACTTCAAGGTAAACTTCAGAAAAGGTCATTTTCTCTGCAGGCCTCAACAGCCTTGAGATTATGAGTTTTGATATTTGCAGCATTAAAAGGATAATCTTATAAAATGAATAACTAACTCCAGCTGATTTGAATCAGGGGGCAGAAACCAGGACTTTAGAAGGGCCAGTACATCTTCACTGAGATAAGAAGGTATACATACCCATCCAAAAGCTCTGCACCTCTGTCATGAAGTCCTGTGTCTTTGGGATTTCATCCTACCCAGACTTATGTAGTCAAACTTATAGAGTCAATAACTGGTTCAGATACAGAACTTGATGTTTAAAAAATCTTGTATCAACACAGTGCTGATGGTCACCAAAAGGTATTACCAGATATTGAGGTGAAGCTTGTAGAAAGGATGTTTCCTTAGCTTCATATTGTCTCCTCTCAGCACCCTAGCAGCAGATGTGAGGTTGATGCTTATGCTTCTGCTTGCCTCCCCAGCGGCTGGGAGAGCTGGTCCTTGGTTTCCTTGAGCGGGACCTGCAGCCATCCTGTCAGCTGGCCTGCCTGGAGACCATCCGCATCCTGTCACGGGACAAAAACAGCCTGGCGCCCTTCACCACGCACACTGCCATCCAGACCCTCAGCCGGCACGCAGGCTTGGCCCACGGCGAGGTCGTAGTGCCCGAGATCCCTGACGTGGATGTCATAGTAGAGGCACTGAAATGTCTGTGCAATGTGGTGTTCAACAGTGAAGCGGCCCAGGAAGCTGGTGCCCAACTGCAGCTGGTGGCAGGTCTGGCTGAGCGGCTCAAGCAGTGCCGCGGGCGTGAGTGGAGCCACGAGGTGCGCTTCTTTGACCTGCGGCTCACCTTCCTCTTCACGGCATTGCGCGTGGACACACGTGCCCAGCTGGCCTGCGAACTACGAGGTGTCGGGCTCCTGTCTGATGTCCTGGAGGCTACACTTCGTTTGTGCTGGGTGGATGCCTTCGAGGTGGCCCGGGCCGATGCAGAGGATGGAGTACCAGTACCTCCTTTCACCCGTGAAGAGACAGAACGGGCCATGGAGATCCTGAAGATCCTGTTCAACATCACCTTCGATACCAACCGTCGCCAGGTTGATGAGGTGAGTGGACATCTGGTGTTGACTTTGCAGGTCCACTGCCATTCTTCCACAGCTTTGACTTTCCATCCATCTCCCTGGCAGGAGGAGGCGGCAACGTACCGACGTCTTAGCGCCATCCTAAGGCAATGTCTGATGGGCTCAGGTGACAGTGAGGAGCGTACAGAGGAATTGCACAGGTAGGGATCAGTGGTGCTGTCCAAAGGAGGAGAAACGGAGAGCAAGTGCACGCGAGACAGCACTAGGCTTTGGTCACTGACGCAGAACTTTTCCACTAGCTTTTGCTCTTCAGAGCACTATCGCCCTGTGTGTTGCACTAAATCTGGAGCTCAGGAAACTGGATTCTTATATCACTTTCTCACATTTTACGCCATTTTTTCTGGAGAGAACACTTGCAATTTTATATCACAAAAACAATGCCTGATATCACCTGGGCTTGCATCAACCCACTGGCCATTTTAACCATAAAATATGACCTTGAAAATAATACTTCAGTAGGGACTTATCCGTATTTCATCCGGTTGCTACCTAAAAGATTACTAATCTGATTACTCCATTCGATGAATACGATCCAAACAGCCTTTAACCTCAGCGAGGGCTGTTTGTAGTCCCACCTGTACCCACGTATGTGTCCCTCAACAGTCACACGGTGAACCTCCTTGGCAACCTGCCTCTGCCCTGCCTGGATGTATTGCTTGCTCCCAAGGTGCAGCAAGGCTCCATTGAGTACATGGGCGTCAACATGGATACAGTCAACATGCTGCTGGAATTCATGGAGAAGAGGCTGGACCGGGTGAGTGAGAACATTAATCTCTTGGAGACCTGATGCACACAAACAACCTTTGGGCATCATTACCATAAACCACCTCATTAATGAACTTGTGTCTCGGTTCCTGCAGTAACCTGCATGCTCAGATTCGAGTCCCACACAGGTGTGAGGTGCTCATGCGATTACATGCTGCAATGTCTGTTTTTAAAGACATCTTGGAAGAGACTGCTGAGCATTGGGAATGGCCAAAACTGAGCACAACTAGGCCTACTGTATAATGAAAGCTGTGGCAGACCTGTAGACCCCCGTACACCTTCCATATTTACATCCTCTCGATAGAAAGTCTGTTTTTATACCCAAAATTCAGGTTAAGTTCATAACTTCCCATGTAATGTTTTTTTTTCAGACTAACCATTTACCCAGCCTCATTTTGAAATAAAGTATTTTTATGCAAAAATATCTCAAGCTATCAAAAATATTTAAAGTTATAGGTTTCATCTTATATGAAATAATCTTATTTTGTTCTCATTTGCTCCAGTGAATAGCATCTTGTGAATGGCCGCAAGAACTGCTGGAGAAATAATGCTCCTCATGTATGAACCTCATGATTTTATCAGACAAACTACTGTATGTTTTAATAATCATGTGTTTGTGTCCTAAGGTCTCTTGTCAGATGCACTTTTGTTTAGTCTAAATTGTACATCACACTGGAGAAAAAGGTCTGGCTAACTAAAACATGTATCAGTCACTTCAGTACTATAAAAGTGTTTCTCAAAAAATAAAAAGGAACTTTTAAAGGTTTTGTTCCCTGGTAAGTCAAAAATTTCACTTTTGCTTCAGTGTGAGCCCTCTGCATCTATTGTGCATCTGTGGAATCTTATGTTGAACTTCTTCACCTCCAGGGCAACAAGCTGAAGGAGACCCTTCTGCCCTCCCTGAACCTGCTAACGGAAAGCGCTCGTATCCACAGAGAGACCAGGAAGTTCCTAAGGATGAAGGTTGGTTCTGCTCACATTCCATTCAGTTTGCACAAGGTTCTGTTGTCCAGTCTAAGACATAACCACACGGTCTTCTTTTGGGGTCCCTTGCACAGGTCCTGCCCCCGTTGCGTGATGTTAAGAACCGTCCAGAAGTAGGGAACGCACTGCGGAACAAGCTGGTGCGCCTCATGACCCACATTGACACAGACGTCAAGCACTGTGCCGCTGAGTTCCTCTTTGTGCTCTGCAAGGAGAGCGGTGAGCAGGAGAACCGTTTCTGACTTGCTCTCCAGTTTATTTTGCATGTTATCCCTGTGTTCACATGGGTGCTCTGGTTTCCTCCCACAGTCCAGAAACATGTGTTCCAGGTAAACTGGTGACTCTAAATTGCAAGTCGTGTGTTTGTGTGAATAAATGAGTGTTCACCTCGTGACAGACTGGGATCCTGTTCTGGGTGTACCCTGCCTCATACCTTATCCTCCTGGACCATTTACATCTCAGATTTTATAGCACCTAATTTTATTTTGCATTTTGATCTCTTCTGTAGTGTCACGATTTATCAAGTACACGGGTTATGGCAATGCAGCGGGCCTCCTGGCGGCACGAGGCCTCATGCGAGGTGGGAGGGACCCTGGCCACTATTCGGAGGATGAAGACAGCGACACGGAAGAGTACCGTCAGGCCAAGGCTCAGTGAGTGGTGACACTGGAATTTCAAAATCATGACTGCAAGGAAGTTGAATCAGTGCTGTTGTTGACCCACAGTTCATATTAGTCCAGACCAGTGTCTGAAGTGGGCCAGTACACAGCTGAACATAGAATTGACACTTGGTACAGAGTCCTTATTTCATAACAGGTCTTACAGCTACAGTACTTTTCATTACCCAGCATGCACTAAGTTATGCTACAAGTCAGCTCATGTGGTGCCTTCCTACTGTTAGTTCAAAAATGGAGCTTCTTTATTAAAGAAATATATATTGTGAACATCAACAAGATCTCCTAGTATCTTTATTCACTGCAGAAATTCAAAATTTAATACCTAACAATTTGCTGATACCTACATATACGCCTACCAAATTCTAAGGGCAGCGGTACACCCACTTTTCAACATAGAACAAGCATGTAAGGGGTGAGTTAGATTTGAATCGTTATTCTTATTTTGTGTCATGTCCTTTCCTGCTGCCAGCATAAACCCCGTGACAGGCCGCGTGGAAGATGAGCAGCCCAACCCGATGGAAGGCATGACAGAGGAGCAGAAAGAAATGGAAGCCATGAAGCTGGTCAACATGTTTGACAAGCTGTCCAGGTGAGCTGTTCCTGCACTGCACAGGTCTTGTGAAAGAACAAAGGACATACAAGTGAGAAATTTATAGCTAACAAAACACATCTAGTCTCTGTTCCCCAGCTGCCTGTTACATGTTGATCAACAGGACTGAATAGCTGGTTCCAAAATAAGACTTGGCAAGTTTAAAATCATTACTTATTGACAGCTCCTTTTCCAGGCAATTTATAAGCAGCTAAGAACAATTTAATAAAGTTCTAATGCACCTGCCAAAACCCATATAGCCCCTTTATAGGGTCAGCGCAGATGTCAGGGTGAAAGTCACAGGCCTTGTTTGACATGTATGACATTGCCATGGGCAACAATGGCTTTGACAGATGTTCGGCACAGTGTACCATGACTGGCACACCCTTACTCCTGTTGCTGCAGGAAGGGACATCTTTAATGCAGGATCAGAGCTGCTTCTGGAAGAGTGCACTGTCGATGCCCGATGGGTTTCTGCTCACTGCATTACATGGGTCACAACCCAACAGCCCTAGGGTACCACTGCTAAAAATACTCGCATCCAAATGCACGAGAAATTGCAGTGCAATCTCATGTCTGTCATTTCAAACCATGCCGAGTAACCTCAGCTAGGAATGGCAGAATGTGTGTTCCACAGCTCAGACTATGGTTTGAGTCTGACCTGTGGTAGCAGGGATACCATGTTTGGACAAATTGTGGGAGCTTAGGAACATTAACTGCTGTTGCTTTAGCGCCACCCACGGATTCACTGAGTGCCTGCCGATTTGCTGCTTGGCCTCGGATCGGTGATAGCTCTCAGGCCAGCCTACTCGGCAGGGTGTCCATCACAACCCACAATTCACATTTGGGGTGTCCAGGTGGGTGTTGGCAAGTGTTGCAGACAGCAAGGGAAAATACAGAACTAGAAATGACTATATAGTGGGAAACCAATTTAAAAATTATTCCACAGAAATGAGCTCAGGGGTGTAATAATACTGCGACTGTCTTACTGCAGGGGTCACGTGATCCAGCCAATGAAGCTAACGGCAGACGGGCAAATGACGGCCCTGGAGGTTGCAGACTTGGAAATGCTGAGGCAGCAGCCACCAAATCCACACGAGGCCAACAGTGACAACGACAGTGATGAGGCCAACGCCTAAGAGGGACGCAGAGCTTTATTATAGTAGACCTGGTCCTGTATTGGTACAACTATGGGAAATTCAAGAAACTGTCACTAAAAGAGTTCCACTAACGTTATGTCTGGGGGATGATATCCCAGCCACTACACAGAATATTCTGGATCAAAGATGTGAGTCCTTAACCGCATAATTGCGCCGAAATTCTGTCCCTCTGTGGACCTTCTTTACATGCCAGAGTAGCAGACAGAAAGATGTGGATGAGGGAGAGAATTATTTCTATTATATATTACTCCCCCCTCCCAAAACACGCTTCCCTTTTGCTCTACAGTGTATTTAGTCTGCCAAATAATGCATTTCTCTTGATCAAGACTGACCTTTACACCAACAAAGCATTTTTGCACAGCATTTGCAAACATGAAGCCACCTCCAAAGTCCTCTTGCCCCCTTCCTAGTTGTGCTTAGCTCAGAAATTATCTGCTTCATTCAGCTTATCCTTCTGCTTCAGGTATTTACAGCTGAAAGTGAGTCTTGAACCAAGAAAGGAACACCAAGACTGGAGGAAAGAAATGTATATTGGCAAATTTCCTCCATTTATCTAAAATTTATGAATTTACATTGCTTGAAATGTTTTAGAGAAGCCAATTTTTGATATTTTACAGTGAGATGAAGAATCTAAAGGCAATTACCTCAAATTAAGGAATTTTTGTGTATATTACTATTTTTGAGTAACCCCTGAGTATAAATTATCCAGGTGCTTATATAATGTGTAATATATTTAGGGAGGCACCTGAACCATGCTTAAAAAGTCCATAATTAAAGTGAAAGCAACACAGAATTTATTTATTTAATACAATTTAATATAGACTTAATATAAACATGAGATTTGTTTAAAAATTAAAATCCCTGACTCCTATTCTTGTCTTCTCCCTTGTATTTCAATTTGTTGCTTTATGAAAATATCAAAATAAGCTCCAATTAAATTTCAAATTGTGATATGCAGTGGTGCCTTCATTGTCCATGAAAAGCTTCATAATATTTGTGACTCTTTCTATGATGCCTGTGCGGTTTAAACACAGTAACTATGGTAGATCTTACTCTGTTGCTGAGCTGACACTCCTATGCAAAGCAACAGAAGTATTTCATTGATTTATACAGGTAGGTATTTTTACTGGAGCAGCTGAGGATAAGTACCTTACTTAAAGATACTACAGGGTTGTTTAGAGTTGAGCTTGAACCTACAGGTTATGTATGTCCTTAACCACTATGCTACCTACCTCCAAACTCCTGTCGCTAACCTCAAAAAGGCAAATGATACTAACACTCAGAGAATCCCTTTCCATACAGCCATGCCATGAGGGAGGAGACTGTTTGGCTGCCCTGTGGCTCCGAGGCCATCTGGCACCCTAAGTGCACCTCTCAAAGGGCCTTTCCAGGTCGCCTCACTCTTCTCTATCCTTTGACGTCTACAAGCAGAAAAAAAGCAGAGTCACAGAAAGCCATCTTTCCCTTTTAGCTCTTTGTCATTTGAATGTACACGTGACAGATGCCTGATCTCCTGAAGGGGTCCCTGTGTGCTAACCTGACGTCTGACTGAGGTTAATGCTCTAGGCTGGAAGAGCTAGGAACCTGCAGGTTAAACAGTCTGTTAATTCACTGTGCATCAGGTTTACTACACAAAAAAAAAAGAAAAATCAATGAACAAATTTTTATTAGCGATTAAAACAAGGGTCTATTTACATAAAGCTGTCAATGTTGCAGAACAGCACTGGATGTAGTTGGTGCAGGTGATACTATAACATGTAAGCTAAGCACTACTCTAGGCAGTAATGGGAAACCATGAAAGGTCCCTGATCATTTTTACAGTTGCTGTCACTAAGGGCACAGCTGCTCCTGCTCTGGGGTGTCACTATTGTACAGCACATCAACAGTCAGGTGTGGCGTCATGTTCGGCCATTTCACATCCAATATTAATTCTCCCATTTGATGTCATTAAGAAACTATAAAAGGCTCCGATGGATGAAAAACACAGGTTTATGTTATACAGTAATACCTCCATTTAGTGCTGTTTCCAAATAGCACTTTTACTTGTTACAAGCAACTTCTTAGTTCTACAGCTGATGAACTTAATGTGTCTCTATTCTTTAATTGTACATAAAAAGTTGTGCACATGTGTGTTTGAATGGATTAGGATAATGTTCATGACTGAAAAAAGTTGGTAGAAGGACCTCACAGTGGACACACACTTATTGTGGTTACTGTAATAAAATATGCAAGGATGCAGACCAAATGAGGAGAACAACTCCAATCTTAACCAATTTTTACTGCATTTTTACTGCCCTTTTAGCTTTTCAAGTATCTTTGCACGTTTTCTTGGACATGTGCAATACAATTACACAATAAAAAAAAGAAAAAACTATTTATGCGATTCCAATGTAAAGATTTTCAATAAAAATGTGCTGCTGTTCTATTGTACTTGTATTTTCACCTAATAAGACACAATGTAAAAAATGACCCCGTTCAGCACCGTTTAAGTTAGCGCTCCACTTTTGAGTAACATATCCTAAATGCTAACCAGGGATATTACTGCAATGAACATTTCATTCCTTCGTGCAAATGTTTCACCATTTGTGTCAGGATGAGTACAGTACCTTATCAGCTTTAGCCGCCATTAGTGCCTGGAGCTCCTGTGTCCAACCCAAAGCGTCCACTAGCTTTTGCACCCCGCTTACCACGTCACCCAGCTCAGCAACATCATTGGGCCGCAGGGAGCCATGGGCGAAGGGTCCCACAGAGGCCCTGTTGATCAGCAGACGGGGTACGGAGCCACGTACTGCACCAGCCAAGCTAGCGAAAGGCTCCACCTGGGAAAGGCGGTCACAACAAGAAGGCAGTCAGCAGACTCACACGTTAAAAATGTAGTCCACATGCCCTGGTCTCCAATGCCGCAGGTCAAATTTGTTGTCCTCTCCATAATGAGAGCTGCAGCTCTTTCACAAGACACCCCTCACCTCCAAAGATGTGCCCATGATGATAAGCAAATCGGCCATTGGGAAGTCAGTCAAATACATGAGAAACTGTTGGGGGAGCTCCTCGCCAAAAAACACAATGTCTGGCTTGATGATGCCCTTACAGGCAGAGCACTTTGGGATGGTACCCGCCATAATGTTAGGCTGTCAATTATGAGAAGAAAAAAAAAAAAAACCAACATAAAGCCATTGACAGCCAGTAATGTATTTCAATTCACTTTGGTACCAGTAATTGTCAGCTGGTTCTATAGTGTTCTTAAGAGTTTTACTGGCATGCTATGGTACCTCAGACAAATCACAGCACATTTATCTTTCTTGTCCAGCTAAAAACAAAGTGTAGCTCCATACATAGTTATCACTTTTCATGCATTGTCACATGTAAAAAAAAATATTATCTATCAACTTTCAATAATTGTCCAGTGCAAGGTCAGGCCAGTGAGACACATCTTTGGACTGTGGGGGAAAATTGCAGCACACAGAGGAATCCCATACTACAAAGAAAGACATAAAATACCCTGAAACAAGACTGGTTAGGTTCCAACCATAATTCAGCATGCAAACCAAACAAAACTTGCGGAACTCACACGTAGGTCCTCTCCTGGATACTCCTTTCGACAGACAGTGCAAGTGGCAGTAGCAAAGGTCCCATGGGCTTCCACCAGCTTGCTAGGAGGAACCCCTGCCACTGGAATAACACAAAAACATCTTAAAAAGGATGCAATCAGACAGATGTGTACCCACATTTGTGAGACTAGATTTGCACTGCACCCTTCAGATGTTGGTAGTCTACTTACTCCGCTCCAGACCATCAATGTTCTGTGTATAAAGCCGCAGAAGCTGGCCTTTGTCATACAGGAGTCGGATGAAGTAGTGTGTCAGATTGGGCTGATAGTTTCCTGGGTACAGCTCCTTGGCAAGAGTAAAGAATGGCTGGGGATTGTAATGAAAGTAGTTGATCTCAAAGATGGCTTCAGCATATGGCAGGTTGTACTGTTGCAGATTGTCGTACAGACCGCTCCCAGGAGACCTGTACGTATGAAGAAGCAATATTTGCAATGGAAAGCAAAAAAATTTAGAGCAGTGAAAGGAAAGTTTCTAGACAACATCTAAACCTGAAGTCTGGAATTCCACTGGGAGTGCTGATTCCTGCACCCACCATCACCACGACCTTCTTATATTTGCTCTCTTTGATGCCTTGGGCAATGTCCTCAAGGTTCTGCTTCGGACTGCTGCTACCTCCACCTCTTCCAAACAACCCCCGAGCCTGACTCCACATGCAGAGGCTTCTCCTGAGAAGGGAATTGCATTTCTATAACAAACTGAGGTGTGAAGAGGTCATTTTACAACTGCATCTGAATGTAGAAGGGAGGAGTAGGAGTACCAGTCAACACACCCATGGCCCAATGTCCTATGATGTGAAAATCCAGCTGTGTTTCCTATGCAGTCTTGGTTAAGGTGAGGGATGCTTGTAATCCTTGATGAAGAGGAGGAAAATTTCTGCTGTGCATCTGAAAACAAAAAAAGGTTCTCATACACACAAGTGTGATTCGAGTTTAAAAAAAACAAAGAGGCTTGCGGGAAGCTGCATTCAAAGCACTGAACGACTGTAAAGGAGGGGAGAGGCATGCAGATGCTTGCATACAGTGGGCTGGGTAGTTACAGGTTTCAACACAGGTAGAAAAACTGCTCTTTTAAGAAAATTAACCAGGTTCATTTAAATAAATTCGCTGGCACTGGTCTTTAACTGGCAATAGTAAATAATACCGTATATCCATTTATTGCGTATAACCTTAGGAGTTAAACATTCATGCGGACCTCTACATACACCGCCAAAGCGGGAAAACTGTGATAAGTGCTTGTAGTTCATGTTAGGTTTACCTTTTACAGAGAAAAGTCCAGTTTGCGTTTGCCTTAGGGACTGATAAAGTCTAAACTGCCACAGACGAAATAACGGCGAAAGCATGCTGAGTATTATTTCGGTAGTGACTGAAAAAAGCAAAAATTTATTTCAACTAATTTTGCAAAAGCCAGATGTTCTCCATTATAGTTGCAGCAATGGAACTGCGAGCAACAGAGCTATCAGCTGGAGCGACCCCGTGACGACATCAAGAACGACCGTAATAGTAAATGTGGGAGTTCTATTAAAATTAAAAATAACCTCTGCAGGCCAAGGTTTTACAATATTTATAGTTTTATCTATTCATAGAAATCCATATTTAACGTTATTGTAATTATCTTAATTTTTATCAATAAAAATTGAGAAAAAAATAACAAAATTATCTTTCAACTTTTTGTGTGCCTGTTTACAACGGTTAAGTGGGCAGAGGAAGCTGCCTGGGCATTTTCCCGGCATGCCTTGCGGCAGCGATGTGTACGTTCCTCGTACAGTTACAGTAGTGGTGTCTTTCTGCAGCGATACGTTGTGCCGAAACGACGGTCACCATGAAAGATGTCACCGGGTTCCTCAAGCAGCAACAGAGCAAGAGCTCTACGCCTGAACTGGCGACGGAGTGGCACGCCTTGGAAGATCTCTACAACAGAAAGTGAGGACAAAAGAAAACGACGACGATCATTCAGCGAGTCTGAGGAATCGCGCGCTGAGTCATGTTGCTAAGCTAGCGTGAGAAAGAACCTCGAGGCCCAGCGGGGTCAAATATTGTTTTAAACTGTTTGTGACTCTTGTGCAGCATGTATGAAACGTTGTTTATGTTAGTAACTTTGCATGATTGATCGTTGGAGCCCATTTAAGCGAACGCGAGTATGTGTTACTGGACTGAGTCGCGTGTTAGCTTAGCTACACAAAGCTAGTTAGTTGGTTATATGCGTTATTATGGAAGAGTTTGTGTTACCAACATCTGATTCATACCTTATAGCTTTTTATGCTGATGACGTTTTAGAATATTCTTGAGCTTTATTTATGGCTGTTTGTTTTCATACAGGTCGAACATGCTAGATTAAGTCTTATTTAGTTAGAGTTTAGAGAACACCAGATATTGTGGTTAACCATGCACTTTGAATCTAGACACTGTTTAATGCCTAAATTTAACTGCTGTTGCAGAACCCTCGATCAAGATGCTTTCCCCAAAATACTGTAGTAAAATACTGTATACATTAAGCAGTAGGTGGTGTAGCTTTAATAAATGCTGCTTTGAATTGAATGGAATCCCTGCTATGGTTCCCTTGAAGAAGGTATTTATCCTGAATTGCTGCACTAAAGAAGTACCCAACTATATAAATGGGTAACTCACTGTAAATAACTTTGGAGAAGAGACTATTGTAATACCTGCAATTTGTAGGTCTGCAGTTTGAATCCTATTCTATCCAAGATACTTTTGCTGAATTACTGTACTACAGTAAATACCCAGCTGTGGTAATGGTCAAATGCTGGAAGTCTTTTTGCATAGAAGGACCACATAAAAAGTAACTGACAACTAATTAAAATAATATAGAATTGTACAATTTTTTGGTCTAATTAATGGTAAAGTTGGGAATTGGTTAGTACTAATATTATATTTAGGCGGTAATGCCTAGTTTTGTACCATGTTTAACAACTTAAATGTCATAATCTTACTGTACATCAGCAATGCATGAATTGATTTAAGCAACCACTTAAAGAACCTAGAGTTTCTGTGTGAAATATGACTGTGATCTCAGCTGTTGCTCACCAAATTGCTTTCTCTCTTCTCTCGGATGCACCCAGATTGTGGCATCAGCTTACGCTGAAGCTCTTGGACTTTGTACAGGATCCCTGCTTCGCCACCGGGGATGGACTCATTCAGGTAAGTGGAAGCTTATGAAAGCATGTAGAAATGCTGCTTTTTGGTTTACACAAACTGACTTTCTGTAAACAGTGTCTAACAAATAGTTGTCAATGTTCAGTTTAAATGGTTTATGTGTATTTTACAGCTTTATGAAAATTTCCTCAGTGACTTTGAGCACAGGTGAGGCATTAATTGTTTTATGAAATAATTGGCTAAATGATCTTATTGCAGGTACTTGACAAAGTTGCTGTCATGTAAAATTTACCCATGAATTCTCAAGATTAATGATAGATGTTTTGTACATACTTCCTTAAAAAGGTTATTATACATCCAACAACCTCTTCCCTCTTACAGAATTAATCCGCTCTCTTTGGTGGAAATCATTCTTCATGTAGCCCGACAAATGACAGGTAAGAAGAGACTTCAAGGTTTTATGTATCAAGAGTTATTGTCTTCAAAAAACAAGTCATTTATATTTAATCTGATTTTTAATATTTTTGTGACACCAAAACTGACGTACACTTTAAAAACTAGACCTTGTATTTCCAGATTTTTTATTCTTCAGTGCATGAAATAAAGATACTTTAACATGTATCTTTACAGATCCCAATGTTGCCATCACATTCCTTGAAAAAACAAAGGAAAAGGTACCTTTTCCAGCTTTTTTATCATTTTTTGGTCATTGTAAAATTTATTGGACAGCATATTACAAATTATATAATGTATCCTCTTTAGGGTTGCTTGTCAACGATCTTTTTCAATGTTTAGGTGAAAAGCAGTGAGGAGGCAGTAATTCTTTGCAAGACATCCATTGGTAGCCTCAAACTGGAAGTAAATGACCTCCCCGCAACAAAGGTAATGAGACATTCTTACTGCGTTTTATTGCATACCACAAGATTTTTTTTAAACAGTTTGAGGCTTATCTATATTTCAAATGTTTGGGTTCTTTCAGAAAATAATTGAGGAGGTGGAGGAGATGTTGAATAACTTGCCTGGTGTGACATCGGTCCACGGCCGCTTCTACGACCTTTCCAGCAAATATTACCGCATCATCGGGAACCACGCGGCTTACTACAAAGATGCACTGCGCTACCTGGGATGTGTGGACGTTAAGGACCTTCCAGGTAACGCTTCTTGTTGCCATGGCTTTAATTGGGAATGTAAACAGTATTACTGTGGTTCCCAGCTTTGAAGATGCTCTGAGTTGAGAGCTGCATTATTAAGAAGTGGCTTTGTGTCACATTTGTTCACATGGAAGTTGTCTCTCTCTGCAGAGGCAGAACAACAGGAGCGAGCCTTCACCTTGGGGCTGGCAGGGCTTTTAGGCGAGGGAGTTTATAATTTCGGAGAGCTGGTAAGGAAGTGCTCATGGCTACCTTTGTTTAATTTGTCAAATCCAGCTTTTTGTCTGTCTGCTGTGCCAGCGCTTGCCATTTAATACTACTGTTTTTCTTATGTATTATATTGCTGTGGTTTTCAACATGTGTAAAATATCACCTTTTTAAAAAGTCTAAGCAATCAAATGAAATGTACTGTTTTCTGCAGCTAATGCATCCAGTGCTGGAATCTTTGAGAAAAACGGACAAACAGTGGCTCATAGACACACTTTATGCCTTCAATGGGGGCAACGTGGAGAAATTCCAGGCTTTCAAAGCTGCATGGGGTCAACAGGTAAGGATCAGTCATGCTGTGGCCAGATGACCTTAACGAACATGAGGTAACATTTTGTTAATGCAGTTCTAACCTTAATTTTTTGCAGCCTGATCTAGCAGCCCAAGAACACAAACTGATGCAGAAGATTCAGCTTCTGTGTGTGATGGAGGTAAGCAGTTGATTTGAAATGTGTTATTTTGCTATAAAGAAATAACCTTACTTAAAAGATTAATTAATGGTGTTTTACTCCATGCTTCTAGATGACATTTACCCGCCCAGCCAATCATAGACAGCTGACCTTCCACGAAATAGCACAAAGTGCTAAAATCCCAGTGAATGAGGTAATACCATCTTATTTCGTACTACCAGTTTCCCAGGTCAGAATGTGGAAGGGTAAAAAGTAACACCAAACTGTAAAACTGATTGTTGGCAAGTAGATGCTCATCCATAACAGCTACTGGTTTTTCCACCTGAGATCCCACTGCAAATATTTTGGACAGCAGGACCTTAAACTGGTTACATTTAGTACAGTGAAGTAGATTTGTACACCACATGCATTCTCCCAAAAATGTTAAATATTAATGCACAGAGCACTGTGCACTGCCCATAGTGAGATACAGTAATTTCAAATTCTATACTGTATCCTTAAACTATAATACCTTTAAACTTGTATGTAGTAGATATTGCTATGGTGTTTAGCAGAGTGTCAGCGTTGTGTTGCATGATGCAACTATATACACATTTTCAAGCCTTATTTCAAAGACAAAACCAGAATTTAAGATGCCTGGTGGCCTCTTTGGCATATAATTAAATGGGAAAAACTCATAAAATGAGAAGTGCTATAGTGCTGCTGGTTGTTTGGAAAAAAAAACATGCATATACTGTACAAAGATAAAAGTTTGGTACACACATTACTATTACTTTCAAGCTTTCATCTCTGACCCAGCATCAAGATAAATGGTACCTGTTCATGTTTTTATCAGGTTATTCATTGTTTATGCTGCAGTATTTACCATGTTTGTTTTGATTGTGTAATCCAAGGTTCACTGCAGCATGTCCTCAACTTCTCCCACAGGTGGAGCTGCTGGTGATGAAAGCCCTATCTGTGGGGCTTATTAAAGGCAGCATCGACGAGGTTGATCAGAAGGTTCAGATGACATGGGTGCAGCCAAGGGTGCTGGACCTGCAACAGGTAAACCTCTAGCTTCAATAGCAGAATTATGCCTGGTGAATCCTAAATTTACTGTTGCAATGTGTAATAAATTTAGTTGTACAAGTTTAAAAAAAAAAAAAATCCAAACCTGACCAATCATGTTTGTCTTCCTTGCTTGTGCTTCCAGATCAAGGGCATGAAAGAACGTCTGGACTCGTGGTGCGGAGATGTAAAGAACATGGCCATGCTAGTAGAGCAGCAGGCCCACGATATCCTCACCTAGAGTGGCCACCCAGCAATCTGTGCAGTTGTCCAGCTTTCATGAGGGTTCTTCCACTGGCTGCAGTTCGGAGCTGTTGTCTCTGACTGTATGTTGGAATAGTGACTGTTAGAGGAACTGCAGCACCTGAATCCGAAAGGACAGAACCTCTGAGTGCTGTTTTGTATTTAAAGTTGGATGCCATGTTTTATTCGGTTTTTTTAATTTCTTTAAAATCCTGTTTTTGGACCATGTATATTTTCCCAATGCATTTTTGCCCTGTTCAGTCAAATAATTTACTTCTAAAACCCTCAAACTGTTAGAGATAGAAAAGGTTATTTTCTGTAATGGACTCCATGTTCCAAGAACAAAATTAATATTGAATTGGTTGATCCATCAAATAAACATTTTTTGTGGTAAGTTGGCTTAAAACTGCTACCAGCAGTTCCTGCCAGAGAATGACCCCCCCCCCAATCCAATAAAGGTGATTCAGTTGGTTTACATTGACTGTTCTCAAACATTGTGTACAGTATTTTACAACACTATGACTGTCAGAATTGCCCAAAGAGATGATATACTGTGGGGCAAAGTCAGGAGCACTCAGCATACTGGCACCAGCCCCACAAATTGAGGTGCATTAAGCAATGTGGGGGTTACTAATCCCCCTACAACAGTAATTGGTGAACAGAAGCAAATACGGGACAGCTGTTTGCTCACTAACAATTTGTCAGGACAGTCAGTCTGTCTCAGGTAAAGATGAAATTTACACCTGGGCTTAACAATCATGGTGTCACTTAATACACTTTTTTTTTTTTTTTTTTTTTTTTTTTTAAACGGAGGGCTCCTGGGCTTCAACTTTATGGTTATCATCCTTATCCAGCACACTACTTTGGAAGCAAAGCTACTGTAAACTGAAAAAAATCATCATAGGCCAAATCAGTTATGTGCTATAGCCCCCCCTACCCTGGAGATGTGAAACATCTATATGCTCAGCAGCTGGTAGGGAAATTGCTTCTTATTAAAATAAGATCTCTAAATTCAGAAGGTTTGCCCTCACCATCCTCAAAAAGAGAATTACCATTTTGTAGACATGCCAGGGACAACCCTTCTTACGGCTTCATTACATTTAGTCCTTAATCTGCACATCAGTTTCTTGTTAAATAGCTCACCTACCTTAAAATTTCCCCACTTGTCTGAAGATGTACAACATAAACCACTTTTGGATCAACCTAAACCTGCAATTTAATCAGTGACTGAACAGTTAATTTAGGGGAAAAAGGCCCAATTGTTAAGAGCATTGCTGGAAGACTCTGCCCCAGAGTTAAGTGTATTTTGAGAAAAAGTGACCAATGAATATTATATTTATGCATTTGCCCTCCCTTCTTAAGCCATTTCTGAAGGCTTAGCTATGCACCTGCTGAAACCCAGACATTATGCACAAATCATGATTTTTAACAACCAAATGAAAAGATCAGCTGAGCCAGATAAAAAGGTTCAAAATACCCAAATGTCTGGCACATGCTGTCAGTCACACAGATTACCTTAGATTACCTTAGTAAATGTTTAAAAAAAAACCATTTGAACTTAAAATACCATCATGTATCAATTTATTAGGAGTATTACACAAAATCTTGTCTGTGTCCACTTCTTTACATGGAGATCTTCTTGCATGGCCCACAGGTGATCAGGTCAGTCATCCCCTATGCGGATGGGAACGTTCAGTGGCTTTCAGCGTTTCTTGTACTCCTCCAGGTTGGCCAGGACCCACCCAGAAGGCACCAGGATGCAGGAGAACAGTACCACCATAGCAAAGACTTTTTCCTGGAACAAAATAAGTAGAGAAGGGCAGACCGTGGCATACAATTAGAGCTGCTGCTATACACCTGAAGGATCTGGGTTCAAATCTCCATCTCCTGCTGCCCTAACCAAAGCACTAACTCTGAACCGACAGTTAAGTTACTCTACCACGCACCTGCGCAGAAACTTACTAAATCACCTTGGAGAAAAAGAATCAGTTAAAGGAATAAACCGTCAGTATAAAATATGGAAAAATAATTTCCATTTATTCATTTGCAGAGAAAGAAGCAATTCATGGGTTTCATTAATACAAGCATGGAAAAAAAAATCGATCGAGGTTCCCTCGCCCCCTTCTTAAGGCGTTTAAATCGCTGCTGGGGGCAGAGGGGAAATGACGTCATTTCAACTGACCAATCGGGGCGCGCAACTTAGGTTGGATCAACGGAACGAGGCAATAACGAAAAAACGTTTCTCGATCTGCCTCCCCCACTGTTTTCCTCGTAACTGTCGGTCGCATAGGTCACCTTATTAGTAAAGGAAGTTTGTTTTAAAAATAAATTTAACTCTAAAACCTAACATAACGGAATAGTGATATTTATGTCCGTTTATTATGAAAATTACATCCAGTTCAACAATTCCCCAGGGGCTCAGTTCCAAGAGGAATGATTTTTGTTTTAAGCTTTGTAACAGATTAAAAACAACTTAATATACATTTAGAGGCAAAGTTCGGGTCTTGGCGTTGTTTGCCGGTCCTGCGCGACACGCGTGGCAGAAAATGGCGTTGCTTTTCAAACCTCCTCAATCCTTGTCACACCAGAACTCACACAACAGCTTATTTTACAATAATTCCGTTTATTAACAGGACACAAACAAGTCAAAATGTTGTTGAAATCCAGGCAAGCTGCCTCCCACCCCCCACCTTTAAAGACGTAACCACAGGAAGAGCCTATACACCAGCCAAGCGTCGGACGGCGGAGCAGAGTACTTTACTGTGTTTTACTTACAGGAACGGTGATGTGGTGCTTGGGGGGCTTGGCCATGATGGTCGCCCTGGGAACCAGCACGGGCCTCAGGGTCTGCCTAAGAAGGCTGAAGGATCTGTTGAACCCAGACATGCTTCTCCCTCCCGCTCTTCTTATATATTTTTAAAACAAATAGCAATAATAGTAATGAAGACAACCGAAAAGCTGGGCGGAACCGCACGGCCCAGGATCTGTAGGTCTTTCGAACGTCCTTCACAAAGTGCGTGTGCAAAAGTTTTGTTCAGGTGCCAGGTGTTATTTAAGGTCAGCGAGTTAGGAAAAAAAAAAAAAAAGTGTGGCTTCTCAATTGGTCAGCCGGCCCCGGGGCTGCGCCCCCCCCACCCAAGTCTGCGCAAAAATATCTCGCACGCTTTTATGTCGACTTTATTTCTACTTTGCGCACTTTTTTGGGGGGCGAATTTCGCTCCGAACCGCGTTAATGTTCGCAACATTTCTACAGAGGAAGCGATGCGGTTATAATAATAATAATAATAATAATAATAATAATAATAAACTGCAGGACTGCGCGTTTTTGTTCTCGATTACGTCCAGCCGCGTCGCCCGATTCCTCGAAACGAAAAACAAGCGATATTTAAAACATTTTTAAAAATGTTTTATTTAGGTTTTACGACGAGTGAGGCAGTTCTACATGGGGGCGGGGGGTCTATTGTGTGAGCCGTACGTTTGGTGCTGAAGATGGATTTATAATTGTATTTTATATTAATATTAGTGACGATTAGTGCGTAAGAAAAGTGTGTGTTGAGTCTTGAGCTGCAAGCACTAGAGGACAAAACGATGTTTAAAGGGAAAAAAAATGTCAAAGCAAGGAAACCGACAGGTAAATTTACTGCAATTTTACCGCAGTTCCCAGGTGTTTCTTTTGCGCACCGACTGCATATGAACTGTGACTCAAAAGCTTTCCGTGAGCTCCTTCGCTCCAGCTTCTGAAACGCTTAAATCTGCTTTTTTTATTACAAAAAATAAATGTGCATAAAATGGATGTGCGACGCAAAAATATTTATTCGGTTCGGTAATGTCGTGCCAATAAAAGATAACGCTTTTCACAGATGTTCTGTCAACACTGCAAATGCACATATTTGAACAACCTAAAATATATTCTTAGATAAACAGACAGCTGTCAGTTTAATAGAATACATTTAGACAGACATGACTGCCAACACAGTACAATCCAAAATTATCTGTACCATCCATGTTGTTATTCCTTGAGGATAAATGTGTAGAAAAATGTGATCTTCATTCCCATTTAAATCCCACTTTATTTCAAGTAGCGGAGAACAAAGTTTTCGGACGCCATCAGCCCTCGGATTTTCCGGACCTCCACAGGCTTCAGATGTTGAAACCCTGAGACAGCAGAGTGAAGGATCCATCATGAATGACCAATTTACTGCACACTGCTGGTGTGTTCACCTGAAGGACCACATGGACATGGAAAGAGGAAAATTAATCCTTAAAAAGGTTTGGTTTAACCTTTACTTCCAAGCCATTCTGTTTTAAGAAACCTTAAAGCTCTTGCACTTTCAGCTTCTCTTACCTTTGAGAATGCTGAACCGGTTCTTCAGGCCCACTTTGAACACATTACTTTCCTCATGGTCCTGTGCAAACCTCCTTCCATCTGCAAGTCAGATAAGTCAATAAGCATCAGTGGAGTGTTGGGTCTCACCGCCCAGGTACCCAAAAGGTCTCCCTCTCCAACAGCCTTACATTTTCCTTTGAGATACATCATTGACTGCGGACCCCAGTTTTTTGGGTTCAGTTTGTTTTGCTGAAAAGGAACACAGCAAGTCATGTCACAAACATCCATTAATACAGAACTTGCTGTAGAATCACCAATGCTTTTTTTGTGCCATAAACAGTCAACAGCTACCAGAAAACTTTGGCTGATGTCCTACCTTTGTACCTGAGCATGATACCACCACGATGAAGATCCACAGGACTGTGCAAGTACACATCAGTGTCGTTCTCTTCTCCTGCAAACGGGACATCAGGTCTTGTCACTTTATTACATTTTAAACGTGCCTACAAGGTCATCGGGTGATGCACGTCAAGAACTCTACTCACCATTTCCCCAAGAGAGATGTTGCAAGTCGACAAGCAGGACCATCTGTTGCTCTGTGGCGTTCTCCCCTTCTTTTATTCACGTAAACAACCGAAAACAACAGGATCTCAAGTTCAATACTCCCCTCTGAGTGAGGCATCTCTTCGAGGTACATGTCCTCCGGTGAGAAAGGAGATTAAGCTGGAAGCAGAAGCTCACATCAAGGCCGTAACGGCGGTAATGAAAACGAAAAACATAACGATTGGTCAACGTCAGTCTTCTATCCGGACTTTTCACTCTATTAAACCCTGCTATTTGATGGTTTCCCCCATTTGGCTTTTATTTCCAAAAAGATAAATGTGTTTTTACTATAATGAAATAAAAATCTTTAATCTTTAATATAATTGAGTTTTTTTTCTATTTGGAGCTCAGTTCAGTTTTATAAACCATGTGTAATTTAAGGAAGCACAGACTTAGAAACAGACACGGAAATTGTCATGTTATTAGCTGCCCTGGCTCATTGTTCTATAAAAATGGTTATACAAGTTATTGATTTTTAACTCCGTTATAGAGCAATAAAACCAACTGACAGTACGTTGTATAGTTCTAGTAAGGTCTTGTGGAATGTGAGGGGATCCGTAAACAACTTCACCTGGTTGTCATCCCTCCTTAATAAATGCCACTACAGTGGTTAGTCAACAAACCTCCCAATTTAACCCCATTTTATGGCTGCCTAAAAATACACAAATACTGGTAACCGCTACATATAAACACATGCTGGATAGTTGGCACATTTATTGCAACACTGCTGATATTCACATTCACTTCTAGAATCAGAGACTTCAGCTACGCAGTTCCATATTCTCTCCATTAACGTGGAGGTTTACGTACGGTCATTATTTTCGGAGATGTCTCAGAAGAGTCTTCGATACGAGTTTGGCAACAGTCTGTTTTGCACAAGTGCAAGCAAGCGATACAATAAATGGGGACGTGAACAATTTTGAAAGGCTTTGCCATTGTTTATAATGACACAAACAAACAGATCACAGTATTTTCTTTATACAAGTCATCCTATACACACTTCTGCTAAGGTGTCATGGTTTCAGCCTCATTTGTATGCAGCAGATTCACTCTGCATGTCTTCATACTGTACTCTTGTCTTGACAAAACAGTACAGTAACCAAATCTTAAACAGAAGAAACATAAAATAGATTCTGGCATATGCTATACGAATAACAAATACGTTTACAACAATATGGAATGTTTACGACTCTAAATCTTCTAAACAGAAATAAATACAGAAATTTTACAAATTGTTAATACCAAATAAATGGCATGCATAAAGCAGCCAAATTAAAGAAATAAAAAAATAATAATTTTTAAATTAAAAATAGACCAAATGCCACACAAAAATTAAACACCTCAATAAAATAATAGCTTTTATAAGCAACCAGCAATGTCCTCCTCATCAAAACTAGGCTTGCAAGGTTCTGGATTTAAATATTGACCAGATGATTTGCACCAGACACTGGCCAAACTCTTGCAAAATCATCTTCTCAGCTTGAGCCAGAGTGTAGCCTTCCTTCTCAGCCTCCTCCGCCCGAGCAATAAGACAGCCACATGTTGCTTCCACAACGTCGGACGTGATGCACTTCAGAGGACACCTATTAAACAAAAGAGATCGATGGCAGCAAAAGAAAACAGGGACGCATCTGGCATCATCTGCAATCTGCAATTGATTGGAACACCAAAAAAATAAAGAAATCTGACTGGTGAGAGAGCGACGCAGGTGCCGAATAGCCCAGGTACCACAATCTATAGATTTTGCCCTATTTTTCTCCCACATCCTATTTCTTATGCTAAATCACGTGGCGTAGAATACTACATTGTAGTTCAAGCTGCAGCCGCAGACATAACAAATGAATAACGTGTAATATTATTTTTCATAGAAATGCATTTCATCTGTGTAAAACTGTTAAACAGAAAAGTTCATTTCTTTATTTTATATAGAATCCATACACGAGTTCAAGCACTACTATGACTTCATACCCACTGTAGTATGAAAGTCAGTGAGGTGGGACAGAAAATTATTAAAAACCTAATGTGCAGGAAAAAACGCTTAATCCAAAACATTATTTCCACATTTGTAAAGAAACCTTATACCGATGAAGGAAAGGAAATCCAACATCTGTCCACAAGACTGTTCTACTCCTCAGTTAATCTCCTTCCAGCTGCCAGTCGGTGGAGCAGCACATACTGTATTTGCAAAGAGCCATAAATACAACTCCCACCACAGGAACACTGTAATTACAGTAAATAGCACATGGTTTCCCTCAACTGATCCTTATCCATCTGGAGTTCTTACTGCAGAACTGTCCCCATCCTTAGGTTTCATACTCAGAAACATAAAAATGAGCATTTAGCTGCTCCCACTGATTTTTTAAAAAAATTTTTTATTATTTGAAGGATTTCCACTAAATCTGTCAAGGACCTCAGATCTATTTAAGCAGACTTACTTGTCATACTGATGTGGAGCTCTCTTGTGGGAAAGGATATCCTGATTTTTTCCACATCTGACATCAGTACCCATTGTCTTCTTGGAAGTCTCATCGTAGTTCTTACAGCCCACGCACTTGCAGGCAGAGGAACACGAGACATTGGCCTGCAGGGGGTTACATGTATGTACAGTCAGCTTAACATTTATACTGCACATGTTCAGAACCCTAAACAGGACCCTTATTCAAACTTGAACCGGCAATCTTCAAGAGACAAATCCATGTCTTCAACTGATTCCTGCTGCTCTTAACATGTTGCCAGACCATTGGCGCAGTGTCTGGTCATGCCGCTCACCTCATAGCACTCGCAGTAGTTCTTCTGGCAGCTCGAGCGCTTGCAGCTGCAGCCCTGGACTTTGCCTAGCTTCCTGTTGCCAATCTTGGGTTGAAATGCATGGGGATTTCTCTCTAGACAAATCTTTTATTGTTTCCACGAAAGACAAGTTCATTATTTCCAAAACGACACAAACAAAAACAGCACAATTGCTAGAACAACTAAAGAGTTTTGGTTTTTAATCTTCAAAACAGCAACAATTATTCAGATTTTATATGTCAAATTGACTTTGCCAAATTACTTCTATCTGTTAACCTGGACTTTAAACATACAACTCATTTAATTTGGTAGGGAATTCTGTCATTTAAATGTAACAAAACATATTTAGATGCATAATTAAAATATATGAACAACTAACATATAATACTGGCATATAAAATGAGAAACACTAAAGGTATTTTAGATGCTTTGCCATACCTTAATAGCCTTGTCCCGCTCATATGCATGTTCCATGTTGTTGTGGCAGTTGACACAGTTGCAGCGGATGCACAGTTCGCCATTTGCGAAGCATTCACAGTAGCTTTGGGGCCGAAAGCACAATTGTCAGCAATGATGACAAACTTCATTAGCTATGCCAAAACGGAGGTAAATTTAACAACATGTGCAGTACAGCACTATCCGCCAAACAAGCGTTCCCTGCCATCCTGCCCTCTATGCATAAGTATGACTGTCTTTCAAGCAACATAAAAGTGGACATTCAAAACAGCAACAGACAGAAGAACGAGATCTGACTCGCAAATACGTACAATTTGAGGCACTGAGATTTCGCGCAGTTGCAGGGCTTCCTAGACCTCGAGTCCCAGTAAGTTCCGGAATCTGGATTCCTGGATCCAAAGAGACCCCCTCACAATTATTGCACACAACTTCACTGTTACAACTAATTTACTTATTTTTACTACAGGACCATTCTTACCCATTGACAGACACCTTTGATTGGATCTCCGTCAGCAACCTTTTAGAATCGGGGTAAACAGCGCAGGCCGTCTGGTTCAGCTGTTCAAAATAAAGCACAATTCATCCAATGCATTCGTCTCAGTCAGCACCCGGCAGCAATCTACTTTCTGCGCCACTGACTTCCTTTCTTGGTTTAAGACAGCTGTTCTGCAATAGCACATCTGAGATCAGGACTCACTTTAGGACTGTAGGCCACCTGGGAAACAGCAGGTCCAGGTTGGGAGTTGTAGCTCAAGTCACTTTCAATGGCCTTGGGCGCAACTTGGTACGTGGCAGTGAAAAGAGAGGGAGCGGCCTGGACGAAGGGAGGCCTGGGTGATGCCAGGTTAAGCGGACACATGATGGGGTGTGATCCTGCCAACTTCGGGGGCACCATCTGCCCCAGGATGGAGATCTCTGTGTGCCACATATCCAAACGTGTTACAGGCACAGGGAAACAACAGATTTCTGAATTACAGTTCTTTAAAGTGTATGTGATTTTAAGTATTCCAACTACACATACAACGTTTGTACTTAAATGTGCTTACATTATCATGCTGGCCTGCGCATTCTATATATGGCACAGATTAGTGGTATAAACATTAACCCTTTCAGTCCTGTTGAAGCCATTTGGCATCATGCATCAAATGTATCCAAATTGAACAATTATTTGAGTTTTAAGTAGAGCAAAAAAGTAAATAGTAATAAACTGATCTCCTTGACACTTACAACAGAAAATTTTTGGCATAAGCAGCCCAAATTTAGGAAATAAAGGGTCAGAGCAAGCCTTTCAACCATTTTCTTGCAGTGTATTTAAGTAGTAAACCACTAGGAGGCGTCATCCCCCTGGTGGTCAACAGGACAGACAATGTCCTGACACAAAACTGCCTTTCATCCTTCATCTCGGTGCTCCTTGCTAGTGGTGTATTTGGATACCACAAATATCAGCGCCCGCACAATTTGACACACACAGACACACGAAGCGGCTCTATTAATAGACATGTATGACTGCATATGATCCTGACCTGACCCATGTGGCTCACTGAGCTCAGCTGGTGCCCCATGGGACACGGTGGGGAACTGGTACTGGTACTGAGGGGCATTAAGAACTTGACCAGGGGGTGCACAGTGCATGGGGTTCATCTGGACCAGTTTACTGTTGTTCACCAGCATCGTCGCACCACAAGCACTGTTGAGAACCTAGAAGTCAGAAGAAAAAGACGTCTCTGAATTTTCCTGAAATCCAAATTCACCATGCAGTACAGTACCAGTGTAGAAAGTGTGCCCACCTGCTTAAGCAGGACTACACCTGTATCGAACAAACTAGACAAAAGAGTGAAAGCAAAGCAACACAAAAGTGCCCTATATCTTTGGGAACAGCTGCAAAACATGGCACCTCATTTCCTCACCAAATTTGTCAACAAAAATAAAAAACTTCTTTCCAGCAAAGTGTTCTCACACTTTACATCTGCACTGAAGGTGCAAATAAAAACCAAGCAATGTGGACGTCTGTCATATCAAAATACAGTCTGAATAAATGGTCTCACCTGACACATGTCCAGTCCGTTCACAGTCAAGTTGTTCTCCATCTGATAAAAAGTCTGTGAGAAAAGCATCCAATTTAATGAAGCCCAACACTCAATAAACTTGCTGCATGTTTTCACACAATAGATATAACTTCACATTATAAAACACAGGTAGTTTTTGTATGCAGCTCACAACAACGCAGACTGATGACAACCATTCTGTTAACATAATGATATAACTTTTAAGTCCTGAAATTTGTTCGTACCAATTAATGATGACCACTCCACCTGCTATATGCCAACACCGGCTGCCAACTCTGCCACAAGGCACCTTATATGCGTTATTGGTTCAGCTGGTGTTTTATGGTTTATATAATGATACAATAAGTACAAATCTTGTGCTCTCAAACAAACATGAGGAGCTTAAATGAAACAGGGAGGTTTAAAGGTTAACATATTAAATAGTGGATCTTACCAGCTCACACTTCTCCATCCTGGTTTGGGATAGGGGCTCACTGGACATTTCCTCTATGATGGACATATTTTCTTCCTGCTTCTCTTTGCAATTGGAGAAAATGTAGGCTGTAGCATCACTCATGTCTCCCTGAATTTAAACAATACAAGAGTATATTCATGTGTTCATCGGTACTGCTGTAACTGCCATTTACCCAAATGTGGGGGGACAGTACCCCACCGAAACACTCCTACACTAATGCATGATCTGTCGGAAAATGTATAGCTGCTGTGTTTATAATGCAGAAAATACAGACCATATTAAACAGAATTAAACAGAACTATGTTTGTGATCCAGTCGTGCAATACCCTTTTTCATCCAACAATGCACACAGAGTATAGCATTTGGGAGTTTCCATGTGTAAACAGAACAGGAGCCAGTGTTATTAAGGGCTTGGGAAAAATAAATCAGATTCTGATTGTGAATAAAATCCCTTTACATCTTTGTTGATGCGACTGCATGCTTCACTTACAATTTCATTTTTTCTGACAAAAAACGGTCATGCTTACAGTATTTAAACACAACCCTGACAAATAAAATAAATATTCCTTGCTATAATCTAGTTATGCATTTAACATGCCATGTTTGTATATCCCATATGTCATCTCACTTGGCAAAAACAGATAAATGGCTGCGTATGTTTATTTTCTTGAGACCCTCATTTGCTACCTGTGTTTTCTTTAGGTTACATACACACCATATTGTATGCATTACAATGGAGGCAAAACAGCAAACAAAGTGATGAACTGCCTCTACTATCGCCTGTTGGCTTCCTTGTGATCCACAGCCTTGTTGTTTTTGCTTGAATGAGTTCACGCCTCGAGGGCCTGTGTTGAGGGTTTACTAAAGCAACATGACAATAAAAAAAAACAAGAATCATATGGGCCCACAAAGGCTCCCTTTTCTACAGATCACCTGAACACACAAACACATACAATGCATTAATGATAAATCGATAAATATGAAGGTATTTCATCACCGTTTCCCCAAACCCCCACAACGTCGCTTTTCTAGAGGAAAAAGCAGTTAAAACTAGACTCTGGTTGCACTCTCAGTCTAAACTTCTTCCATCAAATTCCTTACCCAGAAAAAATGTTTGCATGAGGCCATTTCTCCCAAATCCAATGATGTTTCTCAATAAATTAAATTAATGCTGTCATTTCATTAACCAAGTGCACCGATGAATTTTAACTACCGCATGTGGCCCTGGTTGGGGTGTAAAATTTCAAAGTTTTTCTTTTGTTAGCGTTAACCCCCAGCGACCTACCCGCTGGGGTGTCCATGAGCAGCAAACTTCCGGTTCTGGGACTGACGTCACAGGCATCGGGAACAAGATGGGCTGCGACGCCACGATACTGGGGTTGTCGTAGGGCCAGCAGCTCTGGGCGGACAGGTAACGGGACGGATATGGGATACGATCATGGATACCAAAAAGATGACAAAAGTCATTCCCTTGGTCATGCAGACATCCCGGATCAAACGCGTCGCCTTGCGGTAGCCACTCGACTCCCCCCACGGTTGTGCCCCAGTGGCTCGCATCGAAGTTCACTTCGTCTTTAAAAGTCGCCATTCTGCATCAAAACACACAAAAAAAAAAAACAACATAAGCAAGTCCGAATTTACAATAAGTCTCACAATTTCGCGTGACGAAAGCGGCTCCCACAAACTAGCCGTGATATTTCCAACCAACGACGCTGAGTAAAATTTTTCAACGAACTGTAAAAATCGGGAGCCGATCAACAAAAAGGCTTCAATGCGCTCGTACTTGGCAGTCTTCGCCGAGTAAATGAACATCGAATCGGTGGGGAAAGGCGAGAAGAAAAAGAAACCCAGGGGTTAATAAAACTTGAAAAAAAAGGAGATGGGCTGTCGCCAAAACCTGCCGAACGGTACCCACGTCGTTATACGTGCTCAACCCTCTTCGCACGGTGATGACGAAAGCGGAAGTTAAACGTTTTTTAAAATAGTTAACGCAAGATGACGCAAAAGTACCTATATTTAAAACCACTTTCAGCAAATAAATTTTAATACAGATACATACACTGCCCGGCCAAAAAGAAGTCACACACTCTAATATCTGGTTGGACCGCCTTTAGCTTTGATTCCGGCACACAATCGCCGTGGCATGATTTCGATAAACTTATGCAATGTCATAACATTTATTTCTGTCCAGCGTTGCATTAATTTTTCGCCAAGATCTCGTATCGATGATGGGAGAGTCGGACCGCTGCGTAAAGTCTTCTCCAGCACAAAATCCCAAAGATTCTCAATGGGGTTAAGGTCTGGACTCTGTGGTGGCCAATCCATGCGGGAAGACGATGTCTCTCTCATGCTCCCTGAAGCACTCTTTCACAATTTGAGCCCCATGAATCCTGCCATTGTCATCTTGAAATACAAAGAAAAAATGCATTGATGGAAAAACCTGGTCATTCAGTTTATTCAGGTAGTCAGCTCACCTCATTTTTTGGGCACATAACGTTGCTCAACCTAGACCTGACCAACCGAAGCAACCCCACATCATAACGCTAAGTTCAATCCAGGTGCTGACTTTTTTTTTTTCCCCCGGGCAGTGTATGGACATAAACAATATAAACGCAGAAAAGTTTCGTGTTGCTTTCTTGGTTTTAGATTTTAAAACAGTTTGCACATAGATATGAAAACTTTAGTACTCGAGTGCTGTTAAAGTTGTCCGATGCCACGGAGGGTGATGCACGCACTGATCATAGTCAAGAGGAAAGAGAAATAAAACAATTTATATGTAGCCAAACTCCGTAGGTGTGTGTGTTTATGGAGTGACAAAATGTTTCTGCTTCTGCTCTGTATGTGCTTGACTGGCATTCTGTCCCAAGGTTTGCCCTGACTCATACCTCGTTTTGTCCGGATAAAAGTCCCCCGCTGGACCTGTGCTTATTGATGATGGATTGCTGAATAAATGTGTAAATAAAATTTGTTTGTATACTTGTATAAACCTAAATTCGTCGTTTAGGTACAGGAGCTACAGGAGATTTGTGGGAAAGCGGGCAGGCGTGCATGTTGTACGCCAGAAAGTGCGTTTTGTCTTTCGGCAATTCCCTAGCCTCCCAGTAGGTGGCGCAGTGGCACATCCGTGTGGATCATCATTGGTAACAATGGGTTTAAATTTAATTCAATAATGAGTTTGGTGGGATTGCAACCAGCATGTAAATGACTACTTTTTTGTTCTAGCCATTAACTAAAACTTTATTAAGATTGCATAGTTAAGAGAACTTAGGAAGCAGCGAATAATAGTTAATACATATATAGTTTTAACTTCTGCACTGCGTTAACCCTCAAATAAGGGCAGAACCAATTTTGAGCTTAAATGAGAGATAGTGCTGAATTACAATGTATTTAGTTGAGATCATTGTCTTTTTTGGTTTTTGTACTTTATTTTTGCTTCTATTGAAGTACAATTTTCTATCCTGCAAAATTCACTAAACATTTTTTCGACTGAAAAATAAAAACATTCTGAACATTTCAATATAGTTTTGAATCATTGCTTTTGGAAATAATAATGCATTGCATGAGGTTTTGAAATAGCTGACGACATGATATATTGAAATATTAAAAGCATTTTTTTTCTTTTGGTCTTCTTTCTTTAAGTTGTGGAAGCAAAAACAAGAAAAGATCTGAAATGAAAAAGAAACTGAAATTAAATTTAAAAACTGGGGTTTGTAATTCAACACTTATCCCACTTTCAGACCTCAAAATTACTATTTTGAGGCGGCAGGGGTCACAAAAATTTGTCTCTCCCCAGACTTCAAAGGTTAAGAAGTCCCCTCCCCCCATAGTTATCAAGGTAAACAAATTACAGTGTAATATTAAGCCTCTTTGAAATAGCATTTTCTGAATTGACAAGGCTTTAAATTACCCAGGGTCCACTTGAACAGTCAGTTCTATGTCAGCTTGACATTTAGATTTCTTGATATTTTATTTAAAATGTTACCTTATTGTAGGACATATTTATCCAAAGCTGCTTTTGCATGTAAGTAAGAGTATTGTCTGCTTATAAAAAGCATGGGACCACCAAATTAATACTTCCCCACACAAACAATGAACATTTTGAATGATCTAGCAGATGAAAAATAAACAAGTTACTTTGATGCTCTGCAGTCCTTATTTGCCGTTTCCATGAGTTGCAGTAGCACAATGATCTGGGACCGACATCCACAGAGAGCTGTAGTAAATCTCTCTTCCTTCCTCAGCCCCATCCAGCTGAGCTGCAGAGCCGGAGCTTAGAGGAGCTATACATACAGGACCTCCAAGGTGAGCAAATGGTGCACCGTTCATGCGATTTCTTTGCCAATGTGTGGTGTACTAGTTTTTGTTTTTACATTGTAGCTGTCACATATAAAAATTGCTGTAGATGTTTGCACATGGAGAGAAATGTGCCCTCTGAATGCAGATTCTGAAAAAGGAGTAAGAATCTAGTTGGCTTGAATCACAAATTGCCTCACTGCAGAATATGTCCAATGTAAAGGGCTTCATTCAACAAACCTATTATTGTTATTTTTTTACATACCACCTGAGCACAGGTAAATTGTCACACAAAGAACAGAGTAATTTTCTAGTCTGGGTCCCAGCAAGGTGTCTGGCCGGTGATCTGGGACCAGAGGAGATTCTCTGCATGGCACCCAGACTGGGTGAAGACAGATAAAGGTGGGCCGCACGTAAGAGCCACTAATGGCTATTTAAAGCCATTTTGGTCATCCAGTGTCTCTCTTCATGGACACCTGGTTAACTGTACGTTGTTGTTTGCGATGCTGTAGACTGGTCTGAGCATGGAGGGGAGAGTGTGCGCTATGCTGTCCCTGGTCGCTGGCTTGTGGAAAAAGGATCATGATGGATATTGGGAATATTCCAGGAAGATAATACCTTTGTGATTTATACTTTTGCACATGTGGGAAATGGGAACTAAATTGTAACATTTACCGTGTTTATTCCAGTGTTATCTGAACAATTTGAAATTATCTGTGAAATTGACCGATTCTCCTTGACTTTAGATTGTAAAAATTTAAGCATGTTGTAATAAAGCCCAAAATAGTATCCAGTGCTGTTAACTATCTTTATTCATAGATTTTTTTTCTTTTCAGAACCAACCAACTAAAAAATAAATAAAATAGTCTCTGTATGGTAGGATTGACATTAGTGAAGGCACCAGCAGTTACAATGAGAGGAAGATGAACACAGACTGATGACCAAAGCCTGGGGTTCAGAAAGCGGGCAGGAGGGTTGTGTTATCTGGGGTCCACAGGGGCGAGACACACATTCGTACCAGGCTAGGGCTGGACCATCTCATCTGATGTGTAGGACGAGGGCAGATTGTTCAAAGCACCCATTTCTGAAAGGAGAATGAGGAGAACTCAGGTAAATGTCAGAGGCACGTAAACATTAAAAAATACACCATTTAGACTGAAAGTAAAGAATTAAGAGATATAAAGCTGTCCAAGTCTCAACAATCATACCGATATTTACAGTTACGCTTACTTACCTGGTGCTTTTCTCCAGTGATGTACAATTCAGAGTGAACAACAACCACAAAGAGCTTCAGGCACCAACACATATGGTTCATATCCCTCAAGTAGCTGCCCGTAAAGTTTATATAATAAACAAAGAGATGCAGATGATGTATACGATGAGTGAAGTAGGACTGGAAGAGGTGGGATTTGAAATCCTTCTTGAACAATGGAAGGGTTTCAGCAGTTCTGTGGATGTTGTTTCCATGAACATTTCTGTTGCTTTGACTCAAAAATTTGTTCTTTAAAATTCATGCACTGCAGCTGCCCACATTTTCTCAACTACAGTGACAATGAGGACAATAGTAATGCAAACAGTAATAAATTCCTGAACCCACCTTTGAGCTTTAGGTATGACAGGAAGTCGATGATGGTGTGTATTACATTTTCATCTGCTATTCTCAAAAGTCCTGCACAGATAGAAGGGAGATCACTGGAAGATGTTCAGGGGAGTTGAAAACACCTTGTCAACACTATAACTACACTTCCTGTCAAAAGTGTGAGTCCACCTGCTGGAAATGTTTGTTTTCACATTCGGCTTTTGGCCAACAAGTTCCATCAGGAAATGAAGCGCCCCCAGGGATGTAGGGCAGCTGCTTTGCTCTCACTCTTCTGCCCAGTTGCTCCCATACAGGTGCAGCCCAGGTTTTTCTAGGCAGACTCACACTTTTCATAGGTACTTGTGACAGTTTTTCTCCTTCACTTTCTCGCAAGCACACACCCGAGATGCACGCAATAGCCCACCTGCTTTGAAGTCCTCCTCCACAGGTAGGTCCCGCTTGCCTCCTAAGCCTGGCTTGTCACTGAGGGTTCTGTGACTGTCGATGGCATCTGTCCACAAGACAAAACGCAACTAGCACAGCTGTCACATCCAGGCCACGTGGCGCACATCACACCCGCGCGCACACACAGCTGTGCTCTGCACACACGAGGCGACTCTTAGACTCCATTTACACAGGAGGGACCGAGCAACCTGCAGGGCTTGAGTCAAAGACAATGTGTTCGGAAACTGTGGTTCCACATCGTGATGCGGGAAGCCAGGATGGGGGAACGGGGCACATGGACACTCGGAAGGGTGAGCAGCACGAGGTGAGGAGGAGGGGCATCAACACACAGGAAGTAGACAGACGAGAGCCGATCGCGGCAGCAAAATGGTCACAGGACGGGTGAGAGCCGAGAACACAGGACATCTCCTCATCTGACCACGGTCGCTTTCTGTCACGCGAACACGAGTGCACAGTGACAAAGGAAAGGAGAAAACACGACTGCCGCGACTTGAACGAAACTCCTTCACAAAATCCGGCAACACTTTAATATGAATTATACACTGCCTGACCAAAAAAAAAAGTCAGTTATGATGTGGGGTTGCTTCAGTTGCTCAGGTCTAGGTTCAGCAACCTTATGTGCCCAAAAAATGAGCTCAGCTGACTACCTGGATATACTGAATTACCAACTTTTTCCATCAATGGATTTTTTTCTTCCAAGATGACAGTGCCAGGATTCATGGGGTTCATACTGCAAGAGTGCTTCAGGGAGCATGAGAGAGACATCATTTTCACACATGGATCAGCCACCAGAGTCCAGACCTTAACCCCATTGAGAAAGAATCTTTGGGATGTGCCGGAGAAAACTACGCAGTGGTCCAACTCTCCCATCATCAGTACAAGATCTTGGTGAAAATTTTATGCAACTCTGGATGGAAATAAATGTTGTGACATTGCATAAGTTTATAGAAACGGTGCCACAGCGAATGCGTGCCGCAATCAAAGCTAAAGGCAGTCCAGTGAAACAGTGTGTGACTTTTTTTTGGCCGGGCAGTATACTATGGTTTAGTTGCAGGAATAAATACTGGACTCAAATGTCCAATAAGTAACTGCATGAAAATTGTAAAAGGTTACGACTGAGACATTCCCTTGTGGGATGTATTTACAAGACTTAGAGTTACAAATAAATATGCATATAGAGTGAAATCAGTTGCATCCCGAACCTCATCTTCCTTCTTTGCTTCTCCAGCTGCTTAAAAGTAAAGTCTAGCATCACACACGTATGCAGTCTATTTACATCGATGCTTTGTCCAGATCGCAAACTTTGAAAGCACGAGTTGAGCATTTAGCCACAAAGTTTACCGCAATCTGTTTGAAAGCATCTTTTGAGGGGTAAACACAGGATGAGCTGCAGCTCAGCAGGACGGAAAGAGGAACGACAACGGAGTCAGAAAACTCCGGCGACCCCTTCACTCCCCAAGCTTTTCTTTATGCGTAATAACCATCCACACACAAGGAATAACATTAACACACAAAGCAGCGCACCACTTAAAACAGTTCCTCTGTTGACTTCAAGTAACCTGCAGGAGCTATCTTACATTCTCCAAGTAGCTCTTCTCTCCCCCTTGCACTGGGAGTATCCTTAATCTGTATTAGATGTTCAATACGACCTGAAACACAGGGGATGATGGCATTTTACCTGGGCTTACAGTACTTACGCCAGTCTGCAATGTAGTGCTCCACAAAGTCAGAAGCATTTTTCAACACGCGTGAGACGCAACTCACTCCAGAAGTTCAAAGTGAGCAGGTTCAGATGTTCACTTGAGTTCATCTCAGGGTCATCTTACAGGTGGGCTTTTTGCAGCAGATGATCCACAAACATGACTCCACATTACATACTTTTTTGTTCTAGTGACCTTAGCTGTGTTTCCTTCAGTACCATGCATCACACACACATGCACACGCACACACAACCCCAAACTACACCAACATCTCATTCGACTGAGCAGAAAATATAAAAAATCAGTACAGGGTATTTTCCCCTGCAGATAATTCTTGAGAAAAAAAAGAAAGTAGCAGTACTCAGAAGTCAGAGGAACAAAAGCCTCTTTTGCAGAACACACAATGACCCCCCCCCCCCCCCGTGTGGTGCGGCTTGTTGCTCTGGGTCCTGTAATAAGATGTTTCCTCTAAACTCAGCAGTGGATTTGTCAGGCGCGCCATGGGGAAAGTTTTCATACAGCTGGATTTATAAAGATAAACGGCTGGAAGTTTCAGACTGGCATGCACAAGCACACGCGTGCACACATACATATGACAAATCCAGGACAGGAGGAAATTTCCACCTAGGGATCTACAGTGCTACAGCTATAAAGAATTGAATGGCACAGGAAGCAGATAAGAAAGACTGAGAAAAAATAAAGAAGAGAAGATGAGGATGAAAGCGATACTGATGGTTGAACAGAGGAACATAATATACTGCAAACCAGGGTGGGAGACCAGAGAGAAACAAGCAATGCTCTTAACTAGCAGGGAGGAGGCCAAGTAACACATAATGTGGATTTGCCAGTGTGCGGGATTGTGGATGTAGACAGACAGATCGACAAATCAAAATTCAACCTGCAAACTGTGCAGAAAAGGAGGAAAGAAATACTCACGGGGACCCAGCAGGTAGCCAGCACTGTTCAGAGTCCAGCCTCTCTTCTCTTTGGGCTGTCAGCACAGCACATGGGGACACAATGGGGACACAGCGGGGACAGAGTCCCACAATTGCCACTCAGTTCAACTTTTTTTCTCACCATTTCCTAGTAAAAATCACACGTCTTTTTTTGTTCAGCCGTTCCTACTGTTGCTATTTCTGTCATAGAAAACTACATAGCTATGTTTAAAATTAAATTCCAGACAAAAAATTTGTTCTCAGTTTCTACAAAATTTTAAAGTGTTCACTTTTTTGTTACTACAATAAAAAGTTATAATAAACTGCTGTATTTTTGCATTGCTTTTTTTTTTCCAGGGTAAACGGTTCAAAATTAAAATGCTATAACCTACAGTGGTTCTAAAGGAGCCATAACTTTTATATTTTAGAACCCAACATCCATTAATTCAAATTTCAAACTTGGATTACAGGGGTTTTACGCACAGGAGGCATTAATGGCTCTAGTTACACATACATATACAGTATATTGCTATATAGCAGTGAGATTAATTGTTTGGGAACGTTAACAATTAAAGGAAAAGTCAAAATTTTTTAAATAAATTGTAAAAAAAAAAAAAAAAAATCAGAATGCAGTGAGAAGAGGATACCGTGATGACCAGCCCGATGGTCTCAGACAGGGCTGCGCAGAGCAGGAGGAAAATGCACAGAACTCCGACAGACCTCGGCATCTGGAGGCAAGAAGTGTCCAAGTTTTAATGTCCACCATTGAAAAAAACAATTGAATATTAAGTATTATTTCAAAATCTCCCAAATCCATGTGCATTATCTAAATCACTACACATCCCTGTAGCAAAACTGTCATAGTACCATGAATAAAAATGTATTTTAAATAACATTATTTAAAATTTAAACTTACCTTGAGTATTTTCTGCTTCTTCTTAAAAGGTACGAGTCTAAGAAAAAGGCTAAAGCTTGAGAAGGAATAGTTTTGTCTATATGTACAATAAAATAATCCTTTAAAGTGTGTACTCCTGGGAGAACTTTTCCATTCTGCTTTGTAGTATGCGGTAGCCTCAAATGATGGGATCTGAGGGATTCCTGCTATTTATCCAGCCCTGAGCAACACACACGCCCACCCGCGTGCACACACCCACGTACACACACACCTTTCTGGATGTCTGCGTCACCGCCTTTCTTCCAAATTACACTAATATGATCATATTCTTTTGGAAAAAAGACATTTAAAGCATGGAGGAGGGATACATTTTGATTACTACGTCAAATTAAGGTTGCATAAATGGAGTCATTTCAGTCTGTAATGACTTCATCCAACTTTTTTGATGACTGAGACTGAAAAATGCATGAAGAGTTTTTCATTCAATTAAACAAATAGCAAACATGCACCTGCATCTTCATTTATGACTGTAGAAGAGGTTGCCAATACATTAGTCAGAACATAATTATAGAAGTGTATTTATGGAGTCTACAATATACTTTATAAATTCCCAGTAATAAAACAGAGGGACATTTATGAGGCAATCTTTCCTTGTTGTATTGCATTACAGTGCGTGCTCTGTGTATTCTCAAAAATACACAACTGCAGCACACTGGTTAACACTTCTTTATTAGTGTGTGCAACTGTATGGATGTGAAAGCTAGATGCTGGAACAGCAGGAACGGATAAACATGGACTTCTTTGAACCAAGGTGCTGGAGGAGACTTAAGGACACTGTGGACAGTCAAGAAAGCAGATCTTGGATAAAGTCAAGCCTGAAATGTCGCTGGAAGCATAAACGATGAAACCGAGGTTGTCGTACTTTGGAAAGATTTTGAGAAGACGATTCTCGCAAAAAGACTGCAATACTTGCAGAAGTTGAAAGGATGAGAAAACTGATGTACTAACCCTAATCCTAAGCACAGTGATGCTTTAGCACCCTTTAGTCCTAATAGTAAGTGTTGACCCTTGCAGAACACTGTTTATGCAGTTGGCTAGCCTTAACTCAGTAGCATGGTATCACACTTCTGCTCCAAAACTGAAGATTCGCAAAAATTCTAATGTTTAATGACTGGTATCATTTTCCCATCAGACTTTATTTGGATTCCTTTTCCTATTATCAATAACCACATTTCCAATACAGGAGAGCAACTGTCTTATCTATTCTAGATTCAGGTGGCAAAGGACACCAGCTTAATGCCACGAAATTTAGCACCGCATGAAATACACGTCATCGGAGTATGTGAGGAAACCCACATTAACATGGAGAACACGCCAACTCCACACAGAATGAGTGGGAATCAAAGTTACCCATCACATAGCCCAGGCACAGAGGCAGCATTGCCACTTACTGTGCCGCTGTGCCTGCAAATCTGGCAATAATTAATACTGCTGTCCATCAGGAATCACAGCTGCCACACACCATGAGTACCTACACCAAGCCAACACCTTCCCTATGTCATGTTTTGACGTTCAAGAACTAAACATCTCTTTCAGACAATATTGTCATTTATCGACTAATCAGCAGTAAACTCCCGCAGGGCCTGTACATTATGTCAGTAGAGTTGCTCACTTTCAGACACGTGGAAATCACATTTTGATATTGTGGTTTATTGAATGAAACCAAAGTCACTGAAGACATCTGGCACTACATCAACTGCAGAAACATTATTCAATATTAATTTCTCAGGACTCATAACAGAACACCACAAACTGATGCACCTGCTGAAGTGTTTTCATGAGTGATGGAGCAACAAAAACACTAATAGCCCAGTGGGCAGTTTTTTGCACAGCCATCACCTGGCAGTTGAAAAACCTTGTTTGGAATCTCTACTCCTGCTACAGTACCCTTGAGCAAGGTACTCACACTGATTTACTCTAGTAAAAGTTACCCACCTGTGTTAAGAGGGTACTCACTGTGAGTAGCTTAGTGTACAAACCTACATCTGTAACTTGCAGGTAACTGAATAAATGCATTCAGTCAAATTATACCCAAACATTGGGGCGCACACCTCAAACTTTGTAAAAGATTCTTAAGCCCAAGGATTTATATGTCAAATCGGTGGATTGCATAGTGGGTCATTGCAAAGGTTTAGGACATCACCTATGAAGCTATCCGAGACCCATGACCTTGGTGCTCTGTCTCTGCACCAGTGAAAAGGACCCAGGATAAGAAAACACAAGACTGCACCAAAGACAAACAAGTGTAAGAACATAAGAAATCGAAGCCAAGTTGTACGTCTGACTTGGGATGTCAGTTTTTCTGTTTCTGCACTGTCCTGTTCTTCCATTTCTTCCTGTCCAAGGCTGGACTTGGACTGTGAGCTTGAGGGCTGACATGTTTCAGGCACAGCCCAGTCCTTCTTTGGTTCTTCCTCTTCTGCCTGAAGGCTTTCTCCTTCATGAATACCAGAATCCAGCTCTTGTGGGTGCTGTGGCCCATGGCAAGGGTGTGAAGCATCACCATCCCGGGCATTCCCTGGTGCGGCAGCAGGGGGAATTTCTTCAGCAGTGAAGTCAATGCTAATAGGAATAACAGCATGGGATCCACCAGGCAAAATTACCTATTTTTTATTTAAAAATCAAGAAAGCTGTCTATTTAAACATGTTGCTTTATGCATGAATTCAAACAGGTTGTATGTCCTCCCTAGACCCAACAAAGAACCTCTGGCTATATTTGTGGCCCAAAATGCATGGAATCATTTAAAAGAATAGCACCTCCTCTATGAGGTGCATTATGATCCAGCACTGCAGCTTGTATCCTTCAGAGTTCACAAAATGAATGGTTGGGTCTCAGAAGGATATAACAATAGTATGTAAATAGTACACCCATGCACTTCCTTCCATCCATCCATTGAACAGCAGTAACCACTATATCCTGGACAGAGCCGTAGCAGTTTTCAGCATCATGAAATCAAAGTCTGAGGACAATCTAAGTGTACTTAACAATAAATAATCTAGAAGCAGCTTACACTGTTTTGCAGAAATAAAGGAAACTATGGAAAAAAGAATTAAACTATAATAATGTATAAATAATAGCAGTAACAGAGATGTCAGATGAATGAAACATGGCCCGCATGGGGCAACAAGTGCACCTGTCAAACATTTATAGACAAAATTTAAATCAGTTATGTGAGTTTCTGTACAATAATTGAAATTTTAAAACAGAGACAGCCGGCTACCTGTCACTTTCGGTGCCATTTGTGAATTCTCTGCTCCTTGCATTAAGCTGCAAATCCTCGTGGACCCGGCTGATTTTTCTTAGAGTCAGTCCTTCTTCAAAGAAGCCTTTGGCACCGGATCCTTTCTTTGGGGTGCTCTGATAAACTTGCAAGCTGCACGGCGCAGGTGAAAGACACCGATCATCAGACCGATGCTCAAGAGACTCTAATTCACTAATTTTTGCCCAGATTCCTTCAGATTTTCTCATCTGTTCATAAAGATGATTTAGCTGAGTGTCCTGCAAAACGTTCTTCAACCTGATTATCTGCTCATCAATGGTAGTCAGTGCTTTACTATAATCCTGAAAATATTAAAAACACACACTCTGTAAACATAAAAAATGTGAAACTTAAGATCATGTATTACAATTGTATATTTTTATTACTCACCATCAACCTCTTTGCAAACCCCAAACTCAGGTTCAAGCTGTTACAGTGATCACAGCTTTTCACAGTTAGAAATGTGATCTCTGGAGTAAAACTGGAGCCAGAGGGGACACCTAGGCCTAGGCGCTCTGGACATCTCTGGGCAGAATGTGTTTCCTCTGTTCTGGTAGAATTTCCAGATAAGTCCATATTGTGCAGTCGAAAACCTGCGAAGTGTCCATTCATACATTTTCTCAGTACAATGTGTGCAATACAAGAAACTTGCACAGGCCTAATAAAATGGATTGTGCAACACCAAACTTCATGAGTTAGGCAAAATCATCCAGTTTGCTCAAATCTTAATCGTTTACACTTCAGCATTAAAAGTGATGTTTCTCTCATCAGTGATTGTTTTACATTTACTTACTCATCCAACAAATGCTCTCCAAAGCAAAACAAAATCCAGAGTCTACACAAGTACATTTTTCAAGGCAAGGAGCTTCCGATGATGATTTTGAGTGGCACGGCACACATGTGAGAGCCCTGTACTCTTCTGCACTGTACTTATTTATGAAGCGTAGTGTGAAGCCCTTGACCCGTGTTAACCCCGTCTTTAACTACTTACAGGCAAAACGGCCACCACACCTTGACAGTAAAACGGGGAATCGCCCAGGTGAAGTTGGGAAACGTTTAACAAACGGGAGTACCCTCCAGTTTTGCCCTAAAACTAAAATGCAAACGTGTGTCCGTCTGGCCAGCCCTGTTACTTCGTTGCCACGTGATCGGTGCGTCTCGTTGCCGGGTAACGAGTAGAAAAACCGACTGGAGAATCGTAAGCGGGACGCGCTCAGCTTATGACGTAACGACGTTACGCAGGCGCGCGCGTTCCTCACGCGGCTGTGTTAGGGCTGCTGCTGTTGCTGCTGCTGTTGCGTACATTTTTATTGGCGAAGGTTTGCGTTTTTGAGAAGGGAAACGTTTATGAGTAAATTTAACGTAAATTTTTCACTGTAGCGTGTTGAACAAGCGCGACATGGCCACCGAAAAAAAAGTGTTGAAAAATGGGAAATGTTTACGCCCACAGTTGCCTCAGGTAAAATGATAAAACATCCGTGACAGTAAGTTGCGTCCCTCTAGAGACCTTCCAGAAAGTTCCCGTTCGTTTCGTAATTCACTGCGGAAATATTTTAGCTATTTTTAAATGTCAGGAATGAGAAAATTAGTACATGTAGTGCACTTTGTTTTAAGACCAAATACCTAGGACCTCATCTTTCTATTAATCTTAATATATTCACTATATTCCAATAAGTTTTTTTCGTGTATTAATGTCGCGGTTGCTACGTCTTGTTCTTTAGCTTCTCGCGTAGTTTATATTTGTTTTTAATTTGGTTTTGTTACAGCTCAAGGGCTTTTTGTTTACTTAGAATTCTCTCAATTCTGCTGTTACTGGTGTAGTGACAGTTGGTGGCTTAGTGATCAGAACCCGCAGGTTGTGGGTTTGAATCCCGTGTTGTGTGGTAGTACCTTTTGAACAAAGTCGTAACCTCCATTGTTGAAGTAAAAATGCACAACAATGGAGGTTAAGAAGTAACGAAAAACAATTGCTGCCCCCAGTTGTGACCAGATGCACCCCTATGTGTCACACAGTGAACGCTTTAAACCGTCTTTACCGAAGCCTTTGTATATATCAGGGTGAAAGTTTGTAAAATGAGACACTGTGAGAAAAGGTGCCATATTTTTGCAACTCAGCATGAAAGAAAATGTCTGTCATCTTTATCCTGCAAGTTAGTGACTGTCCCCTCTCTGCTACCATAGGTGTAACACATGCTGGCTAGTTTGTGTGTGTGTCAAAGGCGGCTTCCATGTGACTTGTAACCTCGCACATGAGTCCCAGGAGCTGAGAAAAGCAAGTGTGGTGGGCAAGGTAGGGAGATGACCTTTTTAAAGATGTTTCTTTCCTCTTTAAATTATTTAACAAAATGTATTACATGACAAAGGTAGTAACTTTATTTCCCCCATTCGAGGCCAGCGACTTGCACATTAAGAACAAAGAGTGTAGTGGAATAGCAAGAAGCGTTGCTCGCACCGAGTTGCACGCTCTGGGAAAGTCACCTCGGATGCGGCATCCGCTCACATGCACTTGCTTGTTTTCCATAAATCATGATTACGGTGATTATGGTCAATTTTTCAAATTGGATTTAGAAAGGCCTTCTGCGAGCTATGACACAGTTCTGACATAGGTTGGGGTTGAAGATTTATTTGCTTAAACAGCACAGATGACTTTAATGGCAGGTGGCTTATGCCTGGTAGCAGGTGACAGACGCCAACAGCATGGGACCACGTCAAATTTGTTCCATTATAGAAGAATTTAATTTTGTAGGAAGTCATTAAGTACAGTTTTTGAGGCAAATAATATTGCACCGTATTTGTATAGGAGTTGTAGTTTATTAAATTATTAAACTACTACTAATTTGGAAGTAAAGTAATTTGCTCATATGTAACAGACCACTGAGCATATATATATATTTCACAGCGTTAACTTGTTAGGCTTTTCTGTGGGAGGAAATTGTAATTGTTCATAATGATGTACTTGAGATTTAAGTACCCTTCAGACTATAATGTGCTTGTCTTTACACTATGAAGGTCAATGGGATAATTTGAGACATTAAACCTTAATAAAAGATGGTACTGTGCATTTTAGTTGACTATTCAAAATTAATGAAAGATGGGAATGCAAGTTTACCATGTGTAATCAGTGAGTCCAAAAATTAAATGTGTTTAAATTCCTAGCTTGCCAGAATTGTTTTGATAATAATAATAATAATAATAATAATAATAATAAATTCTGTGTCAATCGTGAAATTTGACTTAAATTTTTCAGTCAATCAAATCATTTTATAATAATTTTGTTTTCATGTGTTACAAAACACTTTAATATACAAAAATTAGTTTTTCCACAGACCTCTAGTAACTAAGATATCCAGAGCTGTTTTATTCTGTCTCCAATAACAAGCTTTCTTCTCTGTAGGTTCATGACTATACAGTATATCAAGAAGTTCTTGAACCTGGAAAAGTTTTTTTTTCTTTTTTCCTGACCCTTCAGATGAAATTGGGTGACTACAAAGTCAAAGCTGACAAACTCAAGCTGCCAAGGTGACACATTTTGTCTTCTCCAAGCCCTATAAAAAGGTGACATTAAATACAAGTGCAGCCACTCAAATTAAGTGAATACTTAATTTATTTTTAGAAATGCTGTGTTGATGAGGCGCTTCCAGATGATTGCCATTCTCTTCTTTGAAAAGTAATATAATTTTTTAATCTTTTTAATGAATAAATTGATCTGTAACAAGGTCCAATTGTGGGGAATTAAACATAATATTTTCTTAATTTGGTTTGAGGCTTTGTAGCATTTTAGGTGTCACATTTGGATTTGGTCTATATATACAGTATGCCTTCCAGTTGATAGGATTCCACAGTGACTCCAAAGATTCCGTGTGAGGAGAGAATCATGGCTTGATTCTGTTTTCAGTTCAGTTATCTAATCACATTACTTGCTGTCCTGTAGGAATTAAACCCCAATTTGGTGGAAAACAGGGAATGGGCTGCTGGTGAGCTCAGTGAGAGAGCCATGTGGACCAATTGTTTCCTTTCATGGTTTTTCATTTCAAAGCCAGGGGGACACATTTCATTACACTAGTTTCCATTTAATTGGTGTTAATGGAACACCTCATGATGCCTATTTTCTAATTAAGATCACAGAAAATGTTTAGCTGGACTCTGAGCAACAGTCATCTTGCATTAATGCATTTTGATGGGGCTGAGACCTAAAAACTGAGTTCTGCATTAGCTATTTCATCTTACATGGTGGTACACTTTACAGATGCACATGTAGCTTTACACACTATTCAAATGAGAGCTTTCTGTAGCTTTTAAAATCCCATGTTTTGGTCGAAAATAAGTAACACCAGATGTACAACCACCTTGCTAAGAGATGCTTGCGTTCTGCCTCTGCTCCATATACCTTAATGTGTCTGTAGGTAGACAGATGTACAAACCGAATTTCAGGACTATTTCTTTGGGTTCTTGCCGAAAGGACAGCTAAAGCCAAACATGTGCTGTCCGTGGATCTCAATTTCTGTTGTTACCCTCACTCACCCTGCAAGTACAGACAAGACAAGATGATAGGCGGCTCATACACAATGTGTTGATGTTGTAGTTTTGATAACATTTGGAAATTTTAACACATGGGTCGACAAATAAACAATTACTGTAAACCTTATGTCCAAAGGAGATTTAAAGCATCCTAACAGAGGAAGTCTTGTTGCTACCTGCTTGGAAATCTCCCTCCATTGTGCAAAGTCACATTAACTCAGGCACAATGGAACAGAGCATCCCAGGAAGGGTGTACCATATTTATGAATGTTCTTTTGCTTTTTCAGTGTTATGCCAAACAAGGGTACACAGGGGCCTGTAGTTCTGTGCTTTCAGAGCAATCTTCATGGCACCGCCATCAAAGGAAATGGGACACCTAACAAAATATCAACGATTAGAGGCTGAAATATGGGAAAATGGGCTTGAAATAGGCAGGATGGAAGAATTGGTCCATTGTGAACAGGAAAAAGCAGACAGGATGCAGGTGGTTCTCCAGAATGGTTGGACATGAATGTATTTCTGCTGCATATAAGGGGACAGTGGGACACAATATTTTAATCATCCTTCATGGACTCATTCTGCCCAATTCCCAGCGGGAGTGAAATTAGGGAATTTCTCCCGGCACCGACTGCATTACAGCAACGTTGTCTTTTTATGTGACTGATTAGCATTTCAATAGATGCGTGCCTTGGTGAACAAAGGACAGGATTACAGTTTGAAATCTGATCACAGGCACAATAGCTTCATCCTCTACAGCCAAACAATCTGTGGATGTTGAGCAATATCAGATTATCCCTGTGATATGAGCACATGTCGAGCTGGCATCTCGATGAGCCTGATTGAGTGAGAAGTTGGGTCAGTGTGCGAATACATGGTTCAGCACAAAATGAAATCTTTTACAGGTGTTCTTCAGGGCATCCTGAGATTGTAAAACATGGGAGGTGTGCAAGCCAGCCACTGTGACACCATCCTCAGGATGACATCTGGGGGGCTTCCTGGATAAGGCAGCAGGGATGATGAAGGTACGTTTCACAGTGTTTCCTTTATTTTGTCATCCCATGTTTTTTTTACTGAAAACCTAGTAAGGTTGAAATCCAGTTAAACTTGACTTTGGCTGCCCTTGTAACCTTTAGTTCTGTTAGTCCTGACTATGGTTACACAGGTGTACTTCCTCTCATGTTTTTCTTTGAGATTTCCTGTCCCCTGTGGGAACTCAAATGGGACTAAAGTTTAAGTACCCGAATTTTGATTTGTGTCGTAATTACTCTGAATGCCATAGCCCAGCATTTTTAGCCAAAGTTACAATGAGGAATATTTAGTAAACCATTAAACCTCTAGGTCCAGTTCACAGTGGCTGGTTATTGAGTAAAGCTAAAAAATTAACACCAGCAGCAGGTGGTGTAGTGCTTAGCACCATTGCCTTTCAGTTGCACTCTACTTTCTGCTGTAGTACCGTTGCTCAAGGTACTTACCCTGAAATAAAACTGATGTAGTAAAGTTGATCAGCTGTATAAATTGGCCTATTTTTTCTTTTAAAATGAGTTTAGTGGATGAAGCTCACATTCTAATCACTTTTGGAAAAGAGAGATAAACAAATGTAAATGTAAGTTTCTCGTCGACCTGGCCTGCTCTGGCCTTGCAAAGACAGCACCAGATCTAGTAAATCCAGGTAGTTCTCAGCAGCCCGCCAGCAACCAGCGGATGGGCACATTCAGAACCTGGTACACATGGTGCCTGGGTCATTACACATTTCCAACTTCTGGGAATACAAAAATGAGCCTCCCAGAGCAATTTTCTGATCAGACAGAAGATTGCTAGATATAAAAGAGTAATCACCTGTCACAGCACACTTGGAAAAACAGATAACATTAATATCTCCACATCCAAATAGTTTTAAAAAAATAAAATACTATACAATACGTTTTTGCATGATTAGAGAGTGTTGTCTTTGCTTAAATACTTGTGTTTGGTAAATTTGGAGGAAATCAACATGACTTTTCATAGATTTTGAAGACTGGAGAAAGTTAAGATATGCTTATACCTGTTTTACTAGTAGAACACAAATGGATTACTGATGTTGAGTTCAAATTTAGTCTTTTAATATGGTGTGCAAAGGACCAAACCGATTTAAACTGGATTAACAACTCTACAGTCTTCAGATTTAGCAGACAATTTGACATCCTTGGTAAATGGAATTACCACTGGATTGTTCCAACATGCGAAATGTGTATATTATCATTAAACAGACGCAAACCAATGTCCATATTGCAACTCGAACTTTAGTTCTGTACTGGGGTTTTATTCAATCATGTGTTAATTGAGTTTTGCCAATGGCTAAACTGAGTAACCTTCAGTGTGTAGTCTGCTTTTTATCAATGCAAACATTCAATCATTACACTGAACAGTAAATGCTGTTAGAATTAGCTTGTTTTCTTAAAACTAATATATCAGGTGAAAGTTTTGTAACTGTCCTCTTGGTAAAATTTTCAACCAAGTCACAAGAAAGTTGCCGTGTACACAATGTAGGCTTGTAGGAATACAAGTATGGTGATTTTTTAAAAGCTGAAAAGCGTACACACTGTAGTAATAACATTGGTTGCACAACTGTATACTTGGAAGGAATAAAATGGTGCTATGCTGCCTTGCTGGCCTCTTGTAGCGAACACTGACATTAATTGTTTTGCATATAGAAATAATGGACACGGTTGGGTGAATGGTATGAATTTTTAGCTGATATTGGCGTGTTGTTTTCCATCAACAATGGCTACTAGGAATTAAAACTTAAAAGTCCAAACATTTTACTACTTAAAAGAAATGTAGTTGCAGTTCACTGTGTATTTTTCCTCCAAAACCTGGACCTGGGGGTACAAGAGTTTGTAGCAGAGATTAGTCTAATATTATGTGGTCATGCATAGCATCCTGCTAAATAAATATACACAATAAGGTTTTCTCTTCAAGAAATGAAATGACGGTCTGAAGCCTTTAGTTAATTTGATCTGCTGGGTTATTATTTTGTGTTTCATGTTTCCCTGCTGCTGTATAAAATAATGACTCATTAAGTAAGTTGAAATACACACCTGTACCTATTAGAGTCTTCTTTGAGCATTAATCATCCGTCTTGTACACCCAAAGACATTCTGGAAATAATACAGCATTAAGTATGAAGTCGGTGCTATTAGTATGTGCAAATTACTTTGATTAGTCACTCATATGTATCTTATAATGGAACTTTAAAAGAGGGTCATTTAGTAATTTCTGCACATTATAATGTGACACTGCAATTATGGATTATTTAGGAGGCTCGGAGATAATAGCACTGCCTTTGTCGACTTTTGCTGCCTTTGTGATCTGTAACTAATGTCAGCTTGGAAAGGGGGGTGGGAGGTGTCTCTCCTTTGCTTTCAGTCCTGCCATTGAGGGGGGGAGGCCATGGATCCAAGATACTGGCCATGACTGCATTCTTTGTCATGTTCCTGTGTCCTGTTAAAAAGTTTATCTGCCAGTTGGCATTCAAATTCACATGGCTTTTCTAGTGTGGAAAAATGTTACTTCTGTTGCCAAAGTAATGGATTTATTGCATATGAAAAAGGAAGAATAAAGTCAACCTCGTGGCACAGTGGGTAGGGCTGGTGTTCCACAGTGCCTGGGCTCTGTATTCCAATGTGGGTTTAAAGTCCAAAGATGTGTGTTTTAGGTGATCTGGTGACTCTTGATTGCCTGTAGTGTGTATGCGCGTGTGTGTTTTTAATTACCCTGCATTGGACTGGCATTGCAATTGGATCTGATCCTGGGGGTACCCCGTGTCATACCCTATGCTTCTGAGATATAGACCACCGACCACCACGATCCTGCAATGGGCATTAGGCCACTGATGATAGTTGGATGAAAAAATAACAGTAATTAAGCAACTAATATTTCAAACAGAAACAATAAAGCAACTGTTAGCAGATAGGGGTTCTACTTTGTATTAATAAAGTTCTGGGTTTGAATTCCTATTATTGCCGTAGTGCCCTCGGTCAAAGTACTTAAACTTAACACTGAATGGTATCAGCAGTCAGCATTGTGGTTTGTGTCACTGTCTCTGGCCTCAATGCTTCCAAGTTCAAAATCCACCTCCTACTGTAATACCTGTCCTAAATATCTCTGGTAAAAATTACCCAGTTCTGTAGATGTCATTGAAAGTAGCTTTAGAGACAGTTGAGTAGTGAATGTGCCAATTCTTTCTACATTTTAATAGTATTTTACCATCCAAAAATAGACTTTTTAACAGTAGCAAAGATAAAGGACAGCTAATAATTATTAGTTATTCATCTGACACCTTTGTCCAAGGCAGCTTAGTTACATTTATTAATTTAGGTGATAGGATTTCACTGTTTTTGCTCAAAAGTACACATTCTTTGGGCTCAAGACTGCCAGATAGAACAGGTGGAGAATGTGCTGTTTTCCTGTTCTGCGTCTTGCAGATAAGTGGGAGGCCCCGCATGAGCCCTTTTCAAACTGAGCTGGGTAGGAACAGTTCCATGTGTCCCGTTGCGAGTGATGCGGGGCTGTTGGTTGCCTATGATGAATGAGCACATCAAAGAGTCCTGATGCCAACAAGTGCTTGTCTTTTGGCTGCTAATGTATGTCCTCCCGTAAACCCGCCATGAGGCTGGTGACAAACAGGGACAGGAAGAGATAAGTACACATGCATGAGTGACAGGCTGGCCTAATGAGATCCCACTGTGGTCTTTTTGGGACCCCTGTTTGTGATCTGAGAAACACGTCAGTAATTCCACGTCAGATACAGATGAAAGCCTGCATCCCCACATCACTCGCACAACTTTCAGCTGCAGTCCTTTAAATAGTTTTAGTCAGCTTAGGCAGGTGTGACTTTAGGATGATCTCACTGCAGCTCACTACGCATCCAAAAAATTTCATACATGAGTGGAGGGGAAAAGGGATGAATAATTCTGAAGATGTGACACTAAGAGGTTAGCGATCTTACTGATACAGCACTTATCAAAAACTTCTTACAAAATAAAAAAAATAATATAGGTGTTCAACAAAAGACCTGTAAACGCAGGCCTGTTGTAACTTCAGCACCACCTAATGGTTTCTGTGGCCTGGATCCCATTACTATCTACTGACCCCAGATGGGTTGACAGCCATGGGCTTGGGTACAGATGGTGTCTCTCTCAGTGTTCAGCTACATGATAGCAGATAAAATTATATCTATACACACCACCGCAATAGCATGCCCAGGAGGGGTAGGCAGCCATTGGTACTTGGACACCCAGAGGTTTATTTTTCGCCCCTGTTTCCAGGTGGGTTAAACATGCCTAAGTAGCAGGTTATCCATGTATTAATTAGCGTTCTGTTAAAAACTTGAGCTTTGTTTAGTGCTCAGTGTCACCTGTTAACATTATAATTGCAATGAAGAAAAGGAATAAAATTTTAGCAAACTGTTAAGATCACTGTGTTACATGTGCATAAATGAGAGGGAGGACAGAGGAATGGTGAGGATGCAGGGAATAGAGTTGGCGAAGGTGGGTGAATTTAAATACTGAGGATCAACAGTCCAGAGTAATGGGGAGTGTGGAAGAGAGGTGAAGAAGAGAGTGCAGGCAGGGTGGAGTGGGTGGAGAAGAGTGTCAGGAGTGATTTGTGACAGAAGGGTACCAGCAAGAGTGAAAGGGAAGGTCTATAAGATGGTAGTGAGACCAGCTATGCTTTATGGGTTGGAGACGGTGGCACTGACCAAAAGACAGGAGGCAGAGCTAGAGGTGGCAGAGTTAAAGATGTTAAGATTTGCATTGGGTGTGACGAGGATGGACAGGATTAGAAATTAGTATATTAGTATGGGCAGATCTTAGGGATGTTATACAGGACGTATCTGTAGGACCTGGTTACGACTTTGATGTGTTTGGAGAAGCTGAGATTTGAGTCAGTTGTTATTCCCAGGTTGTTGAAATGAGCAATTTGTACAGTTAATAGAGGAGAGTTGAAGATGGTGGTGAGTCAGCCAAGCAGAGATGTCTGAATGGTAAGCTGTGACACAAGAGGAAAAGTGTGTAGCTGCAGGGGCAGAAGGGAAGCGAGAGGGAGTGATGGAACTGAGGGAAGAGGTATAGATGAAGAGTGATTGTGGAGCTGCAACAGCCCATTAAAGTCATTGTGACCTGAGCGGTAACCCCACCCCGAAGGCCCGTGGTTTTGCTCACTGGTCCAGCGGTCACAGCCTCGCACCATCCACATTAATGGAGTCATAATGTCAGCTTCTGCCTCACACAAGGGAAAAAAGTTAGTGCTTCACCACAGAAACATTTTCAGTGTTAACTGATTGGCGCGTTTACCTTTTCATTTAGGAGACCCGCTCTAGTGGAGCACATCTAGCAGGTAATCGTGGACACGTTTAGCTGAGGACTTCAAAGAGTTTCTGGCAGTAAGGTTACATTTACTCATTTAACTGCTGCTTCTCCAAAGTGACAAAGAACATTAGGATGCCTACATTCACTTACCCATTTATATACTCAGTATATATTGAGCAAATTTAGGGTCAGTACTCTTCAAGAGTCTGGGATTTGAACCTACAACTTCAGAGTCTTAAGGCGGCAGCGCTAACTATTATGGCATCTGCAGTCCTAGTAGTCTGATGGTGGAATAACATGATAGTCAGAAACATTCCTGCGTATTTTACATGCAAGTGGCCAATTACAAATTAAGTTGAGGTGGTGGTGCAGCAGGTGGCGCTGGTGCCCCACAGCTCTTGAACTGTGAGTTCAGATGTGGATGTACTGTGCCATGGTTACTATGCTTCCAGGATTGGATTTGGACCACCTTGGCTCTACTGGAGGAAAGCCACTGGTGGCGATGGGTGGCTGGAGACTGTGGCCTGTCCAACTGAAGCACAAGGTGCGTTTGTGTTCCCTCCCTCAAGGTTGACCGCACCTGTAGGTATGGAGACGAGCAAGGCCTTTGACCAGGTGAGACACAACGCTTATTGCATCCAGGTCCGCCCCACCGTCACGTGCATACTTTCTAAATGCGCACATTAAACAAATATCAGACGCTTAATTAGCAACATTAAAACTAAGTCGATTAGCAGGGGCTTCTATTCGGACTTGGAACCCACAGGGTGGCCACCCACAGGATGGGGATCCTCATGAGGACCAACAACTTGGGTCCTTCAGCCTCGCACACCTTTCAGCTAACACAAACCAGCCAGGCAGTACGTTTGTATGACGTGAGCGTTAGAAAAGGAGGAAATGAGTGCACGGGCTCCATTTATTCAGGTTGTAGCGCCACCTATTGCCTGTATGTGATACCGCAGTAAGAATGCCGCAGTTCCTGTGGGATTTGACTTTGGTAAATCATTACAAGTTCATTTATACATATGGAACAGTACAGCCATGTTTTCATCTTAATTTTTTGTAACTGCACAGCTTTCCTGCTAAAGGAAAATCTGTAAACATTAAAAAATTATATAGCCAAGCAAAAATGATTGTACTGCAGGTCCTGGACCCACCAAGCATGACCACACTTGTAGCTGTGCCAAGTACCTCTGCACCAGTGAGCCCACTTTGGAGGCTGGGAGTGCAACAGCACCCCCTGATGGAGGTATGAGGCAATGAGGGTGTTCTATCCAGGTTTTATAGTGATAGAGGAATGATGTCAGCCATCCAGCAGTAAACTCCATCTTAGGCCCTGGTTAGTGCCACGGCAATGGGTCATGTGATAGGAAGTCCTTGTTCATGGTCAGGTGACGTCAGGTGCTTCAGCTGAGGCAGGCAGAGATGATATCTCAGGAGAAAGGGACCTAATGCAGAATCATCTCTGTCCCTTGCGGTGTACTTACTGGTGAGGATCTGAATGGACTCAAAGCACCAGCCAGCAGTTCCAGTATGGAAAAGTTATGCCGGCTCTGGTACGACAGGTGTCAGTGCCATGCTGTGGCTCTGTGCCAGCAGTTTATAATTTACAAAAATAAAAAAAAGCAAAACAAAAACAAAAAAACCGCCACAGAACTGCTTCTACAAACAAATATCAGTGAGTCATTGACATTCGCTTTAGAAACAAATTACACGAGACACCGGGCAACTTTTCCTCCAGCAGTGTTGACATTGTTATATTTGTTCAAGTCCAAGAAATGAAACAAGATACACAAGTTGCCTGCCAGAGGCTGCTGTTGGAATAGAATGAAAAAATGGCCACTGTGGACAGAGAAGGGGATAGAAAAGGAAAAAATGAGATTTATTCACACTGCTGGCACTGACCATTTTCTTAATCAAAAAAATAAAATAAAAAGCACGATTGTAGCAATATCAGGAATCTCACTGCATCCTCTTCATTTACATGGATTGCCATTTTAGATAAATATATAATACTGTACATATTATATATAATATATATAGTTTGTTGCAGGTAGAAGTTGACAGAGAGTCGACCTTCCTGTCGAGCTCTTCGCCTGGGGGGGGGGTCAATTAGTCAAGCAGGAATAAGCTTATGTCTTCTAGTAACTTATTGACTACTCAATAATAAATAAAGTTAAAAACTATACGAAAGGTTTTCAAATTTTGCTTGGTTTAAGGATACAAGAAACATTTACAAACACCTGTAGCAAAAAAATGCTTTTGCTGAATTCTTTCAAAATGATAAGTTTCCTAATAATCAGCTTAAGAAAAATACCAACTTCAGGATTCAACGCGTTTCCTTGTCACTGCTGCCGTTTCACTTCGAAATGAAAATTCCCAATTCTACGCAAGACGAGAAGCCCTATCAAAAACAGCTTGTTTTGGTCACACTATGTGTTCCAATTGGTTTATTTCATTTATATATTTTCGGTATCTGTATACATTTTCTTTTATAAAATACTTTATTCATACAATCATTGTAACTATAGCAACATTACTATTAACTTTTGAGTGGCAAGATATCAGACAGATCTTATAAGAACAATAGTATATAAACAAATGGGAAAAAAGGTCTGTTGTGTCCGTTTGGTGGGGTTTTTTTTCTCTTCATACAGTTCAATCCCCCTGTACAGCTCAATATTGCTGGTCCTGATCTGGTGAAGTTGGTGCAGCGGTGGCTCTGGCCCCCCCGCTGGAGCCCCCCCGCAGAGGGCTGTGCGTGGCACAAGCGGGCGGCTCTGTGTCCCTCACGCCGGTCCGTTCACTGTGGCCTCTGGTGAGGCAACGCACTGCTCTGTCCTGAGGAGGTTGGGATAAAACGTGACATCTCCTCTCCTCCGGCTGCGGGGGGTCCCCACCTCAGAACTCCCTCCTTGACAGCACAGCCCACCCCCTTCCACCCTGAACAGCTGACTTACTTGAGCTCCTCTGCTGTGGACGCTTGTTCCAGGGGACCATTTAAAGCTTCAGCTGAAGACTTTGCTTTGTCTTCTAGGTGCTTCACGCTGCTGCAGGAGGGGGAATAGTAATGGTGCGATGTGTGTGCAGGGTCACGGGGGCTCCATTTCATTAACTGTTTGCTACACCAGCACTTTACTCCAAAGGAATTTACAATACAAACCTACTGCCTACAGTGACTCGGCTACTTACGCCGGCGTAAAGGACCTTCCTCAAGCAGGAACAAGGGTCAAGTTCAGGGCTGTGACACCCCTAAGCACTGTGCCATCTGCTGGCCCTCACCTCTGTTTATGAAAGCTGCCGGCTGTCCTGTCCTGGTCAGCGCTCTCTGCTGCCGCGTGCTTCGCCGACGCATCTTCAGAGGTAGACGACTTCTCCTCCTCGCTATGTACAGAGGGGGGTGTTAAACACGACTCAGCCCATCTCCCCAGTAGCAAAGACAGAGTGGGCACTGTGACACAACGGACCCATGCAGAACAGGAGGACAATGTTAATGCGGGTGGCGTTAAGGAGAGGCGAGGCGAGACAAGGCGACGCCCCCCCCAACAAGCCAGATGCAGGCATCAGAAGAGCGAGAGGTGCCGTGTTGCTCACTTCCTTGCCTGGATGTACAGTGACACAGTGAGGGGGAGGGTCACACACCGCTTCCAAACTTCCCTCTTGCGGTCACCAAATAAATGCAAATTTGCAAGTACAGAAATGCAGCACGGATGCTAAGCAACTACAATTTGGCTTATTTAGCCAATTACAATGTGAAGCTACTTGACTGCTTAGACGCATCCTAATGGGCTGGGATCCGAACCCAGGCGCTCTGTAGCAAGGTGACGGCTGTAACCGCTACTCTCCACTGCCGGCACAAATCACAAAAATAAAAATAAAAAAAAAAAAAAAAAAAAAAAAAAAAGTCCTGATGCAAGGGATGACGAGGATGAACCCGCTGCCCCCCCCCCCCATGTCTCATTTGTGGCATCATCTGGGGGGAGAAGGTGGCAAGAAAGGCCCTGGCAGAGGGGCAACTTTCAACTCCCCCCAACATGTCAGTGATGTTTGTTCATCCAAGGTAAACATGCAGATGGAATCAAAAACAAACTAAAAACACTGAGGAAAAACCAAAGTGGCAGACAAGACAGGACAGACGCGTGGCCCCAGTTGGCTGTACATACCGATACGATTTCAACACTCTGGCGCCACGCGCACGGCAGGGGAAAGAGGAAGCTCATGTTGTAAAAGTGGCAGTTAAAAAGGGAGCAACAGTTTCTCAACAAATAAATTACGTAGACAAACTGTCGGCAAGAAACGCAGAAGTAAAACAGATAAATACCTGCTTTACAAACCGGAGGCTGCAGTCAATTTCCCAACTGCATCAGTGAATGACACACAAAAACAACGTGCAGCACAGGAAGTGGTGCCAGTGTGTCCCTAACGGGGGGTGGGAGGAGGTTTCCGGGACTGACGCCCCTCTTCTCACCTCTTGAAAACAGCAGTCTCGGTTTTGGCATCTACAGTAAGGCTGACGGTCTCCTTCATGGAGCCGTTGGTGACCGTCTCCGTGATGCGGTCGGCAGGCGGCTCCTCCTCCGCAGAGCCAGGGGGCTCGTCCACAGGCCACAGGTTTGTCCCTCCTGTGGGGTTTACACCATCACCAACAAGGTGGAGGGACAAGGAAGTGCAAGCACAACTGCAAAGAGGGTCAGGGGTTGCTGACCTGCGAGGGTGTTAACCCCCAAGGGGTCCACCGTCTCTGTGCTGGTTTCCATGGCTACAGGGGAATTGCTCCTCAGTGGATCTTTGGGGCTGCGGGAGTGAAACCGGATGCTGTGTGACCCCCTTTATCACTGCCACACCAAGTCACGCTCCCTGGTTGGAGACTGTACTGACACCGTACTGACCTGGCAACAGCAGGGAAACTGCTGAAATCAGCCCAGCCCGTCTCCTTCCCCGCTGAGGGACTGGAGGCCCAGCCGTCTGGCTCCGGCGTGGCAGTAGGTGCCCCGGCTCCTGCGGTCGATCCCCCTGTTCCAGTTGAGCTGCCCGTGTCCATAGCGATGTCATCAAAGTTGGCTGTCCAGGTAGGGGCTGCCAACACACAACCCATGTTACATTCCCATCAACATGACAACCACTGCGTGCGTGCGTTCAAACAACTTTTGGTGGAGGACGTCTTCACCTTCCCCAGGATCCACTTCCATTCGCTCATCAGCAGCACTGTTGCTGGGCTCGAAAGGATCTCGCTTGACATCCTCCTCCTCTGAGTCGGTGCTCTCCTCGCTGTCGGTGCTACCGGAGCTTCTGGGAGGAAGGGGAGGGAAAGAATTGCCCGAATACTTCTGCACCGTCCAAAGCAATGAAATGTAATGTGGCTCAACACCCCCCCCCCCAATGCCCTCGCAGACGCCAGTACCGAGGACGCCGCTGTGCCTCGGGAGCAAAAGTGACGTCTTTCTCGTCCCAGATGTCGTCCTCGTCTGACCCTGCGTCTTCGAACTGCTGGATCTTCTCCTTACAGCAGGCTTCAAACAGAGCTATGTTCGCCTGTAGTGGAGACACGCCAGCATCACCAACTGAGATCACCTGTAAAACTGAAAATTCCATCTGAAGAGTAAAGATGCAAAAGGCTGAGCAAAGCATCATTAGTTATTGTTACTACTGTTGTCACTGAATGTGTAAGTGTGAACCCAGGACACGGTGGCTCAGTCAGAGTTAATGGGAAATGGTCGTACTTACGCTGTCGTTTGTATTCAAGGAAAAATTGATGTCTGATATTCTATCAAAGGGAATACTGCAATATTAAAGAAAACATGATTTAAGTACAGTTAGCCGTGCACCAGATTTACATATCGTTTTCTAAGAGGCCAAAATACAGAAGTAAAGAGCTGTGGATCACAGGAGGACAGGAGTCGCCCGGCCACCAACATTAACAGATCAAAGAACCCAAAACTGTCCCCAGTGAGACCCCTGGAGCACAGGACACACCAACCAGAAACCTCACATCTACAGCAACGAGGGCCTTAAAATGACCTAAACCTCAAAGTCTTCAGAATCTTAAGTTTACATGGCTTTCCCCCCATAGTGCTGCGAGCACACAGCATTGAAAGTGATAACAATGGACGCCTTTACAGAGTCTACATTAAAAACTCGTTGGATGTTAGTAGAGCCCACACAGAAGCCGAGTTCTCAGAATGATTCGCTCAGGAGTACAGAATCACTCCCTTGTTAAAACACAGCATGCGGCAGCGGTACTCACTCCACGACATCGTCCTGATCGGCAAACTCCTCGTCATTGAAGCCAAACTGCTCAATAAAATTGGACGTCATTTGTTGCATCTGATAATCAGAAAAGGCCTGGCAAACCCAGGACCAACGATAGTGATATAGTATTGGCACTACAACATGTCACGTTTCATTTCATAACACACACTGCACAGATTAATGGTTAAGAACACTCTTCAACAAGCACTGCATTATAACATATAATTAGTACCAAGTACTGAGTATATTATTAGCATTACATTATTTCAACATACAATAAGCTGAAAACAGGATCAAGCAAAAAGCTCGGTCTTATCCCAGATCAGCCAGTCGGACTCACTTGTTGTATGGAGGAATCCTGATGGAATCCATTGTCCTTAAATTCCACCTCGTCGTCGCTGGACGAGTGGATGTGGTGGGTATTTACCTGGAGACAAACCAACAGCTGTTTATGTAGCTTCTACGTTTCCCCGAGACTCAGACAAAAATATAAACACAACAAAGGTTTCAGATGTATTTCTAGGAAGCTGTCTCCCAAATGAGGCGTTATTAATATTTAGGCATCATATATCCTCTACAAGGTGCACTGGGACTCTTCGCTGGCCTCTAGGGCTTTGGAAACACCCTTTAAAAACCCATCCTAAAAAATGGCTGTTACATTAGAATATGCTTAATGTGCCAGAAGTGTGGACATCCAACACCTACCAAGTCTACAGTGTTCTTCTTATTTGTGTCTGCTAGAGGACCAGAGGTGAAAGCTTCCCATCTTTCTCGCACATCCTCTGGGAGTTCTGCAGTGCAGGAAATACACACACATCGCGCTGTGAGAAAGAATGCCATGGAGGGGGGTGGTGGGGATGCGAGGCCATGAGAAGCTGCCGCCGCCGCCGGTGCTACTGCGTACCCAGGATGAGCTGCTGAATGAGTGGGCTGTTGGGACCCTTGTCGGTGTTCTGCACTATGGCGTTGGCTATTCTGGTCAGGTGGCCCATGTAGCCACGGCGACGGCCACCCTCAGCCCTGAAAGAGAACACGGACACGCTGAGGTCCTGCGGGCGTGCGAAGCATGGATGCACGTACGACGAGTAGGCAGGCCGTCCTTACTGCTCCTTCTCGTTGGAGGCCCATGCGTCCAGTATCCTCTGTATCAACTGACACTTCTGGAACAGCTGCAGGAAAGAAGAGACAAGGGGTGGGGGGTTAGCTGCTAGTGAACCAGAGCACCGCACCAGATAAAGCAGTTTGGTGGGGTGGGGCAACTCACATGTTTAACAAGGTGGTTCTCGCAGACTGATTCTTGCTCCCCGTCTTGGTGAATTTCGGGATGGCCGTTAAGGGCGGGAGGCATGGCTAGGATCATTGCAGTGCAGATTTCTACTTGTATGTGCAGGAAGTTATTCCATATATATTTAAAATACATATCCTGAAAAAAAGGCAAGCAAGTCGTAATTACAAGTGCGTCCACACATGGGAAGAACTTCATTGAGACACAGCAGGAAAAAAATCTGTACAGCAAAGAAAAATCCAAAAGAACCCAAAAGAACATGACTGTAAGAGAATAATGCTTGCAAGTACAACATCTGTGCCTTATGTGAATGGACACTGGAGGCAGAGTTGGCAGCGTCAGGTGCTCACAAGTATAACCCCGAACGTGTTGAGATCGATGAGCTCCAGGTTGATGATGTGCATGTTGGTCTGCAGAAGGCTGGCGACCAGGCGAACCACGTTGAGCCGAGCATTGCCCACTGGCGGGTCCAGCACACCCCATGTTGTCTTCATAACGTTCTTCTGTGAAATGACAAGCATGCACACTTGAAAGAGCACTGCAGCTGAGAAACAAGGGGCTTTTTCAGGAAACGTATTTGTTGGTCAGTACCAGAAACTCCAATTATGCTTTTTGTTTAAAGGCCAAGAAAAGGCCAAAGCTGGACTCGAGGGAAGAGCAGATGAAAGCAGCGCAATGCAGGAGACCACCCAGCAACAAAGCCACAGCCATTTAATCACTCCATCTGACAGCTCTCAAAATGGATAGATGGGAAGAGCAGCACATACAAAATGTGATCTTCTGACTCATTTAAAGCTCGGAACAACTTCAAACCAGAGAAAAGCACAACAGAAACTTTTAACAGACACCCCTCCGCCACCAACACCCACAATTCCTTTGACTGTTCTCCTCCACCAACTGTGTCTACAAATGGAAATCAGCTCCACTTCTACAAAATAAGATGCATTATAGGAACCTTTGGGGGCTCTAGGAGCAGCTGATGAAAGTGCTTGAGCCTGAGCTTGACTGCCTCCAGTACACTCTGGTTGACGGAGAACGATGGATGGTTCATTCCAGGAGGACAGATGTCCAAGTGGCCTTCGAACCTGCAGAGATAGCAGAGGCATTAATTAAAACTTGACTAATAAATCCACAAGAGCAGATGAGCAAAACCATTGCGCCCATGTGCGCACACACGGATACATACGCAGGCCTTCGGGTCTCAAAGAGGGTCAGCAGTATCTGAATAACACTGACTATAGCAGATTCATTCTTCTCTTTGTCAAAAATGTTGGACAGCAACTGCTCCACTGTCTCCTGCCTGCATCAAAACAGGAATATTTTAGTGAATGAACCATGAAGGTAAGAAAAATAAAACTTCACAGGTTTATAGACGCACACGCTTCATGTACTTTACGTATATAAAAATGAAAAATACTGGGAAATTTTCAAAGTTCCTTCACATCAAACAATCACAGAATATTGAAAAGTGCCCCTTACGGCCAACTCAGATGAGTCACCAGTTTCAGCTTAGAGTGAAAAGCACGACACAGAAATGATGTTACCTTTCCAGTGTGGCCAGTAAGGGGTCAGGCTCAGAGCCACCCTGAACCTGGAACATCTGGTCTCTGCTGAGGCGGATGATTTCACATAGTGACTGGGATGCATTTGAGTGTCTCTGGCAAAGAGAAGTAATAAATCAGATACGCAAACCCAACGATGACATTCAAGATCCACCCTGCAACTATACATGAAAAAACTCCTGACAGTGGGGGGTGGGGGGTCAAAGATACTGTATGTGTCACAGCATGCAGTAACCAATGGCACCATCTGCACATCAAGTGAACCACTTACATCTTCATCCTGAGATGGCTGTACCATATCTACAAGCCGCTCGATAATCTTCTCCTGGTTCAACCACTGTGGACCAAATCAAGCCAAAGGCTATTATGAACTCAGCAATGAAGGACTACAAAAAGAAGACCATTTAAGCTAGTGATCCAGGAACACCAGTCAACTTAAGTGCAAGCCCATTTTTTAACCTAAAACAGTTACAGCAAATGTGATTCATCAGCCTCCCTTTCATCAGGACAAACTGCTGTCACTTCAAACCAACCACACTTTGCCCCAGGATGTAAAATCTAGTCATCCATGATCTTCAAAATAGAGAACTCAACATAGAATGGGATTCTGCTCAGTCTACAAGTGCCCCTCAAATGAAATTCTACAAGATGCCACTACACTGGCAGAGACAATACACTGAACGTGTTTTATGCATCTTTGAAACACAAAGTTTTCATACATCTGCTTCAGCAAAAGAGAAAAACAAAGAAAAGGAGCCCTCACGTTCAAAACGTCCTGCCTAAGTTGCTGTGGTTCGATGCACGTCAGCATCCTGAGCAGCAAGTCCATGATAGCTGAGGTCCCTATATGCTTAATCATTAGATCCACAAAGTCTTCCCTCTTCCGTAGAAACTCCACAATCTATTCAAAATAAACAATCATTACGCATTAAAAACACATGGAGAAATACACAAATTATACACAGTTCATAAGTCCTCACTGAGGTGGCCTTTGCAAACCCATCTGGATACCAGTTTCGAGGTTCCTGAGTGGTCTGCCCACACGGTCTCCCAGGGCTCACCTGTTCAGGCTTCCTGCTGATAAGAATGCTCAGCACCTTGCTGAAGAAGCTGGCTAGGAGGGGGTTCAAAGGTGGCTCATTCTGCAGGAAGCCATACAGCTTCATCAGTAAACCTTCATCCTCACCCAGCCTGTCATTGATTTGGCCCACATCCGAAGTAAGCAGTTCACAAGATATGTTAGGATACCTATAGTAAATGCAAAAAAAAAAAAAATAGAAAAACAAAACAGTGTTTTTTCCCCTTCTTTCTTTAGACATTAATATGTAAATTCAAACTGGCTACCAGATCTCCAGTTTATTATACACAAGAATTATCACAAAAAAGCAGTACGACACACATTTGGAAAGTGCGGAAATCAATGATTCTCGTTGGTTATGAGTGACTGTGTACAGCACGAATAAAGGAACATATACCGCTTTTACCCAATGAATGTAACCAGAGTCTGTGTTACTAACTTGAACAAAACTCATCAGATGATGGCCAAGACTAGCATCACTGCTAAAGCTACAAAAAAGCCCAACTATTATTGATTTCAACTGTGTGGGTCAAGAATCCATGGACACCTTGACACTTGACCATGGACACCTTGACACAGAAAACACGCGTGGGCAGATACACAAAAGGACATTTCAGATCAAAGGATTCATTACGACACCGAGGTAGTCCAAACACAGCAAATGATGGACGTGCATGAATGCAGGCAGCTAAGAAGGCGGCTCTACAGTGCTTGTGTGTCGTGAACGGCTGTGGCTGCCCAGGCGCACCAATTCTACATTTCCGCTGCAGAACACAAGCAGCTCAGACAACGGCCGCTGTGCACTATAATTAAAACCTGAACTGTACAAGAATGCAACACTTCAGGTGGCCAACTTGGAAAAATATACTTCTGAAACAGAAAAAGGTGGTATGTAACAGCTTGGAAAATAAAAAATTGAATATATACTGATATTGCATAATTTCTTGTTTTCGCAGTATTGAAGCACAGACCAATTACAATACAGCACTTACAAAGCCAATTGAGACAGCAGAAATCAGATCAGTCGGTAAAGATTTAATAACATCACGGCAAAAAAAGGGCACGGGCCACAGATGCTCACTTGTACTTCAGCTTCTCATCCACGTCCTCAAGGGGCTCCTGAGTGATGTTTGTCACTAGGTCCTCCATGCACTGTGACCGCACGAGGAAGTCCACTAGCTTGCGATTCTGAGCCTTGCACTCCTGCAGGACGTCCTCCTCATCCATGATTTCCTTCAGCGTCACATCCTCCTTCTCAAGCAAGGTGTCGATATGGGATGTCGTATGCAGGTCAAACTTCCAGAACATTGTGCCACTGTGAATTTGTAGAGTTAAAGTCTGAGAAAACACCCCAAGACACACCACGCTTCTTCTGCTTTGAAAAATGACAAAACTTTCATAATGAATTAACCTCAGTCAAAAAAAAAAGAAAAAAAAAAGGCAGAACTTTTTTAGTTTTCAATTTGAAGCTTCAATCTCTTCTGGCTCAGCATAGCTCACAAGAATGATGTATGCGGTTTAACTAACACTGAACACTGGATTTAAAACACTGCAAGTTTGCCAAGCAAAAAGGTGTACCTGGTTGAGGCTGTAACCTGAAGATGAATTCCAATCAAAAATAAAATGATGCTTGTGCTCTTGTGAAGTTCTTGCCCATTACAGGCTCTACTGGCAGCCGAGAGAGGAGAAACCCTTGGGTGCTGGACACATGCAGGAAAAAAAAAGCGCAGCTCCAGTCAATGCACACCTGTAGACACAAACACGCACCATCAAAATTCAAAAACATTCCATCCTCGGATTAGAAAAAAATTTACATATTTGGCATTTGTGCATCCGGAAGAAATAAAACTGCACAGAGGGCTTGGATACAAAACGCAGTTATTTAAAACGAACTTATTTTACATCAAATTTTCCAAGCAGGTACCTTGAGTAATGACTTAATAGAAAAATACGCTGATACAAACTAAAAATGGTGCTCAAATAATTACTATGTGGAGCATTTTTCAGTGCAGGAAGGCATTCAGCAGTTCTGAGGGAGAGACAGAGCTCACTGGACCACACTGGACTGAAAACCCAAAGCTTACAGACTTCTGATTTTGGACCCCTTGGAACAGCCTGAGGTGGAGCGGCGCAATGCTCTTGCAGGGTTGCAGTAATGATCATTACACCCACTGACTGCATGTAGAGCTCCTTCTTACAAACGTTCCAACAGGCTTGTCTTGCGTGGCAAGGAGAGATATTGTGCAACTTCACGAGCTGCTACTACTTTTACTCGCACTAAAGTATCACATGTACTTCCTTACTGTGACTTTGGTGCTGAAGAGGTAAAAGGCTCAGTAGCTATTGCGGCTACTCTCCACAACATACACATATAGATAGACACAAACACATATCTCTTTTCATACATTTATAAAAAGGCAAAATGTAGTTTTTTTTCCCCCCAAGGGCAGTGGAGGAGGTACCTATGTAAGTAATACTTTATTTTTCTCTTTAACTGCAACATTACCTGCTGTGTTTACCTGAGTGTATAATAAAGTGGAAGACGCTGACTCGGCTGTGACGATTTATTGTTTTTCCGCTTATAATGAAACACTAGCTAAACAAAAAACAACGCACATGCATAATAAACAAGCCGGGTTTTAACGTGTCACCTTAACTGATCCTGTGCATGTTTCTTTTTGTCCCGAATAACAGTAACTCGTATCTAAATGAACACAGACTCTCACCATTCACTTCACAGAATGACTGTTGTGATGCATCAAACATGTACTTTAGGTTTTTTCGCATCCCCTTTGTCACGGGACCCCGGCGGCGGTGTCAGGGTGAGCGGTTACAGGAAAACTGTCTTGATTTCCGCTCAGCCAGCACTTTGCTTCTCTTTCATTTGAATGACCGAAAGAAGAAGAGGATTATTAATAGACCCCACGTAAGGGCTGACCCGGTCGAACGAAGCTGCTGGACTCCCTCCAAGACCATGCCACCGTACCATGATCTGCCCTGCGTCTTTATTGGTCTTTAGCTGCTGAGCTGAAAGCAGCTCATTTCAGTACAAAGCTGCAAATGATTGAGAACACCAAAAAAAAAAAAAAAAAAAAAACACAGGCCAATATCAACAACCTGCACCGCTTAAGCTACCAAGACACTTCACATCCAAACACTCCCAACCCTTGATCAAACAACAACCTCGATTCACATTTCCAGACCGGCAATTTCCAAGGAAAATTGGCATTTTTCTAGCTAAGTACATTTTCACAGGTCATTAGCTCTCATCCTATGGTTAAGTGTCAGGCTTCAAACCTCTTGTATCAGCTGTTTTCCCGCATCTCACCATTCTCTTCATCTCTGGGCACCACTCATGTGGCTGATCAAAGTCCTGAGTAACAAACAGAAACTCACCGCTGACTCAGCAGCCCAAGTGTTTAACCCATGTGGGCACATTCGCTTGCGTTACAAACATCACACCGTGTAAATACCCACATTCCACCAAGTTTGTGAATGAAAGTGGCGTCAAGTTCCAACGAGCAGCTTTCACGCATCCATCGTACCCTGGTCTCTCTCAGGAGATCTCCACATGCCGACACATTGTTAACCTTCATCTCGCACACCTTCGACTTGCAAGGCGACTTACAATTGTCAGAACAATCATTATACGGCAGGCTGTTCTGAATGCATTGCTTCAGGACAAATACCTCGATCGCGGGTACCAAACTAGGATGAGGTTTGAACCCAGGACTCTTCCGACTGTAAAATGAGGATCTTAATCACTTTGCCACCAAGCGCCCTGCTACCGCCATGGAAAACAACCCTTTTTCGGACACAAACACCCTCAGTAACAGCCCTGCATCACCCGTATATTATAAACACTTAACTTTACTACCATTATTAATTCATGCATGTATGTTGCTATAGCGGTGTCCATCGTGGTACAACACCACACTGCAGCAGATCTGCATGTGAAAAAGGGGAGTTGTCCTGAGACACCACTGCCGCTAATAAATTCAGGTTTAACAGAAAGCACAGTTGTTTACTGCAACAGTCCACTGCTAAATGTTCCACTGAGCCCAACCTAGAGCATCACTGGGGGCCATGGTGATGCTCCAGGTTGTTCCTGGCGATTTGGTACTGATGTGGTTCATGTTAGGTGACCAGAACAGAAAGCGAGGCCTGCTGCTCCGTGACGCACCATGATATACTATGGTACACCTAGTCGCATTCCAAAACCCCCTTACCCACTGTTGCACACTGACTACGGAACATACAGTCTATTTATAGGCAAAGGCCCGATCGCATTGCACAAAAGGGATTGATCTCACACACGGAAACACCTTCGGACTCAGAAAGACACATGTAGGGAAACACAAATAAAGACAGTTACATGGACATAGAAACAGATGCACAGTGACAGGCTGGGGAGAGAGAGCGCGCACACACACACACACACAGAGGAACAAACAAGACACACACACGGAAAGGAAGCAGTATCTTATGTTTTTAATTTCTGTCATAGCAATTCCTAACGTAGTATAAGTCAGACGTGTGTGCACAGACTGTGTTCCTGGGATGCCGACCCGTTCACTGCATGTGTGCTGCCGGTGTAGAGCGAAGCGCTCAGGGCAAAACGGGAACATGGATAAGACTCGGCCAGGCGGCCATGAGCCCGGCCGGCCGGAAAAAAAAAAACACACACACACACACACACACCACAAACACTCCAAGCACCCAAACACGACGCCGGAACACACACACTTTTATTCGGCGTTAACTCCCATAAAACGACGCGAAGTGCGGAAATCGCCTCAGGAGAAACGCGCCGCCGATACGAGACGAGCCTCTGACTCTGCAAAACACACCGGAGTTGGGAGAGAACTGCACGGACACGGCGGTACGTACCGACAAACCGCGGGCAGCGTTCGGTTCGCCACATGTAGCTCGAAAATGCCCTCTCCTCCAGTGGCCTGGACATACAAGACGACGGCGACGGGCCGCTAAAGCGAGAAATAAACAGTTTACAGCAGATTCAAGCAGGCGGGAAAAGGGAGACCATTAGAGAGCACTTTCCAAGATGGCGGTTCTATCAACTTCAGCAACCCCTTCCCCCACTGCCGACACACCTGTCAGTCAAATGAGCTTCCTCACCGCGATTGGTCGACGGGCGTGTCATTCAGCATGGACGCTTGTCGGTGTGGACTTGTGATTGGAAAGTCAAGCTGTCAATCATAGCCTTAATCCCTGTACAGCCGTTAGTTCTTCCTAACGCTACTGGCTGGAGTCTCAGTCAACGGACCGCTTTCTTGAAACTGAAATGCTGTCCCGCCATTTTGGCGAAACGACACAAAACTGCTGCATGAGACAGAGGCGGTCATGTGAGCCAATATGGCGCCGGTTTCGCGTTGGACTGTTTTCTATGCGTTTACTGGTTGAAACCGACGTCAGTCAAACGAAACGCCCTTCGGCTAAAGAAGTAAAAGTGAATTGTCACACTTTCCGAAGCATCCGGAGCGGCCAAAGTTTACAATGCGACTCCACGCAATTGACGTTATCAAAACCTGTGTCCATTTACACAGCAAGCTGAGTTTGTAGAGGGGAGTTGTCGCCCCGAGGCGCCGTTCCTTCGACGCCCCAACCAGCTCGGGTTCGGATTCGCTGCGAACGCTTTTTCCCCAGTTGTTTTCAACGCCCTAGCAACAATGTGACATCACTGCGATTGACATGACGGTGAGCCAATCGGCGGCGTCAGAGACCGCTGCGATTCATTGACTAGTACACACTACCAGCTATTCTGTTCTTGGAAAAAATATATATATATATTATGAAACTTTACGTTGTTTAATGCTGCGCCCACGCAACTATTTTGCGATTTTAAGGAAAGGCTCGGTATGAATAATAAAAACATGTCATAAGAGTATTTGAGAAAGAAACGTGCCCCGTTTGGGAGATTCATTTATGTTGATCCTTATTTGTGTCACAGTTTAGATTCTAAAGGGCGCGACCGGACTAATACTGAGAGCCGATTTTGGGGGATGGGTTCCTTCTCACTTCTACAAATGCATGACTTTTCTGAGCAGTAGTCATTCTGAAACTTGATATCCCTGGTTCAGCTTGATGCATCAACTTACCTTTGAAAAAAATTAATAAAACGGTTTAATACTTCATAGGAACACACATCAAGCGCATATATATATATATATATATATATATATATATATATATATATCTCCTTAAATGATGGTATTCAGCAGACAGAGGTGTAGTGGCTGGGCAGTTGGTAGGGGGGGGGGGTCAAAAATAAATAAAGAGTCCATAGAGCAGCACCACTACCCTCTCCAAAAGAAGATAAAAAACTGTGACCCAGATATGTTTGTTCAAATAAGCTTTGAATAAAGACACAATACACAGACAGGAGGAGGACCAGACAGGAAATTCAACTACAGTTTTTCGGGATGGGGCGACTAAGAACAAGGGTTTTTTTTTTTTTTTTTTTGGTCTGTGTGTGTCTGCAGGCTGAATCTGAGCACCCCCCCCCCCCCTTCAAATTGGGGTCAGGCAAGCTCCTGTAGGCCTACCGGGCTGCCAGTGTTTATGGGATATGGGATACATATGATCACGCGGCCACAGCAGCGCCCCTGTCTGGACCTGGCATCACGCCCTCGGATTATGGCGCAGCTCGGAGACTGCTAGACTGGTGCACCATGGTGAGCAAATATGTGTCGGTCATGGTTCATGCGTATGCACTGCTGTGCCATAAATGTGATTAATCCAGTCTGGGTCGCCTTCTGAGCTTATTGCCACCAGGCCTCACTGCACTAAAATGACTGAACTCTTCATGTTTTACAGTAATTATTCATACTCTTATGCCTCTGCAGTGATCAGATGTGACACTATTTGTTGCTAACTGCAAAAGTTTGTACATTTATTTATTTAGCAGATTTTCCAAACAGGAAAGAACCCGAAGCAGACTGAGGTTTGACAACAGATGAAGAGCTTTAGATACAGACACGCGATTATAGAAGCTTAGCTTGTTTGTCTGATGCTCCTATTTTTCTGTTGGGCATCAATCAAATGGCTGCCTGTAGAACTGCATCAGATAGAAAATATTACAGTGATGCTGACAGATGGTGTTAGGAGATCGAGAGTAATGTGTGTGAAAGAGATGTGTTTAGAGACCCTTCCTGAATGCTGGGAGGAATTCAGCCACTCTGAGAGTCGGAGGGAGGGAGTTCATATGACCAGAATGAAGGCAAAAAGGAACAAGTGTAAAAATGGAGCAGTCACAGAATGGTCTTAAATCGGAATATATTTGATAGCATCCGACAATGTCACAATTGCTTTTATTGTCCAAAAGCAACAAAACGTCACTGATCTGTTTCACTGACCACACGAAGGACAGCTATTCTGGCTTTTCCTAGTAATGATCCCCTCCATCGCCAAGAACCCTGATTGAGTTCACTTGAGTCATGCTGGTTCTAATGCTGATTTCTATTCTTGTCTCAGGCATTGAGCAATATCAGCAGGAGGCTGCCACCCGGGCTTTGATCCATTGTAGTGGTCAAGGCTTTGTTCTCAAGGGACGGCAGGGACACGGTTAAGCTTTTAATGAACATGTAACTCCATTCCAGTGACAGCGCAGCAGATGACCGAAGCCAAGAAAATGAGAACACAGGAATGACAAGCAGGTAATGGAGCAGTGAAGCCTGTGGACTTGTAACCTGAAGGTTGCTGGTTCCAGTCCCTCTCCCTTCTCTGCTGTAATAACCTTAAGCAAGATACAGTCTTACTCGTACATCCACATCTGTACAACATTAGACTTTTGGTGAGAGGTGAGGTTAGTGACTAATACACATTTAAAAATAATGGTGCTCATCGATGGTTAACTAACAGTCTAGCTAATGTTCTCAGTAAAATATATTGCGATTTTGTGCTGTGTTTTTGAAGGGTTACTGCCGTGCCCAGATACACACAGATCTCTCCCTTCTGTTTAGTGCTCAGACAAAGCAGCTTTCATTTGCTTGACATTTTACTGCAAAACGATAAGAAAACAAGATAGACTTAGAACTGTGATTAATGCTACAGACAGTTAACAATGCAGTTGAACAAGACACGAGCAGCAGTGCGCGGAGGCAGGTGACACAGAAGACATCAGCCTACATTAGATGGTTAACGTAGAATCAGAGGCCATTGTTAGCTGCGAGCGGCCCCATAAGGGGGTAGAATTGCAAAGGCGGTGACACATTCCATGCATGGCGAGCGCAAGTGGTGAGGTTAGCGCTGTTTTGGGGGAAATAGCATGGTGCAAAATCCATTCTGCCGCAGCATGTGGTGAAATGTAAAGCCGATGAGATAATGGAGGTGTGAGATAACTGGGTAAGACTGTATTTACCTTCAGTAGCTGTAATAAAATTATATACTGAAATCCGTCACCTTTGGTCCGAGCATCAGCTAAATACTGCATTGTAATTGCTGTACATTGGTTTGGAGAAGAATGTCTACAACATGTCTTGGTCGCCAAAATAAAATGTCTGAAGAACATAGTTAAGGTGCATAAAACACATGTAATTATTGTATTAATAATCTTGCTAAGATTAAACCAGTCTGTGATCGGTGTTCGAATTTCCTTCTGGTCTGTCTGCACCGTTCATACGAAAAATGTGGAACACATTTAATATAATTAACTGATGACAAGTAAGGCTTTAGTAAGACCTCGCTAATGCACGAATGCAGGTCCACACAGCAGCTCTGAGCCCTGTGAGCGCCAGGGGGTGGCAGGGTGCTCTTCCACAGGCAGGTTGTGACTCATTTGACAGGAGCGCAGGAAGCCCCGTGGGGCCAGAGACCAGCTCATCGGGGTGGCTCGTGTACAGTCGCACACCAAGCACAGCGCCCACATCCCCCAGAGCCAGGAACACAAAGAAGAGGGCGGAGACTTGTAGGTCGGTCGCACGCCACATCGGCCCCAGGGAGGCGGTTGAGATTAGCCGAACGCAAACAGTGTGCGGCGCGACACGTGTGGCCCACGCCAAGGGGTTTCCCAGCACCAGCCTGTCTTCACAGGCCCAGGCCTCAAACGGCCTCTCCTCTGCTCTTTCCTCCAACCTATAAGAGGCGGAACCTACTCCTCAATGTCGAGAGCAGCACGCTGCTCCATATTCCCTCTCCTTATACTTTATGCTTCTCGACCAATTTAATTCCTCCTTCTTCCCCCTTTCAAGGAGCTTAGCAATAATTCAACAGCCACCCAGCAATTATTCCCGATTAATGGACCAAGTGAACAAACATCTTTCAAAAGACTGGTTTCCCCCAAAGAGTTGAATGCCCCTCAACATTTTGACTGTCAGTTAAAGACAGTTATTCTGAACTATTTTTGCATGCTGGCACTACACATTTTATTGAGAATTATTAATAATCTGCTTTTAGTATGTTCATATTTATGTAATACCTTTTGGCATGGTGGTGCAGTAGTTAACATTGATGGCCTACTGGGCTGTGGCATCAAATCCAGCTCAGTTTGCGAGGAACTTCAGTCTTCTCTCCATGTGGTTTTCTTCCCGTAGTCCAAAGACATGTGTTTCAGCTAAACTGGTGGCTCTCAGTTTGCACCAGCGTGTGAACAGGGTACCTTCTACAGTGTACCCTGTCTTTTCCCATGTTGCCACAACTACTGTGATCCTGCATGGCCATGCTGTTAATGTTAATTGACGAACGAATGGATTTTTATTGAAAATTATTTACAGTTTAATAACATTAGTAGAGGCTGTTTGTCTGATGTCCTAGACCAAGCCTCCCTTTGTTCTTGAACAGGCACCATCTAGTTATCATATCCTCAACACCTATGCTGCCTCCTGTTCCACTCCGAGGTCCATCGAGACCGAACACGGCTCACACCACCACTTTGAAAGCGCTCCCCGCCACACCGCACAGCTCCTATATCTTCCAAACAATATTTACAAATTGCAGCCTTGAGCGCTTTTGTTCCGCCTTCGGCCTGAACTTGGCGAGTCTCATTGATTTTGCGAACGTGATCGTGTTGCTCTGCATTTTCCTGCGGTTTTGCTCACGAGCGCATCGCTGTGGACATGTTTATTGAATCATCCTGACTTGGAGAACCATCTCTACCAGTGGCCGCATGCAGTGTAAAACAAGATGGGTTATTGACCCGAGTCGAGGCACCAACGCCAGCCAGCGGCATAAACAGCCCTCGGTGAGGATTTGCTCAACACCCGTGTGGGCGCTGCAGAGCGGGGCTCATCCAGGGAGGTCCTTCGTTCTGCTGTCACCCTCTGCAAAGACACCTGACATAGAGCAGCTGCCTGGAGACTCCCTCCCAGCCAACCCACATCGGGCTAAGGGCCTGCTCAGCGCCCCCCGCATGCATAGGTTCAGCATTATGTTCACAGTGCTCTGTCTTCGCCCTGGGGGGCCCCAGAGCCCCCCCCCGTTCCCTTTACCATCCTGCCATCTCAGTGCCTGCCTCAACCTGCTCTACAATCTCGCCTTAAGGTAACATTTTTACATGAACACAACACCAGAGCTACAGCCAAACATGACGGGTTTCTCCAGGGTGTAACTTTGCCGAATGTTGGAGAAGCACATATCTATGTGGATTTCTAATCCCTGTCCTTAAATCGGTGAAAAGGACGCATGCAGGAAAACCCTTTACTAATGCGGTTAAACTATCTAATTTCTATAAAAACTTGTTGGCGATCAAATAAATCACGCTTTAGCCTCCTTCCACGAGGGGGCAGCATCTGATAATTTTCTGTACCATACCATGTCCACCCACACTTTGTGTACTTTTACTTTACCTTTTATGAACGATTTGACTCGTTTTTGAATTTTTCATCTCGTGGCTAAAAGCGTTCATCAACGATCTGTTTTCCCAAGTTATGCACAATTTTTGAGCAGCACTGAGCTGCTGGCTGTACTGTGTGGCACAAAATCATGTTCCAGGTCTTTTATTTTGTACAAATAAGTAGGTCTGCCTTTGCAGCTTCTCTTTTTTTTGAGGTTTTCAGCTTCTGACAGTTTGAATTCCATAATCAGACCATAATCCCAGTCAGGGATCAATAAAGGCCTTCAGCGAGGACTTTGGTTGAACTACTGCGACTTTCTCCATTTTCTGCAAGAATTTATAGATTTGTTTACAATGGCGGTGCCAAAATCCCATCTGTGCATCAAAGGGATGCCAGCACGATCACTGTATTTTAATCCTCCAACACTAGTGGATTAAAATCTTTATTAGATCCAGATTAAAATATAATATGTGATGTTATTTTAGTGGGCCATTCCTGTGAAGAACAAGGGTTATTGTCTCCCAGAATCTCTCCCACATTCATACCCAAAGGGGAAATTTTGCCTTTGTATCCCCCCCACACATCGCAACCCACTTAACCTTTTGATGTATGGGCCCTACCGCTAACTCTCATTAGCAAACTTTTGCTTTATTGCGCAGTGGCAGACAAGTGTTTCCTTCCGAGGTTTCCTGTCTGTGCAGCACGGGAACCTCGCCACCCTTGTTCGTATGATGGCGAGCTCGCATCAAAGCACTTGGCGTTGCCGGAGCCAATCTTGGTGCGATTTTTGTGTCGAGATGTCAGGTATAACAACAAGACAGCTGAATAGTTTAAAGTAGCTAATGTAATGGTGCCACTGTCTGCAAAAGCAGCTCAGTCCTCATTCTGCAATGGACAGACACTTGTTCAGCTATTCTTGATGACGCAGTGAAGGTTAAAGGAAAACAAGTGGCCCTTGTCAGGATGTGTCACCGGCTGACCGTGAGAAATTTGCTAATGCCCTTCTGACTGTTTGGTGAACACAAACTGACATTCAGACACAGCTGGTCGTCCTTAAAATAGAACCTTTATTATATAAAAAATGCTTTGATACAAAATTGTCACAAGATTAGACTATACAAGACATTTGTACAGGAAATAAAGGCACAGAAAGCTCATTGGAGAGTAGGCATCTGCGGTTGATGACATTTATGGATGGTGAAGGGGCATGGCTACACTAGACACTCCCCCTTGACTAGGGGGTGTGGTCTGTATCCAGCAATACAAGTGCAGCAGCGGGTGATGTGATCAAAATTTGCAAAATATTTGGAACTGTTAAAAATATAGACACCATCAGATTCAGCATTAATAGAAGTACCCATCCCAACAGGAGATTGACTTTAAAGCCCACATTTTTGATTTCCCAAATCAAACACAGCAGCAGTGACAATCAGTGCTGCTAAATATTTATAATTCAAGCCCTTATTGTTAAAAAAAAAAAAAAAAAAAGATAATGGCCTTTGCTGTTGACTTATAAACCTAATACTCCAGTATCACTCACAGTCAGCCATTTGGAAATGAAATAAAACAACCAGACAAGCATCAAAGCTTCCACCAGCAGATGTTTGGCCTGAGATCCTCTTATTCCAGGAGATCATATCTCATCACCTGTATTGTCTTTACACATCAACACAAGGCACTGAGGCTTGAAGGAGTTCTACAAATAAGTGCTGTGTATGGCAACATTTAGAGGTGCGTGAGATGACTGGAAACAAGTCTGCTTTCATGCCCGTGCCATGTGGCACTCGCAATACTTCACGAGGTTACAGTGAGGATCGGAAAGCAGACTGACAAGATGGAATGACTGAAAATAATGCTCAGATGTAAGGAAAAACAGCAGAGGCCACTAATGGTTTGGGTGCCTTTACCCAAGCCTCTTGGAACCTCCCGGATGGAGAAAACTTTGGGTGGCTGGCAAGTGAACGTGCCACTGGACAATACTGAAGTAATGGAGCAACAGTGAGGAGGGCTTCATATTCATAAATATTTATATAAAAATATAAATATATAAGGGGTGATCAAAAAATATTAAGAATTTAACTCCCTTCAAAGAAATGAAAAAATTTGTATTTTTTGACCACCCCTCGTATATATGAAACAAAACAGACCTATTTGTAGCTTATGTAACACTTCTTCACAAAATGACATGCTGGTTCCTCGCTTTCACCAAATTTGGCTCCAACCAGAAATTTGTCAGCTCTGCTGGAGCACATATCTTTGGGAAGAAGCCCCGGATGAGAGACTTTTGGGAAGCGACACCAGCAGGGTCACAGACAGGGGCAGCTGCCCCCTCCCATGCAGGTCTAGCTCCCGAACACCTTCTTGCAAGACTCACAATGTCAGAGACTCACAAAACCACCAGCACTGAAGCTGACCCTTGCCCATCTCGTTCACATCTTTGTTTGAGGTTAAAGGTCACAAAAGGCAAAGCAATGCAAGACCGCTTAGGAGCGTGATGCCGGATTAGCGCCCTGCTGAGGGAAGCTCAGCCATCGTTGTTTCTAAACCTATTTCACAAAAACGGTATGTTCACATGAACCGTGCTCCGCGTAATGCGTTACAAAGAATTAATAACTTACAACAGTTTTTAACATCTGCATAATTACAAATCTGTATACTTGGTTTTTTGCTTTTCTGTCATTAGTCAGAAATTATACGCTATATGTACATTAGCAGCAAACACACTGTTTTGGCAAACTGAACAGAAACCGAGCAAACCGACGGCAACTGATTCAAATTTGCCTACAAAGTAAATCATAAAAACATGGCAGCAATTTAAGCTCAGTTCATATTTACAATACCTTTGACAAGTAATTTTGGTTTTTGTTTCAGAGCAAGTTGTCTGGTCACACACCTCTTCAGGAAATACGGTAGAAATTGCACGTTAGATGACGTTAACAAACCTGCAGGTACCAGATGCACGGTGGAGCGGCTGCTTGCTGGTTAGAAGGCTCTCGTGTTAATGTTTTAATTTGCGATATCATTTGCTAAAATAACTTAGTCCTAAATGTTGCCTACTCTACGTCTGTCACAGAGTGCAAGGCTCAAAGGCCGAGGTGAAAGCAAACCGAGTGGGGTAGCTGAATGCCCGTTCAAACTGCACCAGCAGTAACTTCCCAGCATTCCACTCATCTGCTGACATCATCTCATAGCCACGGGTGTGAGAAATGCTGGCTTCTCTTTATGTGCCGTGGTAGGAGCAGTTTGGATCACATGGTCTACCTGGTTTAGGCGGTGAGGAGCTCCAAACAGGTTGACACTCTGACTGGGAGGATTTTACTGTTTCTGAAACAATGCAGTTTTGTTCCGCTTCATTTGCATGTTGCAGGCAAATTCCGACAGATTGCTGCTTGTCTTGCCGTTTAAAAAAAGGACAGTTTTGCATGATCGCTTGACTGTAAAGAAGATCCTTGCCAGCGTTTGAAGCAACGGTCGCCGGCTGGGAATGGGGTGCAAAGGGCAAGCAGTTTGCAGGCATTCTTGCGGCTAAAGTGGCTAAGAAGTCAGGTGCGCCTGCAGCCTTGGCCAAAGCATCGCATCCTTTACGTTTCTGCCCCGCCAAGCTGCACACTCCTGATCCGGCTGCCCCTCCCACAGGAAGTGATGACCGTAAAAGGGAAATTAATAAAATAAATTTATCTCATCTGTTCATATTTTTAAATATTTACAAGTACAAAGGCCTCCCGAGGTCACGAGGAGTCAGTGCATGGCGACGGGGGTGGGGGGCACAAGTGGAAGTAGCTGCGCTCTGTGGAGGGCGATGGGGGGCAGCTCTCTTCCGCCGACAGGTATTGGCTGCGGGGGGTGGGGGGTGGTGGGTAAGGGTCAGAGTCAGAGTTCAAATCCATGTAGTATTTGTTGCTCTTCCATCTGCTTGTGGTGTAGTCGCTGTCACACACGTCCGTGCTGCAGGGGGTGGTAGGTGGAGCAATGCCTCGCATTAGGTAGGGCCTTCGGGGATGAGTCGCACAAGATGGAAGAAGAGGGAAGGGGAAGAAAGAAAGATGGATTTCAGGGGAGAAACACCTGGAGGTCAGTGGTTACAGTCCATACAGGTCATGGCAATCTGATTTGTATAAATAAGCACACAATAGAACAGCCACAAGATATCTTTGCCACACATTATAATATCTAAAATTCATAATTTGTACACAATTTGTGTTAAGAATTATATTCATGTATGAAGAAGTAAAATAATGACATATCTTCAAGCAATTTTTAATTTAAAATTTTTTTTTTTTTTTTTTTTTTTTTTAAATCTTAGGACCTCCTGGCAGTGATTCTGAACCAACACATGTTGGCAGAGCCATTCAGGTATGTACCAGGCACCCAGCCCAGGAGCTCAGATTTCCTGCTCTCCCATCTGTGTGGGCAGACCTACCTGTAGGAGCGGGTGGTGGAGGGGCTGTTGGAGGAGTAGAACATTTCAGTGTTGTATAAAGACCGGTCTGTGGCTGGAGACGGGGGTGGGTTGAGCATCTGTCGAACAGAAAGGGTCAAAAAGACCACCATAATGATTCAGGAATTAAAATAAACTCCTGATGAAGTGGTTTATTTGGTGTCAACCAGGATAGTGTAATACCTGGGGATAGTAGGTTGCCTTGGTGCTGGAGGAGCTACTGGAGGAAGCCCCAGTCACATGGTTACGGTCATAGAGTGGTGCCCCGCTGCTGCTGCTTCCCATCAGGCTTACGGAACTCATCATGGACTTTCCACAAGAGATGCCTGCAAGGGCACACGGTGCAAAAAGGCATCAGGCATGAGAGACATCAGAATACCCTGAAGCCAGCCATGGCAGCCTGGGAAAATGCCAGAATACCCAAGAGACAGGCATCGCATGTATGGGAGATAGCAGAATACTCAACAAGATGGCAGCATAGACACAGAAGATAGCAGAATAACTAAGGAGAAGGCAATGCCATCATCAGAAGATAGCAAAATACACAACATAATAGCAGGAAAAACAAAAGGAGATACCAAAATACCTAACAATAAGCCATCAGTGACACAGAAACTACTAGAATAGCCGGTCATACTCCACACTACACCCATTACCTGGGTACTAAAGAAAAATGCAGTATCACAAACATGGGAGAAAACAAATGTTATAGAACCAATAAAGTCTCTCAAAACAGAAGCGAGCCAACAGCACGACCAGCCGCTACAATGCAACGCCAACATTTTACTGTCACAAAAACTAGGGGGAAAAAGCACAACAAGAAACCAATTCAAACCAAATCAAAACTCATTTCAGTAAGACCGGTGTAGGAGATATATGTAGTTGGCTCCACCCGCTCTCTCAAAGACCAAAGCAAAGCCAGGCAGTGAAAACTAATAGGACATGGACTGAATCAGCAAAGTTTGACAACACACAAAAACTCAAACTTAGAAAAAAGGTAAAAACTATGAACAAATAAGGACATGTTTCTTTGGTTTGTTTTTACCTAAAATTGCTTCATGAACATATGGAACACATTTTGACCTGGCACTAAAAAGCTGGAGAACAGATGTTTCACAATGAATACCTTTTTTGTTACCTAGATTATTACGGGCAGAAAAGGCATTTAAGTACACCTGGAGGGCTGCCAGAGCCCTGTACGAACATTGGACCAGAGCGTCATTAAACCGTCTGCGCGGCAGACTCACCCGTGAACGTGCCATGCTGCGCGTTGCCTGGGGCAATGAAGTTCAGGGGAACATGGGGTGTGCCACTGATGTACTCGTGGGGAAAAGCTCCGCTAGGGCCCTTGTAGCGACGACACACCACCCGCTGGCACACAAAGTACACACCTCCCATGAGGAAGACGGACAAAATGATGCCAATGACAGGCCCGATGGTGCTGGTGTGACTGGGGAGCTCGTTGGACGGGGACAGTGGAACCTCTGAATGAACAGATGGACAAAGAGTCAAAGCTGGATGAGTCACAGATCCACCATTCCACTCTCCATGACCACACAAACAGTCCCTTGGTGAAAATGAACAAGGCCAAAATGCCAGCTTGGGTGCAGATCGCCCTCCATTCCCATGGGAGGTGGTGTAAACTCACCACAGAATAGCTCGTCTGAGCTGTCCTCACAGTCTGAATAAGAGTCGCATTGCTGCTTCTTCTCGATACACTGGTTCCCACAGCGGAACTGGGTGGGGAGGCAGATGGCTAAGGACAGGAAGAAGCCTCAGTTATTCAATGTCACGGTCATGGTTAGAGAGCTGTATCAGATGGACATCTAACAGGAAAACTAAGCTTTCCGGCTGCTCTTCAAGACACTTGCAGTTTATACATAGTCTGCGCATCACATAAAACACAGCTTCCCAGGGTGCGCCGGGGTGTAAAGAGGAGAAGGTTCAGGAAGTTCACGCACTCTGACAGTTCTGCTCATCGGAGCTGTCCGCGCAGTCCAGCTCCCCGTTACAACGCAGCTGAGCATCGATGCACTGGCCCTTATCACACTGGAACTGGAAGACAGTGCACACAGGGCAGTTTTCCTCGTCGCTATTGTCATCGCATTCAGTGAAGCCATCGCAGCGCCACGCCATCGGGATGCAGTCGATGTCGCCAGTGGCACAGGTGTACTGCTCCGTGGAGCATGTGGGGGGTTCTGCAGGGGGATCAGAGTGGTGAGCAGCCCTGTACAGGTGCTGAAAAAAACATTCAAGCCATTGTAACAGCTGTGCAAGTTTCTGTGATGCTAAATGCTGTTTTTTGTCCTTCTGGCCTCATGTCTAAGAATTTATGGCAGCCAAGGCTAGACGATGGGGTCAGTTCTAATACCTCCACAGGTCAGAAGGTTCTGCAGAAGGACCAGGTGCATGGGGCAGGAGCACCGTGGTGTCCCATCGCCCTTGGCGATGCAGATGTGCGAGCATCCTCCGTTGTCACGAGAACAAGGGTGAGAAGCTAAAGGAGAAGCAATGGTGGAAAACTTGGGTCAATCTAACGACGCGGCACATATTCGATGGGAATCAACGACGTGAGCGGCAACTGCAGCGAACAAACCAAATTCTTTGGGGTCCATGTCCTCAACTGCATGGATGCTGGTCAGATGCATGACACGGTACTGGACACGCGTGCGCTTCTCCCCGGTGATCTTGTCCATCCGCTCAATCATCTGCTGCTGCCTGTCGATCCAGTACAGATGGTCGCCCAGGACTGTCAACCCCATGGGCTGCAGGATGTTGGAGTCCTGCAGCGTGATGCGGTTGGCTCCTAAAACAAAGTCAGAAAGGTTTTTAAGCATAAATCACACATAACTCAAATGAGGGAGTTACTCTGGGGAGGATTTGGACTGAGACTAGATCAGCCTATACTGGATTTAAACTAAACTCAACAGAATATGTACAATTTTGCACATTTCATCAACATCATCATCATCATGTCTAAACTAAAGGACGCACCCTTCAGTGATGAAAACATCCTGACTCTTTAAGCTTGCATTCAGAGCGCTCCCACCCACGTGCCATCCTTGATAATTAAACATGCTGCGGTCTTGCTGGCACCTCAGCGACCTTGATCTATGTTGGCAGGAGAACAACAGCAGGGTGTTTGGGGGGAGAGCCAGCAGTGGGTTGAGGGGTGAAGGAAACAAGGACTTGGCCGAACGGGCGGCCAGCTCTCTGGGAACGGAAATGAAGAGGGCCAGCCAGGTCTCCTCCTGCGGCTAGTTGCACAATCGCTGCTATTTAAAACACATTTTATAACTGGGTCGAAGGTCAGAGGGCAGAGAACCAGGCGCGGCAAGGTAACCATGACTTTGCTACTGGCGTTGCTGGCACGGAAAAGGTAGGAAATGTGGAAGGCTGTGGGCAAGGGTGACTGGAAGGGTGATTGCTGAGCAGCTGGGGTTGTTCATTTGGCCTCCTGCTGAGGCCAGATGCTCCTATGAGGCATCGATGAAGGACGATGAGAGGAATCTCTGGCTCATCTTTTTAAGTCATCTAATGATGGAACCACAATCACCATGTGGAATGAGAACCTAAGCCTGTCAGAAGTCCCACTGCGTGAGAAATGCGCTCAGATGTATGTTGGGAGGGGTCGAGGAATGAAAACTGAGCACCGCAAACCTCTGATGAACCTCACCCTCCATCCTTTTCTCAAAGCTTATCAACAGGTTGAGAGAACTGAGGTTTCACTCCGGCTCAGCTTCGCGGCACCACCACCCCATGTCTCTCAGCGATAGGTGGTCACTGTGCCGAATGCCTTCCCCTACCTGCAGACATCAAACCTGTCTCAGTCAGTCAAGGCTCAGGACATCTGGCAGTTGCCTAATTATAACAAATATGAAATGGTGGGCCACTTTGATGTCCCGCACAAGTTGTTTTCCGCTAGGAAGGGGTGAGGCCTGGGAACGACTGGCAGAAGCATCTCGAATGCTCCCCATCAGCTCCTCTTCCAAAGTTCAGGATTTTCAAGCTTCCTCTTACGCTTCTCCCATCTCCCCTTTTCGCTGCAAGTGTCCAGGTGCCTGTCCTCCCCAAGCCTTTGCCTCACGCCTGCTTGTTGAGCCTCATACAATTTGAGAAATGAATAATTCCCTAGAAATGTGTGCTTTGTGTTCTGTCACACAAGCATGTCCAGGTAGCGTTAAAACCTGTCAGCCTGGAGCTCGATGAACGCAAGAGCGAAGCCCATGTGTCAAACAATAACATCTCCAGGGCTGGAACACACAACCAACATCAACCGTGCATCACCGGGGCCTCCGCAAAAATGTCTGGCAAACATATCGCAAAAAACTGCATTCAGCTGAATCAGTCCATCACTAAACACACTAAAGGTCTGCGAGGCACAACACTAAATATTTAAATGGTGATGACATTAAAAAAGCTTTTGCTCAGAAAAAGTCTTCCTTAAATATGTTTTTGAGATAAGCATAATTAGTTAAACAAACACTCTGTTTTGCATTAAAGCAACAGCTGCATAAATCAGTATCAGGCAGAAACAGTTATGCTCGAGTCTCTGGTGGTGGTCAGTCCTGGATGCAAACCACACCATATCTATCTGACTTCAGAGAGTTTGCCACCAGCATCAAAGGCCACAGTCTCTCAGCTGAAGGACATGATGCATCCCAGAGGCACTTATTGCGGAGCAGTTATGTCCATTGCAATGCGGAAAGCCGGAGGGCGGAGATCAGATAAGCAGGGAGGCGGCCGGTCCCGTGAGGTGGAGGCGATGTTGCGTGATGCAGACAGACAGTTGGGAGCCAAAAACCGGCTCTGATAGCTTTCTCACCAGGCTCCTAGGGATGACCATAGTGACGTGTGTGGGTCACCATGGGTGGGACTCACCTGAGAGGTCACTGCTCTCGATGCGCTTGAGGTCAGCATCTGCCCAGAAGAGCTTCCCCAGCTTGTTGTCCAGGGCCAGTGCCACAGGCCGGATGAGGCCGGTGGTGAAAAGAGCCTCACGCTCCGTCCCATCCAGGGCAGCCCGTTCGATTTTAGCAGCTCGCTCCTGAATGGTGGTGAAGTACATGTACCTGCAGAACAAGAGAAGGAGGAAAAGTCACTAAAGAATTGTTCATTCATTTACGTATCACTCAAAAGCAGCGTACAGTGTTAGGTTTGAATACTAAGACCCTCACAATCTTTCCTATACAGCTGCATGATTTTCCGTTTTAAGGAATTGGACCTAAGGGCACCTGCTCTTCCATCCCTAATATCCCACACTACCGATTTTCACGTGTGACCCCTATGGGTGTCCTTATTAAGCTGCCGAACATGACTTTATATTGCAGGCTTCCAAACAAACAAGGTAACCGAGGAACAGCGTGAATGCAGGAGTACCGCACACGCTGACGAAAACGCACGAGATTACAGAGCCTGTTTGTCTGGCCTCCTGCCCCGAGACATGACTATGTGTCAAAGTCTGAAGCCAGAGCTCTCCTCGTTTGTTTCCTTTTATTGCTGCTTTCATCTGACCCAAGAACAGCCATCACAACACTTGTCAAAGAAATGTTCTGAGGAAAAGTTATACCCTCATCTGTTTGCTATTTGGTCGCGCTCCTTCGTGAACGTCAATATGTGTTAGTCAGTTTTTTTGACCGTACAAGATCTGATGAAATGTCTCTTATAATTATGGGGAGGATTTCTGTTATCTTTCGGTATTTAAAAAAAAAAAAAAAACAAAAGGAGGTCTTGGCTCTGAAACTCAAAGTGGGAGCCTTTAACCGAAGGGAGGAAAAATGGAAGCAAACAAATTCATCGTGACAGCTGTTTAGATTTCCTTAGAGCATATCTATTCTTTGAGTCAAACATGCAACCGCAACAGCTTTAATAAATCAGTTGCTCCGACACCTCCCCCCCATAATAAAAAAATTAAAACACCACAACAAGGCAAACGGCAAACATGCAAATCTTTTGTGGGAACAGTTAACCTCAAGACCAGTGCCAGAGATGCTCTGTTTCAAAGGGACACCCCTGCCCCCCACCTCGGCCCTGACTCCTTTTGTTTTCCCAGCGGAAAAAAAAAGTTTCGTAGTAAACCGCAGCTACCGTTCCGACACATTTATTGCTCCACCCCCCACCCCCTGCCGCTTTGCTGCCCACCCGGAATTTACTGCAATGCTCTTCAGGCTTGTGTGTCGACGTGCCGTTTCTCCCCCGATGTTGCGCGAAAGGTTGCCTCCGCCACGCCCAGCCTCCTCCAGGAACGCTATAAATAGAAGCCGAGAAAGGGCGGCAGGCACACTAACAATGGGCGCCCGATTACAGGGGAGCCGGCCAAAAACCTCGACCGCACTAGCCACCACCAGTGAGGAAAACAGAAAAATAATCACAGGCGGCCATCTGCTCGACACATGGGACGAGGAGCACCCGAGCGCAAGGCGCGCTCTTCCAGAAGTTACCAGAGGGACCGTTTCATTCACCTATATAGGAAAACAAACCAAACTAAATGGAACCTCCTGCATCGCTCCCTCAGCACCACATCACTAAACAGTCAATCACCCACCAATTACTTCCCTGGACTGCTGCCACCATGAGAGTTGCCCCAACTAAAAATAATACCACTTTGCATCTATATTTACACAAGCTGCCTTCTGCGTATCACTTAGCCGTATCTTCTCCTCTTTTGTGGTCAAGGCTCAATTGAGGCTTTCGGTGGCTTTGTGCAGCACCGTGTGCCATGTCCCGCTGAAAGTTCCCTTCCAGTTTCATTAGTCCCGGAAATGTCCTCCTCTTCGTGCGGCTTCAGGCTTTAGCAGAGAAGCTAAACAAAAGCAGGGACTGCAGAGTTTGGCCGAGTCACTGAAAACGGCCCCACCGACCGCAAAGTGACCTCAACCGCCTGTCACCAATCCATAGAGTCCCCCCTGGCCTGTGCCCCTCCTCACCCTCTCTCTGCGTTCACCACGATGGCACGGGGCTTATCCAGATCATCACGCAACACCACACCCACGGAGCGGCCATCCAGGCGCTGCACATTGATCGTGTTGGTGGCTTCACAGCTCCAGTACACCATGCGGCTGTATGGGTCCAAGCTCAGATCATGGGGCAGCTTGTCCGGACTTTGCTGGTGTCCTGGAGTGGTCGACACCACCACAAACGGCTGTAGAAGAGAAGAGGAAAGTGCTATTAATCCCATCCATTTCATGGTCTTTGCCCTGCATGAATATACCACACTTCTTGTTCTTGACACGTTTCTCTCGTGCAGTTATCTCAACTTAAGCACTCCTACCAAAGTACCATGATACCATGTTACGACATCACAGGTAGAGCATGAATAATTCACAATCTGCTGGTGTCAGTGTCAAAGTGTTTCTTCATTGTACATCAGACTGACAGCCTCCTACAGGCCTGGGGGAGAATCACACCTGTGAGCCATCGTCACGTGCCCTGCGGATGTTCTGCCGGCCGTCCACCCAGTAAAGAAGATGATCCAGCGGGTCATAGCTGAGGGCACGTACAGTACGCTGCACATGGATGGGCAGCACGACATCGGGACTTTGCTCGCCCAGGACCATGCGGCTTATGGAGGTCTTCTGGCTGAAGAGCAGGAAGCTGGAAGGGGCTGGAGGAAACAAAGAAGGAGGTGGTAAGGAAGACAAATGTGAAGAATGAAAAGGCAGATGGCCTCAGAAACAAAGCAAATGCCAACAAATTAAGACCTTCGGACTGCTGGACTCTATACCTTTGGGGAAATTTCCTGGGGTGGGGAACAAATGACAAATGCAGCCTTTCATGATTGTTGGCCCACGTCACCCACCTGCCCCTTTATGGGGGGAGTTGCTCACTAAAACTCAGCAAGTGACTACAACAGCTCAAGGAAAGGTATGCAAGAGGAGGGTAAGGAAAACACATGTTAAAGAAAACGGCCTTCATCTCTTGCCAGAAAATGAAGAAATGCACATAAATGGGTTCTGAAACAGTCCTGGAGAGACATTGACCATCACATATTTTTTTCATGTTGCTTGGAGAATGAAGCATAAAATTTCGATTTCCCAACCCTACTGCGTTTCAAAGACCGTTGGTCAGTGAACCGGGATTCGTATGTGTACCCCTTCTAGTCCAAGCGTCTTATCATAGCCTGCAAATCACTCGCTCTCAGACCAATAAGCTATTTCTTTTCAGCTATTAAGAGTAAGAGGCAGACAGGGAGTGTGGGCTGACATGAGAAAGGATGTCAGGCCTTCTCCCACCCTCCTTCCATTATCCTTTCCCGTCAGAGGAGAAAAAAACCGTTACGAGTTAAAGATATTCTCCCATAATAGCTTCGCTGTCCATGCAGACGAGCAGTTCAGGAAGAGCAGGCCAGGAGCTCACAAGCCTCTCACTTAACCCAGGTTTGTGTGGCCAGCTTAAATGACACTAAGCTAATAATGGATAAAACAGCTGAACCCAAGGACAATAAAACTAAAAGGACGAAACCAGAAGATGTAGGACTCACAACTGCAGTTCCTGCCATTGGCCTCAAGGGTGTAGTGTGAGGCACAGCGGCAGCGGGATCCCTCAGGCGTTGCCAGGCACAGGTGAGCACACTGGCCGTTGTCCTGTGAACATTCGTTGGAGCCGTCCTGCCGCGAGGCGTGGAACACCAGGATGTCCATCACATACTCCAGATGGCCCTGCACCACAGTGCGGTTCTGCCCGCTGCGCTTGTCAGCGCGTTCGATGCTTCTCAGGTTCCAGTCCGTCCAGTAGATGTAGTCCCGGTACTGAGTGAGTCCGAATGGGTGTGGCAGGTCATCGGCCACAATCTCCCTCTGCTGACCTTTGGTATCAAACCATAGTCATCAGCAAACTTATCTGGCATTCTTCAGAAAAGTGGATCTCAAACAAACATATAAATGGTAGCCTCCAATTCAACAAAATGCTCTAAACAAAACACATCTAAAAGAAACTTCAGATCAGATCAATTATGTGATGCTGAGGGAACTTATGACCACAAACTGAAGAAATGAATATTGCTTTTACATTCTGCACACATATTGGTTTAAATGGAAAAAAAAAAATTTTGCACTGCCCTCTAGACCAACCCCTGTCCATGAAACATTTTCATGTGTAGAATAGCAGTCCCTCAGTTCTACACTGCATCTCAACATTTTGCTGATCTGTTAAACTACAATAGAGCATAGTAGAGGTCACTGTCATTCTAAAGTTGGAAGTTTACCAAGCATGTTGGAGGACTCTATCATGCAGGTGTCCAGGTCAGTCCAGTAGAGCCTCTGGTCCACGTAGTCAATGGTGAGGCCATTAGCCCGGCCCACCTTGTCCACTAGCGTGACGATGTTGCTGCCATCCATGTAGGCACGTGCAATCCTTGGCTTACCCCCCCACTCTGTCCAGTACATGTAACTAGGTGGGCAAAGGAAGCATTTTAGCAGCTCGGTGAGTATCCAAACAATAATCCCACCAGTCAGTTAACTATTCAACTGTTCAACTCAGTCAACTAATCTCTGTAAGCAGTCATTAAACCAATTATCCTATCAATTAAGTCATAAACCAATGAACTGAGTCAAACCAAAACACACCCATCAGTCCACAAATCCACTGCATACCATGACATTAAGGATAGCACATATTCATAAACAAGCTGTCAAAAATGATTCTGGCTGACTCAACAATTTTGCCAACAGAGATAAAAACTGAAAAGACTGTGAATGCTTGTATGACACAACAAAGAAGTTGGCTGGAATGAAATGATGCCTCTTGTAGTGTTAAAATTCAAAGCCAATTGTCCCTTAGTGGCCTACTGATGGGCTTTTAAAGTAGCTGGAATGAGAGGTAGAGGGAAAGACTTGGTTTGGGACCCGACTTTCTCGAGGGAAGCAGTGACTCATGGGAGCTCCAGGATATGACTTCATCTGAAGAGTGACATGCAGCTCTGTGGCCTGCTGGGACATGCATTTTGAAATGCATGCCTGAGTCCAACAGTGCTGACAAAAGCCTTCATTGCCCTTCACTATGCAGCAAATCAACACCATTATAGAGTACAAATATAAGATTTTGGAGAGAGGGAAAACTTAAACGAAAGACTGGTCTGGCCAATTCGACAGATGGTGACAATGTGTTAAGACCTGCTTCTAGTATCAAAACTAAAAATAAAAAAAATGAGGAAGGGACAGAAATGTCTTGAGGCATGTTATCCTCCTCTGACATTGCAAGAAAATCACAAGACAAGTATTGCATCTTGAACATAACATAAGCTGAAGCCTAGTAGAGGGGGACAGGGTTTGGGTGGTTAACCCATTACTCTTACCCGTTGGCAGGATCTAGGGCCAGAGATCGAGGGTTGTCCAGATCCTTGGACACCAGAACTTGCCGGTACTGGCCATCAAGACGTGCCACTTCGATCCGATTGGTGCCTGTGTCAGCCCAGTAGACGTTGCGGCCCATCCAGTCTACAGCCATGCCCTCGGGGTAGTCCAGGCCAAACTCGATGACGTGTTCTATGGCGCTCCCGTTCATAAAAGCCCGACTGATGGTCTGCACAGCAAGAAACACAACGAAAGACCTTTAAACCCTGGCAACAGCATGATCACTCCAGGAAAAGTTTTGTTTTTGTATGAGCACCATTGGAAGGAAATGAGTGCAGCACATCTACACAACAGATGGAAATGGTCCTGCTGTGGTCAGACCTTCGTGCTGACGTCTGTCCAGTAGATCCTGTTCTCAGCAACATCAAAGTCAAGTGCAGAGGCCTCCTTGATGCCAGTAAGGGGGATGGCTACGTCGTTGCCGTTGGTGCCCAGTGAGATGCTACGGATGTCAGCTCGGTGGGTGAAAAGCAGGAAGGCTTCGGGCACCACGCAGGTGTGCAGGTCACTAAGCAGCTCCAGGCCCATCGGGCAGGCGCAACGTGGGCCCTGCGGCCGGTGGAAGCACAGGTGGCTGCAGCCGCCATTGTCCTCCGCACACGGGTTGGTGCCTGTCAGGGGGAAAGAAGGGGGGCAAAGGCGCTGACGGAGTCTCATATTTCTTCCTTTCTCTTTAAGGAGCTCCCATTTCCTCCAACAAGCAAATTCTTTGAGTTTTGTAACACTGACAGGAAAGGCAAAAAAAATGAATGATATAAAAGCGGCAATAAAATGTGAAAATTGTGTCAGAATGACACAAATGATAGACTCCCAACACAATTCTTCACTTGGAGTTATCTGAAGCGTAAATCACAAAACAAGATTGTGGGCAAATGCTGCGGAGGAGCAGGAAATGGCAAAGACGAAGGGTAAACCTGGGACTTTTACAAACCACCAGGTGCTCTGAAACTTAAACTACAACATCAAAATGAAACACCCCAACAGTGAATGCATATAATTAATATTCTTGTAATTTATTATGCCATTTTTTAAGACAAGAACACAACTTTTGGGGCATAAGACTGGGTGCTGCATTTTATTATTAAAATTAATCTCATCTTTTAATTATGCAGATTTGAGCTTCAGGTTTTTTCGATGAAGGAACCTGCTTGGTTACTTTTAACACATTAGAGAGGTTCCCGTACCAAACGTCTGAGTGACTCGACTGGCCTTGAGGCCCATCAGATCAGGCAGCTGGTCGATGATGATCTCGCGAACAGCCTCGGTCTTGTGCACGCGTTCAATGCTCCTTCGCTGCCAATCCGTCCAGTAGATGTAGTCGCCCAGCAGGGTGAAGCCGAAGATGTGGGGCAGCTTGTCCTCCAGCAGGGTTCTCCTGTCTGTCCCGTCCACATTGATCACCTGTGGGACACGATGGCATCAGACATCAAGTCAAACCACTGGTGACCTAAAACTAACCTTGGGCCAGCGAAGCTCACAAAAATTTGAGCTAGTTTGCGCCTGTCTTTTTATGTAAAAGTAAAAATAAATAAATAAATAAATAAATAAATAAATAAATAAATAAATAAATAAATAAAATCCCACCAAAAGGGTTTAACCCAGAATCTCATATGACTGGCTTTTTTCAAAAATTTGTCGCTCAAACAAATTTAACTGCACTCCTGCAAATTATTTAATTTTGGATAAACAACATTTCAGAAAGCAGAGGACAGCACAAAGGATAAACATGCTTGGGATGCAAACATATTGCAGCAAGAGTATTTCATGCCTAAGTAAATAAATGCGACGGTATTGCATTCCAGGCACAAGGATTGCATTACCGAGAAAAAAATTAAGTAAAGTGATACGTAGTGCCGTGCCAAAGCCCAGTCCTGCCGCGCGACGGGAGGAGAGTGGGAACCGAGAGCCGTCCTGGAAAGCAAGCTTCACTTCTGAAAAGGCTGCAATTATAGCCCATGAATCTGGTCCTCACATTCTTATTACAGAAAAAAGGACCTCAGAAAACAGGCGTTTTCACGTCAAACGGGTGTCAGCTGGAGGAAAAAGTTTACATTTGGGTGGAAGAAAATCAAGAGCGGTGCAGGAGGAAGGATGCCCACATGTGGCTCCATAAATAAACCAAAGTTACGTAACAAAACACAAAAACTCGACAACCTGAATGTGAAAACCCCAGGGAGAAAGAGTCACTCCCAACTCCAGGTGCCCATGTGTCCAGTTGGGCTTCACCTCCTTATATCCTCCAAACCACTGCTCCCTGGGGCTTGTGGGGTTTGGCCCCCAACTAGCGGTTGAAAAGTTCAGCCCTGCCATGCCGGGTGTTGGGGGGGCATCTTACTTGAGTCAACAGCCTGCCACCCCCATCCCACCTTCCGCACCCACTTCCCTCTGACAGCAAACTGCTTTCTCTGCAGTTTTAGAGTAGCCAACATTTTCTAAATACGTTTTTTCATGAATATAGATGAGTTCCTCAACTTATATAAACAAGGAAGTTATCAGATGGCTCAGGAAGCGATGAGGCCTTGCAACTTATACCTGTCTTGGGGCTTTAATAAAGGGTGACTTTAGAACTTGGACCTGGAATTTTCCCTTCTGCCCCTCCAAAAATGTTCCAATGTGCCGTTTTTACGCAGGGATTTGTGACTAATTCTTCAGAGAAATGAGGCAATGATTGTGCTCATCAACTGATGGCTTGCAAAGGCATTAGGTGAGCGATGTCCCTTGGCAGCCTGCGAGCAACGGATGCTGGAGGGCCGGGGACAGTTTGGTGTGCTGGACCCCAAAAAAAGACCTTCCTGTGGTGTTGTTTCTATCTGGAGGTCTTCCTGTGGGCGCACGGACCTGGGGCCATTGTCAGGGCTCCCTTGGTGGGGTGTCGACATGATTTATTTCTCTAAAAACAGCACATGCTTCCTACAGCTGCTGGAACGGCCTTGCATTGCTTGAGGAAGACATTTACATTTATTCATTTTGCAGATGGTTTTTCAAAGTGACAAACAAAGAGTATTAACTTGTATTTCACCAACACCTTTATCCAATGAGACTTAACAGTCCTAGATGTACAAATCTGTACAATCATTCATTCCTTTATACAGCAGGGCAGCAGAATTATGGACAATTTGGAGTCACCAACTCACCCGAAACACATATATTTGACAATTAAAAGGAAAATACATATCCAAACTCTTCACAGACTCTGTCGGACTCAAACCCATGTCTAAAAGGTGTCCCATGGGGAGCCAAGTCCATTCTCAGCAAGGCAACCTAACCCTCACAGAGCGCACATGTGAGATCGACCGTAGTGTCAGAATGCAGGAAGTGGAAAATTGTGTCACGCTGACAGAGGCAAGAAATGAATACAGACAAGGAAAGGATGGGATGGTCGGCGGACGTGCAGAACAATGTGTCTATCTTTGTGCGACCAACAGGTTTCTAAATGATAAATTATGTTCATTGTATGACTGAAAGACTGAAAGTTCTTCCACGCTAACCTATTAACACACTAGAATGCTGAAGAAGAAAGAGTTTCTTGGAATGCTGCTCAGCTGAAACCTACTGGTGCCAGTCTATGTATTTTGCAGAAAATAGATGGATGCATATGGACAGAAAAGAAGAAACAAAACTGTGTGAAAATGGCTTGAGCCAAGGGTGTCTGACCTTTTTTGGCCAATGGCATCTGAGGGAACGGGTGCCAGGGCTCCATGTGTGAAAATGATATGAATAATGAATAAAAAATGAATAAATGTAAATATAAAAAGACATGTTTTTGTGCTGAGTTATCAGCTGGTGAAACAGTGACCAAGAGACCCAAAAATGCAACCCCGTAACCGCATGAAGGTGTTTGCTGCAACCCACAGCCGTATCACAGCTGTTTGTATCGAGTGGTGAGGCGGGAGGCAAGCACACCAAGGTCTCTGTGATGCAATGCTCACCCCAGCCAGAACTCCTACGGTGCGATTCCAGGCTGTCCTGAGCTGCCCCCTCGGCAGGAGAAAAGATCATCGCTCTGCGAGATGTTTGGCTCGCCTCCCCACCCCCTGCCGCCGCAGCCTGTCGCCCCGTCCAACAGCCTGGGGAACGGTCCCAACCGGGGAATTGCCACGTTGAGCAACAGGTTTCATTTTTCACACTCCCTTCCAGTGGCTGCTTCTACCAGAGAGGCCAACTTGGATCCACCACTGTGTGTGCATGTGTGTGTGGGGGTGCATTGTTAAACATCACATAGCAAACAACTGGGGCTATTTTCATAGCTCCAACAGAAGCTCAGATCGTTCGACGTGTGTGGTGCTCTGTGAAGGCTACAGTTTGGCGTCTCAACTGGAGGACGTCTTTTTGAAGCCGTCCCCCCCAGACAAACCTTTGCTAAACTGGATTTAGGGTTTCACAACGTGTGAGAAGGAGTGGAGGGTGGAGCGCTGTTGAATGGGCTGCTAAGATGATTCCCCCAGCTTTTGTGTATGTAAAGAATGCACAGTAGGGATAAGTGTTTTGCCACGATTATGGTTCCTGTGACGTCCTCGGGACTTCACGCCCATCCAAAAAAATCGCATGAACAGGAAGGCCCGTGTGGTCTGAGGTCGCATTCCGTCATATCAGATTTTGATGCAGAGTTCCTTTGCACATTCAATGACATTTTTGACGGGAAATACCAGAACTGGCCTGAGATCAGGTCTATCTAGTCAAGGCCAGTGAGGTTTCAGCTTAAATGGCCTTTGGCACAATCATTTTTCAGACTTGCTGCTCTGAGGTCTTACAAACACGGAGTCAAACTTTCACTTACACTGCTCGTGGTTAAATATTTTAAAGTGTTGCCATAACAGTGAGGTAACCTACAGCTTGCAGCAGCGATCCTCAGTTGTTTTCTAGCTTCTTGCTGTGTTTTTTATGTCCAACTTTATAAATCACTTTTTACGTACTTGTATTTTCCTTGGAAATATCCCTGGCCTGGAAAAAACAAGCCTTGCAATATTAAAAGGAGGGCTTTCAAGTCGCCTGTGTGTTTGCCTGTGGCCCATTTACTTTCATGCTGCACACTCCACAGAAGTGCTGCAGGTTTGAACTGGCCAAACGGAAAAAGAGGATTAAGTTATCGAAAAAAGTCAGAGAAAACCCCACACATATTGCTTGGGGTTAACATGGGCAGTAAGTGGCGGTTCGCTGTCTGGATACTACAGCCTGTGTTAACCCCAACCATTACCACGACGACCCCTGAGTTAATCCAGGTGTAACCATGGCTCTCTGTTTGGAGCCATGCTTCCCTCCTCCTTGTGGCTGGGCGGCCTTGCTGTGTAAGCCCTGTCCATCATGTGGCGCAGGGGTCAGGTTAAAGCCATCAGCAGCTGCCCCTTCAGAAAGGGTGGTCAGGCTGGGGCAAAGGCCTAAGGGTGTGTTTGGCACATGCAATGGGAAGCCAAGGTTAAGGGGACCAGGCCAGCAACAGCCTGGAGCTCTGTACGGGCTACTAATGCTAATAAGCCCTGAGCCAAGCAAGCCTCCGGGATGCAGCAAACACATTACACGCACACACACTCAGATGAAGCACCAAAAACACAGTGCTCCAACAGACTCCTGTTTCAATAAAAATGCAAAAAAGTAGAAGAAACTCATAAAACTGGAACCAGAAAAAAAACGTTAATAACTAAAATTGATTTCCTAGAGATGTCAGAAGTGAAGGTGACATTTGGGTCAGATCCACATTTTATAGAGAAAAAAAGCGCACAATTTTCCTTTCTGGTGAATTTGGGGCTGACAAGAGTTAAAAAAAAAATAAATAAAAAAATAACATTCTGATGGCTATTGTATCAGCATGAGCTGCTGCCCCCCCACTTTTTTTTTTTTTTTTTACAAAAACGCTTTTCATTTTTATAGCGACAATTAGTCATGGCTAGCTCTGCTGAAAGACGCCAGTAACTTTTTTATCCATGGTCTCTTTCAGCGAGAAATATGCACCCTTTCTAAATGGTGAGAACCCTTTTCTCGACTGGGAAAACACAACGCACACACACACACGAACACACAAAATGGGACGCACAAAAAGAAAGGCTCATCTGGAATTCAGACATAAGTCAAACTTCCGAAAGCTTCAATGCAAGCCGTGGCTGAGCGGGCTCTTTACGGCGGCGTGTAACAGAGGACCCGATGCAAATTCAACCCCAGAAGCTTTGTGACATCAGCGTGGTTCCTCTCCTCCGACAGGGATCTGAGTGAAGTTCCTCTGTGCGGCGCAATAAGCGGCTAAAACTGTGCTGGATGGAAAAGAGAGCTGCTGCGTTTAAAGAGGGGCCTAAAGCGTGCAATTGCACAATGACCTGGGGGGTGTGGGGGGCTGTTTTTTTATGCAGATCGCTTTTGAAATGGATGGTCAATGCAGTTAACAATTTACCCAAAATCGTCTGTTTTTATGTTAATTTCAACAGCGCTGGCAAACGAACACGTTCTGAACGCTCTCCGCTTGAACGCTCGCGGCTGCACTTTCGTGTCCGTCAACCCTAATAAACCGACCTTGGTTTGGATTCCATTTATTAGCTGTGCTCAGAGTGGGGCCGGCTTACCGATAGCTTTCAACATTTTGTCCTTCCTTTCTGGTGGAATGTGAGGTATTTGGACACAAATCGTACAAGCGCACTTATTATCCAAGTTTATAACTGAACTGACAGGATTTAAACAGAACTGCCAGAAAGCATAAACAGAAGTGAAATGCAAGTGCATGGATGAAAAATTAAATTTCACCGAGTGACAGACAAAAGACCGAGCAGACTTATTAGTATTATTACTGACTATTATTTAGCTGAGGCTTTTCTCCAAGGCGACTGAATGTTTGGCTTTTACAATAAGCAATGACCAATGATTTACTCATTTATACACCTGGGTAATAGTTACTTGAGAAATTCAGCGAAAGTGTCTTGAACAAGGGTACAACAGCAGGAGCAGGGACTCAAGACCATGTTCTTCAATTGCAAAGCAGATGTTGTAACCACTAAGTCCTGGAGATGGTGAAGGAAAATGTTGCATGACTGTTTGTACGGTTAGTTATTTATACATTTAGCTGACACTTTTCTCCAAAGGGACTTACAGTGTTAAACTCTTTGCTATAATGTGCTCTTTCATACAGCTCAGTAACTGGAATAATTTAATGTAAGTACTTTGCCCAAGGGTTACTACAGCAGGATGGGGGATTCGGACCCGGGTCCTTCAAATGTAAAGCATTGGCTCTAACCACTATGCTACCTGCTTCCACCAAGAAGCATAGTAGTTAGAGCCACAGATTTGTGTTTGGAATGTGTTGTCGTGTGACTGGTGATTTTGTGGTGTGCACAGTAGGCCTTCGGGACCTCCTTGCATTACTGTGGCATACTGTAGCCTGAAGGAGCTTGTTGCCACATCAATGGTGGTTTAAGCATTCTCCTTTACGCCCTTACCTCCACAGTACCCCCCCATGTACTCACAGTTCTCCCAACCCATGGGGAATCCAAGGCTTGAACAAGGCAAAGCAACATGGATTTGTTGGGATTTGTTGGTATGGATTTAAATGCAGGCCAGTAATTCGTAATGTGGCCTAGCTGTGCTCTCCATTGCTGCCAGGGAACTGTGACTGGCCGTAATTTACAAGCAAATTAGAAACAAAACAACAGCAGACGATCAACATCGTGTCAGAGGTTCTAAATTATGAGCATCATCATTAGAGCACTCCCTCCAGATGGGGAAATAAACTGCCGGCTATTAAGTACACCTTGGCTCGATAGCCAAATAAGCATTGTTCCATAGTAAAGGCGTACATGGCTTTTCCATCTGGAGTTGCACGCTGAAGCTTGGGGTTTCAGGACTGGAGGAGTGAGCAGACGCCAACTTCCTACCCGATCCCAATCCAGCTGGAGAGGCAGCAGAGCGTGGATGGCCTGAAGCAAACCTTGATACAAGCCTATGAAATGGCAGCGAATACTCCTCGGCGGCCTTGGCAGCAATGGAGAAGGGCGTGCCGGCAGGCAACGGAACTCGCATGTCACTGGTTGGTTTGCAGGCAAGACACGATGCCCGCGGTGTTCAAGACTTGCTGCTAACAGGTCACTTGTAATGAACCGCTGTATCATCTGAAGGACATCCTACAGCTAGTGAGCTCCTTCATAGCACAGCCATCCAGCACACAAGGAGCACACTGCAAACTGACAGCTGGAAGCTTGCAACCTGCCCATACCACTAGCATCAACAGAGAAATGTGGGGGCCCCATGGGAAGTAACGATAGCCATAATGGGCGAAAAGACTAAGGGACCCTGTGGCCCCTCAGAGATGCAGTCACCCGTTTGCTTTGGGAACATTTAGAAGAATACTGCTACCTTAAGACTGAGCTTCAACATGGGTTTTGAAGTTGGGCGCATGCACGATATGTGTAAGCCACCGCCAACATAAACACGCACTGGATAGAGACAAATGTTTTCCTGGAAAAACTGCATGTTGCCAGCTTTTTAAAGCAGCATCAACATTTTATGCTTTGCAAGGGTATAACGTGGCATACAGCTGCCAGCACCAAAGAACAACATTCCCTCACATGCACCGGTCTTTCACTTTTAAGAGTGGGGGTCTTATTCCTTATCGTTCAGGTTTCTATTAATTCCAAGTAAAGGTTTCTGGTTTAGTCTTTGTATAAAGCAGGGGAAAGGAAACTGTGTGTATTTAAAGAAGAATAAAAATACAGAAAATTCTGAGTGGGGATAAATGACTGATGGTGTCAAACATGGCCAGGTCTTGGTGTTTTCCCTGGGTGATTGCTTCTGCTGGTACTGTGGTGCTGGTTTATGTTCCGGTGACTTCATGGGAAGAAAACCTCAAGTTGTTCTTCAAAAACATCTAAGAAGAATGACATGGTTTTGATCATTTGAAGGTACGGACATCTGTGAGGCCAGCACTTTGTTAGGCTAGATAAACCTAAGAAAAACCTATGCTGACTATTTTTTATAGGTAAAGGTTTTTACTCTCCTCAAGCATGCTCAAAATATCTTTTGTTCAAAAAGTAACAAGCTACATAGTGAGCAGAACAGTAGATGATGGTATGTTGGGCACTCTTTGTGGAAAATACTACAAAAGTCAGGTGTCCCCTTCTTCCTCCCGGCACCTTGGATGGAAACCCAAGGTAAGCCCCGTGCCTTAAAGCCTCTGGCACATGGCTGCCAAAGACCCAAGAGGAGAGGTAAACTGCTCCACTGCCAGGCACAAACTGTTACCAGGCACTTAACTTGGTTACCACTGACTTTTTTGTTTCTAAATCCTGGCTTCCAGTCCCACTTGCTCAATAAAGAATAATTTTATACGAGCATATTTTGTGAAACTTGCTCATTTTCATGTGATTTGACTTAAGGGAGGTCATGCCTTCGACGGACACATTAGGTCATCTCTCCAGACACTCAGGAATCTCACCCATTTGCAGTGCTCCTGGTGCTTGTATTACTTTTGTCCTTAGACCATGACATATATTGCAAATATACTTTTTTCTATGACTTTTAATAAACGCCGGGACTTTCATTGCCTGCAGCAAGAGGCAAACGTAATATTTCCACAGAGCCAAGGCCTCCGGAGAGCTTGTTCTGCTCTCAGTTGTTTAACTCTTAATCCCATGAAAGCCAGAGATACAGCAAAAATTATGAAGGGGGGAGCAGCTAGGAGCTTTTGGATTTCACAACAAATTCCATCATTAGGAGATTTGTACATTGTGTGTGAAGTCCATATCTGTCACACCACCCTTAACCATCACTCTTAAGAAGGAGACTACGTTGGGCAGTGGAAGCATCTGAGGCCACATCTGCTTGTGCCATTCAAGTCCATCCTGATCCATGGATCTTGATTTGGCCGCATCGGACACAGGATAGTCAGTGATACAAAGCTTTCACACCTCAGCTTCCCTTGTCAATCCAAGGCCAAGGGCTGGATTCCAGCTGCTGTCATTAGCATCACTACTGCATCCAGGAGGATCCTGTAGGAAAATCCCCCACAAATCAGCTTTCACGGCTCAGACTGACGCCGGTGGAGTTGCCAGACACTCAGAGTAACTAAAGCAAAGGCTATATGGAAAGGCCTGGTTCCACCGGCTTTTGGCAATGGACTGTATTCCTGTGTGTGGGGCATCGGCATCATTCCAGAACTGCAGGCCAGTGAGTCTGCTGAATGAGGATTATAAAATGAGACCCATTAGAACTCTGTTCTGACAAACTGAATCATCACTGCAATTAATGGTAAAAGGATAGCTTTTGAGACATGTGACAGAAAACATTTTGAACAGCTTAATCATCTTACAAAACTGAAGACTTGGACTTCAGCTTAACTGCCACATTGAACACACTTCAGAACTGGTCTGCGAGAACTTCCTCTCAACTAGCAGCTGATTAAAGCACACTTTGCTGGCATCTGTCAGGGCCTAGCGTTGGCTTCTCTGGGACACGCAACTCCGCAGGGTGCTTCTCAAGACTTCTAACACATGGTGAAGAAAGGCTGCTCAGCAGGCAAAGAGTGAAATATTTTGAACCAAAGATGGATCTGTTTTTTTTTTCTGCTCCTTGAAATGAAGAGAACATTCAACGATTCAACAGAAGAAAGATGTCAGGGATTAAACACCCAGTTTCAGGCAGCAGATGGCTGTGTACAGAAAGCTTGACAATGACCTCGCCATCAACACATACACTCGCTCACTCACTCACTCTCACAACTTTAAAAGGAACATCTTGTCTTCTGTTCCGAGTTCCATCGTTTGCAGCATTGCCCGGCTGCAAATACATGCAGATCTGCCGGACACATATGGAGACCAATCAAGGGAAACAAAACACTCTGCTGCTGGCGAATCTGCATAATTGTACGACAAAGGGGGATTTTCTGCATTACAAACGGGACATCAGTCAAAAGACTTATCTTAAGCATCACTACACAGAGGCAAAAGGGGGTTTGGGAAGGGGGAGAGGGGCTCTGCCGGTAACATCAGAGAGACCACGATGGGGGGGAAACAGGGGGAATCTGATTCCTGACACAAAAGGAACACACGCACGCGCGCGCGCGCACACACACGCACACACAAACAGGAGCAAGAGAGAATGAAATAAAAGCTCACAACTCCCATACTGTTTAAGAAAAACCTTCTAATCGGAGGGCCAATAATTTAGCCTTCTTTCAGAAGTACGGACCCAAAAGATGAAAGGGGACGATTCCTGGAAGAGGTTCAAAACCCAGCCTTGAGCGGCACATGCAAAGGAGGAAAGGACTGTGGCCTGCAATCAAACTCCTTCACTTACCGACAGGAAAAAAAAAAACCCGAAAGCAAAGTTCTGGCATACATTCACACACTCGCTCTCATTCTCTCACTCTCTCACAAACACAGGAGAGAGCCGCATAGCAATGCAATATGTGAGGCAAAGAGGGTCGTTCCGAGGAGTAAAAACATGACCCGTCGCGTGTATTATTATGGGTGAGGAATTTGGTAGCACCCCGAAAGGCATTTCACTTTTTGAATTGGGATAAAACATTTTCTGAGGCTCTGCTGTCATCAACCTTTACAACTTTTACCTATGGATAGAAAGAATGCGAGGAGGGCTACAAGGCTTCCAGACATCTATTTATAACCATTCAGGCAGTGAACAGGCACATACCAAATGCCAGAAGGCACTTTCAGAAGCTCTTGTTCAGGGCCTGTTGTTGGTTTCATCTTGAAAAAAGCTGGCTTCTAGTTTGCCCTCCCTCCTTAAAAAAGATAAACAGTAACATGTACACAGTTCTTTATGGAAGGAAAAGACGGATTGTTAATGGGCATGGAAAAAAATTAAAGGAAAAGGCAAAAACAGAAAGCTTCATTACGTCCAATCTTTAATGAGCAACCACTAATGGTGCTAAAATGGCGGGATTTCAGCCCATTAGCACTTCAAGCCGCTTTCGCTTTCAGCGCTAAGTGGGCTAGCAGATAAAAGGCCCGGCTCCATTAGGAGGCTCTGAAGGGTCCTTGAAGGGAGAGGCTCTGGAAACAGGGCAGCCGGTGTGGCAAGCATCTGGAAAAGGGCTGTGATGAGGAGGACCCTACCCCTGCTACACCTCCTTTGCAAGGTCCTCACCCGGCTCCTGCAGCACCCCTCACGCTCGGAGCAAGAGGTAGAATGCAAGCATGCGAAAGACAGAACCCCACTAAGCAACGGAGCTCACAAACTTCCAACATATTGGTGCCTCTTCCAGAAATTCTCTTCACCTATTGTTGTTCAACTAAACTTACATTAATTCCAGCTACTAAATTTGACACATTTATAAAAATGGAAATTCTTATTGAATTTGGGTGGCCTGGTGGTACACCAGAGGGTTAGCTGTCTTACAGCATCAGAGTTGGATAAGGTTTTGATCCTTGCTCAATTTGTCTTGTGACTATGTCTCTATTTCCTCCTGTGGGCTAAACATCGGCGTTTGACAGTGAATTGGTTGACTTTAAATTACCCTCAGTTTTTACGTAACTGTATGTTATATTGTTCCACTGCAATCGGGTGGATGATCATATGGAGCGAAGTGCAACGTATTCAGAGCTGTAAGTCACAACAGATAGGGGTGTCAACTGCATAAGTACCACACTGTAACTGTTGTACATTTCTTTTGAAGAAAGTTGTCTTCTAAGTGAATAAATGCAAATTTAATTAGGCTACAGCCCACCCATACAGACCAGCCAACAGCAGGATCCATGCTAGACCTTACATTAATAAGTTTTGCCTTGACTATACAGCTGCCCACACAGGCGGAAATATAACATCACCAAGGGCACAACACTGAGCAGAGGAGTGGCGGGTGATCAGTAGAAGGTGACTGGTAAAGGACATTGATTTGTCAAAAAGATACCTGCTGGTGAAAAAGTTTTAACCCAAATGGCTTCCGTTAACATTCCTGCATTTAGATCTCCTGCATTTCTCAAGACACTTTGGCACATTCCCTGTGTGTAGCTGAGCCTTACAGTGCAGATGGCAGTTTGAATCTGAATTGTCATCTGCTGGTTTTGGGACTGGGAGTCTGAACTGCAGAACAAATTGGCTTTGTTCTGCTAGGGAGTGTGGGACAATAGGCTGGAACCTGCCGCTTGGGCGCTCACTGTGGGCAGGTTGCTGAAAGCTTGGCTTGACCAGTGCGTTTCCCCCTCCAATCAATGCTTATCACTCCCATGTGCTGCCAGGTGACTGGCTGAGCAAAATAAAAGTAGGACTTGTAGTGTCACGAACTGGAGAAATCCTCATCAACTGCCTTACCTTCTTCTGGGCACCAGTGATGTCAAATCCACTTTTTAGAAAAACTCAGATTGTAGCCTCAAATTCCATCCTAAGGATGGAACTTTTCAAATTAGGAGAAATCCAGGATATACAGGGATTAATCTTTGTAAAATGCATACAGGCTATGTAATTTTTCTGAAAGTGTAAAACTATTAATTATATTACACTGTAATTACATATAATACTCATTTATGAGTCTACGATTATGGCATGTTTATTAATCGTGCGACCGCATTTACATACTAGCCTACATTTTTTAATGAACTGTAAAAAATGATTAAGAAAGAGAATTGGTTTGCGCTCCAAAGATCGACATGGTACAAATGGATTACGCATCTGACACACCAGCTCCACAAAGGCAGTCTCTCTACATCTTCGTTTGCTGCGGATCCGTTCCTCCTGAGTGCCAGAAGATGCTGTCAACCATTCAGTAACAGCCCCCCCCCAACACACACACACACACACCAAGACATGGAAAACTGCTTCAGACACTAGGGAAAACACACATTTCCTTGCCTGCAGCTGTACTGGGCTCCGCCAGGAATGCCAGCAGATATTCCCGAATGGGAGGGGTCAGCGGGAAGGTGGTGGGGGTAGGCAGGGTGGGGTAAGAAACTGCAAACGGACAGGCCTTGTATTGAGCTCAATGTCTCAGTGGGTGCCCCCCTAATCCCTTTCAGGCTTGCTCCATGCACCCGGCCTTGCACATCTAACCCCTTCAACAAAAATCAACATGTTGCCCAGGGCCCTTTAACATGTAAAAAAATAAATAAATAAAAGATAAACACCACCCCGGTTTCGGATCATTTCCACAGGGCGACATTAAATGAGTAGCCTCAAGCTCAGAGTATCACCTGTGCATCACTTCCGAAAAACACCTTCCGTCCTACCCCTCCCCTGTGCTCCCCATAGCCCCCACCCTGCCTCCACAGAGCCTGGACAGTTAATGTTTTTAGAGGTGGCGAACAATGCTCCCACGGGGTGCCAAGCGCTGGGGGAAGGCCCAGCAGACGGCTGTCACGCAAGGCTTGACGGGCCCTGCCAAATGGCTCCCCCAGTGAGGAGCTGCTCCGTAGCCCTGACTGGCCCCTTTGTGCTGCAGCAAAACAGACAGAGTGGGTGGGAGCGGTGTGAATGGCCCCGCCCACTTCAGTACCCGCCCACTTCCCCTCTTCCCTGCCCCCCGGCGAAGAACTTAAGGAAACGACCGGGTTAAAGCTGACACAGTTCAACACATAGCTTGATAATCAAGAATTTGGCTTCATGTATCGTGACAATTAGGACAAATGTCTGTTTATTATTCGCCCATTATTAAAAACATTCTGGGATTGGTGCTTTGGGGGAAACTTTTTTTCACAATTTGGGAGAAAGAGGCTTCAACATCTGCGGAATCTCTCATCAGATTGAGAAATAAATCAAATATATATATATATATTTTTTTTAAAAAAAACTCATTTTGGAAGTGGCTGATATCACTGAAAGCAGAATGAAAATAATTCAAATGGATTTCCCTAAGGAAAAGAAAAATCTGAACATGAAAATATTTTCACCTTGCGTAAGTCGTGAACTTTCCTCTGTTTGGGAAAGCATCTTGCAACACAGAGGTCAACAATAAACAGCAGGTGGACAGCCAAGGAGCCAAAATGACTTCCGGGACAGCACCAGTTTCAGGCATCTCAGGAAGTGGACTGAGAGTCCTGCAGTGCGCACATCTCAGGTCTCTGCTCCACTGAGGGAAAGGGTTAAGGCGCAGCTGTGATGGTGTGCACGACAGGCCCCTTGGAGCACATGGCTGAGTGAAATATGGCTGTCTCGGCACTGGGACAGGAGGAGACGTGTTCCCACAAGCTGCGCTGCACGTTATGCAATGCAGAAACCAGGAGGACAAGCACTCGCTCGCTCGCTCGCTCATTTACGGGGAGAAGGCCTACTCCCTGCACCCGGGTCCCAGGCTGGAGAAACACTGGAACTTCTTATCTTCAAACAACATATGCATCAGACACAAAGCTGTATTGTAAGATTTCCAAGAAGATGGGTATGGAAGAAGCCCGTTTCAAAAACTACCATGTTCCACTTTGTGCCATAGTACCCTTGAGCAAGAATCAAGAATAAAAAAATCATTTATTGTCATACTGCCTTGTGCAACAGGTGTACAAGGGACAATGAAATGAAAGTATGTACAACTATTAAATTGCTCCAGCAGAAACTTCGCATTAATGGGTAAATCATTGTAAGAAGATTAACATCATAAATTGCCTTGGATGAAAGTGTCTGCTTGATAAATAAATGTAAATATAGAGAACTTGTCTTGGAGTCTCGGGTTCTGTAAGTTAGGTAAACCGATAACCTTCCGGAAAGCCTACAGACCAAATTCTACCTTTTGATAGTGAATCTGCATCACACAACTGATTTTGACATTCCTCTGAATGAACCATTCGCTCAGCGGTCAGATAAATCGCAGGTCCCTGGCTTATCTAGGAATGCATCGCAGAGAACGAGCGAGAAGACAACCCAACTGGATGAGGAAGACATCAGCAGCTATGAATCAAAAATGAATGGTTGTGTTTTAAACACAAGAGATGCTAAAAAAATACAGCCTGAGGGCTTTTGGATGTTGGAGGTAAAAGGGGTGATTTAGTAAGACAGGAAGCTCAAGGCTAAGACATGAAGGGAGAAAACACTTCAAGGTAGACGGTTGGTGAGATATGAACAGCATGATGATGTCAAACGGCAAGGGCCCAAAACTTTGCTGAGTTTTGACGAAGATAATCTGCAAGAGCCTTTTCTCCATTTCCAACAAAAAATAGGCAAAACAAAGAACAGTTGCTTGATCCACTGCACGGCACACCTGCCTCACAATGTTCGTGTTACCTCGATCTTGTCGGTCTTGGCATCGCCCCAGTACAGCTTCCCCGCAGCATGGTCGATGGCCAGGCCGTTGGGCCATCCCAGCGAAGAGTTCAGCATGATAATGCGATCGCTGCCGTCCAAGTTGGCGCGTTCGATCTTGGGCTTCTCTCCCCAGTCTGTCCAGTACATGTAGCTGGGGGAAACATGGCATCCAGAGCACAGGTCAGTTCTGTCTTTCAACACATAGGTCAACCCTCTCTGATAGAGTTCAGGAATGAAAATGTGATTGCAGTAGGCAAAAGGTCCTACTGGTGTGGTCTGAGCTATAAACAGATCTCAGATGCAAATTGTTAACGTAATGGAATCCTGTTCATAACTGTTTAAACGTCAACCTACCCCGCAATCGGATCTAGCACGATGGCCCGAGGCTCATCCAGGTCCTCTGAGACCAGGATACGGCGGGAGGTGCCATTGAGCCGTGTGACTTCGATGCGGTCAGTCCCAGTGTCAGTCCAGTACAGGTTCCGAGCGACCCAGTCAACAGCGATGCCGTCTGGGTGGTTGATCTCCGTGGTGACAAGCGTCTGGGCCTCACTGCCATCAATGCGGGCGCGGCGGATGGCCTTCACCTCGTCGTCTGTCCAGTACACATGGCCCTCCACAGGATCATAATCGATGGCGATGGCATGTCGGATGTCATCTACCTGCAACACGATGTCGGTGAAGTCGGGCAGGTCTAGGGAGATGCGCCGCAGATCGGTCCGCCGGGCCAGCAGCAGAACCTCTTCAGCTCCTGTGTTTAAGGACACCAATGAATTAATTTCAGCAAAATGGGAAACTTAGTGTTTCAATAACACTTACTTATTTTGAAGGTGTCTTTGCCCAAAGCCCCTTATGATATGGTTGCACAATAAACTACTTACAATGATTTTCCCATTTGTGCACCATGGCCATTTTTACTATATCAGATCATGGTTAGAACCTGTCAAGTGTACCTTAGCAGAAGCAAGCGTCCAATCTGATGGCAGACTAAACACTACCTTAACCCCTGTTTCCAACATAGATCCCAAATATCAGCATTTGAAATCAACAAAATGTGGAAATGCGTTGTTCAAGATTAATTTACATCAGTTGGGGTCCGTAATGTTGTTTGTTGTTTTCGATCGCTAAGACGGTACACAGCACACAGTCAACATAACACCTCAAGATGACACACGGCTGCATTCCTCATCTCAGATTCCCACAGGTTGCCCATTATCAGCTTTTCGATCGGCTGTGTGTCGGGGTGCATCTATAAACTGCGTCTTGCCCGACAGATTCCTTTAAATAGCGGCCACAGGTCCAATTTCCATGTTCCACCGTTTCCTCGCCCGCTCAGAAGAAGGTAATTAAGCTCAACTTTTCCTCCCGCCCGATTCAATCCCATTGTAGCCATTTACGCTTCAGCGATTAAGGCGGCAGCCGTTGTTGAGCCCAATCAAAAGTGACAGAGGGGGAAACGGTCTGCCTCTGCACCTCTGAGGGCGACGTGCCTTTTGTTTCCTAATCTTGAGCTCGGCCCACTTCACATCTGACGGGTGACAAGATGTCGCCCCCTCAACCCCCAAACCACAACAAATGCCTTCAATTTACCCACCCAAGCTAAACAAATGAGGAGAGAGGACGCTCGCCTCGCCCGTTGTAATCCCCTCACGTACATATTCGCCCCTCCAGCTCTCTATCTGCTAATCGTGGGGGTGGGTGAGACAATAGGGCATTGTCTTACATTGAGTTTAGTTGTCAACACAGCGGGAAGCCTGCTTAAGCCTATAGGGGCTCTGAATATATCCATTTAGCCCATGGCCTCGCTCTCTGCCGCACTTATGAACGGCAAACATCTCCACATCGCTCTCGTGGTTGAGGAATGAAGGTCAGAAGAATGGCATCCTTTGTCCTCTGTCCTGGGAACACGCTTGTAAATTCTAAGAGTTATAAATTGGAACGGAGTTCCACTGCGAACTCGAAAAGGGCGGCCTTTTTAAAAAAAATTAACGACCGATCCTTAAGAGAATGGACAGGATAGGACAACTGGGACAATGGGGGACTCAGCATGTCTGTGCAGCCTGATGAACCAGGAAAAGTTTCCGGATGTGGAAACTAACCTGGGTTCGGGATCACATGCGAGCGTCAATCACGGGCCTCACACACACACACACACACACACACACACACACACACACACACACACACACACACACAACCAGAACCAAAAAGACCCTGAATAACCAAGCTCTCAAACTGTGTTGATGGACTCAACAAAAGACACAGGCCATAAATTCCAGGGTGGGACAGGACAGCGCTTAAATCAGCCCCATTGCTACCTTTTTACACACAAACAATGGCAGCAGGGGTCCTGACCCCATACATCATATACCCATCACCAGCCCGCTAAAGAAAACACCTACGGAGACAGAGATGTAAACAGACATTAGGGTGAGTTCAAGGGAACAACCAGCTCAACTGAACAGGCCTTGGCCCTGCGTGGGAGCTGACCATCGCCGCTAAACACACAAAATGAGCATGGTGGAGATAGCAGTGGCTTACGGAACAATCTGGTAACCTCGAGGAAGCAGTCCGGACACAGACAGCAAAAAAGGGTTCTGTGCAAGTCCTGGAGACCATCTTTTACAGTCTTTCTCCCGGAATATTATCATTTAGCTTTGTTTGTTTATTTACTTTTACCTTTACAGCATGAGGACTGTACACAAAGCTGCTTACAATATTTTACCCATTTTTACACCTGGGTAATTGTTACTATACCATATTCAAGTAGTCAAGGATATCACAGCACCAGAAGTCTTTGCCATAGCTGTAAGGGGGAAAAGAATAGGCTCTTGCATCAGTAAACATCTGTATTCAGTGTGTTTAATGTAATTTAAATTGTGCCCATTATTCAATTAACATCTCAATCAAAACCATTAGTGACACAGCAGGACCATAAACCAACATAAGCAAGGAGCAGGGCTTCTAACCAGGGGCTAACCTGAATTACCCAGGCCAGTATATCCTAGGGGGGTTAGTATGTTCCACTGCCTCATGCAGACAGGCAAGCTTAGGCAAGATTTATCGTGCTGAACCTGGCCCCCCTACAATAAACACAGGCGCTGCATTATTTCAGCTCAAATCTTAAACGGCCTGTGCTGGAAACTTGGAACCAGCTGATTTTCGCCACAACAAGGCAGTACTGGGAGGGGGATTTTATTTTAGCTGGCAAACGACAATGTGCTAACTGTGCACCTGAATGGACAAGGTGTGGCACTAACAAGGAAAATGCTCTTCTGCAACCCTCCCCGCACCCACCCATAAAAATGCATGGCAAACCGCATGAAGGATCCAAAGCAGGGATGTTCACATAAAACAGACATCCTCTTGTAATTGGATTTGCAGATAAAACAAACATTGACCACAGCAGCAAGTAAACAAGACACTCAGAAGCATCTGTAGGGTTCTGGAGGAAGAGGGGCAGAGAAACCTGGATATATGGGTGGGCGGGGGGGTAAACCTGCGGAGTCACCTTCTGCCAGGGATATGCCCTCTGTCATGGTCTTATTTTTTACAACTCCCAGCTGTCATGTGAACAAGACTTCAACTCTTTGCAGAACTACTCGGCAAGAGTTCAAAAACATCACAACTTCATCATCCCCTTTATTAGCGGCGACATTGTAACATAATTACAGTAAAGACATTGAAACTTTTCCCCTCAACGGCTGTTTTAATAACTCGCAATATTTTGTGGAACAGTTACAGTTGGCATTCCAGTTCACATTAGGTTTAGCGAGTAGCGTTTCCTGTCTGTCAGTACGGCCTTTCAGCTGTTAGCTCTGAGAAAATCAGACCCACCACGGGAATGCTGCTAAGCCCCCCCAGACAGAGCCGTCCCTGAGCACAAACCGCAGCTAACCCCTGTCTGGACCAGCAAGGCGTGGAACTCCCTGCCTGAGGAGCACATCTCAGGCCACCCCAGAGCATCCTGCACATTTGTTGTTGTTGTTAGGGGTGCGCAGAAGTTTCCGGGCTTCCTGTCAGCCCTCTGAAAAATGCATAATCCTTGTCAGACCCATGTGAGAAAGAGATCAGGTCCCAGAGGGAGACCCTGAGGTACATCCACAGCAAGCCTCACCTGGACGACAGGTCTTCCCATTCTCCTGGAGTCGGACGCCAGTGGGACAGGCGCAGCTGTAAAAGGGCTCCACAGGTGACAGAAGACACAGGTGGGAACAGCCGCCGTTGCCCTCAGCACAGGGGGTGTGAACTGCAGGGGCGATGACACGAACATGGTTACCCCTCCAACTGGGTGGGTGGTCTCCTAACAACCGCAGCCGCTCTCACAACACTAATAATATACATTTAAACACCACTGTGAGATCAAATTCCAAATTTAAAATGGAAACTCAACGTGGGGAAGAAATGGGACCACCGCCACATATTTGAAGCTGCCTATGTTGCATAGATTCTAAGAAGAAATTAAAATAAAAATTATTTTAAGACCACACCGAATCCCAATGCTGCCCGAAGGAGCTGCAGAAAGCCGCAGGTGTTTGATTGTTTTCACCAAGCAAATGCTTTTCTGGAACAGTGACCCGGGTTCTTGTAGGGTAAGTGTTGCATGATTTCAGCCCAGCAAAAAGGCAGTGCTTTCTTGTTGGTATCCTGCTCGTGCTCGGTGTCTCGCATGGCGTCATGGGAGGATTCTTAACTGTCTCATCTGACGTAATGAGAGATTTAAGATTAAAAAGAAAATGTATATTATTAATAATGATAGCAATAAAAAGGTGATCTGGAGGACTTAACCCCTTCCCAGGCTGGAAGAGGTTAGGAAAGGATGTCTGAAGGTACCGCGGTTTCCTGTTTCCAGAAGTTCACACTCTTGCAGCCCCAGCTCTTCACTCTGTATTATTGGGTGAACGAATGGGGAGCGTTCCTATTGACCGTGACCTCACGATCTCAGAAGGTGTGTTCTGTTTTCCTCCTCGACCTTTCCTACAGCAGGACGTGGACCCCTCCCAGGGAACAATGAAAACACTAGGACGATTGACTGCTCCGCTTTTTCCCAGCTATGGATGGAACAGATCTTAGCAAAATTAGTTTTGACCGTTCAAAAACTGCAGTCCTACAGAAATCCAAAATGGTCAGAAAAAGAAAACACCAGAAGGTCTGTTTGTATAAAAAATGTATGTAAAAAGTCAGTTTCTACGGGCTCATGATGAACGCATACTGCATGCCAAAACATCAGTATCTAAATAACCACTCGGCTATAAACTCCAATACTGTGGTTTGTGTCTAAAAATTCTCCACAGGGAGTGGATAGAGAACACCATTCCAAAAATAATCCCAAAGACCAACGGTCTTTGCACTTCTGTCCATTTCTAGAACATTACATCGTAGTTATTCACTGGGTGACACGTACATTCGGCTTTTCAGAACGTGCTTAGAGAAAAGGGGAAAAGGGCCATGGGAAATCATGTGTTTGGAAACAAACTGTGGGGAACTAAGACAACAAAAAATTGGTATTGTTAAAAAGAGAAAAAGTCCAAACCCAGTTGTGGGACAGGTTCCTTGACTGTCACCCTCAAAGACCCATCAAATTCTTACCAGAAAGGAACAGCTTTCCAAACTTATTAAGCAGAGGTGGTCTTTGCATTACTGAGGTGCATTGAGGAATACACATACACACAAAACACACACCAAATGGACCAATGCATTAGCCAATACCCATACAACCTGGCTTGAGGAAAAAGTACACAGGCGTTTGGAAAAAAGAAACGGACTCATCACGCTCAATGTGTGCTATATTGCATGGCTTTTAAGTGGGAACGTCGTATGCTGAATGGTGGAATGGGGGCTCCTCAGCCTACTGATCCCACAAACAAACAGCGTAGACCCAGGCCAGTGAATGGAGGCCCACATGTTGGATTTGGTAAACTGAGGGGTGGATGAGGCAACAAAGGAAGAGCAAGACACAGATGAAGCAGGAATCACTCATATAAGAAAACATTTTATGTTTATGCTCTGGTTGAACGCAGACTAAATAATTTCACGACTGGGTGATCCTGTGATCGCGTAAAAAAATTTTCCCATTTCCGCTTTTCCCACATTTTCTGAGGATTTGTTATCCTTCCTGTGTGAGTAGCTGTTTTTTTGTGTACATCTGGTAGAACCTATTTTTTATGTTTTACATACAGGTCATCAGTTTGAGATATCTTTCATTTTCCTTGCCCAAATAGTTTCTGCAGAACTTTGAAGTGTGTTTCAGGTTTTCATCATGCTGAACAATGATGGTTTGCCCAGATAGCGGTAATGTGGCTGGAACAGTGTGCCTCTGAATTATGCTGAAATAACCTTCCTGGCAAAAACTACCACAGACCTGGCAAAGATCATTATCTGTACCACCAACAAATCAATACCAAATCATCCTGCCAACACCAAAATGCTGCACCTTGGGGACCACACAGGCACTCATTTACTGCACAACATACCTTTCTCACCCTCCCAAATCCTAGCTGTTTGGACCCAAATATTTCAAAACTCTGACTCATCTGTTTGTAAGACTGACTTCCACTCCTCAGATGTTTGATTTATGCAGTTTTCTGGGTTTTAATGAGATGTACCCCAACTTTTGACTTTTGCCATGTACCTAATGTATTTGAGTGTAAACCCTTAGGAGGCTCATAAATAACATTTATGCTTAAATTTATATGGAAACCCTACAGAGTGAACGGAGATAAAGAAGTGTTTTAACTTTGTACTTTATTTTATCCATTCTGGACAGTGATTATGGACCTGGATGCTGCTGTGGTTCAACAAACACTCCAGTCTGTTGTAATTTTTGCTTCACATGCAAACACGTGCAGATGAGATGTCCAACACGTTCCTCTCACATGCAGGTATGAGCAGGAGGTCCAAAACTCACTTTCAGGCTGCCTCTCCTGGCCCAGCACTTGGATGTCCATCGGTGAGTATATACCGCCAAGGATTTCCCTCCTCTTGTCGCCTGTGTGTTTGTTGCAGGCGTGGATGGAGCGCGTCTGCCAGTCGGTCCAGTACAAGGTGTCGCCCGATAGGGTGAGGGCAAATGGGTGGGTCAGCGTTCCCTCCACTACTGCTTCCCTGCAAAGAAGAAGAAAAAAAAAAAAAAACCACACACACACACACACACACACACACACACACACACACACACACACAGACCAGTCAGGTCAGTACAAATAGGCCTTTACTTTTTCTGACTTAAAAAATAAAAAAATAAAAATAAGACTATAATTTTCATAAATCAGTTTTTCAGAAATAAACCCCTGAACAAATGCACTCCATGAAGTGTAAAAAAAAATAAATAAATAACTGCACAATGTCCACTTTTATAAACCAATTAGACTCCTTTTGTGGGGGCTGTTCGGAGGGCTGCACCGTGTGTAAATGGTACACATGGCCCCATTAACCAGCACAGAGTAATCCATCAAAGTCAACTGCGGCCACCACACCAGGTTGCGAATGAAATAAACGGCTCGAGATTGGGATCGGACGTGCGAAGCCGAACACCCGCCTTGTCCGCCGCCAGGTCAGAGGAACACAAGTGCAGCGGCGACACCGTTTCCTGCATTTGTATAGTATGGGCCACGGGGGGGGGTGGGAGGGTGAAGTAATCGCATCCACAGTTGCAATCATTTCGGCATTTGGTGCTCCATGGATGGATCCATGAAAAACACACCGAGGGCTACACGGGGAGCTGGCGTCAGGTGGCCAGAGGGATTCATTATCTGTCAACAATGAGCCTTTCACCTAAGAGTCTGCTCATGGTTTTTTGTTCTGGGAAAGTTAGGCCAAACAAGGTATATTCTCCGTGTGTAACCTCAAACGGCCTTCTCCAGATGGAATCTGCAGAGAAAAAAAGCAGGGGAGGTGGGAGATAACCGACCCTGCTTCTCCAATGCTGCAGCTGGTTGACCCTAGACCTGTTGTACCCCCACCCCACCCAGACCTGGGTCCCAAAAGAGGCAGGGTGGTGTGGAAAATGTTCAAAGTTTCGAAGTTAGATTAACATCTGGGAAATCGGTCTGGACTACGTTTGCAGCCAAAGTGTTTAGTTTGGGATTATCCCAAAGCATATGGCCACAATATGAGGTGCAACCGATTGAGAGGCTGTCAGACAAACAGGGAGATCTTGAAACAAGAATGGAGTGGAGGCAGGGAGGTGGACAGGAGAGTGAAGGGGCTCGTCTCACCTTGACGACCCATCCAGGTTGGCCCGGTGGATGAAACTGAGCTTGGCATCAGCCCAGTAGAGTTTCTGCTCTTCCAGGTCAATGGTGAGGCCATTGGGCCAGTAGATGTCTGTGTCCACGATGATGTTCCGGCTGTTGCCATCCATCCCAGCTCTCTCGATGCGGGGCTCCTCCCCCCAGTCTGTCCAGTACATGTACCTGTTGGTCGAGGGAAACTCTCAGTCACTCCCTGGAGGGCCATGTTCGCAGCATCATGTCACAACAAAGAACTCTGAGCTTGTGTGTGTGTGTGTGTGTGTGTGTGTGTGTGTGTGTGTGTGTGTGTGTGTGTGTGTGTGTGTGTAGGAAAGGGAGGATCTTCAGCATGGAAGTACAGGGACCATGTAGAGACACAAAACCCTGCAGAGTTAGTAACAGAACACAAAATTTAACCATCACTTGAAACGAAGATGAGGCACAATGTAAGTTCACACAATCCCCGCACCACATGTGCAAACACACAGTAGCAAAACTTTTTCATCACGGTGAGAGAGTCCACGGGCCCAGACAGCAAGGTGAGAACAGGCCACCATATAAACTAGACTAAACACATAGCACCTTTCACAGAACCAAAGATCTTTAAACTTAATGCTTATCACACGGGTGTTTTGCGAGGGCCTGTCGTTCCCTCAAACACCCGCTTCCAAATAGAATCCACACCTCCCCCAGGAGAATAATAACCAGCAATGGGGCTTGATAGGGATCTGTACAGTTGGCACGTCTCCAAGTGCCTTGGAGCACTTTTATGTCAGGAGCACCACCAGTCGCTTCTCTGAGTGGGGAAGTGAATAGAAGCTAAATTAGGCATGATAAATCCTATTCATTGATAACTTTGGAGGTGAGATGGTGTACAGAAGATATGTTGGAGGGCACAAGGGAATGGAAGGGCGTAACAGTGAAGGTCTACAGGAGAACAGTATTATAGAAACACTAGATGTGAGCAGGTGAGCAGTGATATTGAGGATGAGAACACACAGCCTGGGTGACAACAGTGACCCACTCCGGTTCAGCCCCACATGCTAGCACCTGAGCGCCGGTTTGAGGACTCTCCACTGGCCACAACCTGAGACCACACTGCTTCCTTCTCCAGCTGCCATGCACCTTGTTCAGCGATGCATTTGTCTCAATTAAGACCCCCTTGCCAAGCCCACTTTAATTTTCGCCCCTTGGAATGCAGATGCCAGCCACAGATGAAGAATGATGGCTTCGCTGTCTAGGAATTAAACTGATAACAGTCAACGAGGCCAAAAGCAAACATAGGCGGATGTCAGCTCTGACTCTAAGATACGTGTTCAGGAAGCTGTGCAAAAGCGTTCTCTCCCAAAAATAAGTCAGGATTTCAGACCAGCCAAGTGCTCATCTAATAGCTCAGCAAAGAGGTTTTTATGCACAATTTGCTGCCCCTGGGATTGACACTATCTGGTTGCAAATATAGTGAATACATAACTGTAAATGCAATAATGGCAGTTACCTACAGAGCACTAATACATAACTGTGTGGCTCCATCTGCTTGGCTGTGTAACAAAGATTGTTTGTTGACTTATTTCCAGGTGGGAGGAGAGCTGAACGCACAACATGGCAAATGGATTCACGGATAAATGAACCGCAGCCAAATAAGAGTCAGAACCGCCAAACAAGAGTGTTCGCTCTAGATTAGGGCATGGCGCTGGCGTCAGGAGTGTTACAAACCGTCACGCTTGTGCCACCCTGTCAAACAAGAGTGGCATGCGGGAATGTCCCCTCCAACCTGGCACCATCTCGCCAGGTGAAAAAAAGCACACGTGGCAGCACAACAAGTAAACAAAGCAGAAAGCACACAAGGCAGGAGGGAATCGCTTTAGGTTAAGAGCATGCACTTGGAGATGCAATGTTTCCAAGCAGGGAACCCTACTGCGCTACCCCTGAGAAGGGTACTTACCCTAAATTCCTACAGCAAAAATGCACATTTGTACAAGTGAGCAGAACTGTGTGTGCCAGCTAAGCTAAAAAATAATAATACGTAATAACTGCAATAATATTATAACTGCGGCCTGGTGGTTTCTTAAGTGAGAGACAACGTTCAAAGTGAAATGGAGAACGCATAAGGCAGTGGCTGCTGATCAATCCCACACATGGCTGTTTGAAGAACTGGATGTGAAAACAGAACAGACCGCAGCTCCAGACTTCTATACCAGGTAGGATTATGGAAAGCATCAAGGCAAGCATGCCTGTCAGATATCTGGCCACCATTATCATCTTCTTCCTGGCACTCAACATCTTGGAACAAGAATACAGGTTTTTGTTTCCCTCTTCTAAACTCAAAAGGGTCAATGTTTTTCTCACACAAGAATCTTTTTTTTTTCACAATAATAAATCACTGCATTATCTCATATAGGTAGCTGGAAAGAATATAAGACCAATAAGCTGGATGTAGACAGTGGGGGCAGGTGATCTTTGGGCAGCAGGGAGACCTTTGTGTGACTCTGCTGTGCAGAAACATCTCAGAAAGCAATGAGTCCCACCCCTGCCTTTTATTGTTAGGTGTGAAGCCACAGTAAATTCCAGCTCATGCAGCTTCACCCAAAGCACAGAAGCCATACTGATGCACGTACAATTGACCCTGCCTTTCCACACTTGAATTTGTAAAGTTTTGGAGCGAAGTAGCAGGATATTTTACCCTGAAAGTTTGAAAGCCACTGCTCTCCTACAATCAGGTCGTGCGCACAGATGTGAATGTACTCGAAATCCACCGTTTTACTTTGCTGAACAGGATACCAAACATACTGGCTGCCAGAGGGTCTGTGTTTAGTGAGAGGTGCGCTGATTTTTGCTATTTTCTTTGGCACTGCTGCACACAGAAAGACCAGTGCCATCTCAGGGCCTGCAGCTTGCGTGCCACGGTATTGTTCCATCTAAACATGCGCTCTGAGGCAAGAAATACCTTTGGAAAAACACATCACTGGGGAGAAGATATTAAGGCATTTATACTCAGGGAGCGTGAGGAGGGCCCAGTAACCCTTTCTGTTCCCGGGCTGTAATTTAATCTCCCACTGAGGCAGCAGGTGGAGGCAGGCACTCCGCACAACCCAGTCGCACTGGAGTGGTTGTGTTTCAGGGATCATTGCTGCTTCGCACAGAGAGAGGACAATTTCAGGCTCCGAATTAAATGATAGAAATGGTGGCTAGGCTTCTGAAAAGGTTTCTCAGGTCTCAAGTTAACAGCATTCACCAGGAAGTTTGAGAGCGTGGGAGGAGAGGCCAGGCAGCAATCACCCAGCTTTCTGGGAGGTGATCCTGCAGGGGGTGGAGGAGCTGCTAGACAGCAGACATTTTTCTAAGTCACATGGGCGTCTGCTCTGACTGAACAATAAGAATGCTGAACACGTGGGGTAGGAGTGGGCATGGGAGGGGAAGAGCTGAGGGGGGTTGACCCTGGGCATCTGCAAGCACAACAAGAGGAAACGGACACAGCTGAAGGACACGGCAGAGCCCCCCAAACCCGCCCGCTACAGGGATGTGTTCTCTAGATACAAATATACCATGGTGGCTCCATCTGACTGGGGGGCGTTGAGTGAACCGTGTGTGAGGTGACCCCAGGATGACACGGGAAGGAAAAGGCCACTATGAGGGGGGCTACTCACCGGTGGGCTGGATTCAACGCAATAGCCCGGGGCTGGTCCAGGTCTTGCCAGAAGAGAACTTTGCGGTAGCTGCCATCCAGGTTGGCCACCTCGATGCGGTTTGTTTCCGAGTCGGTCCAATAGAGCTTGTGGCTGAGCCAGTCACAGGCCAGGCCGTCGGGCGAGTCCAGACCTGACACCACCACTGACTGCCCAGTTCCCAGGGTGGCCTCCTTCACTGCTATTAATCAAATTAATTTTGTCGAAACATATATTAAATTAATATCTTTCACTTTCTTAACATGCACTATTTATTTAGGAAATTAATGATGTCTGCAAAATATTTGGGGAAAAATAAACCCAGCAACCACTTAGAGAGTACAGCACTGTTGTTAGTGTGGGGTTCAATGCCCCATCCTGTGAAACGGAGCAGTGGCCTCACCGTTGCTTGACTGGTTGTAGTGAGTCTGCTTGATGGCCTCCTCACTGACGTCGGTCCAGAAGATAAGCCCCTCAGAGAAAAGGAAATCCACTGCGGCCGCATCCTCCAAGCCGCTAACCACAACGGCCGACTCTGCGCGGCCCCCCTCCGCGTCGACGAGCCGCACATCTCGTCGATTTGCGAACAGCAGGAGGGGCGAGCCTGTGAGGTGGGAAGAAAAACGACATCAGGGAAAGGAATGGACCTGGCACAGAACTGCTGGGTCACTTTATTTGCTTAAATTTACTTGGCCTAGGGTGAGAAATTCATCAGCCGGCTTTTGTCAAGCAGAGGTGGCTCTACACGTTCTACCCTTCGGCAACCACAAGCCATCGTGGATTATAAAATTCCATTTGACAAGGGTGGGGCAGGACACTATCCTTGGGCGGCTATTGCAACACACGCTAGCATGGCATTAGCATGGCGCTAACAGGCGGTTGGTCAGCGTGTTGCATGCAGCACTCTGTAAGAAATTAATGCATTGGGTGCATTTCCCCGTTAACATCCAGCTTTATAAGTCGTACAGTTTGCCAGTCTGTCAGCCTGTGCCACATTTCTCCATCCTACACCCATATATGCTGCGCCAAAAACAAGTTCCAGCCATAAAATTAGCAAACTGATTTTGGTAGCTGACTGGTTACCTTTTCCTCAGGGGCCACCACCACTGACCATCGTGAATTGTACCATTACCACCACTACTCTCTGTAAACACCCATAATTTATTCATATTTATATCTGCTTACCTATTTATCTTCATTTCTTTTCTATTTCTTTATTGAACTAATCCTACAAACTACCTAATTTTGTCTCTCTTGTTCCTGGTCATGTTGTCCATTAAGTGTACTGTGCATCCTGGGGCAAGAGGAAGTACATTTCCTTCACTCTTGTACATCTATATAAGGCATAATGACAACAAATCTGAACCTTGAACCTTGGTGGCTCAGAATGCATTTACACTGTTTAAACCAACATGACACAAAACTCGTACTCGCACAAAATTATGCAAGACAAAGACGCACAAAGGGTATGAGAGCTTCACAAGGGGGCTGCCCGATAAGCTAACTGTTACGCCATGCATTCATTGTGTAAGTCCTCCGCCCTTTGAAACATGGGTGAAACTATCAAGTACAACTTTGAAAAATTTAAATCAGTACCTCCTTAAAATCACATCAAACCAAACAGACACCAGATACAGATTCTTCATATGTATCGAGGGGTGTCCAATGCACCGTAGCACTAAAAACAGCAAACCTAGCATCTTTCTCGGGGTGACTTACTCCACACAGTCTTTTTTTTTGGGGGGGGGGGCATTTCATAGTCAAAATTTATTTACGGAGAAGCCCTAAAAAATATAAAGATATATCCAAAGCATTTCCATAGCAGATTGTTCTGAAGGGGTATGGGTCAGTCCTACAGCGGTACTGCACGCTTCCTGAACAATAGTACGGGGACACACAGGAATGGACCGTCTGGTTGAAGAAACAAAGAATAAAAATAAATAATGGAAGAAGGTGGTTGTATAGTCCTTCAAGAGAACACAGATCTAAATCCCACCTCCTGCTGTAGACCCTTGTGCAAAGCCCTGAAATTACTTTAGTAAAAATTACCCTGCTGCACAGGATAAATGGGTAAATCACTGTAAGGAGCTAGATGTTATAACCTGCGCTGGAGAAAAGCGCCACCTAAATGAATAAACTTAAATGTAAATAAACAGTATGACTAAGAGTTGTGTTCTGGGGTCTTGTTTCGGTCAGAATTAGCCTGGGTGCCACAAATGCTGCTGAAAGAAGTCATTGGGGGAGCAACTAGTAGGAGCCGAAGAGGCTGGACCCCAGGGCTCTAGGGGAGAACGGGCACGCTCTCTGGCTGGCGACAGCCAACTGTAAAACAATACCAAGGAGGGGGAGAGTGGGCGCCAATCGCAACCCACAAAGATTTTCGCACCACGGCCCCTAGTGGGCGTGCACGGCCTCAGAGGGGATTAAAGGCAGCAGCCATCTTCAACAGCTGGTGTTTTTTTAAAGAAAAGCATCGGTCATTTTGAGCCATTGAGCCCAAGGCTGGTTGTAACACAGCTGAACCTGTGCACAAGCCACTGTGTATTGGTATAAGATCAGCTACACACAAGACATTTCCTAGTCCAGTTGTGGAGTCGTGGTCTTCTTGCCATGCCAGTGTACTACTTTTAGAAGGTAAAAATTTTCCAACCAGTCTAAACCATGCCCTTGAGAGCAGTTTCCTGGAGACCACCAAAAATGTCCCTAAAAGTGTTTCTGACATCACACTCCCAGTTTTGACCACCCACCACCTTGGGTCAACTGCAATTGCCCCCCAAAGGTGAAAATGCAGCCAACCTCAACTGCAGGCCGGCTTATGTGACCTTTTCAAAAACATTGTCTGTGGCTGGCTATTCCAGGCTAGGAAGCGGGGAGCACCAGGGTCTGCCTCCCTCTGCTTGTCACCAGGATTGTGGGGGAGGCAAAGGGGGTCGGCAGACACAGGAAGTGTTTAGAAAGGCAGGCCTTGTAGCAGAGCATGGCCAGAGCTGGATGTTTAATAAAGCTCAACCTGTAGAAAGGCTTCTTGTTTTGTTTCGGTTTGGTTTTGAATCGCCAATCCCCCTTTTCCTTTCCTTCTGTTTCTTATCAGTCTGTTTTTTCTTACCAGCGTGTGGGTGTCTGGGGGGTTGAGGAGAAAGAAAAGGTGAGGAGAGGAAAACAACTCAGACACAACAGCCACCCCACCCCGACATCCGGCAAGTCCCCTTCCTCCTTTCCCATCGTCATAAAAAACAAATTAATTGAACAAAAAGGTTCATATTTTCAAACATCCTCCATTACTCCATTACTGTAAAATTAAGCTTGATCTCAATTCAGCGGATAGGGAACTTGGAGTTTGTTTCTTGTTTGTCATTGTGTGCAAGTATTTATAGCCAAATATTTTAACTTGTTGGTAATTACAGAAAAGGCGGGCATGTGTTCAAATATGCAAGTCAAAATTAATGACCATACCTAGTTTTGCATGTCCAACTTAATCAGATATCAAGGAAAGCAAATGATATTACTGCTGCTCTCTCCAGCAGCCTAATGGAACATTTTTAAAAGTGCAGTTGCTACAGGCATTTTTCACCTTAGTTATTTACAGTGGCACTACATTTACTATATAACATCGCAGTACCCGTGAACTGGAGGCCTCGCAGAGCCTGTTGAAAGTGCCTGGAAGAAACTCAGATGCACACCTTACTAGGTAGACAAAGGGAAGAAAAGGGGAAGCCTTGGCTATTTTGAAATGGGGAATAAAAAAGCAAACAGGCCTTTATGTGGAAGAATGATGAGCTTTTCGCGTTCAGCCCCAGCCCTTTCACCGTCCGCCTATTCACATGCCAAAGCGGTGCCAATCAAACACTTTAATTCCGACATTAACATAAAGCGAAGAAGGGTGACTTCTCCTCGCACATTTCTGAGTTGAAATGTGCTGGACTTGAGCAGATCCCCCCTTCTCGGCTCACTTTTGTCTCAATCCATAAATGCTATTTACATGTAATTGCTAAGGACACTGGAAGCAGAGCAGACCTGTCAGGTATGCAGTATACAGACAACACTAGATTTAAATATAGATATTATTTATATAATAATATCTATGCTCTTAAATTATGACACCAAACACAAGTACATTGTGAGGTTTGTAGACTGTTATTTACAGTAATTTTCCCATAAATAAAGTCAGGGAATTTGCATGAGTGACTGCTTTAATCAAAGGTACAACAGCAGGAGTGCAGATTTGAATTTTGCACCTTCAGCTGCAAGGCAGAAGCTGTAACCACAAAGCTACCTGTTGTCATTTGGATAGGTTCATTCTGAAACAACTGATTATTGATACCAGGCAAGTTCACCAAAGATCACCAGATATCCTTCCTCATGGGGTTCTCATGATCAGGCGAAAAACGGGGCGCAAAAACACGGGCTCGGGACCCTCCAACCTCACTGCATTACCCATAACCTTCCCTGCACAGGTCTACATACCCTTGCAGCTCAGACTACTTGTTCAACAATTCAGGAAATGTCAACTCCACCGTGTTGGATTTACCAGAAGGCAAAGTCAGGCACTGACACCCCCCGCCCCTTCCCTTCCCATCCCATCCTGGGCCCCCGAACATAAATCACAGTGTCTGCAAGTGCGCCGTGTCTCTGAGCACAAGTCCAACGTGTCTAAACCCGAGAGCTAATTAAGAGCACTTGGAAAAGCTTTACATAAACCCTTGTAACTGAAGGTTGTTTCATGCAACATGGCGCAGGAAAAAAACAAAAAAAAACATGGTACAGCCCTGAAGGCCCCATAACGGACAACTTCTTCCCCTCAGGTGAGGCAAGAAAGTGAGGAAACCAGCATGTTTCTCACATCTTCTCATTCGGATCTGGTGAGGAATGCCTCAAATTCATCTCACTCCCAAAACATGTCAGACCCCCTAGAACAAGTGTGAAGACTTTTTGAACACCTCAGCCGATTTGTGTTATGTGAAGAAGCCAAATTTCAGACAGAAGAATCAAACCCTCTCCACAGAGGTCTGCGGTCTTGTCAATTTTTGCTTCAACTAATTTACAGTTCACAGCTAGGGAAGGGAATTCGCTATTCTACTTACATACATTTGTTGGTCATGGCTGCTCTAGAGAAACACAACCGTAACTCACGTCACTCGAGCTGGAAGAAAGTCTGGTCAAACACAAGGAGGTATCAGAAGTCAAAGCAACACAGACCCTGAGCAGAGGGTGAATTACTCTTCTAAGGGATGACATTTATATTCCAATATCCTTATTGCCGCTTTTATACATCTCATCATCTTAAATTCTCTTAATCCAAATAAACTGCGAGTACAGGCCTTGCATTTCAGTTGCCTACGAAAGCGAACCGAAATAAGAAGATGATTAACTTTCCAAAGTCACCGCAGCACACGGAGATTTCAAAGTAGCACGTTTTCTAGAAAAAAGCATGACGCAAATTCCTCGGCTTTTCTTTGTGCAAGCGTTCTCCGATATTTCTGCTTTTGCAGCGTTTCATACTGAAAGAGGAAGAATGGATGCGCAATACATGTAAACTCTGACATTTTATTCATGTTGACAAGGAACAACTGTAAGTCAGGACACAATAAACCACAGTGGAAAAAGAAAACCACAGTATGGGAGCAGTTCACAGACCCCTTTACAAAAGGCCTTTCAAGCAAGACCTAAAGTTATTACATCACATTAATGTTTAAAATAACATTCAATTGTAAAGCCAACTGCATGTCTGTCTTCTGAGCAGCAGCCAAAAGCCTTTAAAAGCACAAAGAAACCTCTGACTTTTTATTAAAAACAATTCATCCTTATGAAAATGATTTCTAAAAACTGTTCGACCTTTGCTGACCAGTTTACGTCACAACACATGCACGTTATATGTAAACAGGCGACTTTTTATTGGCCCAAAGACGCATGGTTCGCATTCAAAAATTAAATTCTGCAGCTTTTCCTGCACTTTCTCTCGAAGTCACCATAAACTGGAGGCATCCTGTACTGGGGCATCACTGTAGTTTTAAGTTATGACCGTATTTCGCTGCGGAACCGGTGACCTGACATGTGATTCCGTTTTGCTGCCGCGCGTACGCGTCAGTTCGTGCGGTCCGGCGCGCGCGCGCACACACACGGCTGGAAAAACTTCTTCCTTCAACTCGATGCCTTTCTGAAAACTCAGTGGGGGAACAAACCGTGCAGCACGGCCACCGTGTGTGTGTGAGAGTGAGACTCACCGCGCACAAGAAGCAGGAGCGCGCCGCAGGTCCACACTGCGGACAGAAGAGTCTCCATGCGTCCAGTGTGTCCTTCACTCCGGGTCCATGTCTCCCCCGCGCGCGCGCACACACACACACACTCACAAACACTCCGTCCGACAGGTGGCAACTGACAGAGCGGCCCGCTGGCCCTCTGCTCGCGTGTGTGCGTGTATGCTGTGCGGTCACCGGGTGGTCAGTGTGGTCACTGCTGGTCACTCCGCGGAGTTTCTCGCTCTTCTCCGTCGTCCACAGTTCACGCACACTGCGATCCACAGCTCCGTGCGTCGAGGAACCGGGGGAGGAGAGAGAGCGAGTGACGTCACCCTGTGTGCGTGTGCGTGCGCGCGTGTGTGTGTGTGTGTGTGAGAGGGAGGAGAAAGAAAACTGAATGATAATATTTACATTTTTATTGCACTATTATGATAACTTGATTTGGGCTTTAACGTTTGTCTAGCTACATTTTCCAGTAAATTAGCAGTAAAATATTATTATCATTATTATTATTATTATTATTATTATTATTATTATAACACCTGCAAATTGAATTCATATATAAAATGTATTACTGGGTGATGAAAAAAGTCACAGAACAGATTATAAACAAAAAATTTTATGACTTACATTTGTACTAGAGAGCACACCTGTACATGTTATCGTACATAATAATGATGTTTCCTAATAATTCCTAATAATTGTTCATGTGTCTGTTTTCCGAATGCGGGTTGAATCTAATAAAATAACATAACGTTAAATACACTTTTAAATTTTTAAGGATTAAATTTTGACTATATTCGTAGGAAATGAACAGACTATATTTTAAAATTATTTTTAATATTTTGATTAATATCGCAAAGGTGTAAGTACAGAAGATGTACGCAGGCGTGTGGAGCAGGTGGCGAATGTACCACATTATATTTTATTTCATTTTTTGATGGGAGCAGCCGAAAGTCGGTAAGGTAAGTATTACTGACACCTGAAGGTACAATAATAAAGTAATAGAAATGTCGCGGATTGAACGGTAACCCACAATGCAATGCTCCCCAGGGGGCCGTCACACGTCAGTTAAGCAGGTGCTTCTGAGCAGATTGAGGAGATGAACTTCAGGGTCAGAACATCAGGGTCTCACCTTTTCATCGTCTTCACTGCACCTTCCAGCGTTCCCTGAAAATGAATTATAGGCAAAGGCGCCACCATCAGGAGATGCGGGGAATCGCCCGTGGTTGTTGTGTGGAAAACAGACGGCTCAGAACACTCTCCAGAAGGAAAGAAAAGACGTTTAAAGGAAAGAAGATCGTTGCCCAACATCTGTCATGAGGTGGGCTTTATCTATAAATCTGCACTAACAGGTTATATTTGTGACATCCTGCCCATTAGGTGTCATTATTTGACAGATGATCTCAAAAGAAATGGAAACCTTTGAAACTGAGTACAGAAATTGTTTTATGTATTAATTATTTTTTCATAAAAGGGCTTCAAAATTAAATATTCATATTTTCCCAATGTATTACACCTTAAAGTAAGTTTTTTCAATATTTATGATTTTTCTGCTTTTTTTGTGGTGGTCCATAAAATCCAAAATCCATAAATTAAAATTCTACATTACCTTTTTCTGTGAAATGTGTTTTCTTTGCCAGAACAAAACATCAGTAGGGGGGGCATTAGACAAACAAGCACACACACACACACACACACACACACACACACACACACACACACACACACACCAGTGACATAAGGGTAATAGTGTTTCATGACAAACAATACATTTTATTATCACTTTTTTCTTTTCTCCTTTCTACTGGACTATGACTAGTGTGTCACTCTCTGCAGCATCCCTCTGTTCAACAGCACTAAGAATATTTAAGAAATAAATACAATCAGTTTAAGGGGGATACAGGTGATTACTATTTATTTTTACACTTTCTGATTCATGCAACACCATGTAACTCTTCATCATGTAACTTGTCATCTTCATCTTCTCTTTGCCTGAGCTGCCAAAATAAAATAATATGAGATCAGTGAGCAGATGCACAGATAGCAGTGCAAATTTTTAATATAGAATCCATGCTATCCAAGGGAGGAAGGGGGATGGTCACGTTGGAGTTCAAGGACCTGGGTCCATATACTCTTTCCTGCTCTAGTGCTCTTGGTCAAGGTGCTTGAACTGGTGCAGTGAAAATTACCCAGCTGTATAACGCAGTAAATCCTTGTAAGTAGCTTTGTGTTCAACCTTAACAGTGTAAGTAACTCAGTAGTTTCAGCAAGGAACCATTAAGATAGTCTTGCTAATGCTGAGGTAGAACCAAGTTATCCTTATAAGATCTGACTTATTTAGGTGAAGGTCACCAGTGGTAGTTGATCCTAAACAAACCAGACAATGGAACTTGAAAGCTCTCCACATGTATGTGCTTACAGGAGATCTGTGGAGGAAGAACATCGAAATGAAAAAACAAGTTCCTCATCACTTGTGGCCTTTAGTTCTGAAGAACGAGTTAAGACGATCTTCCAGAGAAAGGAGTCATCTATGCCAAACCTGTAAGCTCTCCCACAAACCTTCCTGAACTCTTCAAGGGGCTTTAGTGGGTTGAGTGCCAGCAGGATAAGCCTTAAGCCCTCTGTTCGTGTGAAAGATGCAGCCAACAGCTATGAACCCCAAAAAAAATGTTATAAATGAAGCTTCTCAGCGCAGTCACCTGTGCAGCACAGCTCCCAGCGCTCACTTTGATCCATCCAGCGATGAACATTGCTCATCTGAGTACAGCATGGAGGCCTCATGGAAACCAATACGGCCCTGTTCTGTAATGAAGACCACATGGCAGGGCGTATGCCCAAATGAAAAAGCTGCCAGAGGCACTGGGGTAGCCAGCTTACCGCTAAAGTCCTCTGTATGGACTGATTACCAGAAACTCATACTGTAGATATTACAGTTCCATGTGTTCAAAAACCCCATTTCTGCTGAGCGCACATCCACCTGAAGCATATCTGCACTTCTCCCACCAGCAGCTTTTTGTCACCCCACTGGTTTGTTGAGGGAGAAAGGGCAGCAGTCACAATTGTGGGCAATGGGTGTTTATGATAATGGGTATTAGGTGTAAGCTGTGGCAGGGTGGGTGTTTTTATCAGTCCATGACTGGTGATTGTTTATAGTTGTTATGGATAATTTCTTAGGTTTTAAGTAATGCTAACTGTAATGGATCAGTTAGGGAGTTGTTCAATTCTTAAGCGATTAACTGATGGCTGCAGTTTGGAATGTGGGCTTGCTGAAGGTTATGTGGGGATTTATTACCGTTAATAATGAATTTATTTGTTTGTGGTCCCCTGGGACATAATTTTATGTGACTTACAGACTCTGACTGTGACACAATAACATCAGTATGGATTATATTTGTGAGAATTCTTCTCTATGGTGTATTCTTAACAAAGTGTGAGATCTTTAGTTGAATGACTGTCAGAGGATCTGTTTGATGTTAGTGCTTTGAATGTGCCAACTGTTGAGAATTTTACTTAAATTTTATTAGTGGTAGATTAATAAAGGATCAAAGTTTAAAAAAAAAACTTCCCTTTAAACATCACAATAACCTAATGAAAAGAGCAAAACAGTTGGTGTCAGCAGGTGGTGCAGTGGTTGAAAAATATCATATTGGTATCCAAAGAGCCATGTTTGAATCTCTGTTCCTCCTGGAGGACATTTGCTCAAGGTTCTAACCCTAAACAGATGCAGTAGAAAATTACCAGCTGTAAACGTGGTCAAATCAGTGTAAGTGGCTTAATGCATAAACCAAATATTGAAGGTTGCTTTGCACAAAAGGACCAGCTAAACAAAGGCCAAAAATAGAGTTCTAACCCCCCCCCCCCAAAAAAAGGCAAACTGGTGTAGCAACTGTGCTTGAGAGGAAGCTGAGATCTGGAGTTTTGGCTGTGGAAGATATAAAACACCTTTGTTTATTAGAAAACAAAATGATGTTTAAGAATACAATGGTGGTGCTAATGAAGGGCCTCTATTATAGCTGTAATAATAAGGTGTGGCGTGAATGAAGAAGAACCTTTTCCACATTTTGCAGAAAGGAGTGCTCTAGTATTGGGCAACAACTACACACATATTCCCTTCTCCCCAAATGTTGTTTTAAAGTAATCCATGTTTCCTTCTTGGCTTTTGCGTTTCACTGAAGAATTACTACCCTGGAACATGCCTTCCAAAGGTGTCTCGCTCCCTCTGCGTTACTCATGATTTCCACCGCTGCTAATAACATTTCCAGGCTGATGTCTGAACAGGAGAGGCGCTGAATCAGCCTCATGTTCCCAGGGAGTCACCATTGTGTCACAGCTATTGGGCTTCTGCATCCTCATTGTTCTCTATGCTCCAGGGAAGAAAAACGATTGGGTACATAACCCTGTACTGTGCACCAAACATTTTGTAAAAGTGTTATCTGAAACAAGTAAAAGCACCAGAAACACAGCTAGGAGAGTGTATTATTTTTATTATTGCAAAACCCATGTAAGAGTGCATTATTAAAACCTCACAGACCCATGCTGGCACATAACAGACAGTTCTGTCTGATTCCATGAGCGAAGCTACTGCCCATGGGGAAAGTGGACCTCATGGACTCCTGGAATGCACTGCATAATGGCCGAGAGGCTCTCCTGGCTTGACGTCAGCGTGCCTCAGCGAGTGCTCTGACTCCCCAGTCCACGCCAATGGGGAAGAACATTCCAGAAAGGAAATGAGCCAGCCGTAAACGAAGGCAAAGGCATTACCGATCGAGTCTTTCCATACTGTCCATGGAGACGCCCAAGAACTATTCCAAAAAAAAAAAAAAAAAAAGGTAATGAACGTTGCTGCATCAACAACGAAGATGTGGAAACACTTGAGTACAAAAAAAAGTCTTTACAAAAATTAAACAAAATCTGTAAATGTTGATAGCTTAACTGAAGTCATATTGAAGACTGAGAAAATGGTAAACTTCAACTCCATCGGGTTCAGCACAACTCGATAAGTAAGCACCATCTGCATAGAAAGGACAGCACACATAGGAATACAACAGTCTAATGTCTGGGGGGGGCTCCCAACACGAGTGCCCCAAGGTCCTAACAGACCTCAAAACACCTCCCGCCCTTGGCTGTGGAAAGACCTCCTGGTTGCAAGGCCTCTTTGTGTATTTATGGCAGTACATTTGCCTCAGAAACCAAGCAATGCCACACAAGGATGACCGCTGGTGCAATTTGTGCAGGTGGAACCACCATCAACATCATTTATAAACCCCATTCCCAAAAATCCACAAAAAAAATGAACTGGAGAAAAAAGCCGCTGAAGTATGACTCTTGACCATCAAATTCCGGAATCAGAATACATTCCATTTATTAAGTAGTCCACTTGGGTGTAGTCCTTTTTCTTGTAACTCTCATAGGCCTGTGTGAGGAAGAGGGCCACGCTGACTACAAAGAAAACAAGGCCAAAGATGAGGATTGCCAGCAGAGAACTAGTGTCCACCAGTTGTCTGGTCAAGGGGTCTGCAGGAATGTTTGCAATGGCTTTTTTTGTTCCTTCCACCCCATTGCCTGGGTTGGTACCTTGTATTGAGGTTGCTGTACCAGGAGTGATGGACCTAGAGGTAGCTTTGGCACTTAAAGCATTTGGTATGGTTGGTGATGGCGTCACCTTGGCCTTGGTTGTTGCTGAGGTGATAGCTGGTGGTTCCGTGGTGCTACTGGTTGTGGTGGTTGTTGCTAGGGTTGTGGTGGTAGTCGTAGTTGTTGTAGTTGTTGTGGATGTTGTGGTGGAAGTTGTTGGAGGACTCGAAGTGGTGGCGGAGGTGGTGGTGGAAGTTGTTTGAGGACTCGTGGTCATAAGTTTTGATGTGTTGACTCCATGCAATGTCGTCCTTGATATTTCTGTGACTTTTGTTACAGCTGTTGGATTGATTTTGGGTGAGACAACAGGTTTAGTCTTATTTGAACCAGAGAGCCCAGGAGAATCTGAAGAAGTCCTGTTATCACTGGTTGCTCCTTGCGTTTGATTGTTGGTTACATTGTATGAGGTTGCAATTTTTTCCATGGAATTGATCTTCTTTGGAGATGCTGAGCTAGCAGGCTGTTGTTGACCAGGAGGGACACCAGTGTCTTCAAAGTAAAACACAAATTGCACTTAGATGACTTCACATGATCCCCTGATGTTAGAACTGCTTATAACATGAATACAAAAAGTTCTGCTCTGACCTGAACTTCCAACCCATTAACTCAGTCTAACTTGCAGTATAACTTGACCAGTGCTGGGTAAATGACCATAAGTCATCATCATCATGTGTCACCAACTGCTTATCCAGTTATTGTTCTGGTGGCCTGGAACTAATTTTAATAAACTCACTTTGGCTTGGAATTGTTTCCTCACCACCACCCATCCATGTGAAACAACATAAAACAAAAAACTGACCCATAAAAAACAGTTAATCCCACCCATGTTCAACACAGATTTGCTTCTCAACTATTTTGACCACTGACAAAATTAGAATATTAACTAATAATTTTTGCCTTTATGCATTCCCACCCCCCAAACAGAACTGAAAGCAAACTGAATGGAAAAACACACAGGCTGAGTTACTGACCTGAGTTTGTCAGATTCCATAAAGTGAGGCCTTGGCAGTCGGTTGTATTTGGGCAGCTCAGGATGTAGCACCCGTTCTTCTCAAAGATAAACCCATCACACGATACATTACCAGTACCTAAAGACCAAAATAGACCACATATTTAACCCATTTCAGGCATTTAACAAAATTAGTGCAGTAAAGCTGTGAACAGTTTAACTGAACACAGAACAAATACAGGCAAATATATAGAAATAGATAAACGAAAAATAAATATGCTATAGAGATAAATATATAGACAAATAATGAGAAACAGTATTTGTGTCTGGGCTCAATTTTCACATGACAAAGCAACAATGACTTTAAGGAAACATCTACACACTCCTTTCCAGTCCTTGGTGAAAAACGGGATCAGGCAACACATAGAAGTGCACACCTGCGGTACAGCACGCTAGAAACCATGTAATGAAAGAACCTGTAATACAAGAACCACTGTTGCCATAGCAAAGAAGCCAGACTGCACCCATCAAACACGACCGATCACATCAGAAGACTAAAGTGAACACCAGGCGGCCTTTGATGCTCGCGTGATGCGTCCCAATGTCTCGGCTGGGTTTCAGGCAGGTGGGTTGGTGGCAGAGGGGCAGGAGGGGTATAGGTTTCCCTCATTCCTTTGATCCCAACATTCATGTGCAAGCGAGGTGTGGTGCAGCTCCACCCTCGCCCCAGACCTGGAACCCACCAGACCCAAAGCCTAAGAGGGCCAACGCAGGGGAGAAGAGCCAAACCACTGTTGGATGACCAAGCACCCAAATGGGAGTCACTCCAACTGGGCGAAACCCACAACACATGATCCACTTTTGGCACCGGTACATTTACCAACTTCAACTACAGGCAAACGGCACGATCGGGTGTCCACTGTAACCTGCTGCTGATGCTGCGTAGACTTTGCTACCATTTTAGACACAAGATAATCAGCCATTCCTGGTCTATTTCAGAGTTTCCTCATTTATAAGCGGCCCGATTGGGATGCAGAGGTGCAAAATAGGGATTAATGGCCTCCAGCCCCCTTCCCCCACGGCACACTGAAGAAATGCTGCAGCCACAGTCACATCTCATCTCTGAATACATCAAACACCTCTCTGTCTCAGGGGGGTCCCTGCACCGTTTGAGTGGGATGTGGGCCGATCCAAAGCGCTTCCTCCCAGAGTGGTGCAGGTTCCTTCTATTTATTTAATACACATTAACATAGCAGGACAAGTCAAGACAGAGGCTCAAGTCCCCAGATGGACTGAACAACCTGCAGAGAATCCCCAAGCACTCCTCAAAAGGGAATCGCATGAACCCCAAACAAGTGCTTCAGTTGTTATAATTATTATTGATAACTATTATACATACTGTATACTAAAATACAACGATTTATACATTTACACAGCTGGGTAATTTTTACTCTATTTTGGGCAACCACCTTGATGAAAGGTTTTTACAGTGAGGAGGGCCAAACTATTTCATTTGCAAAACGGTGGCTCCTCTAATCACTTAGGAAAAAAATGCTTGAAGTGACAAAATTATTTCATGGAATGAAACAGAATCTGTCTGTCTACATCACCTGTTTTTGTCAACCTCCACGATACAGAGAAAATAAAAATTAATTCTGAGAAGGTCCTCAAAAGAAAAGCCACCAAAACGCTACATCTTGGATGTAATGCATGCAAACTCCTTGCTTTACACATGCAAAAAACAGTTCGACTCCATTTACATCAGTGCTCACGGACCCAAAACGGAGTGAATTTATTCTTTAAAAAATAAAAATAAAAAAAGTTCAGATTTAATCATTCTGAGTTAAATTACAAAGCACATGCCATCACAAATAATTTTTGTACAACTTAACATCCTCCTCGCAAACAAACCGCATTACAGTGACAAAACATTCACGCAACTTTTAAAACTATTCTACCAGTTAAAACTAGGACTGAAACTGAGATGCTGGACTCAACGTGCACGTGGAGTTTGAAGTGTGAAGACGTCTTCACCACAGTGCGATACTCACATGTGAGGTTGCACTGCGTCTTGTTCTGAAGCGTCTGGTTGGAAAGGATGACGATTGTGTTGTTAGAATGACTGCAGTAAGACGGTGCCGCCAGGAGCCCAAGCAGGGACCACAGCACCAGAAGAGACCATGGGGCCATGGCTAGGTGTGGTTGGACTGGATGAAGAGGAGTCAAAGCTGTGGCAGTGGGGGGCATCACCATCACAGCAGTACACCTGGGGAGGGAAGCAGACACCATGTCTGTTCACCTCATCTGAATAAAGTCGACAGTCACTTACCAAAAACACCATTTGTATGCATGTACCTGTAGGGTTCCTGAACACCACATTCACGCCAGAGATGGCAAAGTTCAGCATCACAGTTGGCACCATCTGTCCAGTTTCATTTGTGGTAGAAGAGCACCATCTAGTCTACCATCCAAGCACTACAAGGGAGGAGATTTTGGCTCACAGTGCTCTGTCAAGTGTGACGACGTTTCATCCGACTCCCATCCGCCACATTTAGGGCAACGCAACCAGATTTCCAGATTTGTGCCCAGCATTTGGCCCGTCCCCATCCAGTTAAGCTGAACTTCTGCAGCGGATGATAGGTTCTACCCTCCACAGCGGAACAGTTTCATATTTGTATTAAGATGAAAAGATCAGGGAGGCAACAAATCCACGGGGTTTCAGTGAAGTGCTGTCAGGTGGGAGCAGCATGGGAATGCAGTCTCTAAGAAGTCCCTCCCCTGTGACAGACAGCCCCCACTCAGCAAACCACAAAGGGTTCGGTTCTCTAAAGGAGGTTAGTTCCTACCCATGCACCACTGCTTGTACTCTTAGGTGGATCATCAATTTAAAGAAAAGAAAAAAGCAGGAAAGGAACCTCTGTTTTTTTCTCTACACCCTTTTGAGGTAACCCCAAACAAAATACCCTCCTCACTTTCTTAGCTAATGTGCTGATGGCCCAAAGCCACTTCCTAAACAACATGAAAGATGCCAGCGTGCAAACAGACATTCACGCCATGCAGCAGGCGACACGGCGCAGACAAAAGCATGTGCAAAAGAAAACCGGCTTAACCTCAGCAATTTTCATAGGACACTAAAACCCACCACAAAGATATTTTTGTGGCAACTAAGTTGGACATGGAGTTATTTGTACACTTGTTTGGAGAGAAGCACAGTGTTGCAGCGGGCAGCATTGGTACCCTGCAGATCCTTTGCGGCAGGTTTCATCCCAGTTCAGTCGTGTCTGTGTAGGTCTCTTGCTCCCACAGTCCAAAGATGTGTTTCAGATGAATTTGTGTCTCTACAGTGCCCACCGTGTGTGTGCGGGAGAGCGAACGATATCCTTTCCAGGTGTATTTATACATCTTGTCTGAAAAAAACACCATAACCACCACCTGAAGCAAACCCCGATAGTCACTACCGGCACAATATGCAAATTCCTGCACCTCCACATGTATTCCAAATGTCAGCAAATTTTCATTCAATACAAAAGGGAAATTACTGATGGAGAGGAAGAAATCTGCTTCCTGTAGAGGGCCGCGCACCAGCGGGGATGTTGAAAGATTCGCAGACGGAAGCAATGAACGCAGAATGACCATCCATACAGACAAACAAGCCCTTGGGGAATGCAGCCATTTAGTCACCTGTGCAGCTGCCGGAAACCAGGAGGGATGTGAGGAACTGAGACTGGGAGTCAAAGGTTATTGCTCACAAAGGAACAACTGTACAAGACCAGGGAACTGGGGTAACATCCTCTTAATATTGCATTCTAATTATTACGCTATATTACCAAAGTAACAGCATATGTGACCAAATTATCAGTTATTCAATAACAGAACCATTTTTTCAAGCCCTTTAATTTTCATTTCAAAACATTACTTAAATTCTGCAGATAATCATCTCTCACCTCCTTATGTAAGGCTGCATTTTAGCAGCTTTAAGAACTTGTGAGAGTTCTTAGCATATTTATAAATACGAATTTATAAATATGCTAAGAACTCTCACAAGTTCTTAAAGCTGCTAAAATCAACCGGATTGGCAGTGATTCGATGAGAAAAATGCTTGATGAAAGTTAGCACGACTTCATATTCCTTCGATGGTGGCTTTGCCACAGTAAGGGGAAAAAATATATAAATCACTATAAAAAGGTCCACCTACTGTGGATTAGCACATCGACCGTGGGGTAGCCTTCCTGTTATTCTTCTGGGTGAAGCTTTTTGTTACTGCAACCATAACTGGACAGGCAGTTATTAAAACAGATGGATGGATGGATGATTTTGCTTAGGTGGCACCTTTCGCTTACTCCTACACTATGCACCCATCCTATTATTCATTCTCCCAATTTCCCATCTTTCACTTATCTGGACCGTGAGTATTAATACCACTTATTAAGAATCTGTCTGGACTGTCATTTATCCAGTCTGTGTCATCTGGTCTGGCACGATTAACTCATTCAAATTCTATTTGAATGTTGTGCGCAGCAGCTGCATGATAGAGACAGACATGCACTGCATTGTGGGAACTGTGCACCCACTCTCTCAGTTGCATTCCAGTACCCATTGGTGTTGCTTGGAAATGTATGCGTGCGAGTCCTCCGTTTCGCACCATTCTGGCTTAAATTGTCTAATTATTCATTTATTTGAATGTGACATACAGTCTATCGTCCTCAAGCCGACCTAGTTATGTTATCGTGGTAAGATTACTTTGCAAAATCATTTTTAAAGTTTTTTTTTTTTTTAATTTATAACACTACTGTTTTAATGTGTTATGCATTTTTTACCATTAGGCATCAGTTTGGGTGACTTTTAGGTAAGCTTTAGATGGGTTTGAGTCTAACAGGAATTTTTCCCCTAAGAAATAAAGGAATAAATAAATTTATTATTTGTTTTTTCAATATTCAGACTGTTCACAGGAGTGAATTAGGACCAGCTTGGGGGGGGGTAGAAGAATACAGCATCTCTGGACAATCTTTTGTCCTCCACTTGTGTCCTTGTGGTTGAAAGATGTGTCCACAGTCAACGGGATAAACTACAAATAAATTAGGGTTGTCCAGTAGGGAAAAAAGTTAGGAATGGACATCCCTGTGTTTTCAACATGCTTATCAAAAGTAACTCATTTTCAACAACCTACAAACACCAGTAATATTCTGAACACAACAGATTCAGCTTTAATGCACAACATGCAGCTATCAATACAGTGAAAGGCAGCGGGGTGCTAAAGGTGGGCATGGTAACTGGGCAGTCACTGTGCTCTTATCACACAGTTTTTACAGCGAGCCAGACATTAAACAACCTTCACTCTTTGACCACAAGCTTATCGAAAGGAAAACAAAGAGGCGGCAATGGTGGCTCACTTACCCCTACAACGGTGACAGGCATCACAATGCCACCATTATGGATGTCCTCAGCCAACACCAGGAGGGCACAGAACCACCATTATAATCAGCAAGCCCACATAAAGAGAAAATTCGGAATGCCTGGCAACAGAGGAAAGCTGGCACCCAAAAACAGCCCACCATGCCCTGGCGACCATCAGGGCTCCACCACTGTACTGTTTGTACACTCAAAAATTACACCTCATGCCATGGGAACACACAGGGGTAAATCACATGGCAGACTGAGACACCCTGCAAAGCAACCGTTTCCATTCGACAAAACAGTAAACACTGCACATCCACTCCCCTCCATTTTAAAGAAAAAACAAGATCAAACAAAATAACTTGATCACTATCACTTCAGGGACATTTATGCACTTCCTGCAGAGGAGATCTAGGGCAATACTGTTGCGCACGCTAGAGGAAAGAATGCCAATAATATTACATCATTCGGTGATCTTAGCTTCATCCGTCAAGTCGGCCTTCAACCTCAATAGCTCCTATTGTAAAATCCCGCCAGTCAGTTTAATATTAAAGATTACAGCTAAAGGCTGGACTGAGGAGAAACTTTACTGTGTTCCTTCCTACCAGCACTCTAATAATCCCACTTAATCTTCACCAAACCAGGTTTATCCTAAGAACAAATACAAGTGCCAACAGTCACTGGGCTCTACCCTCAACACAAACAATCACACAGGTGAGCTAATACCTTCCACAAACTATTTCATACTTTTATCAGCTGAAATGTCCTAATTTCTGCATGTCTGAAGTCAGCAAAGTGCTACCAAGGACTGTAGATAAAGCAGGTAATTTGATCGACAGCCAACGCAGTTTGTGTGTTAAAGTTACATACTGGTGTGCTGAGACAGTTTGGAGAAAGTTTTAAGCACACAAATAAGAATGCCAGTTTTGTAAAGTTTGATTTTATCCTTCACCCGTGTCCTTACTTACCCCTTCGGTGAATGAGCTAACCCAGAAGTCTTTGGGTTGCCTGCAGTAAAGGCCCAGGAGAGACCTCAGCAGTCGGCCACTGGACTTTTAACAGAGGAGGCTAAGGATTGAGGCCGCTTAGAAACCCCAGGCACAACACTGGAAACAAGCATTGCGGAACCTGGTGAGAGTCCTTATTCACAAGACATCAGATTTCGCTGGAGAGGAGGAACCTCTGCAAGACTCTCCATCCTCAACACTGAAGATGAGGAGTGTGGAACTGCTACGAGGACCTCCAGCCTCACAGCCCCAGACTCTTTTGGCACATCATCCATTCCAAACGGATTTCTATAAAGCACACAGTGGCCCACGGAGTCTCAGTTTCACACGGCCACAAATTATGTTTCATAACATAAAATATGAAGAATCACGAGCTGGACGTTACTGTGCGACTGTCTTCCAAACCTCGAGATACGACGGAGCGTAACAAACGCTGCAGTTCATCGCTATAAACACTGCGCATGAAACGAGCGTCAGACACACGTTGCATGCGTGGCCGTGCAGAGATTTGCGTGTCCCTGCGACACACGCACACAAACACACCGGAAATGTGGGGTTACGGTGCTGGATCGCTACACCGCAAAGTAACTGTTTTACATGAGGATGTCAATGGTGGACCCGATGGGCACGGAGGGAAGGTCCATCTCTTCGAGGAAAGGCGCCCGAAGCCTCGCTGCCATGTCCTTCTCCCCCGAGTATTGGGGGGGGAATAAATGTCAAACTTTTTGGCTTAATATTTTAAAAAGGTGGCAGTTGTGTGACTCACCGAGGAGGAAGCGAAGATCAGGCTGGGTGCGGAGTTGGCAGCATTACACGGTCGCAGCCCGCCCGCATTACGGGCCGCCGCGGCTCCTCCGTGCGCGCTGTTTCTGCTTTTATTTTTGTACTTTTAATTTTATTTGCAGCTCCCAGGGAGCAGAAAACGGAAGCCCGGGCTCTGCCTCCGTCTCTCGGGGTTCCCGTCCCGGATGGGGGATGTTCAGCACATGCCTCCACAGCGGGCTGTCATGACGGAGCAGGAACAGGAGGAACCAGGCGGCGGAGGGCGGGGTCGAAGGAGGAGACGGCGGACGGAGCCGAAACGGAGATCCGAGTCGACCCGAATACGAACCGAGAGTTGCCCGGAAAAGCCCGTATTAAAGCGAACCGACGTATAGCGGGGAGCACCGTCTCCTTTGCCGTCCGTTAACACTTTGTAGCACGCATTTAAACACCGAGCGCTCGGTGTTCCACCATTCAGGCCAACACTGGCGCATTACAGGTGCGGTTTAACTCAAAATTAATATCTTTTAGCCTGGGCCTCGAACCTAATAAATATTGGAATGACCCAACAAAAGCGGTAGAATATGGTATTTTAGTAAAATGCCCAACAGGGAACAAGAAGAAGAAGAATAATAACAGTAACAATAATAATGTAGCCATTGCTGAACTACAATGTATAGTACAGTTAGGGATAGGGTTCAATTGCAAGTCAAAGGTATGAAAGAAGCCTGGGGTTGCTTCAGTTGGTCAGGTCTAGGTTGAGCAACGTTATGTGCCCAAAAAATGAGGTCACTTAACTACCTGAATATACTGAATGACCAGGTTTTTCCATCAATGGATTTTTCTTCATATTCCAAGATGATAGTGCCAGGATTCATGGGGCTCAAATTGTGAAAGAGTGCTTCGGGGAGCATGAGAGGGACATCGTCTTCCCGCATGGATCGGCCACCACAGAGTCCAGACCTTAACCCCGTTGAGAATCTTTGGGATTTTGTGCTGGAGAAGACTTCACGCAGTGCTCCGACTGTCCCATCGTCAATATAAGATCTTGGTGAAAAATGAAATGGAAATAAATGTTGTGACATTGCACAAGCTTATAGAAACGATGGCACGGTGAACATGTGCCGTAATTAAAGCCAAAGGCGGTCTAACCAAATATTAGTGTGTGACTTCTTTTTGGCCGGGCAGTGTATTTTGCAGTTCCCAAATTATAAATAAAACTGTGATGGCCCACCTGAGCACGTTTGAGATAGAGATATATATATAATAAATAAATAAATGGTACTTAGGCCAAGGTACTGGTTTTGCAGAATTTGGTCTTGAACTTAGAACCTGAGGAGCATCAGCAATAAGTCGGTTCTAATGTCCACCTGGAACTGACACTTTTGTCCAAAGCATCAAAAGAGCAGGAGGAGTTCAAGGGGAAGATGTGGAAAGACCAGAGAAGGTGAGCAGAGTGCTGTAGCTGAGAACTGTAGAATACAGTTTGGGGTGGAGGGGTTGTGTAAATGAGGGCAGGAGTTGCAATGGTCCAGTGTGGATGGGTCCTGGCCTGGTTGAGCTGGTGAGGTCATGTGGAGATACATTAGGAGGACATGAGGCAGGGATGAAGCATCACACTAAGGTTTACATTTGAGAGATGGAAGAAGACAACATAACCTCCTCCCTGGAGTTTTCTGATACTCAACAGTCTGACATGTATAGATACTAAAGTCCGGACGAAATCCATAACTGGATTAATGATATTTGACCACAATATTAGAGCATAAAGCAAGATGGCACCATAACTATATGATTACTTACAGGCTGATGAACACTTTCATACACACAATACTCAGTATGTAAGCACCGTGTGCACATATGGCCTACACCAGTTTTGTGGAGTAATTGCCATTTTTTATTAATCTTACAAATTCTCAGTACTTCCTGTTCATATGATGCTTAGTTACTGATACATTTATGAAAGGGTTTGCTACTTTTAGAATTACTCAGTATTATTATTGTAGGTGTGCTTGTGTGTATACATCAAATTCTGTGCAAAAACAGTAATGCATATGTTGAATGTTGAATAATGCAGTGTAATGCAGCAAAAGAATAAATAATAAGATTATAGCAAATGTCTCTAATGATGAAGTAAGCGGTGGACCAGCTCAGTGGCGGTGACGGTTATAAAAATGAAATTATAAGAAATATGAGGCCATCAGCTGATTCTGAAGGCGGGTCGTTAAGAATTGCTCAGCGTCATAACTTAGTATCTCCAGCACAGCGAGGACATCACGGTTTGATGAGTGTGTGTGTAACTACCGAATAATATTACATTTTAGCATTTTACAATGGTTGTTCCACCAAACAGATCATAGATCATAATTTACTCTGGAAAGAAAACGGTAAAAAAACGAAAAAAAACAAAAAAAAAACACAAGAGTGAAACTGTGTTTTATTCATACGCAGGCACGCGGCCGTTGGAGGCTCGCGCCGTCCGTCGGGCACGAGCTTTAAAGGGAACGCGCGTGTTTTCGCAGCACCAACCTTGCCCCCCCCCCCGCCGCCCTTTGCGTGGCCCTGACATCCGAGCGCAAGCTTCACGACACGTGTGGAGGTGGGTCGCCTGGTGACCCCCCCCCCACCACCACCGAGTGGGGCCCCCTCGGGTGGTCCACGGC